>JAKUAA010000001.1:729902-1348335 GCA_030579055.1 Candidozyma chanthaburiensis | reverse complement strand
GTTTCATCTTCACGTGGTCTGTATCTTGTGACTGTCGGTCGTTGTCATAACACTCGTTATATCCATGACAATCTCAAATCCTCTCGGTGGCCAAGCTGGCTAAGGCGCGAGACTGTAATGTGATTGTAATCTTGAGATCGGGTGTTCGACTCACCCCCGGGAGATTTTTTTGCGCACATTCTTTTTTGCACCCATCGCATCGCATCTAATTCATCTTTATTTCCTTACCACCACTACTCATGCCTTCTAGAAACCTGGTTAACAAACCAAAAAACAAGATCCACAGAGCTCACCACTCCAAGCAGCTCAGTAAGAAGAGAGCCGCTCGTGCTTCTCTGATTCTCCCCACCAGATCATCAAAGGGAAGATACGACACCAACACCCTCCCCAGACCTACTGACTCCAAGGCGGTGGCTTTGTACAATGGAAGCATGCCTCTTCCTTCTCTGGGAGTGACTACAAACACTCTCAGTGCCAAAAGAGCCAGAAAGATCGAGAGAAACAACAGGTATATCGCCAAGAGAAACCAGACCAATCTGGGAATGGATGTGGACATGGAAGGCACCAAAAGGGTCAAGGATGTGAAGGAGCCATCGCAGTTGGACAAGGTGAAACAGGCTCTTTGGTCGGTTGTGGAAGATACCGATTCTGTGGGTATGAAGATGCAAGTGACGGGTGAAGGTACTACCATTGGTGTCCAGGCTTTCTGAGTGAACAGCCTAGGCTATTTAATTAGAGCAATGACTTTTGGATCTTGGATTACGCTGAGGGCCGGGGGCCCAACATAGGCAATGCATAGAATTTGGAATGAAAGTGTAGGCTGAGGTGATTTAGGGGTGGTGGATAGGGAGGAATGCAGAGGAGTGGGATGTGATGAGAGCCTCTCACTCGAATTCATTGAGTAATGTAAGGTTTGCGGGTGAAAGTTGAGGAGTCGCTGAGAGTTTATGATTGGCGGTTTCAAAGTGCTCCCAATGTTCGCCTAAGCATTCTCAAAGTGTCCTCTCCAAATTCTTTAGAGCTGATGTTGCCTTGAATATTTAATCTGTGTTGAAAATTGAATCGACGTGATGTGGACTTACCAGTGGTTCTGTGACTCGTTGTCAAGAAGTGGGATGCAATAATGAGTATATAAATGAACCGTTTAAATATATAGAGACATGAAAGTACAAGTCAATTTGAGTGGCATTGGCAGATAATGAGGGTATCGCCATTTCCTGATATGGCATGTTTGCTCTGGAAGTGGTCGGTGGGGCTGTCAGTGGACCCTTCTTTACCATTGAGTCACGGACTATCCCTACAACAAGTGTAAGTCCTGCTATCTAAATCAAGGGCTCTGTTGACTTGCTCTACACGGATTGGATCGAATGGCACTGCCATAGAAATGTACCAATTTTCGATGATGAAATGTGGACAAGTTTTGTGCCATAATAGCTTAGAGTTACACTATTAGGGGGGGTCTGAATCCAAAGATTCTCGAAATTGACATTACTGGCTGCTTTTTCCAAAGGCCAGGGAGACTAGTGTATGGGCATAGACTGAATCTGATTCCAGCACTTCCTGGCATTCTTGATTTTAAAATTATCTAGATAACACAAGACCTTCATAACCCCAGAGATTACCAAATCTACGTCATCTGCCAAACTACTTTCCACCCTCACTCTCCAAGCACCAATGGCTACGTCTTCTCCACCCATCTACTTCACATTTCAATCATGCATTGCAGGAACCCCGTCCATTTACTCTATCTTTCCCCTATACGCCAGTTTTTCACGAGTAGACGCCCTTCGCCTTCAAGTTCTTGTTCACGGTCTCCCGCATAAATTCAATAAGCTCCACTGGCTCCGGTGCTGTGAAACAAGAAGTTCCAGCTACAATCACATTGGCACCGGCTTCAGCGGCTGGGACCACGGTCTCCCTGCCCAAACCACCGTCAACCTGGATATCCAACTGTGGGAATTTGCTTCTCAAGGCATCTACCTTGGGCATCATATCAGGCATGAATTTCTGACCACCGAACCCGGGCTCTACAGTCATAACCAAAGCCATGTGCAAGTCCTGGCAAATTTCGTACAAAACATCAACAGGAGTGCCCGGCTTAATAGCACAAGCAGGTCTCATGCCGTGCTCCTTAATCAACTTAATAAGGGCCTTGGGGTCTTTGGTGGATTCATAGTGGAAAGTGTACTGGTCACCGCCAGCTTTAGCAATTTCAGGAACCCACTTCTCAGGCTCGGAAACCATCATGTGACAGTCGAAAAACGTCTTTTCGGCTTTTCTGGGGAACTCTTTACGCAAGGAGCTGACGATTGGAGGTCCCAAAGAAATGTTCGGAACAAAGTGGCCGTCCATGACGTCAATGTGGAGCCAATCGGCACCCAGGTCATACATTTTGTGGCAATTGCATCCCAAATTGGCGAAATCGGACGCAAGGATCGAGGGAGCGATAATAGCTTTGACCATTTCTGGAGATGTAGGAGACAGTGGATTTTGATCTTGACTAGGTAGCAACTGACGTGGTGCACGGGTGTATGTGTTGCTTAGGCCATCAAAGGAGGCCAGAGGCCCGAGGTAAAATGGTGATTTTTGGGAGATTTCAGGGTGGGGTTCGGGAGACATGGAGGGGAATGGAGGGAAATGGGTGGTTTGAGCTTTGTTTTACCAAGAAGGCTCTATCTGGCGAAATGGCGGGGTTCTATGAGTTACCGCATATTGGGTGCAAAAAGTGGAATAAGAGAATGAAGGCCAGGGCAAGAACTGCTCACAGATGGTGGTGGTAGGAGATTAGTTGTTTGAAGAGAAGGCTGGCATTGGGAAGTATGGGGGAAGAAATTTGGAGCAATTGGGACCTGTGACACAAGGGAGAGAAGGTTTGACAGAGGATTCTGGGAGGTTGACTTGTGGAGAATTCTACGATTGGGAAGAATGTAGACGAAAGAAGCAGATGAGAATTTGGAATAATAAGGAAGAGCCTCGATAGGCTGTGAAATAGCATTTTCGAACGATTGAGGATTCATTACTATCCCAGCAGATAAAAAGATGAGATAAGCACGTTGCAAAATCTGGAGAAACATCAATCTCATCTCTGAACGTCGTAAATCTGGAGTTCGTGGGATGTGGAAGGTTACAAAGCCAAAAAGAGTAGTATTTTATGGAAATCTACCCACTCTTTAGATTGCCAACTCCATCGGTATTGCCATGATTCTTAACGTTGATAAACTATGGTATTGTGGGAGTACACTCTAGCACATTAACCGGATTTTGCGGTTTTATTAATTTAAGCCATCGGTGCAAAAGAAAGTCTCCGATGACAGCTTCGATATTCGGGAAGCAAGGGAGGCATAAACCCACGATCTCAAAGCCTAACGAGCAGCAGACAAAGTGTCCTCACCAGCAAAACCGTTGAGTGGTTTCTCCCAGTTTTGTGATATTTTTTTGCTCTGGAGCACCTCCAATTGCATATTCGATCCGCCCATTTGCTTCGAAAGACGCCGGTCTGGAAATGTAGCCTTTGCCTTGCACAAAGAAGATTCAAAGATCGGGAGACTTTTGAACGAGAAGAATACGTTTATGCTCAGGAGAAGAACTGCTTAATTTTTCTTTTAAAGGCTGGGATGTCTCCAAGTTTGGTGATTTGCTTTATTGAGGTCCACTCCAAGTTGGATTCCAGAAGATCTGTCGAAGACCAACTCCGAGTTTTCATTGTAACTATTATTGATGAAGAGCACGCCAGAAACACAATTTCTTTCCAAAACCTATGTAGTTTAAAACCACATAGTAGAGTTTTTCACCAGAACCCGAGCACTTCATTGCTGCATCAAATCTTCACCCTTTTGGCCACTTTCGGCGGTTTTCTAAAAAAGATCTCAGCGGCCATTTACGAGAAATTCGATCGTTTCAATTTGCAGCCATTTCCTGCGGTCTAGCCGTTTCTGGACCCTGATTCCGTCACGAACCCGCTAACAGTTTGCACCCAAATCCTCGCTTTTTTGCCTGTCACCGCTTGACACATTTGAACTCCGCACAAACTCATATCCAATTCCGTCCATCGTTCGCTAGCCAATTAGACCGTCCGGCAGTTTTCATTCCTGTCGAAAAGATGTCGAAAAAATCGCCAGTAAAAAAAAAAAAATCCTAAACCAGCCTAGCCTCCTTTATCTTTGAGTCACAAACCTTTATCTTACTTAATCGAGATAGCGGAAATTGCCTTATGAGGCACCTGGAGCCGATGCGAATACACCCCACAATACGCCTCAAGCTCCAAGATACGAATCCATATAAAACCGGGTGCATCCTGGATTTGCAAGAGTAAAATAAATTCGGCTTCATGTCGGACCTCGAGAACGACGCTGTAAGCGTGCCCTCTTTGGAAAATGTGCCTGGAACGGTCCACATTTTGGATCTCCAGGGCACTTTAAATGTCCAGAAAATGGAAGGCGGCGACCAGGATATCATTTTGCAGCCGCAGCCGCTGGACAACGTGAACGACCCGTTGCGCTGGTCGAAACGGAAAAAAAACCTCCAGTTTGCCCTACTATGGGTATGGTCTGTGTTTCTAGCCATTACAGTCAACTGGGGAGGGCCTTACTGGGGCGAATGGCAGCGGGATTTTGATGTGGGCGTTTCCCTGTTAAATGTTTGCCAGGCGCTTAATTTTTTGTTTTTGGGCATTGGTTGTGTGATTTTGCAGCCATTGGCATTGAAAATCGGTCGCAGAGCGGTATACTTGATTTGCACGATTTTGGCCATTGTGGGAAATTCCATAGCTATTCACGCTGACTCTGTTGGCTACATCATGGCGCTGATGTCGATCTGTGGAATTGCAGCGGCGCCCACAAATTCCTTGGTGGAGATTTCGTCCACTGATGTGTTTTTCGTTCACGAACGAGCCAGCAAGCTTTCGTGGCTTGTTTTTGCCATTTACTTCGGCAGTTACATAGGGCCTGTTGTGGCTGCATACTTGCCCAGCTGGCAGTGGGCGTTCCAGCTCCAGGTGATCATTCTCTGTGTCCTTTTCGTGGTGCAGTTGTGTCTCATGGAAGATACGTCTTTCCGGAGAGACGAACAAAACAACGAGACGGAGATTCTCCAGCAGATCAAATCCAGAGAGACCGGCGTGAGCTCGTACCCGTCGAAAGTAAACCACACCGTGAGCCAGATCGAGAGAGACCTGGACTCAGACCAAAGCGTTAAGAGATCGTACATCAAGCGGATGCAGCTCTTAGAACTCGAGTTCAACGACAAAAGGCCGTTTTTGAACATCTTCACAAAACCCATCTACACCGCCTGTTTTCCTGCGGTCTTCTGGCTGGGCATTGTCTATGGTGCCCAGATGATGTGGCTCTCTTTACTTACAGTCACTCAGTCTGAGCTTTACACCACCTACTACGGTTTCTCTACCTCCTCCACTGGTCTCACCAACTTGGCTGCATTGGGAGGAAGTCTAGTGGGCATGATCTATGGCGGGCCGTTTGTCGACTGGGTGACAATTAAATTGGCCCGCAAGAACAACGGAATTCTCGAGCCAGAGTTCCGTCTCTGGATGATGATAGCGCCTACTTTGTTCAACGCTGGAGGCCTTTTGGCTTATTGCATGGCGCCTTTGAACGGAACCCCATGGGAGGTTTCCGTCATTGTGGGCCAGGGATTCCTTGGGTTTGCTATGGCTGCGGCTGGTCCGATTTGCTTGACTTATGCTATCGATAGCTATACCGAGGCGGCGGCCGAGTCACTTGTTCTTATTCTTTTCCTCCGTAACATGATTGGCTGTGGATTCACATTTGCTATTCAGCCGTGGCTCGACAGAACAGGCTTGGCCACCACCACCTGGTTGATGTTCATGCTTTCGATCGTGATCAACGGCAGTTTTTTGGTATTTATTATTTTTGGCAAGGCCATCCGCCGGAGGACGAAGGGCCTTTATGAGAAGGTTTCAGCGATGGAGTAGTGAGGTGGTGGTAGATGAAGTTAGGGGATAGAATCGGCTAGAGTAGGTAGTGGTGTTAAGTGATGAAAATTCAGTGGTCACCGGGAGTAGTGGAGTGGCTGTATTTGGTGACATTGACGGGGATAGTTTCTGCGATACTGAGGTGGTCGGGACTTGGGTCTGAATCGAGACAGTTTCTGCGGGAAGTAGTTGGGTGGTTTTATTGGAGGAATTCAATTGGGATGAATCCTTCTAGGAGCAGTTAGGTAAGAAGTCTTTGGATTCATATGAGACGGTTCCAGCGAGGAGTAGTTGAAATGGTGACTCAGACATGCACGGCTTCATCCAATAAGAAGCCAATTTACCAGCAATGTTAGTTCATCACTCTTCACCATACTCAGACGATCCATTCCGAAGCACTGAGGGAAAGGTAGAAACTAGATTAAATCTCGATAGGTGGATAGGACGTCCGAACAGTGTACCATCGACACTCGAACAGTGTACCCCTAGTGTCGATGAGTAACAGGATTTCGGTGAAGTGTCCCGGTTAAAAATTGACGCTCCAAAATCCTTGGTTTTGGATTCGTAGGCTCTAGTGTCCTATAAATTCGTATCTCACTCAGAAGAGATTGTGTGCTCGAGGTAAAAGCCTGAAAAGTATGGTTGGGCAGTAGACCATGGCCACGAAATCAAAACACTTAAACTCTTCAAAAAAGCAAAAACCTTTGTAATGATTTGACTCTTATTGTTTTGATTGTTGCGTGGAACATCTGTTGGCGGGAACCAGAGATGATTCACAGTCAAGAAACGTATTATCAAAAGAGAGCAGCCACTGGAAAAACAAAAATAACCTTTCATGAGGTCTGTTTCAATAATTGTTCACTCCATTCCACCAACCAAAATCTCAACTTCGAATTCCTCCTACCTGTTTGCAACCATTCGCATACTCAAAGCACACCTCTTCCAAAAATGGCCCGTGAAAGCAACCAAAAGCGGCCAAAAAAAATTGGTAGTCCCAAAATTCCCCCTTTCTACCAAAGCAACAATTTTAAAAATCCAAGTGAAACCTCCTTGCTCTCCCGAGATTCCCCATGAACCCTGCTGCGCCTGCACCCAGCAACGAGTAACCAACACCTTCTTCATCTCCAACTCCACCAACATGTCAGAAAGCGAAGGAGCGTCGTATAAAGAGCAGCTTTTGGAGTGTGCACGCCGCAACAACGTGGAGCTTTTCGCCTCCATCAAAGAATCCGTCCAGCCCGAGCAATTGGCGCAACTTGTCAACTCCACCAAGGAAATGATCACCAACAACTCCCCTCTACACATCGCCACACTGCTTGGCAACTGGGAGTTCATCGACGCTGTTTTGGACGTGGAGGGCGTGGAGATCGATCCGTTGAACCGAGACGGCGACACGCCGTTGCATCTTGCAGTCAAGTTTGCTGGAGACGAGCCCGACTATGGATACTTCATTATCGACAACTTGGTGGACGCCGGTTCCGACGCCAAGATCGTGGACAGACACGGCTTGAAGCCGGTTAACTATGTGCGGGATAACGAGAAGCTCCGGAGCCTTTTGGAAAGTGCAGAGTATGGATCATTGGTGCCTGAGGTTCCAGAGGACGCTTTCGAGGACGAGGGCTCGGAGTCGGGTTCTGCTTCCGACAGCGAGTAGACGGGTATATAGTGCATGCATTAGAGAGAAAAGTCGTCTTGTGTAGTCGGTGTCCAGCCTAGAAGACCGTGGACCCGCTGTTTGAGCTCTTTTTGAGGATTCATGCTTTTTAGCGCCAGGTACGTTTCCGGCGGTTTTGTTTCGGTTTCCTTGAGCTCCTGGATGAGCAGCCGTGCCATTGCAACGAGTTTCTGGTTGCAGAGGACGCTGGCGCCGTGCGGTTTCGGAGGCTTGTTTTTGATGTACCCGCCATTCTTGGCTCCGTTCAGTATGACCTGGGCGATCTTCAACGGCGGACAGAGCACGAGGCTGAGCGGAGACGGAACGGCGTTTTCCAGCTTGTGAAAGGTGAAGGGGTCTTCGGTGTAAAGCAACGGCTGCACCGCAGTTCCTGCTTTGGGTTGAATCCGCCGGAAACAGCGCTCAAAATCCGCTTGTTGGTACTTGGCCGCCAGAAGAACTAGAAACTCAAGACACATCGGCTCCACGAATAGCGAGTTGATCGAGTTGAGGAGCCCAGTCTCTTGTCGTAGACAGAGCTTATCTGAGCATGATTTGGACAACGTCACCCTGCTGTCAGCTCTTCCTGGCTTCGTTCTCACAACGCCCAAAACGTCAAAACCCTCTCTACCTCGACGAACACCGTCTTCACTTTTGAGCCGTTTTGGTGCAGATTCCTCCCACGCTTCTCTGCCCTGAGAAACGTAACTCATGGATGCGTCGCCACAGGGCGGTTCGCTTATATACAAAGCGAGTTTCTTTCCCTCCTTTAAAAGTAATTTGCCATCCCGCCGCTCCAACAAAAGCGTGTCCTTTCCCTGCTTCTCCTTCAACACATCGTCTGTCACGACGTAGTTCAACATTCGAAGACAAAGCACCTCTGCGTGCATATCGTGAACCATCCAGCCCGCTGAAAAGCTCCGAATTTCGTCAGGCAACGCCTTGACGCCAGTGGAAACCGAAATCACCTCGATGAGGTCGCCTTGAAGTGTAACTAGACCTGCTAGCACAGTCCATTCTGGGATGCCATTGGCTCGAGTGGCGGGTCTGCCGGCTTTTGCATGTGAAGAATTGAATTCCAGCACCACAGCAGCTGCAATTCTGTTTGCTAGTGCTGCGGTGTGGCTCATTTGGGAATAAATGGATGGGTACTATTTCGCACCCAAAGTTGATGATGGAGTAGGTGGGGAGGTATTAATATTAGGTTCTGAATTTTTTGATAATTGGATTTCTGGATAATTGGTGCTGTCTTTAGAGAAGAACGATGCTACAGAGGGGAATTTGGAAAGACTGTGGCGGTGGGTCAGAGTTTGGGTCATTCTACCGAAGGTCTCAGAGGTAGTGGATTTTGAATCACAACGAACGTGGTAAGCAGCTTTGGAGATTACTGAGCTGTACAAATTTCACCTTGAAAGCGACTTTATTTGGCGTTTCCAGTTTGGATTCTTCAGGGCACACTTAATGCCTAGAGCCATCAACACTATAATTCCATTTTCGATGAAGCCTCAAGCTTCACAATGCCTTTCGTTAAAAAAGGTTCTACCGCAAATATTCGCTCGAATTCAAAGGGGGCTCTGCTGTCTCTTCGATTCCATGAGTTTCTGTCTTCTCACGTCATGGAAAGTTCTGGCTACAGCAGCTCGACTTCTCGAAGCGTGATGCTGCCGGAAAGAGCAACGCCTATACCTCAAAAGAAGTGCAGTGAGGGCTGGAACACCAGAGTGAGATGACCAGGGGCTCGAGAGGGAAGCAGACCAGGAGAATATCCCAAAGAGGTGAGAGTAGATGCAACAGAGGCCAATGGCGATGTTCTGAACACACTTTTATGAAAGTTTTCATCCACGACTTCACAGCCATCGTCACAGCTACGACGGATCAAATCATTATAAAGCAAGCATCGTTGATACCGAAAATCCCTTCTCCGAGGTCAATGCATTCAACCTTGCAATTAAAACCTTGAACCCTATATCTTGAGCCCGCTCAAAGCCCACTCAATCATCTCCAACTTCATATCCAATCGAAGTGTTCACCTCCCGAGAGCCACCGCCTGATCATACCAGTATAATCTCTTTCTGCATGTTCCGTTCAAGGTCCGCCCTGTTCTCTCGAAATCTCGGCCCAAGCTTATTCAATCACTTAGTCAGCGTCTCCAGGCCCCTAAGTCCTGCTTCTTACCTCTTCTTCCGGAGAACAGCACCCATGATGCCTAGACCCACTGCCAACACACCTCCAGCCACTCCAAGCCCGATAAGACCGTCCTCCGTGACCCTCTCGTCGATTGCCTTCTTCAAAGCCTGAAACTGGGTATTCTCGGGTTCCTTCTCCAAAAGCGTCTCTGCGTATCTCCTGGCATTGCTGTATTCTCCCACTTTCACGCTCCCTAGCGCCAAGTAGTACAAGGATTCTCTTCTCATTCTGGGTACATCTCTGTAAAGCACGGTCAAAATGTCAATTCCTTGTTTCTGCTTTCTCGACTGGTCTGTTTTGAGGAGTCCCCAGGCGTAGTTGAACTGGGATTCTGGGGTTTGTGGGTCCTCGGATTCGAGCTGGTTTTTCAAAATCTCCAATTGCTCGGGTGGAATTACTTGCTTGATTTCCTCAAGTGCTGAGTAGTCTGTGCCAAACATGTTTGGTGGTTTATGCTGAAGAAGAAAAGTGGCAAGTTCTCAGTTTCTCGGTACAATTGGTCTGTATGGGGTATACAGGGTCCAATTCGTAGGAGAAGTGAATTGGGGGAGATCGAAAAAAAAAAAAAAAAACTAGATACAGAGATTTTGGATTTGATAAAAGAAAAGAATATCGAGTTGACCGATGGATAATGTTAGTGGGATTTACTTATGGTTGTAGTGACGACAGGTTGTTTTAGGGCACTAGTCGAATTGGTTTTATGGTATTTACTTGGTTATCACGATTGTGTATTCCATATGATCAGATGAACCAAGCAAAGAAATAAAAAAAGGAATGTTAGCAAAAATGGTGAACAGACTTGGAACTTCAGATCTGGGTATAGATTAGAGGTTGGCTCTGGGTGAGGGCCAGATCTTCAAACAAATGAATTACCAGGGCTTAAAGCCTTTTTTCAATTTGAGAAATCTTTTTTAACCCAAATGCTGATGAAGCAAGAAACAAATTAAGCCCAAATCTGGAGAATCAACGGGGATGTTAACCCGAGGAGCTTTTCTCTTACCGTGCATAAATATGAGATAAAATGGACATTTGGGAAGTGGCGGGAGGAGGTTTTGGAGTAGATGAAGCCACATGCCCATTGGGCAATGTTCCAGGTGAAGTCCACAGAGAGAGGCACCAGACACATTTCAATATACACCTCGTTGATTAGTGACCAGCCAGCTCCAAGATTTATTGCCACACGAGCTTTGCCAACCACCTACATCAAAAAGCCATGTCTTAACGTGATGTTGATTATTATGGCGAATATGAGAATTGTTTCCTTGCACTTTAAAGTGCATACTCCGAGGAACGGCTCAATATTCTATGTCTTACGACCAGCCGCTTCTCGTTCGAAAGTAAGCAAACCCCAGAGGATCATCATGTAATAGCTAGGAACTAACAAAACACATAAAGTTCACAAATTATGCTGCTCGCTTTTCTCCACAATCTACATTGGACCATTTGCAGCCATTCTAGCCGCCAGCCAACCCGCCAATATCCGAATCAAGACCACATACTCAGATGCCAAATCCTAATTGATCGGCCATTCAACCCAAAACCAAAATCAAAACCAAAAAAAAATATCAATGATCCTCCACCTCTTCATCACTCTAAAACTCCCCACTAAACTCGCGCGAAATTATCACCACTTTCCACCTCATGAGTGAGACCAAAGAACCCACGAAAAAGTACCTGTTGTTCAACATCTGGGGCGTGATTCTCGCCCTAAAAGCCTTGCTTCTGATTGGCTACCATTCTACAGACTTCGATGTCCACCGCAACTGGCTCGCTATAACCCATAATCTTCCTGTTGCCCAGTGGTACCTTGAGAAAACGTCCCAGTGGACCTTGGATTACCCGCCGCTTTTCGCCTACTACGAGTGTCTTTTGCTGTACTTGGTGCCGCAGTTTGTGAAAAACGACGGTGCCTTGGCAATTGTCCCCAAGGGCTTGTACAGCCTTCCCACGGTTTTCTTTCAGAGACTCAGTGTGATTGTTTCTGAAGTGGTGCTATTTGTGGCTTTGCAATGGTACGTAAGCAGCGCCAAGCTGAATCAGGCAAGCACTCGGGCTTTTGTGGTGGCTCTGAGTTTGGTGCTTTCGCCTGGTTTGTTGATCATTGACCATATCCACTTCCAGTACAATGGAGTGCTCTATGGCTTCTTGGTGCTCATGATCAATTGTGCCCGCTTGGAGAAGTACTTATGGTGCGGGTTTTGGTTCAGCGTGCTTCTTTGCTTCAAACACATTTACTTGTACTTGGCGCCAGCGGTTTTCGTGTACTTACTTCGAGCTTACTGCTTGAACTTGAGCTACGACCCCAGGAAAAGCTTTGCTCATAACGCGGTGCGCTTGGTGAGATGGCGCAACTTGTTCAAATTGGGCTCTGTGGTAATTGGCGTGTTTACCGTGGCCTTTGGGCCTTTCATCTACTACCATGTGATTCCAGAAATGCTAGAGAGGCTCTTTCCGTTCAGCAGAGGCCTTACCCACGCTTACTGGGCGCCTAATGTGTGGGCACTTTACTCTTTTCTTGATAGAGTGCTCATTCAGGTTTACAAGCGGGTGCCGCTTTCTAGAATCCCGCTTCAGCGGATCTTCCAATTCGACACCGCTCTTCTCGACAATAAGAAGCTTCTTGCTTCTACGACAAGAGGAATCGTGGGCGACATCGAATTCTTGGTTTTGCCCACCATCACTCCACAGCTCACCTTCTTGCTCACGCTTTTCTACCAGGTGATGGCGCTCATTCCACTTTTCCTCCAGCCCACATTCGAACGTTTTATCGGTGCCTTGACGTTATGTGGCTACGCTTCGTTTCTTTTCGGCTGGCACGTCCACGAGAAAGCCGTTTTGATTATCATATTCCCCATTTCGTTCCTCGTGACACGGGACAAACGGCTCTTGAGCAGCTTCAATCTTCTCGCTGCCTGTGGCTATGTCTCCTTGTTCCCGCTCATTTTCACCTGCGAAGAATGGCTCATTAAAGTCGTGTTCACGCTTCTATGGGTCATTATTTTCTACTTCCATTTCCGCAAGGTCGTCCGGGTGCCCAGCCACATGGCGGAGCAGTCAGGCTACATGGTGGAGAGAGTCAGCAATCTCTATGTATTGGGGCTCTTGCCAGTGGTTTTGTTCACCAGCATGATCGATCTTTTCCTGCACAAATTCGAACTCCTTCGGCAACTTGAGTTCCTCAAACTCATGATCTACAGCGTGTACTGCGGATTCGGAGTCATTAGCTCCTGGAACACGTTTAATTGGCTCTACTTCGTGGATGAGACTATCTGGGACCCTTTGAGTTAATCGCGCATTTAGGTTGACGCGGCACTGCATAATGCTTCGATCTGACACATTCGGACACACTCCGGATCCGAGATTGTGGGAGGATAATCCGATAAATTAGCCCCTGAGCGGGAAATGATTTGACGCCTCCGAAAATTCGCTGCGTTTTAGGCTCACCGGCATATTTTGGGCCGCTCGGGACAGGATCTGGACTGTAGTGCATCGGTTGCTAGATAGCAATTGCTCTATCCTGCAGTGTCTCCGGAATCGGATGGTTTAAATTGATACCACTCGCTCCCTCAGCCAAAAACCCAGCCCCTTTAGCATTCAAAATGTCAGAAACTATCTCCCTCGGCACATATCTTTTTGCCAGACTCCACCAGAATCCAATTGGCTTGAAGTCCATCTTCGGCGTTCCCGGAGACTTCAACTTGACCCTTCTTGATAAGATCGATGAAGTTGACGATTTGGAGTGGCGTGGCTGTGCCAACGAATTGAACGCCGCTTATGCCACTGACGGCTACTCCAGAGTCATCGGCAATTCCAACGACAATGGCCTCGGCTTTGGTGCTCTCGTCACTACCTTTGGTGTGGGTGAATTATCTGCCTTGAACGGTGTGGCCGGCTCTTACGCTGAGCACGTGGGATTGATTCATATCGTGGGCATTCCTTCGCTTGACTCGCAGAAGAAGCAGTTGTTGTTGCACCACACTTTGGGTAATGGTGACTTCACTGTCTTTAGCAAGATGTCTGGACACATCTCGCAAACCCAGGGTATTCTCGACGACCCCGCCCTTGCCCCAAATGTGGTCGATAGGGTTATCCGAGAGGCCTACATTCACCAGAGGCCCGGATACTTGGCTTTCCCTGCTAACATGGTGGATGTGAAGGTGCCCAAAGAACGTTTGAACACTCCACTTGACTTGTCCATACCCAAGAACGATCCTGCGGCACAGGAGGAAGTTTTGGAGGCTGTTTTGGACATGATCAGCAAGGCCAAGAACCCTGTAGTCATCGTCGATGGCTGCTGTGGAAGACACAACGCCAGTGAGGAAGCCGCCAAATTGATTGAGACGACCAAATTTAAATATGCCACTACACCAATGGCTAAGGGCACCAAGCACATCGACGAAAGCGGAAACCGCTTCACTGGTGTGTACGTGGGTTCGTTATCGTACCCAGATGTCAAGGAGTCCGTGGAAGAGTCGGATCTCGTTCTTTCTGTGGGTGCCTTGCTCAGTGATTTCAACACGGGCTCGTTCTCGTACCATTTGAGCGGAAAAACCGTGGAGTTCCATTCGGACCACACCAAGATCAGAAATGCCCATTACCCCAAGGTCGCTATGAAGGAGTTGCTTAACAAGCTCATCGACCTGCCCAAGTTGAAAGAGGCTACCGCCAACTACCAACCTGTGGACGTCGTCAAGAATCCTTTCCGGGAAGCAGTGGAGGACAAAAATGGCCAGATTACTCACAGCTGGTTGTGGCCCCGTTTGTCCAAGTTCTTGAAGCCCCGTGATATCGTCATCACCGAGACCGGAACGTCTTCTTTCGGTATTCTTCTGACCAGGTACCCCAAGGACGTTTTCGGTATTTCGCAGATTCTCTGGGGCTCTATTGGCTACACTGTTGGCTCGACCTTCGGTGCCGCTACTGCCGCTGCTGAAATCGATCCTTCTAGAAGAGTCGTGCTTTTCGTGGGCGACGGCTCCTTGCAATTGACCGTCCAGGAGATCTCATCTATGGTCAGAATTGGCTTGAAGCCTTACCTCTTTGTGTTGAACAACGCTGGCTACACCATCGAGAAGTGTATCCATGGCCCTGAGGCTGAGTACAACGAGATCCAACCTTGGGACCACCAGTTGCTTTTGCCTGCTTTTGGCGCCCTGGATTATGAAGCTTTGAGGGTGAAGAAGTCTGCTGAGCTCGACAAGCTTTTCGATGACGAGAAGTTCGCTAAGAACGACAAGATTAGACTCATTGAGCTTTTCATGGACAGCAAGGACGCACCAAAGAACCTTATTGGGCAGGCTGAGTTTTCCAGTAAGGCCAACTCTGGCTAATTAATAGCATGAAATGACGATCACCAAATGAAGTAGCCATTGGAGGTTGAAAGAGTATGAACGAACGGTGAGATCGAATATATAATCAACAACCAACGCATTGAGAACAGCAGGAAGAGAGAATTCACTACATCAAATTGTACAATCTTAAATAGTATATTACAGTTCGTGGGTCTTGGAGCTGAAAATGGAGTCTGGGAAAAGCGCTTCCCAGTCTTCGTTGAAAAGATCCGAGGTCATGAGCACCGGAGGCCCAAAGAATTCGACGTTGGCCTCGTCCAAAGGCGGAAAATCGAGGTCGTCTGAGTTTGTGTCTGGTAATTTTGGCATGGGGTGAAAAGGGTCGGGTTGGAAAGGACTGGGGTGCTGTTTTTCTGAAGCATTGGACGTAACGTCCGATGAGGTTTCCTCCATTTTGACCACCACGGGGTTTTCAAGAGAGCTCTTTTTGGGGGCCCTGTGCTTGGGCTTTTTCGTCTTTCTGGCATCGGGGTTGAAGTCTGGATCATGGCTGAACTGGAACAGGAGTTTTCCTTTAATCAACTTGTGGGACTTCTCTGCCAAAGCCCACGTTTTCGAGCAGCCCACAAGCACGTTAAGAAAATAAATGAGCTTCTCCTTCTTGGCCTCGCCAAGCAGCTCCGACGTTGTGGTTAAGAGAATCACCGAAATCGACAAAATGCTGCAGTAGACAAAGAAGATAGACGCTCTGCGGAGCCCGTGGGCTTTTTGAAACGTCTGGATGGCCAAGTAGATCTCGTCTATGGCGTTGGTGCACACTACCGCCGGTGATAGGTGGTTTTTGTTCTGGATGTTTCTCGTTATACCCACAAACGGACGGTTGAGACAGAGCACCAAAATGTAGTAGTAGTAGCGGACGCCCGACACCGTCGGGTTATCCGAGGTCCTTTTCAAGCTCTCCTGGTCCCAGGCGAGATCTGGCGGCAAGTTGTGTTTCCACTTCATGATCTGGTCGTTATAGGCGTATAACATGGAGAGACGAGAAACAAGATTCAAGTCGTCGCCGTCAAGATCGTGGTCCGGCCCGTGGTCGCCTCTGGTGAAAATGTCGTTGAGCATGTTGTCGGAAATGTTGATCAAGTTGATGATGTTCTTGAGTGGATCCGAGATGTTGGTCACATTATCGGGAACGTATTTGTACTCGTCGATCCAGGCCAATTCAGGCAAATCCTCCGTCTCGGGAATCGTGGCGTCCGACAGCTTCAACAACGACGGCCGGCCCAAGATTAGACTGATGAAATGGTCAGCCATGTAGCAGCCCCAGTAGAACCTGCTTCTGATCGCCACGTCTAGCTGTTTCAAGGCGCCTCTGTTTTTCAAAAACCACACTTCCGGGTGGAGCTGGAAGCCCAAGTCAAAGCCCATCCGCATGGCGTTTCCGGAAAGCATCCAGCCGGTGGAGTTGTTTCCGTTGCAGATATCGTAGAAGGCCAAAAGAAGAAAACTCTGCACGGAGGTGATGGACGGGTGCTCCAAGCTCAGGAGCAAGAGGCTGCGGGCCTCGTTGTAGAAGGACTTGGAGCGGTTATAAATAGAGTCGATTTCCGACATTCGGGCGCCTAGAGCACAGATGCTGAGTACAAGTACCGGTGAACAGTACAAGGTGTCGGGCTTCGGGTGGAAAAAGTCGATCAAAAACGCCTCCCGGAAAACGTACATATTGTGGTCCGGATACTGCCACGTGAAGAAGAGCTTGAGGCAGTGGAGAATGTCCTGGGACTTGTTGAGCTGGTTGAGCACAGACAAGTTGTGTGTGCCTTTTCGGTCCGGAACAGGCTGCATGCGGTGGTCGTGGTCGTTGTCGTAGACGCTGGTGGGGCCGTAAACGGGCCTGATATCTGTGGGCGGCTGGGGCTCTAGGGAAACCGAGGCTTCTCTGTTTTCGTCGGTCTTTTCCTGCTCGACCCGTTCTTCGTCCTGCTCCCGCAAAAGCAGCTGTAACTCGCCGGCGTGAACGTCCAAGTAGTTCTGTTTTTCCTGCGGCGTCTGGAGCAGCTCCAATTTGCTGAAAAACGTGGAAACCTGCTTGATCTGCCGCTCCAACTTTGACACATACGTAGCGTTGGGCCGTTTCTTCCTCATGTCGCTCAAAACGATGCATTCAACACCCAAACGAACGCAGGACGAGCACGGATGCTCCAAGTTACATTTCACTTTTTTGAGGCGACACCGCTGGCACGAAAGCGGCATGTCTCTCTTTTGAGAGCCTTTTCGCTTAAGCAGAGTGTCTGCATTAGACTGTGCGTTGACAGCGGCGTCTTCAGATGGCAAGTTGGGGCGGGGCTCTGGAAGTATTTGCAGGTCTGGCACCATCAATGGCCGGAGAATCGTATACTGGGCGGATGGGTTTGGTTTGTATGTGGTAGCTCGGACTTTTCTCGGTGGTTGGTACCCCACGAAAAGTGAGATGGCTGCGTGTATGCACCGAGGTCCTAGTAAGGGTTTTTGATTTGATTCTATAGACGGACAGGGGGGTTGTCCAGGGAGATCTGTTTATTTTGGAGTGGTGGAGAGATGAGTTGGTGACTCACGATGACTCGTTTGGCGGTGCACGGGCGGCCGCTCTGGTGGACATGTATGTATGAGGTCGGCTGTAATTGGATCATTTGGTTGTCTGAGCTCAAGAAGAGTGTTCAATGCCAGTGCCCTGGAATTCTATGTATAGTCTGAATTCTCCTGTTGAGCACCGCAATCGACCCCAACGTTACGAACAAAACATCCACGATGTGCTCCCTGAGTTGAATTGTAGAGCACACCAAAGGTTTTCGCTGGTAATCGACGGCCATCGATCACATTGGCAACTTGGCCATCAGTCTGGCCAATTCAGAAGTCTAAGCCCAGCCCAAGTATCAAATCTGTACTTGCTACGTCTCGCCAAATCAGAATCCCTTCGGTAACCCTATCACCTAGATCTGGAACAAGATCTGGCGTGTCGTGTAGAAAACAACGATAATACCCACAACAATCAACAGCCAGTCGAACGTCTTAATCAACGTGGCCTTCAAACTGGGCGGAGTGTCCTTAAACGTCTTCAAGTGGATCATGGGAGGATAGATGTAGACAAGAGGAATGCAGGCAAAACAGCCGTTGAAACTGACAAACTTCTCGATGTTGTCGGCGTTGAGGTACGAAATCACCGAAATGACCACCACGGATAACGCCCTGAACACATTTTTCAACCACTTGATGTGAGGGTTGTACTTTCCTGACGTGCGGTACAATTTACCTTCATCATTGTTGGACTTTCTTTGTTCTTCCAGCAAGAAGAGGCGGGAATTGAATACCACAGACTCGCCGATTTTGATCGCTGGGAAAAGCTGCAATGGTGCTGAGAGAAACACCGCCGCAGAGTAAAGCACGAGAATCAGCTGCACGGAAACATTACCCTGAGGCAAGTTCAAGATGATAATAGAGCGGACCTGGTCACCAAAGGCAGTGTAACCGATGATTCCCACAGCGACGAAAAGCGTGGTGATAACGACCATACTTAACGCCAAAACGTATGGAAACCGCTCTGGATGGGCCATGGATGACTGGATAGGCAAAATGAGGCCAATGCCTTCGAAAGATGTTACTGCCACACCGACCATCATTGACCAGTTCTTGGAGTCGAATTGCACTATATTCGGACCGAATCCGTCAGTCGTCAACTTCGTGCCGGAAAAGTAGAAAATGATGATCAAGCCAATGACAATAAATATGGAGGAGATGAGGGAGGTGAAGGAGAGCTTGGTCAAGTCTCGGATAAGCACCAAGGGGATCAACAAGAGACATTGCACCACGACAACCGTGGATTTCTGTACCTCGATGTGGGCGACGTTTTTCAAGAAAGACGTCATGTTCTCGGACGTAAACAAGATGTAAGTCGCCACAAAACCGATCTGTGAAATGATGATCGAAACCATGATGGAGTATTTGAGCGGATTGCCATACGTCATGTAGCCCAACTCACCAAACGACGAGCGGTTGAACATCTTCTTGCTCTGGATCAAGACAATGTAGCACAAGAAAGTAAGCAAGCCGAAGCCCGAGAGGGCAACTGTGGAGAATAGAAGACCTCCGTTACTGAAGGCGCCCGGAAGAAACAAGATTCCGGAGCCCACGAGCGCCTTGAACACCAAAAAGAACGTTTTGGCCAGCGACGCGGTGCCGGCTTTTGCTGCCTTGCTCTTCTTCTTGCGGTGTCTGGGAGGAGGAATACGTCTTTCCGCTAGAAGCAGCGATTCTTCATCAAAGACTTCAGGGTACGCCACGGAGGAGGACTCGTCGTCGGTTTCGTCGTCCTCCTCGTCGTCAGAAAAGTCCTCACCAGCAAAATGCCCGTATATGCTCAAGAACTCAACGAAATTGCTGGTCAAGAAGTTCGGCGGTTTCTTGTTTGTCTGCAAAGACCGATTGATGATGAATTCTCTACGGAAGCCGCCAGGCACGTTGATGTCACTGGCCATGGACTCTCTCCTTGAGTCTGCTTCGAAATTGGAGAAGCTGGAGCTTCTCGTTCTTCTTTTGTCCCCCACATTATCGCCTTTACTAGCGTTTTCAATCTGCTGGTACATGTAGCGGGCCACGTCGCCACCCTGCATTTTGAGCGTATCGTCGTGGTTTACCAAGTGCTTGTTTACTGTCTTGAAGTCGATGTTGCCTCCGTGGAGCAAGGTGTTGATTTGTTCATCGTAGGATTTATCCAGTTTGGTGCCTTCCTCCAGAAGATTGGGATTGGACGGGTGGGACTTAATCAGGCCCATGGGGGGCGACCCGAAAGCCAGATTTCCCGTAGCAGCGGCATGAGAGGCGTTTTCAGGCACCCTGGGCGTGTTTGAAGACATCTGACTAAGAGAATATGGTCAGGCTAAAACACCGAAAAGTGGTCGAAATTCGTCGAAATTTGGCAGGTTTGCGGTTTTGGGGATGACAAAGTCCTGAGTGGTTTGAAACCTACCGAATCGGGGACGTGGCGGCAGATCAGCAGTGGTAGTGATCCAACGAGTAGTTGATGATATAATTCGCAGTGTGGCTCGCTTATGCCGCACACACAGAAGGCTCTGTAAAGTAGTATGATTTTGGGATTTTGGGATTTGGGGAATTGGAGGGAGATTTGTTTTTTCATTTTGATTTTGGAGAATTGAATTTTGGGTTCGGGTTGTGGATCTTCTGGGACTTCAGGCTGGCATAGTTAAGGTTTGCAGCTAAGCGAAGCTGTCAAGAAGTGACACATGGGTCATTTTTTCTATCGTTTTTTTTTTGCTGTTGACAGATTTTTGAAAAGTCGCTCATTAAATGGGGGCCCTCATGAAGTCGATGTATGATTAATTTGAACTAGAGTCCGCTGGGGAAAGTACCAGAAATTCAGCATCCACCAATCTTAGCCCTAGACCCACGATCACAGAAGTCAATTCGTTCGATTTTTGAGATTGAGCTCGAATCTTGGAAACTCCCGATTGTCCAAATTTAACGCTTCTAGGTATACAAGTAATCTATGATCTCTCTTCTGGGAACGGAGCGAAATGACCACATGAATGATACTCCTACAGCTAAATCAAACATTTCCTCCTCCAAGTCCTCAAATCATACAAAAAAACTATCAAAAAACCCAGTATGCATAATGAATGGTGTGGCCCTTCTTGAGCCCTGATCCATGTGACACTTTACTCCACATATCAGGCCAATTCAGTTGTCAGACCGCAACTCCTCTCTTCCACATTATTCTGAAAAATAGCTTCCACATCAATTCTGAGAGATCTAAGGGACATCTTACGACAAGAAAAGAAGAAAGAATAAGACAAATGCCCAATCATCAACCGGTTCCATATCGGTCATTCCATGGCTGCGAAAAACGTATACCAATTTCACCCCACCCACTAACAAAATCATCTACACTGCCAGTCCATCCGATTCCTCCCTTCCCTTTCTTTTCAAAAATATCAAATATCCATCCCACCCACCCCACATTATCAATCATACTGCATACACCACATCTCCATGTCTGTGGATACTCTGTTTCTAGATAATGCTGTGGAGCCGGTGAACTTCAACAACAACGCCCCATTTGACCTCCTTGTGTCGGATCTCTTCCTTAAACTCGAGGCTACAAACCTGGAAAACAAGGGCCCGTTTGACACCGTCAGTGCTAAGAAAACACACATAATTGAGGAATTTGTCAAAACATGGAGAACCCACTTTGGCCCCAACATCTACCCGGCTGCTAGACTCATTTTCCCCAACCGGGACGGCCGTAAGTACCACGTTAAAGACGTGGCGTTGACGCGGCTCGTGAACAAGTTGTTGAAACTTCAACCTGGTCTGAACGACTACCAGACAATCAAAAACTGGAAAAAGCAGTTTCAGCTGAAAGTCACCTTGGCGGGCAATGAGGAGCGGGCACAATTGGGCGACTTGCCCTTGATTATTGCCCGTATTATGCTGCGGAGACGGGACCAGAACGCTCCAGTGAAAAGCACACTTTCCGTGGCCCAGGTAAACGAAACCTTGGACCTTTTGGCGAGCAAATCACGTTCAGAGGATCAGCTTGCCGTGTTGGAGCCGTTTGTAGCTCAATTGACCATTCCCGAGCTCCGTTGCGTGTTCCAGATGATTCTCAAGGAGCTGATGCTACTGTTCTTTGAAAGGGCATTTTTCCAAGCATGGCACCCAGACGCGTACGGGCTCTTCAAGGTTTGCGAGGACATGAAACGGATTTTCTGCGTTTTGAGCGATCCAGAGGTCCGTTTGAAGCCCTCCCAATTGTGTGTGCAGCCGATGTACATGTTTGTGCCTCAGAGCTCCCAGAAACTAGACATTTCGTACGACAGCTTATGCAAGCGTATGACCGTGGGATTTCAAGCGGAAAACAAGGATCCCAAGTTGGTACAGCTCTACAACAAGGAAAACGTGGAGGGCCATTTTCTCATCGAGGAGAAAATCGACGGAGATAGAATGCTAATGCACATGGTTGACGGGAAATTCCGCTGGCACACACGTCGAAGAAGAGACTATACCTTGGTGTATGGCGAAAATGTCCATATCGGGTCTTTGACGAAACATTTGGCTGACGCTTTTGACGAAAAAGTGCACAGTATAGTGCTCGACGGAGAAATGGTAGCATGGAGCAAAGACAGAGAGATGATTTTGCCGTTTGGCACGCTCCGATCGGCAGCTGTACAAGAGGCGTTGAAGCAGTTTGACGTGATAGACGTTTACGAGGGAAACAATAGCTGGCCGTTGTTTCTCGTTTTCGATATAGTCCACCTCAACGGACGAGACCTTCTGGGACTCCCGCTTTTCTACCGAAAAAGCCTCCTCGAAAAGGTCGTAAAGGAGGTTCCTCACCGTTTGGAGGTTCTCGAATGGGTTAAGGCAAAATCACCCACGGATATCAAGGCCAATATGCAACGAATCGTCACAGAGCGAAACGAAGGCATTATGGTGAAATCCTTGCTCTCCAAGTACAGGGTTTACAGCCGGGAGTCGACATGGATCAAGGTGAAGCCCGAGTATTTGGAGAATTTCGGAGAAAATCTCGACTTGGTGGTGATAGGCAAAATCGGCCGGCGCAAAACTTCCTATATCTGTGGGCTTAAGGATATCGAGGAGAACTGCTACAAGCTGTTCTGTATGGTTGCAAATGGGTTTCTGAACGCCGTGTACCGGCAAATTGAAAGCAAATTGGTGAATTTCTGGAAAGACTATAATGTACAAAAACCAGCAGATTCACTACTCAAGTTTGGCACGAAGAAGCCAGATTACTGGATCGACCCGGCCAATCTGATTGTGCTTGAAATCAAAGCCCGGTCCATTGAAGTGACTGCTGAAACGCCGTACGCTGCTGGATCAACATTACATAATTTATGGTGCAGAGCAGTCAGAGAGGACAAGGACTACGGGGATTGCATTACGCTTCAGGACTACCAGGAACTCAAGGCGAGGTATTCTCTGGATATATACAAAAACCAGGACGTCAATCGAAGCAGGAAACGCCCAGGAGAAAACCTGATTGTGGAGAAATACGAGAAAGTCAAAAAGCTCAAGATATCCGCGGAACTGGATCTTTTCAAAAACGTCCATTTGGTGATAGCCACGGCTTACAAAGACGCAGACGAGCTGAAGAGCATGAGTGCCGAGGCGTTGAAGCACTTGGTTCGGCTGCACGGAGGTCAGATTGAGCTTAACCCGAAGAAAGACGAACTTTACGGTAAATTGGTGGTTGTGATTGGCTCGAACCTAACGCCGAGGCTCCAGCGGTGGCTCAAAGAGGGCTTTGACATTATTTCGCCTATTTGGGTGATCGAATCCATTCGTCTCCAGCGGCTTCTTCCGATAGAACCGGCGTTCATCACCGGCAGCGAAAACCCGGAATTCTGGGAGCGATCAGCGAAGAATGCGGACCAGTTTGGCGACAGCTATTTTGTTAGCGGAATGCCAAAAGGGCTTCTTGTCCAGCTTTTTAATCTCAACGTCCCAAGAAAACTCGTTCCTGAAAGCTTTAATCTGTGCCAGCAGATTTTCCAAAATTCCGAAAAGCCGTGCTTGTTTGGACTTTTCAGCGGCTTGACCTTCTACTTATTGAAGCAGCCCCAGAGCCTAGCACGCCGGATTGCCCGTTTTGGCGGTATTTGCGTGGACGATTGGCACAAATGCCATTATGTGGTTTGCTCAAAAACACAGACGCTGGATATCAAGAAACTCAGCACAGAAATGGGCCAGCAGTACGAGGAGGGACAGAGGCTTGCGTTATTCGTCACGGTTGGCTTTGTGGAAGCCAGCATAGCGGCCCGAACGGTTGTTGACGGAGATGATTTTAGGGTTTAGCGACGATCTCGAGACGATCGGATCTGAAGATCCAGGGTCCTTCGGATTTGGCAAATAAGGTTTTAATGCCGACCTTGTTGCAAGCCTTACCGGCGGAATTCACATTGTAATGCCGATTCAATGGGCACTTGCAACGGAGCTAAGGTGAGTTGCTGGAAATGTTCTTATTGTCCGGCAGCCAAAAGCATCTTTTTGGTTTCCAAGCCACGCTTCACGGCGATAGCGCGGCAGCCAAGATGAAAAAGCTGTAAGTCTGAAAACAGCTGGGCAAGTCGAGATCGATCTTCCACGACATTGATTTTGTGGATCTTCTCCAGGGAACAATATGGGGCTTTCAGAAAGAAGCCCGGACTTTTGTGAGCATCCGAGCACATGAGGACGTGGGTAATGTGTATTTGAACAATGAATGGCGAAATGTGACTAAAATTTGCTTTTGGGCTTTGTTGTGAAATGGCTGCAAAATGTGTATATCTGGCTTTTGACGAGATGCTCGAGTTTCCTATTTGGGAAACCCGGAACAGCAGATACCACCATGCCGCTAATTCGCATCACCTCACTAAAGCTGCATCACCTTTTTTTGTTTTAGGTGTCCTTTTTTCAAAATGGCGTTGGTCGGATTTTCTTGGTCTCCTGGTGTCCCCAGCTTCCATGCGCCAACCTGCATATACGCCGCGTCACCAGAGAAGGTCACGTGCGACGCAGCGTTGTATCATCACTAATGCAACCTTAAACATTCTACTGGTGACCGAGATTCAGCAATCAACGATTTAGGTTTTGTTTTAGGGCCACGTGATGCCAGCTAGTCATACTAGCAAATGACATCAGTCCCCTCAGCGGTGTTACACCCGCAGCAGGTTTCTCCGCACAGCGGGGATGGGATGCACGGAAGGCGAAGAAAGTTTGCAGCTGTGACTAATCTTGTTACGTCTTAGGAAATTTTTGTTCTTAGGTGTATTTGCGGATACGAAGAACAGCCTGCTGGCTATTACGGAGATGGACCCCGCGGAAGGTACGGGGATGCTTGTAGAAATGTCGTTCTCTCGGCATCATCGGAAAAACTCTTGGAGGGTGTGTGCGACATTTGCTCTACGCCTCTGACTAAATCAGCAGGAGTCTGCGAACACTCAACAGACGTAAGAGACTAGGATGCACAGACTGCACACGGCGCACCGTCATTGCATGTTGCAGCCTGGCGGCCTCCGCGTGCGCGCCAGACTCAGTTGCAAGGTCCAACGCCAACTCCGCGGGTAGCGCCCAGAAACACCCGTACACCAACCTTATGAAATCCTCTGAAATGGTGGCGCTGGGTCGCCCTTGTGGGCCAATGGGTAGAAGCAGTGATCCAAGTCTACCAGGAGAAAAGCAGCTTTTTCGCCCAATCAGGAAATACGAAGGACGGGATTGGTCCGTTACTCCGCAACAATGTCACACCAAAACCCGAGGGACATATCTCATGCACCCGGGTCTCCTCCCACTCCTCGGGTTGCATGGGTTGCATTTCCATTACAGAGACGCAACATGGCTTCCCGGTGCAGGACCGGCGCTGGAACCCGCCGCAGCACCCTACTCTGCATGCTTCTTGCAGCTGTGAATTTCGCTGCCATGTAACTGGGCACATGTATAAAGGCAACCCGGGATCCACTTCACTCTTGATAAATCACCAACTGACATTTTCCCAAAAGTTACTCAAAAGTTTCCTTTCTGCATCCATGGACGACTGCTTCCTCCGCTCAGCCCCCAGGCTGACTGAAAACATCGACTACATGTCAAAACGACCCATTCCAGAACACCACCTCTACACTTGCTGGAGGCAAAACAACTCAGTGGCTGTCAAATCAGCCCTCGACGACATCTCGCTAGCCATTCCTTCTTCCAACTCCAAAAGACTAGAGAACATCACCTGGCGCCGCTGGTACAAGGACCTTTGTGGGTTAGACGAAGTGGCACCTTCAGAAATCAACTGGGACAAGTCCCACGACATCACATGGCTCTACGGGCCCAAGTACATCATGGAGACGGAGGTGGAGCCACAGGCTTCTTTGACTCCACACTTGAAAAAGCTTGACTTCTCCATGGAGAGCGACGCCGAGCTGGTCTCTTCGGTGCAACTGGGAGTGAGCCTGATGAACTTTGACGACGACTCGCTGATGGCTCTGATGTCCTCTGATGCTGAGGAGGACGAGGAGTACCACTGCGAGCTCAAGCCGGCGCTCAAAAGACGCCCAAGCGAATTTTCACCTGTCCCGGCCGGTTCCGGAAGGTGCCATGGGGCAAAGAAGGCCGTCAAGTTCAATTACATTGTCAACTCCAGGGAGTTTGTGAACGGTATCTTGTTTGACTACGACTTTTTGGACCCTCTGTGCTTGTGAGGGCCAGACAAGGATAATACGATAGTAGAGCATTTAGCATAGCTGGAGGTTGATTCTCCAGCCAGAGCATAATTATTAATACACTGGGGACTCGCCAGCGGGTCAAGGTTACAACGCTGTAGAATGTGAATTTCGAATTTTCAATTTGCTGGTCATTGTGATTACTGAGGATGGGCCAGTCCCGCCCTAGAATTAGCGCCATGCGTCATCACAGGTCTAGAGAAAAGGAGTTTTGCTAATGGCTCTTGTCTGTGTGCTTTTCGTTTTCTGAAAAAAAAAAAATCTCTTCTTTATCAAAACTTTTAAAATGCTTTCTGGAAGCTCTGGAGTCACTTCACCATATCAGAATATCCAAAACCATCCAGGCAGCTGTGTCAGGGTTTACAACGCCGTGCATTAAGCGGTTTACGACGTTGACGTAGACAATGAGGAGATGGCGTGCCAGAAGGGCCTATAACCGAATAGACAATTTTCAATAAGTTGAAAATCGCCCGCTTGTGAATTTGTGAATGAATACGGCTGTATCCCTTATAGCCAATCGGGTTTGTGTTACTTCCTGGTGCACCGATTAAGTGAAGACAATGGCCACCTCCGTGGTTGGCTGTAGATTTAAAATATAAAAATGGTTATATTTTTCTTGAAAACGAAGTAGAGTCATTAAAGCCGGACTAAGATTTCATTATTAAGCTTTTCGGGAAGATGGAAAACCTTAATTGTTCAGAGCCTGAAATCCTCGGTTCGTCAAGTCCCAGTACCGTCAATACCGTAAATGGGCTTTAAAGTGTCCCTTATCGATGAATCGCTTTTTTGATTCATTCTAGAGGCCGGCGCATGGCACGATTTGATATTCAAGATTCAAGCACATGCGGGAGGAGCATTTGTGAGATGAAAGCAAGACGATACTTTTGAATCCTTAAAGCTTTTGCACGAATAAGTGAATCATTACGTGGAAACGCAAGGGAGGTAGAGAACGGGAAGAATATGGAAAGGGGACACGTTTTCTTTGACAAGACAAAGAATCGTAAAGCTTTCAGATGGGATTTTGTCAGATAAAGTGAAAGAGTAGGCAATGAACATAGAAACGTAAAGTGGAAATTGAAACGATATCGAACCAATTGGTATGCACCACAAAACTGGGCAAAAGTTTCACCACAAACGCCCCGACTCCAATTAAATGTCACAAGTAATCGACCCTGAAGCAAAATAATCAAAACCACAATTAAGTCATCTTTCTAGACTACCACATATGCTTATCCACTCATTGGCTGCTCCACCTTGGACCAAACGCCCAATGCCAAGACAATAACTTCAGCGTTAGCTCCAGAAGTGAGCCGTTCGTATAAACCTAAATTTTCAAGTAAGAGCTGTATTTTCCAACGCCTTAAGTTCTTCCCTCTGGATTCAACTAAATCAATATCCTGACCCGCTTAAGATTGAACCTCAATTGACTCAGGTCCGCCAATCACTCTGGCACTCAATTCCCCCATCAATTTTCCTCATCACAAGTTTCCTTGTCGTTTTCAATTTCCAGCTATCTCCAAGTTTCATCTATTTTCACTTTTCCATGGTCACTTTTCCATGGTCACTTTTCCATGGTCACTTTTCCATGGTCACTTTTCCATGGTCACTTTTCCATGGTCACTTTTCCATGGTCACTTTTCCATGGTCATTTTCACCGGCCAGGGGGCTGAAATTTGCAGCCAAAGGGTCTGGGCCCGCCCTGTCTAGGCGGTAACTCAAATAATCGATGCCATTGTCGTGGAGCCACGCCCCGTTTCTAATCCTGTAATGTGCCAAAAAGCTGAATAACCGCCATTGTGCCTTCCGGCATGTTCCGGGCTTGAGTGGTGCGGCTATATGCAGGCTATCTTTACTCCCTCTTCACATGCTGGCTGTGATACTGGGGACAGCATGTGGGATGGTGATGTGAGAACGGAGCGCAAACCAGAAGGGTCCGGGTTTGGATTAGTAGCGTGAAAACGGGAATGACGGCCGGGACGGGAACGCCGGGGTTTGGGATGACCGTGGTGCACGGATGCGGAACAACTTTCGGCTGCAAAACCCATACCGGTCGACCGGTAAAGGCAGGGGCAATGGATGGTTATGGTTGTCAGGCATTGTTTGTTTAGACTTGAAGCTACAGGAGTCACGAATGGTTATTTGATATGGGTCGGGTGAAGGGATAGGGAAGGAGTAGTGCACCGAAGTGTATGATGCTAATAAAGACAGATGACCAAGAAAGGTCATTGTGGAAATTTTGTGCACATGTCTTATGGAATATTTGTATGGGACAGTTAGGTGGATAGCCTTTGCATGTTTTTGTGCCTTGAAATACAGAGATTGTATTTGGTAGAAGGTGTTCTAGGCGCCTGTAAGAAAGCGGTGTTAAAGGATTCGTTCTTTTCTTCTTTTATTTGATTTATGGGAGATGATGTACAGATAGTATCGTCCCTGTGAAAGAGGAGTGGGCATTTATTGATAGTAGACGGTGTAGCTAGTACTCTTACAATTGACGAATAAGCCGGTGCTTTTGTCAGCTATAGCTTGAGGTTCTGAAGATCAAATGAATTCTCTTGATCAAAAGATCATTGGTCCTGGTTTTACTGATATTCTACTGTTAGTGAAGTCACCTAATATCATGAAAGAAGGCCATGCCATAGAGGTGACCCATTGCAAGCCCAACGATAAATACACCTAGAGTAAACTAGTGTAGCCGATTACCCAAATTCATCCATCTACCAATTGTGCCCTGAAACTTGAACTATGAATTCCCTGCCTTCAAATATACCTTTCCCTTCATCTTAATCCACTGAATCCCCCAGTCACCAATGATCCACTTCTAGAGCATAGACCAGTTCCCTTTACATCCCATATATTACTTTCTACTTCTCCTCGTAAATTTCCCTCCACTTCTCCCTCCAAACTTCCTTCTTCTACTCCCCCACGTCTCATTCTACGTTTCCATCATCCCCCACGTCTCTCCTCCTCCTTGATCTAAATCCACCCCTGCAAGTCAGCCTTGCTGTCTCGTGCGTCACGTAAGCCCCCTTTCTGCAACGCCTCTTGACGACGACACAGTTGGCCGAATGCTGACTTCGTTCCTTTTGAAAGCGGCCCGTCCCTGAAAAGAAACAAAACAAAAACCCATGGGAAGAAACCTCCTTGACCGGGCGGATGGGGCGCGTACTTCCAAGTCCGGCATCACCAAGTCACGTGAACAATGAAATGCTACTATCGCCGAGTCAATATTCACAGGCTGCTTCTAAGGGTCTCTAAGATTTACCACTGCCATGCGCTGGAGGTTCGCTTCGGTGGAACGCCGCACGCGCCGCGCGCGGCACCAGTCTGGAGTATTGTGTGCAGTACATGTGGACCATGCTTACCCAATTAGGTCTCTCGCATTATCACATTTCCAGATTGATCGTTTTCCCGGTTATTTCCGCAGCCATAGAGAGTATAGTATGAGGGGGAGGTATTGGGAATTGGCTGGGTAATGGATCAGAGCTCTTTTGGTTGTTTAGCTTTGCGAGAGCGGTGCAGTCATTAACCAACAATAAAGCAACCTTTGTGATAAGCTCCTGATAAATCCATTGAGTTCCAAACCCTCCGATTCTTCTAGCCGAGATAAACAGCAAGGTTCGAGAAGGTCACCCTGTTGCCCAGGGAGCCAGACACCCTTATCCTCAGGGCGCTCGCCATAGAGTCATGTGGCTTCTCCAGGGACACTTAGGCATTCTTGCAGAAGTGCAGCGGGCTATTTAGGAGGGCGGGCTATTTATGAGGGTCTAGGTGGATGGAGGGAAGCAATTGACCAATTTTTAGTGCTTTTGAGTAAAAAGAATTTGGGAAGACGAGAAATCAGCTCGTCTGCAATTCTCCAAGCTGCCACATAGACAATATCTTTACCGCCATGGTTATCCTGGAAGGAGCAACCGGAATTGTTTTTCCATGGCTATGACGCAGGAATTGAGATGAAAGGCCCAGGAGGAAAGGTGTCCAGACCCACCGCCTAGTGATATTTGATGTTGAAGAATTCCTGGGAAGTTCCACCTGGTAAACTTTGCTTATAATATTGTAGTGCCAACAACCAAATTAATCGATGAATTGGGGTTCCATTAGCTCAGTGACCAGTTGCAGAATTAAACATTATTTTCGATCACAACTGGATTCTCATCCTAGAGACGTGTTGGAGTATTCAAAACGCACAGAAACGTCACACCTTCCACTTCAGGAATATTTACAACCAGACGCCCGTGCTATATTTACTTTGCCTGCTTTGCGTGCTCTCGCCGCTTTGTTGCTGTGTAAACCTTCTTCTCTCTTCCCCCACGAGACTCTTTGATACTCCCCCACGAAAGCTCCACGAAACCCCACAAAACCTTCTCTCCAGCCTATACCTGGAGAGCTTTTTCTTCAATACGAATTCAAAGCAAACCGATCACTCCACTTCAGAAACTTCAACCTTTTGCTGTCAATGCACGCGATGTAAACCTACCCCTGGCAGAGCAAGCAAAAAGCATGCAAATAGGACTAATGGGACCGCTGGCTTCCGAAGATTAAATGACTGGAAAGACAAATGATGAGCACTTTTCACGCTTGACAGTGGAGAAAGGCAGTCAGACATAGAGTTGTTTGCGCTCCGTTCTGGAGTACACTAAACGGAAACAGCCCAATTTAGCCGCCAGTACATAATGGACAGCTCGCTGAAATTCAGCTCTTCCTTCTCCACAAGCCTCCTGCAGCTGTCCGATCTAACCAATTGTTCTTTGCCAAGACTCTTCCAGGTATCTGGCGATTGCCCCAGCCACATGGTTTTACTTAGCCACATGGAAGCACCGCTGTGAAATAATATTTTGGTAGTCTTATCCCCAGGTTTCAGGTTGAGTCTGGGGCGCATGCTTCTGGAACTTCCTCCCCCACGCGGGGGGCTGAAATTCATGCCCAAGAACTTTCCACCCCACGTTCGTAACCGGGGCTTAGCAGCGTGGGGGTTTCGATACGGCTTAGAAACGGTCGAATGAATTCTCTGTTCACTGGGCAACAATGAAAGCGGACAGCCGTAGCTCCAGCATTTCTCCTGGAGTATGGGGTTATCGGGGCCTGGCCCGTGAGATGGTGGATCTACCTGCAGGACAGAAGCGCTTACTCAAATTCGGGCTTCACTCGCGGGGCGCCGCATGTTGGTGCGGCGCTGACAATGCCTCAAACACCTTTCTATGCACGAAGTGGAGCATGCCTAAAGTCGGTGTTTGGAGCTGCTCACAAGATTTGAGGTATCTCAAGGCGCAAAGACTTTTCTTTACCCCTCCTCTCAAGTAACAAAGGCGAAACCGCTTTTAATTCAACAAAAGATCTCGCCTGATACTTGGCAGAGTCTGGGCATTCCATGGAGCCTTGAAAAAGCGGATTTAGAGTCTCCAAAAAACCCCAGCATCCCATCTCCGCAAGTCTTTGCTTCACTTTAAATCCATGAAACGCAATGACAGGATAAGTGGCAGGCTTAGTTCCTCCTAAGTTTCAATAGACAACAAATCGTATTTCCACCTGTGGCTGCACAATTTACTGAGTCCTGCGTTCTGTGCACACTTTGTGTAGTTAGGGGTGGATTCCCGAAAACGGAGATACTTAAGGTTTTTGAATGGTCCCAAAAGAGCCAATTGGCGGGGAGGCTTTATAAGAGTCGACCGTTGTGATTCACTGTTTTTTTGCCTCGCCACAACTTGCCCATGTTTCAGTTTAAGCCTTCTGCACAGAATTCCGGTTTTAAGTTTGAGGAGATTTTGGCCGGTGGCACCGCTACCCCACGTTATGGTGAGGGGTGTGCTCTGCTGCGGTTTATGCGGTTCTTCCTGAGCGGATTAATTCTTTTTTGTGCATTTACTACGTGGGCGTAAATGTACCGCACAGCCAGCGGTTCGGAAGCAGGGCGGTAGAAGTGGACCGACTGGAGGCATTTTGCGGGATGGCAACTGTGGTGTACGGGCGTTTCGGTGAGAATGTCGCACCAAGTGCAGCTTCCGGAAAAACCGTATGCCGCTCAAAACGGCAGGCGAGTGCGGTTAGCGAAAAAATCTTCTGTGCTGCCCAGATAATATTTCTCGCTACCCAGCCACATCAACTAGGGCGCAGTGGCCAAAGATGGGGTAACCAGGTGAGTGAAGTTGGAGAAATACCCCGCCTTCCTGAGGCCAATTTGGCGGGTTCTCTGCGGACTTCGAAACAATATTACACCGCAAAATGCCACACATATTGCCCAATTCCAAGACCGTAACTGCTCCTTCTCGAGATGTTTTTCTTGGTGGGCCGATGCGATGTTTCTTGTCATGGAATGCGCCAACTCTCTCAGATGCGTTTCTCCGTAAATGCACACGTTTTGGTCTGCGATGTTGCAAAAAAGACCAAGCAAACAATCTCCAAGGATTTATGATCGAGAACGGAAAGATCGGGTTTTTTTTTTTTGAGTCAGCGGACGGACTGCCGAAATGGAAACTCTCGCTTTGTTCGTCCCCACTAAGTCTTTAGTGAATGCGATCTTGGCATATACGGAGCTAAGATGGGACGATCTGCATTGTTGGTGATGGGGTATTCATGAAGATGAGAAATACAGAAAGGAGACAATGGAAGATTCAAAAAAGAGAAACGGAAGGCGTGGAAAGGAGAATAGGATGGGAAGGCATTTTTGGGTTCCAGTTGCCGTAGAATTCCAATACATTGTAATGCTGTCTCATATCTCATTTTTGTTGGTAACCAAAAAGGACCTCAACAGACCTGCCAATTACGGTCTTTTCCCTGTTGCGGCTGCTGGAATCCATTATAGTGTTTGAGCCCTAATTCATCGTAGATGAGCCCGCTTTAGTCAGCTATACGTGCCCTGGTTACTTTCCTGAATACGTGCCATGATGCGTTTGGGGGACCTTTGATATTATCGCCTGAGTCAGCTGATAAATCCCCTTACCATCTTTGCGATCTGACGTACGATTTTCGACGTAATTCGGTGGTCAAATCACCCGTATCTGCTTTGCTCCACGATGCAACGGAAGGTCGGGCTATTTAATAGAATGTTGTCTTGCCTCGTACGAGAAATGGAACCTGACAACGCGTCACGAGGAGCTTGAACCACTCTCCATTCTTGTATTTTGCAGTGTCTGCGTTGTCTGACAACAGGTGGTGGAATCAGACACTTGCGTTGGATAAAGGAGCGAAACACATGAACACGAGTCTGCCGATTAGGAATTGGGATATTGTGATTGGTGTGGGGCATTATAGTCCTTCAATCTGGCGGCAAATTTTCAGGGTATTTGGTTTTGCAGCCATTATAGTGAAAGGATTTGCTTCGTAGATGTAACAACCGCTTTGGGAACAAAACTTCTTATCAAAGCAGAGAAGATGTCACCAAGTTGGATATCATTCCGGGGCGGCTATTATGATCATCGCTCCGTTTCCGGGTGCTGTGGACGGTTCACGCTATCAAGGATCATTAAAGCTGTGTCAAGAAGCGACAATCCCACAATACCTCAAAAGCCACGATTCAACGCTCAGATAGAAAAACTCTAAAAATCAATAAATTATTGAGAAGCGAGTCTATCTCGAATGACGAGGACTTCTAGATCACGGACCTTGTCAAGAGGTAGGGGTCCCTGCTGAAACAGATTAATTCAAAGAGTACGGCTCTACAATGCAAGGATCAAACGTAAAATCAACGAGCCAATTCGAAATCTTAAAGCTTATCCTGTGCTTTCTTTTGTGGAACCTTCAGTGTTTTGAAGAACTTTCATGCTTCCCCCATGACGGCTCTTAGACTCCTAGATCCAAGGGTTGAAAGAAGTTAATGGACCAATTTGCAATCGCTAAGTCCTTTGAGATCAATTTTCAACCTGCTTTTTGATATTCCTCACTGTTATTCTTTCAGCTTCAACGAGCAGACGAAGCACCACAGTGGCACAATGGATATGGCCCAGGCTCTCAGCTCTAGCAACTATTATACGATTAAAAAAGCTTTCATCCTCCGAGCCTGATCTTAGGCATCTGTCTGTTTTCACTCATCCACCTAAAGAATCAGAAAACTCAGAAGGCATCAATAACCCTAGAACGTGATTTCGTGATTTCACGTCTTTTCACGTCTTTTCACGTCTTTTCTCTTCTCAGCTCTTTCCCGATTTCCCCGCCTCCGCCTGCCTCTCCATAGCCTTCTCGAGCCCCTTACGAAATTCACGCACGCTCTTCACGTTGTTGATGCTGCTCATATTATCCAACACAAACTGTTCATGCACTTTCGTCAATTCGGCTAGCGGTTTCTTCAACCTGCTTACCGCCGTAGCAAGCTCCGAATAATCTTCCTCCATTTCAGCGACTTTCAATAAACGGCAGATTTAGTGGTACAGTTGAAGTAGTAAAGTGTTGATAATCGCGCGAACCAACTACATGGATTCACTAGACGATGATCTAGATGTGGAGATATTCCAGCCACAAACACAGGGCTCGAAAAAAGACAGCCCGTGTCACCACCGTATGGACGCTGTGGCTCTCGCCACCTACATTTACCCCAAAAACCTCCCCATTCGTGACTACCAGTACAATATAGTGTACCGTTCTTTCTTCCACAATATCGTGGTGGCGCTCCCGACGGGGCTTGGAAAGACCTTTATTGCCAGCACCGTGATGCTAAATTTTCTCCGGTGGTTTCCAGACGCCAAAGTCATCTTTATGGCGCCCACCAAGCCATTGGTAGCACAGCAGATCAAAGCGTGCTGTGGAATCACGGGTATTCCGCCTGAGAAGGTGGCGATTTTGCTCGATAAGACGCGTCGGAACCGAGCCGTGATCTGGGACGAAAAGCAGGTGTTTTTTACGACTCCCCAGGTGGTCGAAAACGACTTGGCGACGGGAATAGTGGACCCCAAGTCTGTGGTGCTTTTGGTGATAGATGAGGCCCACAGAGCGAAAGGAAACTACGCTTATAATAACGTGGTACGCTTTTTGGACCGCTTCAACAAATCCTACCGGATTTTGGCACTTACAGCCACTCCGGCTTCGGATGTGGAGGGAGTCCAGGAAATCGTCGATAACCTTCTGGTTTCCAAGATCGAAGTACGCACGGAGAAGAGTATCGACATTTTCAAGTACCTCAAGCGGAAGGTGGTGGACCGTGTCACCGTCGGCCAATCAGAGGAAATCCGTCAGGCTATAGGCTGGCTCAGCGAAGCTGTGAAACCAATTTTGGAGCAGGCGAACCAACGAAACATCTACGACGTTCGAGACCCCGCTTACATTAACGCGTTCACGGCCTTGACGGCTCAGAAACGGCTTGTGATGAACCGCCTGGTTCCTGAAGGACTCAAATGGCTGAACTACTTCATCCTCCAGCTTTTGGTGGTTGTAGGCCAGGGCCTTCGGCGGTTGAATATCTACGGAATTCGTTCTTTCTACGCCTACTTCAAGGAGAAGTACACCGAGTTCACCATCAAGTTCAATAGCAAGAAGCTGAAGAACAACATGGCTGCGAAATTCTACTTTCACGAGGGAATCAAGGCTTTGATGAATTTCTGCGAGAAGTGTGTAGCCGATCGCACGTTCCTAGGGCATCCGAAACTCGAGGTGGTGATCTCTGAGCTCGACGGTTTCTTCCAAAACACTTCTCACAAGGATTCTCGTGTGATCATCTTCACCGAGTTTCGAGAACTGGCGCTCGATATCGTCCGAGCGATCGAACAGCAAGACTCGAACTTGAAACCTCACATTTTCATTGGTCAGGCTAAGGAGAGGGAGAAGTTTGACGAGGAGAAGTTTATGTCTAAGGGCAAGAAAAAGAAAGCAAATGCTGAACAACCCAGCTCGTCTGAAAGACCCAGCTCTTCTCAGAGACCGACCTCGTCTGAAGAAGCGCAGATGACGGGAATGAACCAGAAGGTGCAAAAAGAACTTATCCGCAAATTCAAAGCAGGAGAGTATAATATCCTCGTTGCTACGTCTATTGGAGAAGAAGGCCTCGATATCGGCGAGGTCGACCTCATTATTTGCTACGATTCGACGTCTTCCCCGATTAAAAATATCCAGCGTATGGGCAGAACAGGCAGAAACAGGGACGGTAAAGTGCTTCTCTTGTTTGCAAGTAACGAGGAAACAAAGTTTGACAAGGCTATGGGTGGCTACGAGTACATCCAACAACACATCATGAACGGAAACATGATCAATTTGCACGAACAGCGGCGGCTTATTCCCCATCGATTCAATCCTATTGTTGATGAGCAGTTCATTGAGATTCCTGATGAGAATGTCCAGATCCAAAACGAAGACGACGAGGACGAAATCATCAAGATCGCTATGAAGTACATGAATTCGAGCAAGAAAAGCAAAACGAAAGCGAAGCCCAAGAAGATCGAGAAGCGCTTTTTCATGCCTGATGACGTTGAAACAGGTTTCCAGTCTGTGAGCGACATGCTCAAGAATCCAGAGGGTTCCAGAAAGCGGCAAAAACCCGATGATTCCGAAGATGAGCTTATCCCAGACGAGATTCTCGCTAAGTCAGACGAGATCAGCTTCCATAATATCTCCTCCTCGCCCATTCCTTCTGTGCAAAGTAACGTGAAACCGCCTTTCGAAAACGGACCATTGCTGAAGAATCTGAAGTCTCCAGAAGTTCAGCCAAAGAACCTTCCACCCAAAAATCAAAAAACTCCTCACCTGCCTCCTAAAAAGCTGAAGTCTCCTGGAAGTTCACTTGGGGTCAAGAAACGTTCCTCAAGTGTCATTAATCAGTTGAAGGCTGCGCAAACATCGAAACTGCCTGATACGCCGGCTCCAGGAAAAGAGAATTCGCCAGAACAAGGCACCTCAGTTGAAAAGGCTTCTAACGATGACTCTGATTTTGGCGACGACGATGACGAAATTCTTGCACTTGCTGAGCGGACTAGTTCTATGAATACCCAGCAAAAACCCTCCCAGGATATATTATTTCCTAACAGCTTTGACAACGAAGGACTCCTCACTCCAGAGCAAAAAAGCGAACTTTACATGTCTTACTACACTCCGGTCGATTCCGTGGATCTCGAAAATGTTTATGATCCTAAAGAACCCACCACTTGTGGTCTCATCCAACACAGCAAATCCACAACTAATTTATTGCATTGCAAAGCTTTCATGTCAAGATTGACAAACGCCGAAAGCCAAACACTCATTCACACATACAAATCTGCATCATCAGCCAAACACGAACTTCCTGATTTCGTTGACTTTGACTGATTCACCGTTTCCCATAGATTGTAGCTTTTTGCAGCCATTATTGTGCCTTGCACGACAGCAATATTACCCGGCCCCACAAGTGCGACTATATAAGCAGCCCACATCCTCCCACCGAAAAGCTCTTGTTCTTTATCTTTATGCAGGGGCATTACGTGTATCAGTGAGGATTCGTCCGAGATCATGTTTTTGCTGGTTGAAAACTATACCTGACAGCTCTCTGGTGGTCCTTCCTTGTGTTGTGACCGCTAGGGGAATTTTTGGATTGTCTTCCTTTGGATGTCACCTCGTCGAGGGCCATTTCCGCTTTTGTCTGTGTAATTGAGGTCAAATACCCAGAGAAAGGCAGCAGTCAAACGAGAAGTGCCCACAGGGCCACGTAGACGCCTTGTGCCTCGCTCGGTGCAATGTTTCCAAATTGCATCTTGAGCTGGATACTCGAAACAGGCTTGTTCTGCATCGTGTAAGGGGCTATATCAAGCCCAGGGCTATCTTTGAGTGCGGTGACGTCGACAGCAGGTGGCGGCACTGTAATTATTGGTCCTGACAGTAGACCCCGGTTTCTGCTCTGTTCTGTAAGAAAGTGTGCCTGCATGTAGACCCGGGCGAAGAGCTCAAACCGATCGGAGCTCAAGTTTCCAACTATCACCAACTTTTATGTTCAAGAAATTCGGCAAGGAGGAGGTTCATTCGCGTTCCAATATCAAGTCCTCTGTCCAAAGAGGACTTAAGTCCAACTTTGTCAATCACTTTGAAAAAGTCGAGCCGGTTATCGACGACATCATTCCCAAGAAGTCCCAGGTTATCTTGATCAAATGTGAAAACAAGATTCAATGTTACTCTGTCGACGATGAGATCGTGTTATTCCAGCACTTTGATGACCTCGTGCCCCACTTGAAAGTCGTTCACAAGTACCCAGAGTTATTCCCCAGAGTCCAGGTCGACAGAGGAGCTATCAAGTTTGTCATGTCTGGCGCCAACGTCATGTGTCCAGGCTTGACTTCAGCAGGGGCCAAGTTGCCAGAAGAAAATATTGAGGAAGGCACCATTGTCACCATTTACGCCGAGGGAAAGGAGTCCGCTTTGGCCATAGGAAAGTTGACGATGAGCACCGACGATATTAAATCGAAAAATAAGGGCGTCGGTATCGAATTGTTGCATTATTTGGGAGACGGCTTGTGGCACTTTGACGCCAGTGTGTAAGCCGGGAGATTATAGAGGAAGTGGTTCGAAGAAGACATGCTGCTGGTTTTCCAACCCTGCGCTGGCCAACGAGGCCACATCGTCGTCCAAGTATGTCTTGGACACGCAGAGAGCGCTATTGGGGTAATAGTAAAGACTGAACCGGTGCACAGGTACACCAGTGTGTTTTGTAATAATGCCTTTGAGGCGTAAGACTGAATTGGACGGAAGGAAGACTCGAGAAAATAGAGAGCCATTGGGCCCATTAACGGAAATGACGAGCCTGTTTTTCTGGGGCAATTCTTCTCTTCGTTTCTCCTTTTGAAAGCGGTACTTCTCTTTTAGCTGTTCTAACCTGGTCTTCAGAACGGATTCTCCTTTTTGGATAAGCGACACAACGTAGAGCTCTGCGCTTCTGATTTCGTCGTCCAAAAGCGTACTTCCATTAAGTTTACGAACTCCCGGACCTGCAGTCAGACATCGGAGTCGGCCTATGAGTTGGGTAGTCATTTCGTCCACAGACATGTTTTCAAACAAAGAGCATCCATCTATACGAAGCTCCTCGAGGTCTGGGAAAAGTACACTGATTTTTTCGATTTCAGGCCAGCTGTTGATTATGTTTTCTCGGAGGTCGAGCACTTTTGCCGGTAGAACCGAGTGTAAGTGTTCAATGTGGTTATTGGCTAGAATGAGCTCTCTGACGGGGATACTGGGGACTGTTTTGAGTGAATTGAACGACAAATCAAGCAGATCAAGATCATGAGGCTGAGAAATCGGAAAAGTTGTGAGTTTGTTGCTTGCAACGCACAACTTTCGTAGTTTGGGAAATGCACCGAGGAAGTCATTTAGTTCCGCCTCGTTCAAGCCACAGTCGGCGGCAAAAACACACTGTGTAGGGAGCGTCGCCTCCCCAAACTTGCCAAAAACGTTACCGTTCACGTTCAAGGTCTCGAGCAGCGGCATAATCTCCACGATCCGTGAAACCTCCTCCATATCCACGAACAAGTTGTAGCTGAGATCGAGGTGCTTCACGCTGGCTAGAGAAATTTGGGAAAGCTCTCCACAGTGCAGAATTGCCTTTCTGTCCAAAGTCACCGACTCCAAATGGTCCAATTGCCTGCTTCTCTCATTGAGTTCCTCGAACCCTAGACTCTCCACTTTCTTCAGCCCAAACAGAATCGCCTGCTTGAGCGCCTCCACGTTTCCATCGCCAGAGTACTCCTCCGTAAGCACATCCAAAAACGAGCGGCCCACGCGTAGTTTCTTATTGGAGGCCTTAACAAACGATCCACTCTGAGGAACCCTCACTGAAAAGTAGACCACATCGCCGACGTTGCCGCTGTTTTTTCCTCTTTGGGCGTCGTCCCACTCAATTCCGTACGCCAAGGTCGCAGGGCCCCATTGCGGAAGGTTTCCCTTCCATCTGACCGTGCCAAAAGCGCCTTCGAGTTCCACACGGTCCAGGATATGAACCAGGTTTTGAGCCATGGAAGGAAGTGAGGTAAAAGAGCGTTAGATAAGCGACTGAGTTTGCCTGGCTGTGCCTGGACTTCTATGGCGTTTTGGTGGAAACTGGCTGGTGTAGGTAGAGATCAAGTACTTTTGATATTGAGTCGCGCTAGGAGTAGGTGGAGGTTTGATGTGTGAATTGGTAAAGTTTGGTTTAATTTGAGAGGTGGTTCGGAGAAGGGGAAGGTTCTTTTTTGAGTAATGTTTTCTTCCATTCTTTTTTGGATTCATGTTTTCTGGTCAGCTGGCTATGGAATGGGTGGCTGCGAAATCTGGAGCTCACTGAGTATAGTGGTAAGTCAGATTAAAGGCAACAAAGCAGACAGCAAAGCAGACAACAAACAGGCAGAAGTGAAAGAATAGTTTTTATGTCTATTTGATTGGGTTAAATCTCAATTTGTGACCTCCATTAAAGTCGTCTTTCCTTCATCTGTCGTCATGGATCCTTTGGATGCTTCTACTGAATGGCGTCCATGGTTCCAGTAAATTTATGTTCTACAAAGTTTGATTTAGCGGAAACTTCAAATAAATTAATTCATCATTTCAGGCCCATACCTTTCCGTGGATTGGGAACTAAAAGTTACCTAACTCAGGTACAGACTTGGTTTATCAAAAGCGAGTAAGGTAAGGTGACTCCATGAAATTGCTCTTGTTATTCAGCTTTTAAAAACGAAAAGAGGCCCAAAGAACATATACCTTTTTATCACGTTATTGATATGAGAGAAAAATTTGGCAAACCTATGACACCACTTTTTTCCTAATGAGATATCAAGTTCATTACGAGAATAGAGGAGACAGATCAGGCCTCAAAGCTCCCGAGTGACAGTCCTGATTTGCGTCTTGTTCATCTGTTCAGAAGAGTATCTTCTTTTACAGCAGAAGTAGAATACTTCCATAAGCTTAGATCTCGTTTACTACCTGAGCCTTCCCAAGCCTCCGTTCTGTCTCTGTAGATCCATCTTAGTCTGCGCCTCGCTCATGAACAATGCATTCAACTTATTTGTCAAATGCTGTTGGAGCTAATAATGGAGAAATAAAAATAAAAATACCTGCGGATGCTTAAATCACGAGATTTCCATCTCCGTGTCTCGGACAATAATCAGATTTTGCAGCAATCCGGAGATTCAGCTCGAGCCATGGGGAAGCATATAGAGAGGAAACAGTTTATTGCAGAATTATTGTTGAAGAGAAGCGAAAGTTAAAGAAAGACCTAAAGCGTGTTGTCAATTATATACTGGTAGTCATATTAGGGAAGAACATGTGAGTGATGGTACGCAGAATGTGCTCATTGAAGTTTTCGCTCATCAAGTGATTCCAATTTCATCTTCGCAGAGATGCTTTTTTTCATTTATGGAGTAACGACTTTCCTTGCAAATGCTGTTTTGGCCAGCGCAAGCGATTTCCTGGGAAACGAAAGCGATACTTCCGATATCGGGAATTTGACAAACTGTGAGCCTATTATTTTAACCGGGAGCACTGAGGAACGTAGTGCGTTGGTCGACCGAATATATAATATGGACTTCCAAGGTTCACTTTTAACTGAAGCGCAAGAAGCAGCTCTACTTTGTGGTGAAATTTTCAACACAACAATCACCACACACTTTGAGGGCAGTAACGCAGTCACGTTTATCATCCATGTGAACAGTGAAAGTGAAAAATACAGACCAGCTTTTCACTGTTTAACTGACAATTACAGAAGAGCATATTCCATTCGTCCCGAAGATGCAAATTTAGAGGAAGTTCTGGCAGAGGAAAATTGTGAGATGGTTCGGGAAATACTATGGTGGTTGGATATGGCCGAACTCAGAATCTTGAGCACAAAAGTTTAAGCCATCCATGCGTGAACGGTTTACGTGACGGTACCCCCTAATTAACGTGAACTTGAGGTCTGGTTCTGAAATGCCAGTAATGTTCGTTTAATGTCACCTATAAGGCCAGTGTTAAGTCTTTGCCGAAGTTTCTCCTCTGGGTCGATGCTCGAACGGTATGATTAGGAAGATCTGGAAGGGGCGATGGGAAACGAGTCAAACAATAATTTTATCATGAAGCGTCACAATATACCTCTTACTGCTAACAAAAGCAGCACTTTTTTGAAGTTGTTCTCATACTTGAGTGTACGTTTCCTGGGATTTCAGCTTTTCGTCCTTCATCATGGACATCCACCCGTCGTTGAATCCATTAGTCCATCGGAGTCGCATTATCCAGTTGCGTTCCAATTAGTACTAGGCGAAGGCATCCAGCGTATGCTCTCTCAGAATCTGTTGTGCGTTCTCGACCTACGAGAGGCGCTACTCAGAGAGTTTGCATATTTTATACTTCTCGCTTGGCTTTACCAGCGTGTTGAGGCCTGTGCTAGATGCGTGAAACCTACGAAGAATGTATCAATTAACAAAGAATAATCTGAAAACAAGTAGAGAAATACAAGATATCTTTCGGAATATATGGCCAGATATTGATCACGCATGACTCCATACTCAACGATATAGTCCGGTGAACCCGTTTCAGAAGCAGGCTACGTAACCAGGCTTTTTTTTTCTCAACGATTATCAATCAAGAGGACGTCAGAAAGATCAAAAGGATCAACATATCTCCAACAAAATCCATTGAGCTAAAAACTACATAGTAGACCCCTCAAGCTTTTCAATAGAGGCCTAGTGAACGCGGGGGAACGCCACCTTCCTCCAAAGAACCTCTCGAGACAGAAGTCTCTAAGCAGCTGATTACCAAGCCTTCACTTATCGCAATCGGCCGAATCCTCAGATTAGGTGCGGATAGGCCAACAGACGATAGCATGCATGGCTGGACCCCCATGTATATATGGTTGCATCATGAGCAAGGGAGAACTCAGAAGGGAATTGAGGGATTTTCACCAGCCATTTTGCTGGTAGAAAACAAGCTATAGTCACTTTGGACAGCCGAATCAGAATCCAGCGAGCGCAGTCCCGAATGTGCCCAGCTAAGCCAATGTAAAACTGACAGGGTATCCTCGACGAGAGTCGGGAATAAGCCTCATCTTCAGTGTATTGGGTAGCTTTCGAACAGTGCAAACTTACATGAATGTTGCCCGGAAAAGTTGGTAAGCAGATTGTCTGCTCTTCAGCCCAAACTTCCTATCTCTCTTTCTCTCTCTATCTTTCTTATCTCTGGCAAACTTGTAAGACGATTTGTTGTCAACTCATAACTGCGTCACCAGTGATCCTGGATAAGCACATCCAAATAGTCGGTTCTTTGAATAACAGAAGTGGATTAGTCACTAATGCCTAACCACTGACACCTTATCGCTGGAGATGTGGATATTATGCTCTATCAGCCATTGTAAGCTATCGCTGATGTTTGGAACTATGATTGTAAAATTTGTTGCAAAAAGAAAAGGTAAGATCAGTGAAAAGGGATATTTCATCTAAGGGATAATACAATTGATCACAAAGTCTGCCTCCGTGGGTTTATTTCTGCCCCCAGCCATAATTTCGATGCCCAACTGTGTACGGTTCATAAGAATTGACGTTGTTGGGTTTACTGCAATTTCCACACTCACTTTAGAACGAGAGTGAATAATTGAGGAGATGTAAAAGTAGGCTCGCTAAGCGTACACGGGGCCGATTTATAGATCATAAGCTTCGTAATGGGATAAAGAAACGCATCGTGATTGTCTCATACTGAGAAAATAAAAGATCATATTTACCAAAAACAATACTACTGCAAGACATTGCTAAAGCTTCTCTGCAATGAAACTAAGTTGAGAACAACATCTTGTATGATCTTAAGGTAGGGTCGTAGAGCTGTTCTTGACAACTTTTTTAGTAATTCTTCTATTGACCACTGTAAAATCAGAATTGCATGCCATTCTTAGATAAGCAATCGAATCGAACCAAGAGCTATTCAAAATTCTTTCTGCAGATTTGATTATTGCAACTTGGGTTTTAATGTATGAAATGATTTTTTGTGCCTGCTTCAGAAACATGCGTGCGGCCAACCAAACTATCAACGACCACAAATTTAACAGTACCATTAGAATTTATAAATCTAAAATTGATGAAAAGTTTTGAGTCAGTTTCTTATCATTTTGAACTATATTCGCTGGGCCAATTACAAAAGGCGGCAAGCCAATTATCAGCTCTTCGCCAATCACCTGAATAGATAGAAACGTTTTGGATTCATTTAGTTCGATGAATGATTCACATCATGTCCACACCCAGTTAAGCAACCTTACAAAACCCAGACATCACTGAGATTGCAAGTCTTTGGAAGGGTAAACATTGTCCCATTCATTCATAGGGCAGCTATAATAATTTGAAAATCATTTCACACATAAATGTCCAAAGTGACCGAGCACGAACCTAGTCCGGTACAATTTTTAACATATAGGGTGTTCATATTGATTACATCCCCTAGAGAAAATTGTGGAAGTTAAGACTCTCAACAACCCTCATATGCCCTGCTCCCCAGTATTGGAGCAGAGTTATCTACTTGCGGCTTAATAGTGATAAAGTCTTTTCGAAGGCAGCAATGCCATTTCGTTCAACATACTCTTTTCCAATGAGGATGATTGTTCACAAAATTGCATTATACTGAACTATCGGGGAGCGTATGGTATCAAATATTCGACATCGAAATCAGAGCTCAACCATACATCAGAGGCAGTCCTGGCTGAAGAAAACCGCGATATCGTACGCGAATTGTTGCTCGGACTTGAACTCACGGAGTTACAATATTTAGCAAGCAAAGATCCCAGGCGTCTTTTGGAAGAGGCACCTATTGACTCTGAGGACTATCATACGGATGTAAAGAGCAAGCCCAAAGCTAACGTGGCGAAAAGCAGCAACAACTATGATCTTCTTTTGGAAAACGGTTTTTACAAAGCCGAAGCGGTCAACCTTGGTCGGAGGAGAAGTCTGAAACACATACCAGGTGGCATGCACATTGTGCCTTTCATTCCAAAGCCTAAAGAAAAGTATTGTGAGTTGGAAGAAATCTTCATGATGGGACATGTTGAACGGCGCTTGGACGATGGTAGCAAATATTACATTTATCGGGGTCAGTATCCTCAAGGCGATTGCGTCACCTGGAGTTATGACACTTCTTATGGAAATTGGATATACGTGAGGAATTATCATTTAACTTGTGATGGATGCATGATGATCACGCCCCATCATGATTGCAGGCCATTGCCAATGAGGAAAACGAGCGGCAAACCCGATTGGGTCCATTTTGGAGTGCCCCATGATGGTTATATGGTCAAGTCGAGTCGCACAATCTACTCAGCATTAAATATGGGTCCCATTGGAGAGCCTGCTCAATACAGCATCGTGGGAACATTGATTAGCTCATTTTTAGCAGTCATCTTTGCTGTCGAATGGATCATTTGAATTATCGATCAATCATCAGACAACTAGAAGTCTCTATAATTTCAATGTTATATCAATTATATCTTTTGAGCAATGCTGGTATCTGCAAGTCTAGTTGTCTTGAATAACCGCTATATTGTGGTTCAATTACCCTCGCCCTCTACATCATTCCAAGCGACTGCTTGTGTATTTTGGCTATATTGTAGCGCTGGGTCTCTAGTTGCCTGCCCAGTAGTAGAATGCATAATTGTGACCTGGCCCGGCCTGCTCCTCCAACACTAAAACTTATCATCTTCAGCGGCCCTGTTCATCCGTCGTCGGTTCGAGATCTCCACCATCTAACTGTCGAGACCAAAGTTGTCGCCCAACAAACCGTCGAGATCAAACTCCTTGGCCCATTGAGTAACAACAGTCGTCTGCTCAACCTTAGCAGGCTCCCTGTCGCCTCTGGCGGCACTCTTGGGGCCTTCGCTCTCCTTTCTCGCCTTGGAGGCATTGGGCAAAGTCCAGCCTGTGATTCTGCCGTCCCTCCAGTCATTCAAAACGTTAAGCGCAGCCGATTCAAGGTGTGGAACACCACCCTTGGTCAATCTGCCTCTGGATCTGGCCACATAGATCAAGAACTGTTTCGTGAACTCCTTCAAATCGCTAGAAGGCAATGCTGGAATCTCGTAGTACGCCTTGAGGGCATCGGCCATGACGTTATCCTTGGACAAACGCTTGAGCAACGTCTCGACAACGGCGCAAGGGTCTCTGATGTTCTTCGGCGTCACTGCAGAAAGCAATGCAAGCTTGGCCTCCTGAGTAGCCTTCTTTGAGGAAACCTCATCAGGGAAGACAATGCCGGGAGAGTCCAAGATCTTGAGTTTGTTGTCGATCTTCACCTCTCTCATCGTCGTCGTCACACCAGGCATGTTGCCAACGGGACACGCTCTCAGGTTTCCGTGTCTATTCGTCAATGCATTGATGATGGAAGACTTGCCGACGTTGGGGTAACCAATCACACCGACGACGATCGATCTTTTGAGGTTCAGCTTCGTAGCGTAGCTCTTGAGCGCCTCCATGAGGTGCTTAGAGGTCAAGGCACTCGAGAGGTTCTTATTGTACATGTTGGATCCGGTGGCTCCAGGCGAGGCCTTAACAGGGACGGTAGGGAAGAAGGTTTTGAGAAAACTCACCCATTGTGACAAGACGTTGGTGGGCACAAGATCGACCTTGTTCAAGACGAAAATGAGACGTTTTCCACCGCTCTGCAACACAGCCTGTTCGACCTTCCGCAGCCTCGTGCCCTCGGGGTCTCTGGAGTCCAAAACGTAAAGAACCACATCGGAAGCCTCAACAACACTCTTGAAAATCTTGTCGTATGCTTTTCTCGACTTCTCGATATCGGACTTGTCTTCGGTGTCAGACAATTCGTACTCAACGTCGTCTTCCGAGTCAGCCATGGCCTCAATATCTTCGCCTTCATACGCACGGGCTGCCTGCTGCGCAGATTCCATCAATGCGTCAAGACCGCCCTCTCCCTCAGGTTCCTCGTCTTCATCCATGGCTTCTTCAAGATCGTCACCTCTGGCCAAAGCCTCCTCGCGAGCCTGCTGTCTCTTCAACTTGAGCTGCTCTCTTCTCTCCTTCTCGGCGATTCTGTTTTGTTCTAGTTCGTTGATAATCTCCTCCTTGTATGGGAAACTTGCAGGGATGCCTGGATCCTTGTTGGCTCTAGATTTCCAGGTGACGTCCTTTTTCGCCAACTTTTTATTTTTCCGGCGCTGGGCAGCAGCCTTCTTCTTAATGCCCTCTCTCATACGAGTGGTCGTCCTTTTGGACGTTGGCTTTTTGACTCTCATGTCTGATAAGTTAGTGATGAGGGTGGATTTTTTTTCCACATTATCAGTGCGATGCCATCAGGTACTGCAGGCTCCGCTACACCTGGGTCCTGGTCCACTATTGAAAGTTCACATAAAGTGATTTTCTTTAAAAAATCCTTTCAATAGATTTTCAGAAATCTGCCTTTTGCCGTAGATCAGCCTGGCAGGAGGCGGCCGGGAGTGCACGTAAGGTTGGAAAGAGAAGTCCCTCATATTCGCCTTGAGATACGAAGGCAGCGACTTGCGGGTGGTGACGAGAGGCTCCTCGTCGTCAGAGTCAGAGTCAGACTCGTCGTAGAAGTCGCTGTCACTATCGCTATCGGAGAAGTCAAATTCGCCTGCAACAGTGATGGTGCTTTGGTCTGCAGTGACATCGTCCATCAACTCCTGCATCACAGCCTTGGGCTTGTCGTTGAAGTGTTCTTTGATCTCGGCTTTCAAAACGCCTTTTGCTGTTTTGGCATTGCGGATGAATGAAGCCCACGCCGTCTCCATGTGGGATATTGACAGTTTCTGGACGGTTGTTTGTTGGACTTCGGGAACAGGAGGCAACTTTGGTTTGGTCACCTGAAGCGCCTTGAACCCGCCAATGGGCAAAGCGCAGGCATAGGTCACAAGCAAAATAGGTCTATAAAGTTTCATTGCAGCAATTGGAAAGGAAGTGGTGTTTGTGAGTTCTGAGAATGGCTGCAAAATGCAGCGCGCTATAGTTATCCATGAATCATGTGGCAGATCTCCATAGATTATTGGCCCAGTCGGCCCTTCATATTTCCTAGACTGGAAACACGATGAATTGAGTCCCTGCTCTCGTTTCTATGCGTGAAAACAGGGCCCTTCTTGGGAATGAATGGTTTGTTGAAGAACTCCACTGGATGTGGAGGCTCGTCTAGATCGCCCAAATTGATCGTGGACCTGGTCCGTAGAGAGGAACCGTCACTAAGTGTAGGTGAAGATGAGCTGAAATGTCTTCCGCCCTCTAGGTCGAGGTTGATGTCTTCCTGTTCTTGAAGCTTGATATAGTTGAGTGCGGAGTTGAAATAGCGCTGGACTTCAGGTGGACTCTTGTTTCTGGCTGCCGTAAGAAGACGGGTCACGGGCGCTGGAACTCGAGAGGGGAGGACCTTCTTGACCACTCTCAGGTATCCAAGTGTTTTGCCCATGAAGCCGAAGACAACAATGAGCAAGAAAAAGAACAAGTAGAAAACGGCGTTTGATTGAAGGCTCTCCGCGTCACCATCATAGGCACCCTTCAAAGACATGGCACTGCCAGTGACTCCCACGAGTAGATCACCTTTCTTGAAATCCACCTGTGAAGAGGCCACAAGAAGCGCCTTGCCCAATGTCCACGAGAGCTCCTCACCGCCAATCGAATCGGCGGATTTAAAAGGAACATGCACCTTTTGAAGCTCCTTCATGTCGCTGGTTTCTTTATCGTTAGCAGGGTCCACCTCCAAACCCAAACGAGGAAGCCCGAAGCCCTCATGCAAGACATTGATAACCCAGGACGCCTTGAAACACGCATCGAGCAAGAAAGGCTCAGCCAAGTTCAGATACTCGCCGTTTTTGGAGTTGGCGGTGATTTTCTCCCAGCTACTTTCACAGTACTCTCTCACTTTGTCGTTGAAGCTGTGAAAGTTGTATTCGCCGCCGCTGTGGAAAATGTCATTGGCCGTGTACCAGTACTCAGAAACACCCACGAACTTGTCCTTTTCGAAATTCATTGCTGGTGCGTGCATGCCATTAAAGAGACATGGCTCCTCAGTGCAAGGCATGTGCTTCATAAGCAACGGGTAAACTTCCCGGAGACACACCTCGTACTTTCCCGTTCCCTTGATCAAATACTGCTTGTCGTTGTAGGTGTAATCCTTGATTTCAGCGCCCTGGGGCAAGCAAGGGTCGTTGATCTTCTTGCCTGAGTACTTGACATTTGACGACAACTGAAGCGAGATCAAATTGTCCAAATACCGTCTCCGGGCCTGGTTGGCGCCGAATCCGAGCCACGTACCCGTGAACACCCGCCATTTTTGAAGATCACCGTTCTGGTTGCGTAAATGCACTGTGAACAAGTCCTCATCATGTTTGGCTATTTCGTCTGCTGAAGGCACAAACGCCACCTGCGTCGAAGCCCCGCCCATGTCCATGAACCCCACCAGCTCGTGCTCCAGCTCCAGAGTATCGTAATTGTCAAAACGGCCCATAAGGTAGTTCAAAGCTAACCAGCCATAAATGCCCTCCGTAGCACCATCGATAACTTGCACATGCTCCGAACACGAGCCGATCTTGAAATCAGTATGTTTTTGAAGCGCCTTGCACGTCTCTGCAAGCACCTTCTGCTGCTGTTGCTCAGGCAAAAGTCTCATACCAGCAGTAGCCAACACATACACCGGCGTGTCGTGCCATTCGTCCTTGGGAATCACGCTCTCAGCAAACTTCATGAGTTTCTTATAATGCTGCTTCCATATTTTGCCGGGTTTCTCGCCAAACGTCGACGCTCCAGGCGTGATCTTCTGGCTCCATCCTGGTTCTTGAGTTATCTTTGGGGGAGACTTCTTGGACTCGTCCAGCAGCAGATCATTCACCTGGCCCGGTTCTTCCCAGCGGTAGATCTGAGCACGCAGGCCCAGCAGGCCCAGGTCGACCACGATGCCGTACTTGTAACTTCCCATCAAGTGTAATTGGTTGATGTAGCTGAGTGTACAGGACTGTGTAGGCTTGAGGGATTTTGGGATGTGACAAGGATTGGATGATTTGGTATTCTGGGGGTTTGATTCTGGTGGTTTGACGCCTAAGCAGAATTTAGTAATTTGGGAGAGAATTGGCTTTGGGTGGGAGATGTGGCTCGTGGTTAATTGGAAGATGAGAGTATTTCTTCACTGATATTGGAGTACGTGGGGCGGAACTGGTCCCAAACGAGAAATTTGATAGAGACTAAAATTTGGGAGAGGTTTTTTGTTGCCTTGTTGCTCTGCAACTTTTGTCTGAACTTGAGTCGTTTTCTGAACTTGCAGCCAATCGGTGCCAACGCAATGGGCAGACCAGAATACCATGGAATCTTATGAATGAAAGCTGAAAGAAAGCCGTCAAGAAAAAATGATCAGAATAGAATGTTCTGTCAATTAGCTCAGACTGCCTAGCCGCTTACCATAGACTCAATGGTTTACCATAGAGGTAGTAAGCACAGAGGAGATATACTTCTGCAAAAGCTACAGGAACAAAATCTAATTGAATGACGAGAACAGTTTTTTTTTTTTTTTTTCATCTTCAGAACCGTCAAATCTCCATTTTTTCCTCTTTCAAAGTCTGCTAGGCGAGAGACGAATTGTAGATACTTCTAAGCCCACTGGGAACAAGCCACCATGGAAGGAAGACACCACAATGGCCACAAGAAGGGAATCAAAAGCACCCCTCTTCAAATCACCTTAGCAGATAAACTTGTCAAGAATACCTGTTCAATTGTAGTGATATAATGCTCTGCAATCAGTGTGATATCATAGTGGGTTTTGAAGTTGTCTAATCCTCTTGGTTCAAATTGTCTTTCCAACCCTGAACCATTATGTAACCAGCTTTTTACTCTAACAAAAAGTCACCATTCAAAAAAAAAAAAAAGAAGTCTCCATCTCCCGGTCCCTCCATCTTCATCCACCAAAACTACTCCCCAGATTTCGCACTCTCACCATGATTGTTCTTCCCAATACACCCCCTACACCCCTTCCGTGGAAGGTAGATCCACTGCTAGTGCTGCCTGAAATCCAGGCTAAAAGAGCTTCACTATGTAACTCTTCAATTGCCTCACACAGCGAAACCGTCCGCTACATTCTGGGCCTTTTGGAGTATCTAGAAGCACTCTTTGAGCTTCTCAGTATAGACAACCCTGAACGCAGCGTACCACGATTTGCCGCAAAAGCGCTGGATCTCATGTTGATGTCGCTGGTGCCTTGGAAAAACGTGGAGAAGAAAGAGACCAAGAAGTTGTTCAAGTTGAACTCCAAGGCGGAGATTTCGTGGACACTAGCTGCAGAGATCCAGCTCGTCACAGTCAGCTTGGCCTTTTCATACATCAAGCTTGGGGCTGAACTCACAAACGAGTTGATCGAGGAGGAACTCAGCCTGGTGCCGGTGAAAGAGCTGGACGAAAAGTGGAAACTGGTTGCGAACCACTACAAGAAAGCCATTTCCTTGGCCTTGTTTGGCGGGCAATTTACTATGGGCAGCACCGACGCAACCATAGACCCACGTGTGTTTGTGCTTGTGGATAAGTGCAGCCAGATCGGCATCCAGATGTCGATTTTGTCGAAGTTCTCGTGGCTCAACAGAAACTCGTACAATCTGAATGAGACATTCACGCTGAGCAACAACAACGTGTTGTGCCGCGTGGCGATCTTTGTGCTTGACGAGGTGGTTTCGTGCGTCAATTTGGTCAAGGAGTTGGCGCTGAACGAAACAAGCTACTTTAGACTCAACTACACTGGATGGGAAGCATACTTGAGTGTGGTACAGCAGTACGCAACCGCCTACGCCGGGCTTTTCCTTTCCATTGAGTACTACCAGAAGGAAAGCCTTGGCCAGGCCATTGGTCTCATTAACTTCTCGCTTCTATCGTTGCAAAGCAAAAGCATGACGGACTTGAAACCCACAAAGAACAAGATCCTCAGCAAGTTCAAGACAAAGGTCGCCAGCAAGCGGAACGAGCAGTTCGTGCAAAATCTAAATTCTGTGACATCGCTCCGTATAGACAAATCGGTGTTTCTGGAGCTGTCAGGGCTAGTTCTTAAGGACCTCCAGCTTCTCTTCGACCAGCTCGTGCAGTGCCACTTAAAGTACACCAAGGAGAATGACAACTTGAAGTTTGATGCCGTTTCGGACTGGAAGGACGTGCACGGGGATTCAAGGTGGCCTTTTGGGAACAAGATTCCTGTTTCTGCTGTGGAGCCCTATTGTCCTCAGGTTCTACAACCAGAGACCCCAGATACGCTCAAGGAGGGGTTTACCGGGCGTGGGTCGTACTTCTGAGATGAGTTTTGGTGGGGTTTGATGAAAATTAATTCATCCAAAATGAATGATAATTTCACTGAAAAGCCCGTTGAATGGGTACAAGCGTGACATGCTTATACAGCTGAGTTACCTATGGAGAATATCAGAGCTCTCTAGACCGAGTCATCATTAAGCTAGACTAATTCTAATGTAAAACGAAGAGAACAGTTGAAAAATGACCAATTCCTTCTTGGAGCAAGTTACAGCGTCAATCACACTGAACTGTTCCCGACAGACTGGAATTTACTTACAATCTTTTTTTTCTTTTCATTTACCTCAATTACACCTGAAATGTCTTAACGAAATTATAAAAAAAGTTTCCAATGAGTTGGGCAAGTTAATGATCAAATAGCTATAGAGCTTCTGACGATTTCTTCTCATCGCGATGACGCAAGGCTGAAAAATTCACATCAATCTCTCTACAAATTGTTGCATAATGGGAGTACCACGAAAACTTGACATTCTACTCTTTGGAAAAGAAAAATTTAGAATCAGTAGGTCTGGCTTCTTCAGCGGATATTTTGATTTTACAGTTTCGATGGCCAGCACTCGGCTGGCTACAGCGGTTGGAGTAATGTACATTTCGGGGCAGACGCCCAAGCAGCCGCTACGACGCCTAATCTATAGGAGGCATTTGTATTACGCCCGGTGGTTATACAATAAACAGCCGGAGAGAAAAGCCAGGCTTCTTACAACTTCTGCATGGCAGCGACATCGGTGGACTGGACGTGGTCCTCGTCCTCCTCAATGGAGGCCTGCAAGTCGTCCAAAGAGACCTTCTCGTCCTCAATGACCAAGTTGATCTGCAACTTCTTGATACCGAAGCCAACAGCGATCCACTGGTGAGCACCCCAGGTCAAACCGTCGATCTCGACAGCCTTGACATTGGCCAAAAGCTCGTCCAAGTCGGTCTCGTCGTCCCATGGCTTGACGTCCAAGGTGACAATGGACTTGGCAGCTGGCTTGGGGCCCTTAGCGGCCTTCTTAGCAGCGTACTGAGCCAATCTCTCCTGCTTCAACTTCTCGGCCTCCTCGTCGACCTCCTCGTCGTCAGAGCCGAAAAGATCAACGTCATCGTCGTCCTCAGCAGCAGCGGCAGCGGCTGGGGCCTTACCAGCAGGCAAGGACTCGAACTCCTCGGTGAAGGAGGCGATGTGGTTGAACCATCTGGCAAACTGAGGGTACTGCTTCTGGAAAGCCTTGTAAGCAGACACGTCGGCCTGGGTGGCGGCGGTGCTGAAAGTTAGTAACTATGTGGAATGGGACGTGGGTCAGCTAATAGATTTAAATCTCCTGTGTCACTCATGCGGTGGGTCTTAAGCACCTCATAAACACGGACCAAAGATTGCGATCATCACTCTGCACGGGGCGAGTTTTGGAGAACATACCCGTCGATGTAGGACTTGTCAGCCAAGAAGTCGTTCAAGGACTTGAGGGTTTCGACCTTAGAGAAATCGGAGAAAGACATGGTGGTGGATGGGAAAAAAATCACTGAGAAAAAATTTGTCTTTGAGCGCTGTCTGGGCTTCGCACGACTTAGGGCTCCAGGGTAGAACCACGTTTTTGGTGTCGGCGGGATGGGGTGAAATTTGGGGGTTGGGGTTTTTTTGGAACAGACGAATTGAATTTGGATTCATTGTATTTTTTGAAATTGGCTGGGTTGTCTTGTGAGATTCACCGTGGCTGCGAAAGCCCTAGCGATGAGGAATGAATCCAATGATCTGAAGATTTGAGAGGTGTAGAAAGGGAAATTTTGCAATATGGGCGGTAACGATTGTTCTGTTGATTTGAGAGAAATTGGCAGGGAATTGAGGTGTTTCTAGAAAAACGGGCTTCTCTGAGCCGGTCTGGTTGATGCAGCGTGGAGGATCATTGAGCCGCCGGATTTGGCAGTATGGGATTTTAAGATTGGTGAAAGTTGGGGAGAAATCTACAGCTTTGGACTTAAGCGGGGGTAGATTTCTGATAATTTGTGCTAGTTTGTTTTTCTGGATTGACAGCATTGGACTTAAGCGGGGGTAGATTTCTGATAATTTGTGCTAGTTTGTTTTCTGGATTGACAGCTTTTCGGAGTTGGCTGCGAAAAGTGAAAAGTCCTGAAGTCCTGATCCACCAGGAGTCAAATCCAGGAAAATTCCATTTCATTTATTAGCTGTACTTCGTTGCCAACTTCACTCTGCTAGCTTTTCTTAATACAGCGCAAGCCCCCAAAATGGCACACTAACTGTTGATGTTGGCAAGTAGATTCTTAGGTTCTTATTCAAAAAAAAACCGTTACCGTAGTGACGCTTCAACAGAAATAATGTTTATTCAGCTTTTCTTTCAAAGAATACCTGAACGAAGCACTTTGCAGAGGAGGCTCTGGAACTAAGCAGATTCGACCAGTCTTGGTTGCTCCAACACTGAGTGCTCCAAAGAAAGCACATTTTGAAAGTCTCTCATTGGTTTTTCTTGATACGGCAGTAATTCAAGTCCGCATTGATACATTTCCACAGGACCTGGAGTTCATTTGGCCTCGATCTCGAATCCCGTGTCCTGGCTCTTGTGAAAGGAGAGACCATACCTTAATGAGCCATCTTTAATATATGGCACGGCATGTATTTTTCATAAAGTTATTCTGAAGACAAATGTGCTTCTCTCTAGTACTCCGAATTTGTAACTTCCGCTCCGTAGTTGGATCTAAAGCTACGCCACGGCCAGCTGTGGACATAAACTCTAAACTCACCAACCTCACTATTCTTAGATAAGAAAGCCAGTTTGTTGAATAAAGAAAAAAAAACTCACATGCTGTTTGCTTTTTGACGGATTTTTTCCTACCAAAAACCGTCTCGGATACATCGGTCGTGAATCCCAATAGTCAATATACAAGCTTCCAGCCGCCTCTTCACTCGAATTCAAGCCATCACAAACTCTTCGAAAGACTTCACAAAAGCGGGAATTGATCGACATAGAACTTTTGAAAAATAGATTAATTTCCTTTTTTTCGTATTTGAGAATCGGCTGGTAAAAGAGTTCTATGGGTCACAAGGGACAGGCCTTCTGTGATCTCAGCAATATGACGTAACTCGTTCCCTTCAAACCTATTATTTGCTAGCTTTTTCAACAAACGCTCAAGTCTTTTAATAAACTTAGCAAAACATTCAGGTGGAGCTTGCAGCTTTTCCACAGATGCTGAGAATTAGGGCGAATTTAAAAAAAAAACGAAGATTTGCACGAATTCACCTCAGCCATTGCATTTCATCTTCGGCCAATTAAGTGGTTTTAACGATCTCCAAATGCTCAAGACCATTCCTCTTAACAGTACCGGTAGTGTCTAGGGGATTTGCTCGTGGTTGTACTGACCACAGGTACGTCTTTAAGTGCACTGCTTTTAGGATTGATTATATGGTTTTTATGGTATTAAAGCTTCCCATACTAATCAGATTAATCATCATGGAATCAAGTAAAAAAATATCGTCACCTCCATGATTTGACTATCCGATTCTTGAATCATTCAGACAGGTTCTGCGACGAGTTAACTGGATGATTTTTTCTGCGATTCGCTGACTCCATAATCAACTGCCTACTCACACTTTTTCATCCTAAGAATCTCTCATTAATCCAGCAATTTTCAGAATCGTCGGTGATTCGCCAAAACCGACCCCAAAAACCGTAGCCTCACGGCGCCGCTCTAGGCAGCATAAGCTGCTTTGCATGGGACGTTTCCGCATTTTTGCAGCCATTTACCGCAGGGTCCAGAGGAGTTTAGACGAGGTGAAAAACAGCATTTGAGCTATTTACATTGTGTTTAAGAAGAGATAAGTAAACTTCCTACTTAACACAAGAATTGTTCATTGCAGAGGTTAGCGGGATTCGGTGCTGCTGCAGTCTATTGATGCTGTAGATTTTTACTATGACCTTTCTTGAGTATTGACTTGGAGAGATTCTGCAGCGCATTGTTCACTACACTATATCGATACATCCACACCAATGTCAATTAAACGTTTTTATACCTAACTCCACTTCCTTTCGAAGCTTGGACCCAAAAAGAGACCATCAGCTCTTATCAATTCACTCCTCTCCTAAAAACCCCAACTACCACCTAAAGTGCCCCTCAGTGGTCCTGGAACTTCCAGGGCCCCTCGAAGGACGCCCAGCACCGGAACTCGTTCCCCAACTCGTTCTTGTGCTTGGGCAAAAAATCCGTCATCTGTGTTTCTGGGTAAGTCTCGCTGATCAAATCACGCATGCGTTCGCCAGTCGACGAAATCAACTTGTACTTTTTGTCGCCCGATTTTGTCAACTCGCCAGAATCCTTGACGAGTAAGTTTCTCGCTGCCTGGGCCAGCTTTCTCTGACACTGGTCCTCTAGAAAAGGTGGGTCGATGAGCAACCGGTGACACTTATTCTTCAACAAGAGCGGCACATCGTCGGGCCGGGTGTAGTCGTAGTGGAAAAAACGCCCCGGCGCCAAAACAGAAAAACGAGTGTCGTACTCCAAAAGATACACATTTTTCGTGGGCACCTTCTCTGGTTGCAACTTTCCAATCGCAGCGTATACAGATGGAGCCAGCGCAATGCACACCACAGTGTCTTCATCGGCGCCATGCAAAAGAGCCCTGGCCAAAGTGACCGCGGTTTCGTCTTCGTACCAAAATTGCAGAAGCTGCCAGTCCTCTTTGAATTCGTCGATCGACGCTGTGGGGACCGGCAGTTTCTCAGCATTGGTATCGCTTTCTTCCTCGGCTGCCTGCTGGTATAACTGCTCAAACTGCTTCTTGCGCTGTTCTTCTTCCTGGCGAAACAGCTGGAGTGCTGCGAGCGCGTGTGCTGAGAGCTGAAGCGGTTCGTCTTCCATGGTATTTCCAAGTGATCAATTTTTTCGATCGACATTTTTCGGTTTTTTCACTGGCCCCCACGAAGAGGGTGTGCGGAGCTCATAAGTGTCCCCGCGGCCGCGCAACCTCGTGCTGCGCTTCAGATCCTGCCTAACTAAAACATCAACAACTACCTACTACTGCCATGTCCTTCACTTGCACGCCTGGACAGATGGTGGCGCACGTGATCGCCACCTTGGCGGTTCTGGACGGCGTGGCTCTCAGCGGGCTCTGGGACGTGGCCCAAGAAAAATTGCAATCTGCCCAAGTCGATAATCTCCAGAAAAACGTGATATGGGCTGCTCTCATGGGCGCCTCGCAGGGTCTTCTAGTGGCCCGGGTGGGCGGAAGTGAAATTCCGCTTAGCATGTCCACGACATACGGCGATCTTCTCGTTTACGGCACCGAATCGGAAGTGTTTGTGGAACCCACTGAGAAGTGCCAGTTTAGGTACCTCACTGGGACTGAGAACTACCAAACGTTGAAGACCAGCCTTGGCGAATTTCCGCTTCAATTGCTTCGTGTGATTGCCCGACACGGCCCAGCGGGCATCCTCAACCCCGACTTGGCAAGGGAATCCGGTCAAGACCCTCGGTCCATCAGAATCCGTCTCATTAAGCTCGAACAGGCCGGGTTGATCGTCACGAAGCAGGTCTACGTGGACAAGAAACATACAACTCACTCCTGGCACTCCAAATTTGTGGCAACAGTGAAGAAAGAGGACGCAGAAGACGAGCTAGATGCTACTAGAGACGTAGCAAAACTCAAGCGGTTGATAGTGGATGCTCTCCAGCGTGCGCCCAACCAGCTACGAGGCTTTTCGGACTTGAAGAAGGAGCTCAAGCTCGATGGCTCCGAACTGGCGGTCAAGTTCTTCCGTTCTGTGTGCATACGGCTTCACCAGGCTGGGTATGTGGAGAAGCTCAATGTGGAGCTTCCTGAAACAAAACAACGCCTCTACGCATTGAAGTTCGTCAAGGCGCTACCGAAGGATGTGGCCGATGTGGACGTGGAGGTAGATGAAGATGCCGTGGATGAGTTTGATGAAGACGACCAACTGGGCACAATACGACTCCCAGTATTGAACAAAGTCTTCCCCCTATTCAATCAGCTCTTCCAGCACATCTACGACAGTGGCACCAAAGGCGTGACGTCTGGAGAAATCTCCAAAGCGCTACTAGGCACCTCTGATTGCAGACCCTATGCCAGACTCTTCGAAACACTACCAAGCTTTTTAAGCAACGGCAAGACCTTGAAACCAAGCAAGAAGTATGTTGATCCGTACGACGACTACACGGTGTCGAAGCTTTACGATAACGAAGGGAAGCTCAAGTTTTACAGGTACTTTGTGAAGGAGTTCTGTCTGGAGACAAAGCCCGCGGTCAAGAAGGCCCCCAAAGAGAAGGTTTCCAAAGAAAATATCACCGCTTTGAACAGCAAGCTCCACTCAACACTCGGTAAAACATCCAATGAAGCTCTCATTGAAAGAAAAAGGCGTGTATTCCAAGTCTCTGATCAGCCTCCACTCAAAAAACCCAAGATAGAGAAAACCCCCGAAAATGATGCTCTAGACCCTGTTGAAATTATTGATGCACCTAGGAGCCGAAGAAGGACTGCAAAAGTCTCCTACCAGGTTGACGATCAGTTTCTTGACGATGAACGTAATCTGGGTGACGACTATACACCTCAAGAAGACGTCAAATCGGAGCCTTCATCACCAGAGCCATCACCCTCGCAGGTCGCTCTGGCAGCTACGGAGGCTGCCGATTCATCTCCAGCACTTTCCTCCACCAGCCTTCCCCAGTTTGTTTCTCAGAAACAGGAAACCAAAAGAAAACGTAATACACCTCAGGTGTACAAAGTTGAAGGTTCAGCTCGGTCACAGCAAAGGCGCGAGGTCTTGCTTGATATAATCAGAAGTGAAGGCGGGGCGGTCTACAGCAATTCGATCTTATGCAGAAAGATAGACGAACGAATGGGCAGCTCCACGCTCACAGACGTGAGAACGTTGACCCGTGATGTGATACTCTGTGCAAAGAACAAGGAATTAGAGATCCAAAAAGTGACCATTGACATTGGTGGGACTCCGAAAGAAAAAAAGCTTTTAGTGCTAACGAAGCCTGAGGATAGACCCACTGAAGAAAAGTTGCAGAAACTACGTCAAGCATATGTCGAGATGCTTTCCAGAAAGGACAACAAAATATTTGCCAAACGGCTCATCCAACTGGACTTGCAGCTTTATGTTGAGAAGCCTAGCATGAAGAAGGTCAGCAAAGGAGCACAAAAAAGGAAAGGAAAGAATCGTTTACAAGCTTTGGGCGATGAAGAAGGCGATATTGTCAAGGAAGAACCTACTGACGGTGTCAGGAAAGACGACGACGTCGAAGATGATGACGATGATGCTCTTTCTAACCTCAAACGTACCAGAAGACCAAGAAAAGTCACAGCTTCAGACTCAGCTGACCCATCGAAAGCTCGGGCTAAAAAGGGAAGACGAAACATCAAAATGGAGAAGTCAGAGGCACTTTTGCTTTTCCGGGCCGTCGTTATTTCCAAGACGTTTTCTAGAGACTCGATTGATTTTGACCATATTGCCACTTTGTTTCCTGGTAAAGACGGGAAAACCGTGAAGCAGAAGTGGGGCACGGTTAGACGGCTGTTTGGTGGTCTCGATGTTGTATCACAAGGTGTCTTGACGCTTCAGCAGATGGTGATGCAGGGAATTGAAGACGGCACAATTACAGAGGAGCAACTTTCTCAAAAGAATTTGAAGTTCTTTCTCGAGTACTGGCGGGAGTTTGACAACAATTTTGATCTTCCCGCGTTTGACAAAAAGCCCCTTTACAATAGTATGGAGAGGAACGAGAATGAATACGCATTCCCCAAAGAAGTTCACCAAGTGGCTTGTCTTGCTGAGAAGATAGAAGACTTGTCGATGCGTCAAAAGGAAGCAGTTCTCTCTCTGGCACTTTTTGTGGAATCGAAAGATCCTCCCTTGCGAGAAAAGAAGCACGGGAGACTCCGTTCGATCTTTAAGTCGATTTTCCTGTCCAATGACGAAAAGCACTATGCCTCGTTTGTGAACAAGTTGTTAGAGGAGTATGGAGAAGAAGCAATCAAAGAAGCCACCAACGGGTTGACGAGCGATCGCGAGGTGCTTCTTGTATCTATTGACGACACTTCTAAGTTTATTCTTGGTGAGAAGTTCAATAATGCGCTTGTCAATAAGATCCTTGTGCCTAGACTGCTCAACCACGCGACGTCCTTCAAAGAGGCTCTTGTGTCGCTTTCCTCAGCCAATAAGGGTTTAATATTATCTCAAGGAGTCGTTCCAGGGGAGATGATCACCATTTTGCAATTGGCCTCGGCATATGAGCTTGAGCTAATCCGAGTCGACCGTGAATTGAAGCTCGACAGCTACGAGTCTCGTCTTATTGATAAGGAACAGTTGTCCTGCGATCTTGTTTTGAAGTGTGATTTTGCAAAAGTCAGCACCCAGATACCAAAACCTGCTCCCATTCCGTTCAAGGGCCCTTGCCAGCCGATTTGGTTTGACGTGAATGCCAACTTGAACAAATCCTTGTGGGTCAAACTCATCACCACCATTCTCAACTACATTGTGTTCAAGCCTGGAGTCACTGACGAGTACCTCTTTGGAAAGACAAATGTCGTGCTCAGTGCTGAGAATTACAGGTTGATTTTGAAATGGCTTTTGGATACCGAGTGCATTGAAAAGGCGGGCTCTAGTGGATACCTCTCCACAGATAAATGGCAGTATATTCTTGGAGCTGGAGAAGCTTAGATTTCGCAGCCATCGGTCTGGAAAGGGAAATACGTATCTGTGTGCAGTACGCTGCCATTTTTTTAAGGGCTCTTCTCAACCCTATCAACAGGCAGGCATCTCATTCAGATTCACAACATGGGGTTGGCAGGAACCAAGGTGAAACAGCGTTTTGGACTGGATCCAAGAAACACAAACTGGTCCAATGACACAGACAGATTTGGACACCAGTACCTCGAGAAAATGGGCTGGCAACCAGGCAAGGGTCTTGGACTTGTTGACCATGCCATGACATCTCACGTCAAGGTCTCGATAAAAACCGATAATACTGGTCTTGGGTCGAAGCTTGCGAAGAAGAGAAAGAATGATGAGTTCGACAGCGGCGAGTGTGCTGGACTTGATGTTTTTCAGAGAATCTTGGGCCGTTTGAATGGTAAGGAGGAGCAGATCAACAATGAATTGGAGAGACAAAGAAAGGAGGGGATCATCAACGGAAAGTGGGGCATGCATTTTGTCAGGGGTGACGTTTTAAAGTCGACCTGGAACGCTGAGTGTAAACAACTCATGCAAAGCGAAAAGAGAAAGGTTGAAGAAAGCGAACCTCCGCGCAAGAAGGCCAAGAAACTGGACGACAAGGCCGATAAGGAAGAGAAAAAGTCCAAGAAGTCGAAGAAACTAGATAAACAGGATTCCGAGAAGAAGAGCAAGAAGGACAAGTCCAAGAAAGACAAGAGTGACAAGGGCAAGAAGAACAAGTCTGAGAAGGAGAAAGTCAGTGATGGCGAGTCCAAGAGTCTGAAAAAGGATAAGTTTAAGGACAAGAAAGAGAAGTCCAAGGATAAGAAAGAAAAGAAATCCAAGGATAAGAAAGAGAAGTCCAAGGATAAGAAGGAGAAGTCCAAGGACAAGAAAGAGAAGTCAGCTGAGGTCGAAGAAGTGACTAGAGAAAGCATGCTCAAGCCCAGAGAGCAGGTCAAGGAGGAAATTGCCACCAGACTTTCTGCTAGAGCCAAGTGGATCAGGCAAAAGCGAGCCTCTGTTATGGACGCCAAGGCGCTTAACGAGATCTTTATGATCGCCAACTAGGATAATGGAGTTAGAACAGGATAGAATTAATACGGTTATCAACGTGATATAGCAACGTGTTGTATGCATCTTAGAACCATTCCTAGAAGTAAGACGTCCTGAGGTTCACCCCAAGGCAAACTACAGTCAACCCTAGTGAAAGCTAGTAAACCCAAACTCTCGAGACTACAAAGCAAAGCTGTTAAGCATATCAAGCGCAATTTAGATTTATAGATACATGTTTACATAAAGAAAGTGCCAAAACCGCCCACGAAGCACATCACCATGACGCCGACAGCAAGAAGCTCTCCTCTAGTGATAACACGAGCAGAAACATGGCCGGATCCCTTGCTCGAGGAAGAAGAAGAACCTGAAGATGAAGAAGAACCACCCGAGCCAGAGCTGTCAGAACCAGAACCAGACACGTGAGCAGCACCGCTAGCACCGGAAGTAGAGCCAGTCACCTGGGCATGGGCGGATACAGAAGAAATAATGGCCTTACAAGAAGAAGCAGCGTCCTTGGTGCTGGCAAGCGTAGCAGAGCCGTCAAAGTCACAAGCAGACTTGTTCTCGTCGCTCTCCTCGTAGTACTTGTTAAGCACATAAGACAACTTCTCCTTGTTAGAACAGAAAGAAACAGCACCGTAGGTACCGTTTTCACCGTTGGAATTGATAGCGTCACAATCCATCTTGGAGCAGGCCTCACCGAACAAGTCACCATAGTCCTTCTCCTTGACATCGTCAGCAACCACACACTTCAAAGATTTCTGGACACAGTCACACAAGTCCTGGTCGGGAGTAGGGGGCAACGAAGGAGAAGCCTTCCACGTCTTTGCGGTTGCAGGACAAGCAAGAGTTTCGGAAGCTTCGCTGCTCTCATCGGCGGATTTGGCCAAAGAAGGCGAGATGCTGTTCATCTCCTCGGAGTAGTACGAGTAGTCAGACATGGTGGACACAGAGGAGCCGTCGGTGGACACAAGACCGTACTTGTTGGCCTCCTCGAAGTACATGTACACGATACCACCGGACCAGACGTCAGTCATCTTGTCGCCAAAGATGGTGCCGACTTCGGTGAACTTTCTGGGGCGGATTTCGTTACAGCCGTATTCAGACATGAAAACGGGGATTGTCATGTTCTTGTACTGTTCGGTCTGAGTCTCGTATCCGGACTTCGAGAACGAAGAGTCGCCACACCACTCGTACATGTTGACACCGAAGAAGTCGGCTCTGGCGTCAATGTCACCACAGGCAAAGTAGTCACCGATGGCGGTACGGATCTCAGAGTCGTCGTTGGAAGAGTAGCCCACGGGGAACTTCCAGCCCTTGTCCTTGATGTAGGCCTTCATATCTCTGACGGCGGCTTTAACGAAAGGAGACGCGTCCGTGTTACTTCTGTTGTTGGTGACTTCGTTACCGGCGAAAAAGCCCAACACGTTGGAGTAGTTGGCGAACATGTCCACCACAGAGGTGTATCTCTTGTACAAGTCGATGTTCCAGGCAGGGCTGTCTCTGTTAATGGACTCGGAGGGCGAGGAAAGGTCAGCAATAATGTAGATACCAGCATCTTCAAAAGTCTTCATACAAGAATCGTGATCCTTGGTAGGGTCGACGGCGTACACTCTCAAGACGTTGGTGTTGGCGTCAGCGAGGTACTTCACGTCACGTTTACAGGCGTCGCCATCGGCAAGCGGGTCGACAAACTTATCCTGGGACTCGCCAGTCGTGTTCATGGGGTTCTGCTGGTAAGCAACACCACGGATCAAAAACTGGGAGCCATTGTTGGAGTAAAAGAACTTGTTTCCGACGATCTCGATCTCGGGCAAGTCAGCGGCAGCAACGAGGGACACGGCCCAAAGGGCCAAAATTGGGAAAAACCACATACTGAGATGGAGAGGACTGGGAGCGAAAACAGCACTATTTATACACGCGGGCTACCAAGTAGGCAGTGAAGAGGCTTTTATGGCGGCTAACCGGTATGTCGCGCATAGCGTGGCTGTGGGACAAAAAGGCCAATAATGGGTGTATTTGGGCGGGAGGGAGAGAAAATATGATTTGGAGAAGGAGAAGTTGAAGGATTTATGGGTTTTACATTTGGCAGTTTTGACTGGCGTGGTGCAGATTTGCAGCCAATGTGACACCTTGGCGAAGTCTGGGCAGCAGGAAGACGCAGGAGGAAGTGAGAAAAGCTGGGGAAAGCAGAACAGAGGAATCGCTGGGTTTTGGCCCGGACTTTTGGGATTTCTCCAGTGTGTCTTTCGTTGTAGTCGTGATATTATAGAACCGTGGAGGACCATGGAGGCCACGGTGATCGGCTGGCTGAGGCACGGATGGCCTGGTCGCACAGACTGGGAAAGCGATTTTTCCGGGCACCGGCGAGACTTTCGGGACAATCGGGCCGAAAACGTCAGCGTTGGCGGTGCTGAAAGCGAGATCAATTTTTGGTTTCGAGAACGGCCGAGTTTGGCGGTTTCTGGCCCGTCTGGTCGGAGCTTCTGGTGGTATTAGCAGTAATGTGCAGCCATGCCAGGGCCGCTGCAGGGCGGAAATCGCCGCGCCAGCTGGAGAATTGAGAGGGAAACGAAAAATGAGTGAGAGTTGGTTGAAATTGGTGATTTGAAGAGGCGGTGAATTTGGGAAGTGGCAGAGGGCGAGGCTTCTTGTCTATTTTCTTTTTTTTTTTTTTGTTTCTCGGGCGCCTGCAATCCCGTTAATTCCTCATTTGTGCCTGATTCACGATGACGTGCAATTCACGCTTCTGTGCATCCAGCTACTTTGGCCCAAGGCGGGTATATGAAACCACAAATGGCGACTGGGGACAGCCGCGGAGCGTAAGGCACCGACCGCGAATAGCAAGCGGTCCTTTGAATTTGGCATTCAAATTTTGAAAGTAGAAATTTTGAAACGGAGATTTTGAAGATCTGGGATTGAGGGTTGGAAAACTTGAGGCTCATTGAGAGATCCGAGGTGGACGCGAAAATGGGAAAATGGCTTTGTGGGGCGAAACCAGGTAAGGCAAAATGGCGGCCCCGATCGCACCAGAACAGTCGCGGTGAGATTCTGAGCAGCCAGACCATGGCAAAGCTGGCGACAATAATATAAAAAAGAGCTTTCGGGGAATTTATACCATGGAGTTTTGTTCAATCGATTTTGAATATTCAAAAAAGAATGTTCTTTTTCTTTAATGGAATTATCTTTTCTTTCATCACCAAAGCTCACTCACCTTCCCTCGTTTCTGGCCTGCTTCGATTCGCGGTGGGCATCTAGAAGGCTGGACCGCTGCGACATTGTCGTAGGCTCATTTGAGCCCCAATGGGCTTCAACCGTTACCAATTCGGCAGACTCTTTCCGGCAGATTCTCCGGCAGCGAATTCCGGCAGATTCCCTTTTTTGCTGCAGATTTGCTTATTTGCGTGGGGTGTCTGAAAAGGTGGATTGCAATTCGCAGCACTGCCCCAAGCCAGCTAAGTAGACAAGCCAGCTCGCGGGGGCGTGGTGGCTTATGGTAAATAAACAAGGAGCGTTATCGCGTGTTTGAGCTGGAGGAAGTGTGGAAGATGGCCGGAGGTTGTAGCAAGATTTGTGGGAACCGCATGTTCGATAATGGTGGGCTACCGTGCAAGCTTGGTCGTCAGTTGTGACATTCGTAAGTTCTAGAGGAGTGGTTGAATTTCGCTGTTTAGCGTCAGTTTGGAGCAAGAGAAACAAGAACGGTCATTCCCATTTGAGCTTCTGGAAGTAGACCAGGAAATATATTGGTGGAATGACTTCAACATAGCCGAGGCTGTGTGCCTTTGTGTTCAATTGTCGTCATAAAATCAACTAATTTTTCTCTCCACGGGTCGTCTCATTAAAGGGTATAGCCCAATTAATCGTTACAAGCCCCATGCGCCCTTGAAGATAGTATAGAAGCTTTTGACGATTGAAGCGAGATAATCGAAGACAGGTAATTGAGGGCTCAAGAATCTGTTGTTTTACCAATACCAGTGGCTGTGGCTGGTCGTGGTTGGTCGGATTTCAATAGGCCCGAAGCAGAGTCCTTCAAGATTCTTGAATCTCGGTAAGAGAGAATTGGGTCTACTGAGTATGGTTAAAATCACCAGTGTAGTTGTTCGCCGGTGAGCTTCGGCGTCTTTCCACATAAGCGGGCTCGGATCGGGTTGGTCTTCTTTGGTGAATATAAAAGAATTGAAGCTGATAAAGTTTTCTACGTAGCGATGGTCTCTTACAATCTACGAATCCTTTCGTGCGATGATCTTCACAATGCTGGTCAAATGCAGCTATTACAATCATGATCCAAAAGCAATTTTGATTCGAGGTTTGCAAAGTGCATGGGCATCCTAAGTGAGCGACTTCACTCCGGAAAGATTTGAGCCTTGGTCAAAATATGGAGACCCTTGTTCGAAAGAAGCTTTCGATTCAAATTTGGCTTCGTAGCCATTAGACGACCTCTCCCCTTGTTGCAGAGCAAAGCAACAGCGAACTACGTAAATTCACTAAAAAGCCTTTAATAGTTTTCGTGCAATCGTCTTGGCCGATTCATCACCAGACTGAAGCACAAAACCCAGAAACCGGCTGCCAGCACAAATAAACAACACCCCAAAAGCTCCTAAACTCACTTCTACGTTCTTTTATTTCTCGGAGTTTCTCTATGTTCACTCAATTACCGTCTTTGTGTCTCGCGCCATTTGCAGCCATTACTAGTCCACAACCTCATATCAAAACCACTGCCATGATACCTCGACTTCTCCTTATTCCCCTCATCGTAACCCCGTTCACAGCGGCATTTGAACTACCCGAACTCGGTTCCTACAAGAACCCTCACCCCAGGCTCCTTCATAACTGTGACAACACCGACATCGCCATGTTGGCGGCTTGCTCCAACCAGGTGCTTGCCCAATTGAACGACTGCAAGGCGAACGACTTGGCCTGCGAGTGCTGTGCTCTCCAGAGTATGGACCCTAAGTGCAACAACCTTTGTCCTGGGGATCCCAACGCCAACTTCCTCACGGTCATGGTGAAGGATTGTGCCGATTTGAACGACGTCAACGCCTGCAACCTCCCGTTCAAAAAGAGCGACGGCGACCCCAGACCGCAGAAGTTCGTCGTGGAGGAACCGGCGAACGTCTTTTCGGTCAAATCGCAGCTCCTGAAGCCGGGCAAGGCACTCGAGGAGAAGCCGCTTTATTCAGCGTACCATGACGATTCCAGCTCGGACGAAGAAGAAGAAGAAGAAGAAGAAGAAGAAGAGGACTATGAGCCTCCCGCCAATATCCTGCGGCCCTTGATAAATATAATTCGGAACCACTCCAATGTCACCGGTATGTCATCCACCTCTGATCCTTTTCACCCAACTAACAGCAGCCTTGTCAGGCGCCTCACGTTTGTCTTCTTTGGCCTTCGCCATGCTTGGAGCCGGAATGTTCGCCTTTGTGTAAACCAAATTACTTCTCCTCGTGAGTCTCGTAGATCCAATCAAGCGTGTGACGAATGCCATCCTCAAGCAGCACCGCAGGCTCGTAGCCAAGAAGCGTCTTCGCCTTGGTGATGTCGTGGTAACGTGTAGCACAGGTGACCTTGGCCCTAAAGGCGGTGAGACCAGGCTCCTTCTTCAATAATCCCGAGAAGAACTGCGACAAGTAGCCCGCCACAATCGCCACAGGCCGGCTCAACACAATGTTGTACTTGTCGATGTGGCCGTCTGCCTTCCACACGGTTCTGGCCAACGTCCAAAAGTACACTGGGGTGTCGTTGGTGATGAAAAACGTCTCTCCGCCAATCTGGGCACGGACCTTGGGGTCCAACGCTTTCTGGGCCGCAATCACATGGGCGTCAGCCACGTTGCCAGCGTAGGACCAGTCGAAAAGATTGTTGTTGTCGCCCAATTGGAACTTGCTTTGGCCCAAACGAGCTGCTGTTCTGAGTCCAGGCACCAACTGGCGGTCTCCAGGGCCAAAAATACCCGCAGGACGTAAACACACAGTCACGAGACCTTCGTCGTTGGCCTCCATGACCGCTGTTTCGGCAATGGCCTTGGTTTCGTTGTATCCGTCCATGTGGACTTTGGGGTAAGGCCACAGCTCGTTGGCGTTGTAGACGTCCTGACCGTTGAAAATTACACCTGCTGAGGACGTGTATATCAAGGCCTGAACAGGAGTTCTCTTAGCCACCTTCAAAAGCGCCTGGGTGCCCACCACATTCACTTTCTGGTAGATCTCTTGTCCTAGACCGTGCATAGGCGAAGCTGAATGAACAATGACTTCACATCCACTGGCAGTGATGGCTTTTTCAATATCGTCCTCATTGGTCAAATCGCCCTGGTGGAAGATGATTTTGCTTTTGTCGAAGGTGAAATACTTGGAGATGTTGTCTGGAATTGGACGAATGTCAAATACGTGAATCGCCGTTTTTGGGCAATGGTCGTAGAATTGCTGTACAAGGTGCAAGCCGAGGAATCCGGCGCCGCCCACCAATAAGACTGAGTTCATTATGGGTTTTGTTTGTTTGTTGAGTAGTAGGTTTGGTGATTTTCGCGTATACGATGCCTACAGATGGTCCTACTACATGGTTACTATAGACAAGACTCGCAAAGTGCACTAGAACTTGAACAACTCGGTGTACTCCTCTGCCTGGCTTTTTTCCTCTGCCGTGACGTTGGCGGATTCCAATTCGGGAAACTTGAATTCGGACTCGGTCTCCGTCGTCTTGCCGGTTGTAGAGCCGCCAAAACTGAACGCCGGTTTGTCTTCGGTCTTGGACCCGAAGTTAAAAGCGTGCTTTGCCTCGGTGTTGGACCCGAAGTTGAAAGCGGGCTTTTCTTTGATATCGGAAGAGCGGAAGTTGAATGCTGGTTTGTCCTTGGCCTCGGAAGAACCGAAATTGAAGGCGGGCTTTTCTTTAGATCCTGAAGAACCGAAGTTGAATGCTGGTTTCTCCTTGGTCTCGGTAGAGCCAAAGTTGAACGCAGGCTTATCTTGGGATTCAGAAGCGCCAAAGCTGAATGCTGGTTTGTCCTTGGCCTCAGAAGAACCAAAGCTAAATGCTGGTTTGTCCTTGGCCTCGGAAGAACCAAAGTTGAATGCTGGTTTGTCCTTGGTCTCGGAAGAACCAAAATTAAAGGCCGGCTTTTCCTTGGCTTCAGAGGCGCCGAAACTAAAGGACGGCTTCTCATTTGCCTCCAGAACTGGTTTCTCCTCGGTCTTAGAAGAACTGCCAAAGTTGAAGACTGGCTTCTCATCTAGCTTCGCCAGACTACCAAACGTCGAAGCGGGCTTATCGTCAGTCTTAATTGTACTGCTGAAACTGAAAGCCGGCTTTTCATTAAGTTTCGATGCACCGCCAAGATCTTTGGTTTGCTCGGAAGAGCTGCCAAAGCTGAAAGCTGGTTTTGCTTCTGCTGAGCTTCCAAAACCCAAAGAAGGCTTGTCTTCCGCCCGCGAGCCAAACGAAAACCCGTTTCCGGTCGTTTGCTCTGAGCTAGTCTCTTTCTTCTCATTACCACCCTCAACGCTGAGTGCTGGAGTGTCTTTTTTGGGTTCACTGGGGCCAAAGTTGAATGCCGTCACAGGCTTCTTTTCATCACCAAAACCAAAAACAGACTTTTCCTTTTTCTCATCCTCATTAGCCTTTTCCTCCTTTTTGCTGCCAAAACTGAAAGCAGGTGCATTCTTCGCATCAGTCAGTCCAAAACTAAAAGGAGTTGGATTTGATTTGAAGTCACTAAAGGCTGATGGCTTTGAATCGGATTCAGATTGCTCTGTGGGCTTGCTAAAAATACTAGCAGGTGTTTTTTCGCTGCCTGTGGTCGTGCTTCCAAAAGAGAAGGCGGGCTTTGAAGGTTCCTCTTTCTTCTCTTCTGTTGGCCCTTTGTTGCTCAAGAATGAGAATACAGGCATATCAGTCTTGTCATCTTTAGCCTGCTTTTCCTCGGATTTTGACCCGAAAAGTGATGTGGCCTCATTTCCTTCACTCTTGTTAGTTCCAAAAGCTGTTGAGGTGCTTCCAAAAGAAAAGGCTGGCTTTTCCTTCTTTTCGGACAAATTATCCTTCTGCGCATCTTTCTCGTTCGCTTCGTCTTCGACTGCTTTGGCACCAAAATTAAAGACAGGCTTGGGAGCGGCTTTTTCCGTCTTGTTTGAAGAGGGTGCAGCAGATCCAAAGTTGAAGCCTTTGGTTCCGTTTCCATTATCATCTTTTGTAGAAGTGAAGAGACCATCCTTCGTAGTGTGGCTTGGAACTGAATTGCTTCCAAATGAGAAGGCAGGTTTTGCGGCAGTCTCGTCATCGGTGGGCTTTCCAAAAGAAGACGTGGATTTGCTGTCGTTCGAAGAATTACCAAAAAGGCCGCCCTCCTTGTGTTTCGAACCAAATAGAGACTGCCCACTTTTCAAAGACTCACTTGCGTCTGTCTTCGATTCGCCGTTTGGCTCTGGCGTGGATTCGGGGTATGCAAATACCAGGCCCTTGTTCTCCGACTCTCGAGGCCTGAAGCTGGTGGCTGCTGGGGGGTTGACGCCGAACAAAGATGTTGGCTCCTTCTCGTTCAGACCAGACGTGTTGTCGGTCTTTGGCGTGAAGGAAAATGCTGGTTTTTGAGAGTCAAAACGGAAGCCGTTGGCGTTTGGCTTTTGACTTTCTTTTTGAGTATCGTCCACCTTGGCTTCGGGGTCCTTAAGGTTGAAGGAAAATGCAGGTTTCTTCTCAGCAGGCTTAGTATCTGAGGGCTTGAAGGTGAACAAGGGCGTAGATGATTTGCCGTTCGATGCAGTGTCCTTGGACTCGGGTTTGCTCTCACTTTTAGCAGGAGAAAACAAGGAGTCATTAGCCTTGTCAGGCGATCCGGCCAAATCCTTCGCTTTATTGAAAGCAACCGTTTTACTGATATCTTCAGCCGTGCTGAATGGTTTAGCAGTATTGATCTTTGCAGTTCTTCTTCTGTTCTTGGCATACGGATTGTGAAGGGGCTTATCCAGGCTGTCGGTTGCCACGTCAGTTGTCTCCTTTTTTTGATTGTCCAAAACAGACAAAAGCGAGGTCGCAGTGCTGCTTATGCGCTTTGGAGTCTCTACCTCTGGAGCCGCAATTGACAAAGGAGTTGCGTCCGCCTCCGTCATGACACGTCTTGCTTTGCGCTGGCCAGGGGCACGTATCCTCGTTTTATACGGCGAGGGCAAGCCAGAAAACTGATAAACCCGCTTGACTGGAGCAACTCTCGAACTCTCGTTGAAAGTTTGGTACAGCGGTCTATAGTCAGGGGCGGCAAATGTGGCGTTGGCTCCGTCGTACATGCTAGTGTTCTTCAATATGCGCTGGTTGGAGAAGGTGGTGCTGTTTTGCTGGGAAAAGGAAGGTTCTCTAGTAGGTGATCTGAGCACCGTGTGTTCGTCGTTTTGCAAAGTGGTGTTTGCTCTGGATTTTTCCAAAAGCGACTTGACGCCCTCGTACTCAATTTGAGACAAGGGTCTATCGCCTTTCTCCTTGAAGAAAGAGGATAACATCTCGTTGGCGGTTTGGTCGGGATTCTGGTCCATGGACTGATTTGTCGTTGAAGCAGCCGCAAATGACTCACTCAAAAGACGAGACGCATTGGCATTTGGCTGGGACACTGAGGGCTTCCTGGATGTATTTCTGGAAGATACCCTAGATGAAGAAGCAGAAGGGTTTCTCAGAGGGTCCTGCCATAGGGAAGAGCCAGAAATGTAACGTTTCATTTTCAGAAGCAAGCCGACCTTTGAAGGATACGGCAAGACTTTTTCACGCCCACGATCCTGGTACGCTTTGAGCACCCTGCGGTTATCCATGTTTGAAGGCAGCGATGTGTTTGGATTGGATTCAAATTTTTGAGATTGAGTTGAGGTCACGTGGTTTGACTTGGGGTGGTTCTTCAAAATCTGATGAAAAGGATGAATTTGGTCGTTAGGGGGGGTCGATGAGTTGCGTGATGATTCAGGTGTGTGGAGATTGTTGTTTCGTTGGCTTTCGAATTTTGTGTTTTTGATGAAGCTGTTGATTTTCGCAGCCATCTTGTGAATCGCATGGTTTGAAAATAGACTAGAAGTAGTCAAGTGAAAGATCTGGAAATACATATTTTATACAAGGTCAAAAGAATGATAAGAACAAAAGAAGAAACCCAAGGATCTGTAATCACCGAGATTAGACATTTCTCGTTTTTTTTTTTTTTTTTTTTTCAATCGGGTTCCGTCAATCTTGTAAGGCTTGCACGAGGTTTGATACTGCAGCTACTTGCAAAATGCAAAAGCCAAAAGCATAAAAATTGAGCTATCTCAGCCGAATAATAAGTGAAAAAGTTAATTATCCATGAAGAGAAATCAAAAAGAATCACCACTTTTGTATATACGATATGCTCAGTTCCCATACTTCCAGATAGCCAGCTAGTACGGAGAGCTAGAGCCCCGCTCCACCAAAGAAAACCAACGAAACTCAATACCTCAGGCTTTTTTTTTATTTTCGAAACTTCCACTCTAAATATTACTGCATCGCTCTTTAAACTGTTCTTCACAGTCATGCGGTGCTTTTCCATCCTCAACTAGGAAGATGTAAGAGTACCAGCCCTCAGCAAAAGTCACGATGCAATTGCATTTCCTACAAATTTTTCTTCTTCTATTAATCTTGGAAATTCCACATTCTTCCTTTTCGTTCCTTAAGTCGACGAAACACGAATCTTCTGATTGTCCCTCTGACGGCACCTTCACCGCGTTTTGCAACCATTTCAAGGGGACCATCGAAAACCACACAGATAATAAAATCGGCCCTGCCGTCATATTTCCCAAAAAGCCCAAAACTTCAAAACCCCAACCCGATCTTTTCAAAATCACCAAGGTCGATCCACATAGTCCACGCTTATAGTACCCACGCGAGCCAAAACAGTGCTCCTGCATCATCCACCTACTACTACTTCTTCCTTAACATCCACAGAAACAGTCCCAGCCATGGATTCACTCGCTGATTCGGACAGCGAAAACTCCCTTCCCGTGTTGCTGGCGTCTGCCATAGATACAGGGCTGCTACGGCGGGTCTTTGGCTTTTTGTCGGAGGAAACCAAACAGAGATTGAGAAGAGAGTCTGAAGGCACAGGCTTCGAAGGCATTTACGATTTTGTTGATATTCCTCTGCTGCCAGATAGAATTGTGATCCAAAGCTCTTCACCTTCGAAAGACCAGCTGTTGGTGGAAATACTTCCCATGGCTACAATAGCAGAAACAGATACAATAGCAGAAACAGAGAAGACTGAGGTGGAAACCCCAATGAGGGCAGGCCGGTCTCTACGAAAACGGACCTTTGCCAGTCGCCACCCGTACATTGCCGACCAGGCAGACTACCTTGGGATTTGCACGGTGGATAGCATCAACGAGATGTTCTCAGAAACCGATGACCTAACCGTAGTGGCTCGTGCACTCAACCAGTTGTATCTCAAGCGGAAGAAGCGGTACCCAGACGAGGAAAGGTACAAGGCACGCAATTTCTACGCCCATCTAGGCAAATCTAAAGCCATGGCGTTGGCAGGCGATCCAGATGCGGAAACCATGGATCTCCAAGACGACCCTCTGTCGCTGCAGCTTAATTACGAGCCAGACAACCTTTCTGAGGATGAGGACCAGGAAATGATTCCATATGAGGCCACGGAGCACCGTGCCCCACCTAAGGTCTACGATCTGGCCAGTGACAGCGAAAATGATACACACAAGCGAACTCTTGACGAACCAGGTTTGAGGGTGTACAAGCTGAGAAAGAGACTACGCCGCCAGGAACAGCCTAGGAAGGGCCTTGCGGTTAGAAAAATGGGCTCTGCGGGTGCCAATCGGTCGGCCGAGCTGGAACTCGGTCATTTCGTGGATTCTCGAGAGACCTACGAAGAATATACCCCGAACTACCACTCCTTTTGGCAACCACATATCACCTCCTTCACGCTGGACCTCTCCGAAATGGTTCCATCTGAAAGCTCTTCAGATTACAATAGCGATTCCGAAAATGAGCTTTTCTCTGACAACGCAGACACATCCAAGAGCTCAGACTTGATCGAGCCTCCGCCATCGTACCTCGACGACTACGACCTTGACGGCGCTGCCCAGGAGGCAGACCATATCAACCACCTTTTTGCATCAGGTAGGAAAAGTAAGTCTCGTCAATCAAAGACTCAATCGCGGCATAAAGTACTGGCACCAAAGATCAAGGAATATCCTGGCAGATGGGCCCAAAGCCCACATTATTCTGGGGAACCACCCTCTGCTTCTTTCAGACAAAGAAAGCTAAACGCAAACCCGGGGAGACCCAACACGCGTAAATTCATCAAAGCTCCACAGCAAAGAAAGCCTCTTCAGCAGAGCAACGGGGCGAACTTGCCGAGGCAAAGGAACCACGGCAAACATCATTCGAATAGAGAAGACCAGAAACAGAGCGAGTTGAGCATTGATGTTGGCTCGGACTCGGAAAAAGAGAACCCAAAAAAAGCCTCGAAACCCAAAGCACAATCCAGCAGCCGTCCTTTCAGAACCAAGCACTTTCTCGCAACTACGGCTTTCGAGGTGGAGAGCTTGACCAAGTTTGTGAAACAGCATACCAGCGGTTACGCCGTTCCATCAGCATTTTTCAATCCTTCTAAAACGTCTTTATTTTCGGACAACCTTTTTGCATCCACTGAATCCATCCTAGCATACACAGACTTGCAGTGCATTCATTCCATTGGAGATGGTTTCATATTCTTTCCTCACAAAGACACAGTCTCATTCATGTTGCTCGGCAAAAACTATGTTTTTGGTTTATTCCAGCAGGAAACATCATCCCAAAATCTTGTTAAGCTTCTAACGCACTTGCGAAAGCTCGTCAGCTCGGTCAAAGCTCAACTTAATGATTCCGTCCGAATTGAAATGAAGGAGGCCATTCGAGAGCTTGTTAAGTGGCTACTCATATATCGGCTCCCGCTCCAGAAGCAAGCCTGGGTCTTGCTTAACGAAATCCTTGACGATTTCACAAAACTTCAAACCAAAGAAGTCAGAAAGCAGCAGACCTTTTTCTATGCTCATACTCTACTCATTTACTACATCGCCTACAAATTAGAGAGAAGCAACGGTGATGGTAATTACGAAGCGCTTTATTCAGAGTTTGAAAAGTTCTGCACCGATTTTTGGTTGACGCTTTTCAGGACGTACGATTCCACAGCTCTTTCATCGTCATTCACTAGCGAAAAGCCAACCGAGCTTTCAGAATCGCTCTGTACAATGTACTTTCTTTTTGGAGACAAAAGGGACATTTGGTGGCCCACGATAACAGAAGCCTTACAAGACATGAACCCAGTCATGGACTCAAGCTTTGAATCTATGAATACAGTCTACGCCTTGGCCTCATTGTGTCCTTCGAACAGACATAACTGGACACCATTCATCACTATAGTCAACAACTTCCAATCTTCAAATCATGCTGAAGATCATCACGATTTCATCGATGTCTGTGAACTAGTTCACAAGAACCTCAACTGGCCGTTGGAGGAGAAATTGATCCTCACTTTGTATCAATCTTTTGCCAAAAGAAAATTTACAAATTTCGAGAACGAGGCATCTGTACCCAGTTCGATCGGAGTTATAATGTCAAAGCATGATATACCGCAGGATACGGTGTTTGAAAGATTCTTGTCTTTTGTTTACGCATATATTTCTGACCTTTGCGACCGAAAGGAGGTTAAACGACTCATCACCAAACTTGTGGCTTCGAGTCAGTATCATTATCAGAAGGGCCGCAGATACCAAATTATGTTCATAAACAGACTCAACTTGATCATGCTCTTGTTCCAGATCTCGGACGTCGAGCTCCGAAGCCCATTTTCTAGTCTTATTGACCAGATTCTTGAGTTTAAAGACATGTTCATATATTCAAGGGCAGTGGATGCTTTCGATACATTTGTTCAGGTCTCTGAGAGAAAGCACTTGGGGCTTCCAATCTCAGTATATCAAGCAATGTTGAATTCCTTTTGTGCCTCATACGACAGACTCGAAGGCATGCCGTCCTTACTAACCAAGCTTATTGATTGTGGATTAAGAGTCATTGACATTACCAAGACTCCCCAATCCTTGAAGATCTTGAAAGCAATCGAGATCAGTGTCATTCCTGACAGATTACGAGGACGCGTGTTAGATCGAATGCTTTCATTTGCAGAACTCTTAAGAGTTCACAAAGAGGAAGCATCTTCATCCTCCGATCTCATCGAAACCTTAATCCGAAGTGTAACATCATTTTTGAGTGCCCAGATGAACCGGTTGCCTGTTTCGGATACAAGGCAAGACGCTTTCTTGGAGAATATCATCGAGAAGTCTATTCAAATCTGGATTCAATTTGCCCACGCCAACAGCACACAAAATTGGAATTTTATGATGCTTCAAAAGTTCTCCTATCTAGGCAATCGAACCCTGCGTGATAGGTTTGCATTATATTTCTGTTGGGTTTACATGAACCAAGGAGAAGTGACCGACTCCGCGATCTTCGAGATGGATAAGCTCCTCAGCAGAACGTTAATATCCAGCAGAGTATCGAAGTACAGCTCATTGGTGTTTAGGTCGTTGAGCAGAATGAAAGGATCTTTGATGGCTTGTCGGAAGATATCTACTAAACAAATCGTGCTGATACAAGGACACAGATTTCAAATCTTGACTAGCTTGATCAGTCAAGTTGCCAGTTCCAAAACGATGGCTCTTAGTGAAAAAGCAATTCTCATCACCGAAATGGTCAAGGACATCGAGGTTGAGTTCAACACCAATTACGACAATTCTCAAATCACTGAGTTTCTTCGGCGTATAATCACTGCCATAAGCAGCAGCTGTCTCAACATCGTCGAAGACATTAATGAATTCTGGAGCATCTCAGAGAAATTGGGATTCCCTAGCAAGAGGATGCAATCGCTATGGGCCCTGGCAAACAACGATGAACGCATTCTGTTGCTCAATGTTGAGTTTGTCAATGCTCTTATGTTCGAGAAAGATTACGCCGATGCGCTCAGCAAGTGGATCACTTCGGCAAATTCTCATCTATTGTTTTCGTTATTTGACATTTACGTGGATGCTGCTTCGAAGCACGACATGTACTGGGCTCAGGTATCATACCTTCTCAAATTCATAATGTTTCGACTCCATAATTGCATGCTTGACGTTGTGGACAGACTGTTCAAGAAGTTGTTGCAAGTCGCTGCTCTTTTGCCTGGTCTGGTATCAGTTGATACCGACAGTAACTACGTGATTTACCAGATCGAGTCTGTTTCAATATGTGCTGAGATCATGTATGCTGGTATTTTCATTTATGACGGGTATGACGAACTCAATTGCCATCTTGAGAGCATCAAAATGTTTGAAGAACGCTTGCATAAGAAAGAGAGCTGCTCGAAACTGCTTTTTGATATCAACCTCAACCAGTTGAAGGGCGGCGACACGGGCCCGTATATCCCGCCTTACGAGCACACCCACCAACAGTACGAAGAAGCGCTCGATCATATGAATACCCTTCTCAACAAACTCAAAGACACCTACGAAAGGAAAACCACAAACCCTCAAGTTTCTGCGGCGCCAGAACCGTTTGAAATCACATTTTAGCATTACTAGCATTACATAGAATACAGGGGGTGCCCATGCACCCGGTACGGGATTACTGAAGACCCTGCTGGCTCTTGATAAGCTCAATCTCTGCCTCCATCTTATCCTTACCTTTTTTGACCTCAAGCAATGCGACTGTGGCTCTAATGAGCTCATCATACTTGGCCATGGTTTTTCTCGTAGGCATCACTGGTTTCCAAGTAGTACCTCCAACAGTGGGTATATCAAGCTCTTGAAGCAACAGGTTGATCGACTTGAACACACTCTGTCTCTGTTGCAAACCAGGCAATCTGTGACTCGAGCGTAGCATAACACCAGGAGTTAGACGTTCATTAGCATGGTAGTGCAAACCGTAAGCTTCTTCTTCCTTGGGAGTGAGTCTTTTGGCAAGAAGCAGCTGGATCGAGTTGGGCTCGCCTTTGACGTGCTGTCCCGAGCTCTGCTGCTGCTTAAGCACACCAGACAAGTACTGCTGTAGATGAGTCTGGAAAGCCTTGTCTCTCTTGAAAGAGGAGGAAGCAGCCAGGGGAATTGCGGGTGGAACCGGGTCATTGGTGGATACCGCACGCTGCTGCAACTGCTTCTTCTTCTGCTGCTTGTCCATGATCATCAAGTTATTGTACAAGTTTGTGAGACCTTGGGAAGACTGGTATTGCAGAACCAGTTGAGACGCTTGGGGCAGGTCGAGCAACGTGAGCAAGTTGGACCTTTCCATAAGCATTTTCTTAGCAGCAAGCTCGAAACGGCGGGCCTCAATAACCAAGGACTCCTCCTCGGCGATTTCCGCTGGGGTTCTCTTGAGAAGGTTTTCGAGGTACTGCTTTCTGTCGAGCTCCGCCAGTTTCGAAAACGCATCCAACGACTCTAAAAGGTGCGGGTTGCCTGTGCCACTGTCCTTGAGTATCAGCGAGCTGATTCTGTAGAACTGCTCTTTCAAGTCCTCCAACTTTCTGTCTCTTGCTGGGAAACGGTCGAAAACCACGGGCCACTTGAGCTCAAACGTCTTGCAGAGCTCGAAGAGAAGCTTGGTTTCTTCGTACGTCCACTCTCGCTCGGGTTCTTCGGCCTTTTCCTCCGAAACCTCCTTGGCCACCTCGCTATCTTTCTTGTCCTTGGGGCCAGAACCGTTCAGATCGCTTTTTTCGCTGGACCCCTCGTCTTCCTTCTTAACCTTCGCCTCGTCCTTGGCCTTTTTTACCTCCTCAGCTTTCTTCACTTCGTCCTTGTGTTTTGCTTCTCGTTCTTCCCTTTCCTTCTTTTTCTGCTCGTTCTTCGCCTTGATATCCTCCATGAACTTGTCATACTTCTCTTCATCCACAAGCTCGGGAATGTCTATGCTGACAATGAATTTATCGAAGAAATAGGGCTTGTTTTCACGGCCTTGTTCAAGAAGCTCTTTACTGCCTTTCTCCCAGTGACGCAACGTGGGTCCATTTTTGGCCTGCTTGTTCGGCACAAAGGGCATCCTGGTCCATGGAGAAACCTTCATTAACTTTCTATCTTTGATTTTGGACCCAGGTCCCATGGCCATATTGACTGGAGGTGTGTTAGGTCCTAAGAGATTATATAGTTCTCTCGCCATACCGCCTTTTTGGGGCTGGGGCTGAGCCTCTGTTTTCTGTTTCTTTTTAGGCTGGGTAGACTCATCTCGCTGGATGTTGAGCACATCTAAGATATCGTTGGCAGACATGATGAGGAGTAGTTGAACTGAAAAGTGTTGATACTTGAGCTACTAGCACCACTGTGTGCAGTATAAGACGTAAATATGTGTAATATAGTATATGGTAGCGTGTCAATGGCATGAATAAATATCTATGAGTCGCCGGTGCTGGACTCAACCCAGTCTGTGGTGCCCATTTGGGTGAGTCTACTGAGGGCACGTGCAAATGCAAATTTCTCCTCGTCGTTCACGAACATGGAGGCCTTTTTCGCAATCAGCTTATCAAAGCCGTGGCGCACCACCAACTCGTCATCCTCGAACGTTTCTTCGGCGCCCTTATTTTTCTGGCGCTGGTAGAGCTCGAAGTTGTCTTTCTGGAGATCTTCAGGCTCCACAAACAAGTCTTTGAAGGGAGCAGCACCAGTGGTAGCCAAGCAATCGTGTGCATCGTACACAGCATCGAGAAACGTGATGAATCGACGCACCTCGTTTCTCGCCTCTATGCTCAAATACGGGATATCTGTGACGATGAATGCCTTGTAAGTGTTGGCCAATGTCAAGTAGTCGCCTGCACTGAGGTTGTGTCCACAAAGCTCCTGGAATGTGAACTGGGCAACGTAAGGATGTGAGCTTTTGGGAACAATCAATTTTCTTCCCCACACAGTGAGTTCGTCGTTGATCTTCGGCTCGTTCATCTGGTCGTCCCTATTGAAATAGTCGAACCACTGCTTGATGTGTTTCCGGCATGCAGCTGCATTCACCTTGCTGTGGTACTTCACGCCGGGCTTGGGGTAGTGATACACCGACGACACCGGGCGAGGCACTTTTCTATAATCTGTCGGTGAATTCAAATAGATCACACGAGTCTGTTTCTTGATGAGCTGGATGCACGGAACAAACGATACTCGTTGGATACCGTTCATGTACAAGTCGTCCGGTGCTCTGTTCGACGTGGCGAACAAGATCACGCCATATTCGGGACTCATCAACAACGTCATGAGCCTTCTGAGCAACATGGCATCGGCAACGTCGGTCACCTGAAACTCGTCAAAACATAAAACTGTGGCCGTTTGGGAGATTTCGGCCGCCAACAACGGAATCACATCAAGATCCATATGCTTGTGTTCTATCTTTAGCTGATGAGAGCGCTTGTGGAGGTTTTGCATGAACTGGTGAAAATGGAATCGCTTCTTAGCGAGGTGTTCGGGAACAGACAGGTAAAAGAGGTCCATGAGCATGGTTTTCCCACAACCGACATCTCCCCACAAGTAAATGCCCTTAATTTCGTTTTCCGGTATGTCTATGGTGTTGAGCTCCTTCTTCTTCGAGCCGAGGAACGAATCAAAGAACTTAGCAACGCCTATTTTTGGCTTGAGACTCTCCACATCGGGATTTGCTATCTCCGGCGGCTGATACGATGCTAGTTTTTCATGCAACACAGATAAACTCAGGATGATTTTCCGCTGGTAAGGGTCATCTCTGAGCCTGTTTTGCTCCACTCGTAGATTATACAACTCTATTGGCAGACGGGCTGGTTCTCGGGAGGAGGAGGCTAGAAACCTTGTTTTTCGAAAAACACGAGCCACACTCCCCAGTAGCTGAGTTTGACAACGAGTAGCTTTTAGTAGCATGTGCAAGTGAAATATGTGGATGGAGTTCCTGGAGATATCAAGCGAGAAACAGAAACCAGTACTGGAATTATCTGCAGGACTTAGGCATGCTGAGGTGTGGAGGAAGATGGTTGGCAGAGAAAGAGGGCCCAATATTGTGACACAAAACGACCGGCAGGTGCGCCACGCTGATATGCAGGAGACACCAACATGGGGAATTCGATATTTTGCAACCAATGATTAACATATACAAAGAGGGAACGGAAAGCTGCGTGCACAAGTTACTTTGTATCTGTCATCTCAAAAAGCAAGTCGTCATTATCGAAACCCAATTCTTCGTGCGTGCGCGAGCCGGTGGGATCGGACTCCACTCTTCTCATGAAGTAATCGCTTGCATCTTCCTCCTCGTCATCAAACACATCTTCATACTTGATTGGGCGTTTCGCACTGTTGTAAATCGACGGCGTGGTCGATAAGCCCGTAACTTCCTCGCAATCAGACCCATGTACCACATGAGCCAAGGCGCTGGTGGCTGTGGGCGACGAAGCCAATCTGGCATTTCTGCCATAGTTAGCTGGAATCTGTGAGCTGATTTGCAGCGCTTGTCTGCTTCTCGGCCTCAAATTAGCTATACTGTGCTCCAGACCATGCTGCTCTAGCTTCGACGTGATAGACGGCATGTGATTGTCGTAAGAGCTAGGTAAGGCCGAGGGCGAAGGCAGAGCTCTTGAATGTGACGACTTGCGGCTGCTGGGACGACTTATACCTCGCGAACTGCCGTGGAACGAGCCTCCTTGGTTATGCTGGAAGATGACGCTGGCGTTCACCGAGTCGCTCAATTGCTGGTGCTGACCCTTCAACAGCTGGAATTTGCTCAACGCATCTACCAGCGAAGTGCTGTCACTCGGCCTGGACGTCGTTCTAGTGGCACCGGTGGTGTTCAATCTGAGATCAGATTTGCAGTCGATCATGCGGACGAATGTGCTGATGTCGTCGTCGAGGTAGAGACCACTGAGTGGTGCGCCTGAAGACGTTGTCAGCTCCACGCTAGCCCCATAGAGAGATGCACCCGGTTCATTGGCAACAGAGCTTCGAGCGCTCGTGTTGCTGAACCGTCTGCTTTGCCTGGAGCCGAATGAGGACGAAAATCGAGGTGTGCTGGACATCTCGCTGAGATCATCGTGCAAATGGGAACCATGGGAAGAGGAGTTCGACCGTGGGAAAACCGCACCCTGGTTGTTTCCATGAGATCCAGAGATTGCCACTGTGGGCGTGTTTGAGGATGACGTGGAGCCTCTTGGATTTCTCAACAATGCAGCAAGAGAGGCATTGGAGCCAGACTTATTGCTTGTGATGGAGATCCGCCGTTCCATTGACGAACCCGCAATGCTTCCAGCGGTGCCGGAAAGAAAGGAGATATTGCCCGTAGGGGGCGAGTTGCCAATTGAGCCAACCTTAAAAGGCTGAATGCTGGGTCTTTGCACGCTAGCAGCTGGCTGAGCATACAGCACCTGTTTGACACGAGTCTTCGGTGTAGGAGACGATTCAGAGGGATGCTCAGGGTGGTGTTCAGACGTGCAAGGCAGAACAGACTGCTTTGTGGCAGATGATGCAAAATGAGAGGTCTCCCCCGGCGCCTTGGGTTCCTCCTGGGAGACAGAGGCCGAGCGGGATTCCAATGCAGAGTTGGACGTTGTGTCCGAAATGTGGGAGCGGTCGAGCAGGGCTTCAAGCTTCTCCTGATCTGTTGTCCAGAAGTGGTTCGAAAGCATTTCTTCGTTGTCCTGGACAGTGAAGCGGTAGTGGTTTCTGTAGGCCACCGACACTCTGAGGGAGCCAACGGTTGTTTTCATGGGTTCAAAGGACTTCTGTGTCATGTGGGAGTCTGTGAGAAGCATCTGGTGGGGGATGATCGACTTGGATAAGCCTATACGGCCCTTGGAGCTGATTGGCTGTTTGCCATCCACAATCTTATTCATGAGCGTGAGGCCCTTGCTCGACTGCTGACAAAGCACCATCCGGAGTTTGTAGGCGGGAAGGAGACGGGCGTAGCCGTAGAGCACACGAAGCAAAACAATAGCTTGTTTGTAGATAAGCGGGAGCTCGTCAGAGTCAGCATCGGAGCAGAGTGTGCGGTCAAACTCAATGAGCCAGCGTTCCACCACGACCTCCTGTTTCTTGAGCCCGCCTTTGGCCACGGTCCACGAATTGCCCGTGTCGTCTTCCAACGCCACAGTCTGTCTGGGATCAAGCTGGCGCAAGTCCAAGTATGTTTCTATAATCATCGGGTGGATCTGGGAAATGTCGGAAAAAGACTTCCAGAGTTTCATCTCGTCCTTCACCCAGTCATCGCCGGGCGAGGCTATATTCAAATTGAACCACTTGTTCGTCTTGGAACGGGTATCTGAGGTATCTGACTCACGATAGTTGAGCACCGTTGGGTCAGCCACAGATCGCGTTTGCAAGATGATTTGGGATGTTTTCGTAAAGAAGTTTTGAATCACCTGAAGAAGTTTGGCATTTTGGGGCCTCAGCGACGCCTTGTTGCCGCCCACGGCCTTATCTGTCATATCAGTTTATCAGAACCAGTGGAGGTGCCACACTTGGGAAATGGGACAATAATGGAATGTGCTGGTAAAGAAATTTCTTGTACTCGAGCCTTGAAGCAATTTTGAGCAGAAAGGTGGTAGCAGACAGCTGATGTTGGATCCAGGCACCAGCAAGAGTTGGTGTGTGGAGGGAGGGGGAGGGGTGTCAGCTTCGACAGGAGAATATGCAAACTGGGGAGGATGATCCCGGATTGACGGAAGGAAACGGGAAGGTCACGTGTTCCTATTGAAGTAACAGGATTGCCGCTGTTCTGACCTTTTCTAAGAGAAGTGGTTCCGCTGAATGCTGCGTTTCCTGGTATACTATTGCAGGACCTAGTCACTTCGGGGCCTTCATGTTATGGCGCGGTCCTGCACACAGACCCCACACTACCGCCTTTACGCCCTGACTATGTGTCACTGTGTTTGCCTCCCGTATCACAGCCTGACTTGTGCCTCATTTGCGCACTTTGCCAATGGCACTGGGGAGCCATTCCGCAGCCACTAGGGATCGTATGTAGATCAAGATTCCTAATCGGGAAATCAGGGTGCACGGACAGCCAATCAGCGTCGTTGCTTTTTGGTCACTCCTTCGCAAAACCAGATCTGATAAGCGGTCTTGAGATAGAGTCACGCTGAGGAGGAGACTGGAATGACGAGGCAAGAGGGGTGTTTTGTAGGAGGTTTGAAGAAGTCATTTTTAGTCAGCAGTCGGGAGTCAAATGTCAGGGGAAGTCGACGTGTCGGGCTGTAGCTCAGGTCAGAGTCAGTGTGCAACCAAGGAAGTAGGTAAAAAGGGCTAAATAATGGAGCTCGAAAAGTTGCTGGAATCCGTGGAACAGGGCGACCCGAAGAACTCATAGACCCTAGCACCGAGGCAATTGACGAAATCAGCAATGTCACGTTATCAGTAGCTTTGATCGTCAGACCCTGCAGAAACAGCGTTTCTGGACCCTGACCAAAACACAGGTGATCCACTTTGACAGCGCCAACGGTGGAATGAATTCATCTGAATGAGAATTGACGGCTGCTAAAACGCAAACTCTGTAGAATTGAACCAGCGACTTTCAATCACCAAAACGGAACAATAACAGGTCCAAAAAGCCAACAATGCAGAAGGACCCGTAAGTAAGAATCTGCCTGACATCAAAGCCTAAAGATGAAAACTCTAGACTTCCAAATCCCCCATCACTAGACCACAATTCTTAGTGAATCTCCAAACATCGACTATCAAAATCGCTGTGGATGTAAATGGCTGCAACTCGCACTATACCTAACAAAGAGCCTGTCTGGCTCTCTGATTATTCACACAAAGAAGCAAAGCCCGCTGAAGCTCCCTTCTAGAACCCTTCTCCACGTAAGCCTCAGCCAAATCATAGGCAGGGCGCTTGGAACTTGGCAAAAGTGCAGTGTCCAACGCCATAGTACGACTCAAGTTCTTCCACACATTGAAATCGCTGGGGAAAAGCATGGCAAACTTTTGCCAGACGCCTCTTTTCTTCACTTCGGTCTGCTCCACTTCCGCCAAAAGCTGCGGCACCATACGGAAGGAGTCGGCAATAAGCTCTTCTAGCGACAAGCTCGAGAGCTCTTCCTTGATTGGCTCGTAATAGTCTTCAAGCTGGTCCACCACGGAAATCGCACCCAACGTAAGCACAACCAAGAGAGACGAGCCGTTCTCCTCGATGAAAGCGAAGAGCTGGTCCAAGGCCCCTTGCTTGGTTTCTGAAGTCCCGTAGGCATTGAGGACTTGGGCGATCAAGGTGACCATTCTCTGTGATTGACCGTGGGTTCCAAGCACAATCTTGAGCTCCTCCATGGCTTCGTCAAACTGGCCATTGAAAAAGAACGAGAGTCCAATGACAATACGGGATGACAACTTGGCGTCCGTGACATCCTGTGTCTCTTCCTCCTCCGCCAAAACGTCCAATGTGACTTGAGCATGGTCGATGGCTTCAGCGTAATTGGCCAATCCCAAATAGATTCTAGCCAACTGAGTCTTAGCCTTGGCATACTCCACGAGAACAGTGTCACTTTCGGAATTCTCGTACTTCTTCTCCAAAAGGTTGCAGAGATTTTGACCAGCCTCAATGGCCAATTGGTATGTGTGACAACGCTCACTCAAAAGAAGAGCCATTTTCAACCCAACCTCGTCATTGGGGTGGAATTTGAGGAACGCCTGAATAGCAAAATTGGCAATACTGAACTCCTGCGCAGCCTCAACATCTCTTGAGTCTTTGGCGCTTCCGATTCTGGCATTGACAATGGACATCGCATAGCAAAGCTGAGCCAAGGGTAATCTGCCGTTGGAGACAATATAAGCGTGTGTGAAAAGCCTCGAGGCAGTCTGCTTTTCGTCCTTGGCATCTGCTGTCAAAGCGTTACCTAACCAGGACTGGGACTGCTCTGGGGCTACAGAGGTGGCACGGTCAAAAGCCTCCTGGGCTAAATCCGAATCACCATAACGCAAGTACAAGGCCGCCAAATTCGTCCACACTTGTGGGTCCCTGTTGTTGAGAACAGACGCTTTGATGTAGCAATGCTGGGCAATTTCCGGGTTTCTGGAAACGAAACTGTTTCCAAGAGCCAACCAGAATTGCGCATTGCTTCCTTCTATCTTGATGGCATCCTTGATGGACTGGATAGCCTTATCAAGAAGCTTGTTGTCACGCTCCTCGGTGCTGTTGAAGGCTTCTAAATAAGCCACCCCCAAATTGAAGTGGGAGATGGACTTTTGGTATTTGTTGGCCTTGCTAGGAAGCACTGCAATAGCGCTTTTGGCAACGAGAATCCCTAGCAAGCCAATTGCCTCAACATAGCTTCCATTGTCGAACAACTTCAGAACAGCTGCAACAGTGACGTCTTCTTCCGACACGTCGACGTGTTTCAAAATCTCCACCACCTTCTCAATGGGGAAGTCTTGAATGTCCGACTGGACGTTGAGTCTGATTTTGAGCGTATTGTTGAGAGCTCTCCACAAATTCTGCGACGTCTTGTTCACAACCACAGCTCTATGAATGGCGTCCAAAGCTTCGTCAGAAACCTTCAAGGTTCTGCCTGTAAAACCACCAAGCAAGAGCTGGCCACAGTAACCAATGGATTGCTCGTAAATGGCATTAAGTAAGCACTCCTCCTCGGGCCTGGCTTCGAGAGCCTCCTTCAAGATCGCAAGACCAGCGTTGTAGTCGCCAATTTCGCATGTAGCAACACCCAACATGTACTTAAGCATCCACGATTCCGGGTCCATTTTACTGGTACGCTTGAACACCTTAATGGCAGCATCGAGACGCCCACAGTTGTAGTATGCTTCACCAAGTCCAATCCAGCATTGCACATCCATAGCCTTCATACGAAGAGCCGTTTGGAACCACTCAATGGCTTTGGCATCATCTTGCCTGTTAAGAGCAGAACTCCCCAAAACACGGTATGGCCAGGATTTGTCTGGGTCTTCGTAGAGCCGACTGAACAATATACGACGGCTCTTTTCGGAGGTCACCACACGCTTACACAAAATATCGCTCACTTCCCACTCGTTTTTCTCCGCAAGCTCAGTGACGAGATACTTAGCCGAAGTGATTTCGCTGACATCGAGCTCAAAAGCACGGTAGAAGCACTTCTGTGCACGGTGCTTCTGGCCATAATGATCGTGATACAACACACCAAGCAAAGTGTATGAGGGAGCGTGTGATTTGGAGTCCTTCAACGAGCTGATTAAGAGATCATAAGCAGCCTGGACGCTTTCTTCACTAGACGAATCCTCCCAGAGATAGCTTTTGGCAAGACGCCATTTTATGGAAGCTTTCGTCTCCATGCCTTGGACGGAGTTAACCTTTGTACCTTGAAGAGCCTGCTCGAGAAGATCTCTACCTTTCTGGTACTGTTTTTGCAACAAGTAGCACCAACCAAGCTCTTTGAGAGCAGTGACGTCTTCTGGATACTTCTCAAGAACCATTGAAAGTGCCTTGTTGGCTCCGTCAAGCTCCATATTCTCTAGCAAAATAAGCCCCTTGCCGACCATAGCCTGTGTGTTTTCTGGATCCCCGACGAGGATTTTATCGTAGAGCTCCAAGGCTCGGGCGAAATTCTTGGGTGCTTCATGGTATGTGTAGATCGTCGCAAGCAGGCACAAGATATCTCTTTTACAGTTTGCAAGCTCGATGCCGTAGGTTCTCTGAAGCTCAGCTAAATGGCGGATAGCAGTGGTGCATCTTTGGGAGCCCAGGTCGTATTCCTCGAGACTGACGAAGTAGCTGCAGATGATACGGTGGGCCATCATGGAGTTGGAGGCATTTGAGTAGCCCTCGAGCATCATCAGGAGAATTTCTGCTGGAGCAATCTCACCGTTATCCTCGGCCTCCTCGTTACCTTCTTCCGTGACTCTGTCATCTTCGTCCTCAGGCGACCTTCTGGAGACATCCTTGAGGCCCAATTCCTTCTGGATTTTGCTTTTATCGAGCGGTCCGATCTCGCTCATCAAAAAGGCATACAAAAAGACACCCAAACCGTCGGTCCTGAACTTCTTGATGAATTCGAGAACCTCGTTCTCGTCTAGATCGTTCATGGTCTTCGGGTCCTGGAGATCGAAATACAAAGTCCATGCAAAAAGATCGTTGGTCCCCACAAGTACCATATCTCCACATAACTGCTTCACATCCAGCAAAAGCTGTTTCTTTTCCGGCGAGATTTTGAGCAAATTGTACAAGTATTTGAGCAGCTCAGCCTCGAACGCTCTTCTGAGCTCGTCGTCGTCACAGACATCTAGAAACCGTTTGTAGAGCTCAGGAAGATCTGAGCCCAGACGGATTTTCCACTCTATCGCATGTAATTGGGCCTGCTGGGTCGCCGTGAGGTTTCTGGGCAACTTCAACTTTTCCTTAGCGAGAATCGTTCTTGCCTTTTCATCCTGGGCGTTTTTGACCACGGTGATGAGCTTTTTGAGTGTTTCCTCCTGGGTTCCTACTGAGTCTCCCAAAAGCTCTCTCAATGTCGTTCCCGGAAGCACAGCACGAAGGAACTTTTCATGCAAGGCAGAATCATCGTGGTATTTATTAGCCCTTAAGTAGTTGTATAAGTCTTTCACAGCATCGCCAGTGGACACGCCTTGTTCCACCAACTTTTCAACGTAGTCAGTAAAAACAGTGAAAAACATGTCAAAATCGGTTTGCGACCGTACACTCTGAAAAAGCCCTTTCCAGCCAAGAAGCTGGTCGGCGTCGATCTCTATAGCTTTCTGGAATGGCTTCATGGCCTTGTCGAAGGCTCCTAGGAGTTGGAAAGACTTGCCCTTAAAAATATAGGCGTAGTAATTCTTTTTATCTTCTTTGAGCGCCTCGTCAGCGTAGTATAAGGCGTCTTCAGGGTCATTTCTTTCAATGGCCGCCTTTGCTGCCTTGAGCAGCTGTTTGACAGACATGGTGGTTTTTCAAGAGTGGTGGAATTGACGTAACTTGGTGTAGTGGTGGTCACGTGTGGGAACTTGAATAGCTTTAGAAAAGCTTTTTTTGGGGTTAAGGGGTATTGAAAGTAGATGGGGGAGGTGTAGTCGGGAGACGAAAGTTTCAAAAATTTGTATTCTGTTGGTTTTGGTTGATAATGGGTATTTGTGAGGAGGAGATACTGTGAGTCTTTCGCAGTCAGTAGGGTATCAATTGGGGACACATTGGGGGTTATTGGAAAGCGGATTTTGCTATTTCAACGACTTGAGTGGCTGGAATTCTATGAAAGAAGCTGGTTTGAATCAAAAGGAATGCAGAAGCTTTGTGATCGTCGAGTTGGTAGGGATATACAGTAGTGCTAGGGTTGGCTGCGAATGTCAAGATTTGCTTCACGGTGGCACCAGAAAGTTGACGAGGAGTCTGTAGAAAAATACAACTGAAGATGTACGTTTGAGGATTTGGAGCAAAATGCTACCATTGTGTTTGATTTTAGTGTCTGACTTGGAGAGTTCATCTGTGAAACATGAGGGCACAACGATGCCAATTTTTCTTATGCCTACGGATTGCTTTTTATCTCAGTTAAGAGTTTAAGCTCATTTCATCACGGTATCTCGGCTTACACATAAACGATCCATTTCGTCGGAGGTCCCCTGCCTAAATTGCACTAAGTAGCCTACAGTGCACCTACACTATACATCCCAAAAAGTCACACCTCTCCCAGTAACGAAATGTTAACGCTCAACAGCAAACTTCGAGGTTTTAGAATTGTTTTTTAGCTTTTTTAAGTTGTAAAGCTTTCATGGAAGCTAGCCTGAGAAGACCCGGATGCATTACACCCATCACACAACATAGCTGATTTATTCTTATTAGCAGCAATAAATCTCCATCCTCCCATTTTACTGAAATGTAAATCGGGAACAATTTAGAAGAAATATACTAGTTTTTCGAAATGTTGTCACGTGGTAAGCACGTGCGCTCTTCATATGTCCCAGCTCTTCACCACGCAAATAAGTTAAGACCAGCTTTCCAGCATCTCATAAGCCCTATTTGCTTGCTTCATCAACTCATTACACCCCCCTTGCATTCTCTTCCCACCCAGACCACATTCCAAAAACAGCGCACGTGACCGACTCATCTCTGGCATCAATTTTCTGCTACATACATTACAACCTCCAGGCTTCATCAAACCCAGAAATCATAAACGCCCATGGCTCCCGCATCGCTCCTGGAGGCAGCAAAAACGCAGTCCCCGGCGTCGTATCTCTATACGACATTGGCCAGTTCTCATTTGGGCGAAACCTCTGCCATTGTCATCTCATCCTTGATCTCATATGGCAGGTCCACTTCCAAACAGTTGGCTACCAACACAGAACTTTCGTTGAAGGCGGTGAAAACGACTTTGGTGTCTTTGGTCCAGCTCAATTGTGTGTTTTTCTGGAAAGAGGGAAAGGAGGTGTTTTACTCGTTCGATGAACGGGGTATTCAGAGGTTGTTGTATGCTGGAGATATAGTGACACGAATCAGGGTAGTTTACGGGGACGAATATGCTCAGATTATACAAAATGTGCTTGAAAACGGCTCTTTAAACGTCAAAGAGTACTTGTCTTCTTTTGACGATGATGCGAAATACGAATCCTCGGATAGACTTCTCAAGTTGTACAACGACGGTTGGTTGCACAGACTACAGCCTCACGACTACTACCCTGTTGGAGATGTGTGGAGCATGCTTTTTCAAGAAACACTCAAGAACATGCCCCGTACGGCCACAACGAGTGAGATCAAGCGAGTTGCAGAGGCTAAAGCAAAAACCAAAGTCAAGTTCAACGACTATCTCTCCAAGGGCACAGACCCTAAAGATGTTTTTACTGTGGAGGCAGGCATGCAGAGATTCAGTCCGCTGATTACAGTCACATTCAATCTTGCCAGGTACGAGAAGTACCTACGCACAAGGGCATTGGCTGATTTGGCCAATCTGCGTTTTGGCCTACTCACGAGTAAGGTTTACGAGGCGTGCTGCTTACTAGTGGAGCAGAACTCGCCCGATTTGCATCATGCATTTCTCGAGGTCTCTGGGTTGATTAACGACCCGGAGGAGGAGAGATCGTACATTAGTAGCATTGAAAACGGGCTCATTGACTCGAAACGCACCGTTTTCAGCCTCCGCGATGTTCCTCGGGCCTTGTCGGAGAATTTGGATTTGAGGAACTCCATCTTGACGCAGAATTTCCTTAAACCACCTAAGAGAGTCCACATCAATGGCTCTGCGGAGAAAACCAAGAAGATCAAGCTTGAAGACGGCACAGCACAAACCGTGGAGGTTGGAGATGAGGACGAGGATGACGGGGATTACGTTTCCGATAATTCCACCGCAAAATCGCTTTCGCTTATTTCTGAGCACGTCAGACTACTAACGACGTCAGGCACTCCATTTCTCATGGAAGTGTCTCCCGGCTCCTACACTATCCCATACATGCAGCTCCACAAGGCTGTGAAGCAGCACCATCTCAATACGCTTGTGAAGACGACGTTGGGTGCTGATGCGTTGAGAGTGCTTCGATGCATTATACAGATGAAGTTGGTGGACGAAAAGGCCATTTCGAACTCGGTCTTGCTCAAGGAAAAAACGGTGAAAAACGAGCTTTACAAGCTCACGACAATGAATCTTTTGGAGATCCAGGAAGTGCCTCGTTCAGCGGACCGTGCTGCCCTGAAAACTTTCTATCTCTTCCGCCATAAACCCGTACTGGCGTATCGCTCGATCAGCGACGCTTTGGTCTACGATATGGCAGAGGTTTTGACCAATGTTGCTCGCTTCAAGCTGGAAAATAAAATTCTCCTCGAAAAGTGTGATAGAGAAGACGTGAAGGGCCACGAGGAGGAGCTACTTCTCGAAAGTGAGCTCAAGACCCTTCACCAGCTCCAGCATCGAGAGTTGAGCAACCTCGGGCGCCTCAACCGAGTCATGTGGTTGCAGACAGTGTTTGGGCTTCTCTGAGGATAATCTGAAGAAAACAAAATAAAGATATTGGTTGATTAGGTGTAGTTTTGAATTGGAAGGCTCCTCTGAATGGTAAGATTTGCTGCTTTTTATTGAAATGTTGAATTATGATCGTTACGGTTTTATTAGTACGGCTGAAGTTATGACATGCTTAACTTACGACATGCTGAAGTTTTGACAATTTGAACTTTTGAAAAGCTAAAGTTATGACAAACCAAAAATTCTTATGGCCGGTGGGAGCTTTTTTATAGGCTGGAACTTGAGGTATCCAATGTGTTCTTGCAAATATTCAATTAACCATTGTTTCTCAAGTGATTGTCGTTTGACTAGACAATTTTCAAAAGATTTTCAACGAGCTCCGCAAATCACACAAAAAGCTTTAAATTCCATGCCAGGCAAATTTTGGTAAAACCTTTGTCAAAATTGTTTTGTTTGATTACGATTTCTTTGAACCGCCTCTTTAAATACCGCATTGAACATTCTCCACCTCCCCGCCATGAAACCTACAACGCCTTTACAAGCCTGCTTTAATTACTCATCAAGGAGATCACGGCGGCGGCCGCCCTATTAACTATTAAGGCAACTACATATCGGAGTCCTGGCCCGGGTTGCACGTCTCGTACTCCAAGATCTTGAACACCTTCCAGATAACGAATGCAATCACAGAACCCAAAATTGGCCCAACCCAGTAAATCCAGTGGTAATTAGGGAAAGAGCTGGCGGCAATGCAGGGCCCGAAGGAACGGGCAGGGTTCAAGCCAGCACCCGTGTAGTAGATGGCAATCAAGTGACCCAAGAAGAGGGCAATGCCAATGACGAAAGGCGCCATGAAGGTGGCTCTGGCCTTTTCGACAGCCAAGAACAACACGGTCAAGCACAAGAGAGCCGTGGCAAACGCCTCAATGAACACTCCTCTGGATCTGGAGGCTCCACCTCCAAGACTGTTAGCAAAGGCAATTTCTCCAGGGGTCATGGCGGAGGCAGCACCAGCAGCAGCCATACCGGCAATCATCTGTGCAACCACCATCACCACGCCTCTGATGGGAGGAACGGCCTTGGCCAAGACCAACGTCAAGGTGACGGCTGGGTTCAAGTTACCGCCCGAGACTCTGAAGAAGATGAAGACGCCCACCATGACGCCAAACCCGAAACCAAACGAAATCATGATCAATTGGCCTGGCGACGAGCCCTGGCCAGCTGGAGGAATGTCAGGCAGCTGGTTGGCAATCTGGGCAATGACAAAGGCCGTCCACAAGAAAATGAACGTGCCGAAGAACTCACCCAAAAACGCCACAATGTGGTTTGTGAGCGAGTTACCTGCTGGCTTGGCCACCAACGTGGGGTGCTGGGCATCAGGGATGTTTTCTGAACCGCCTTGGGAAGCACCCTCCACAACGGTTTCGGCCTTCATGGCCTCGATGTCGGATGAAGTAGACATTGGATGATGGAGGGAAATGGCGTGGGGACCGGCTTCTTATATAGTTTTAGGCGGCGGCAGTGATGCACATGGCATTCTGCATCCCTGTCTGAGGTATTCTGGGTGACCAACTCGTGGATGGACTAGTAATATCGCAATGAGCATCAACACAAGGAAGGCCACCTTCACCAGGAAATATCACCAATGGGCTCTGAAACTGGTGCTCTTGCAACCCGAAATCAAAAAAACCATCTCAAAATATCCCCCTCCGATTGCTCAGGATCATCCTTGTGCTGCAGCGAACCCAGCACAATCTTCCACAATGCCGCTGGAGCCGCTGCGTCCCACAATGGGTTGCGTCCCAGGCCTGAAGCAGCGAATGCAAAAATTGCCATTGGCACCGCCCAGACCGGCGTTTCTGCTGTTACGAGCCAGGGCGGCTAATGCAATAGCCCATTTTGCAGCCAAGAATGGAGCAAGACGAAGAGCAGAGGTGGAGTAGCAACCAGCGGGGCTGTGGTTATTTTTTGTGTGGGATTTTTGTCTGAGGTTATTTTTGTGTTTGGATCGGTGGGTGACCAAGTCTACGGTAAATGGCCTATGAGGGAGGGGCCTGGGAGGGGCCTAGGCAGGGAGGGTAAAGCAATGCAAAGAGGCAGGCAGAGGCGGAGGGAAGAGGCGGAGGAAAAGCATGGAATGAAGAAGCAGGGAATGAAAAAGCAGGGATGCCGAAAAGTCAGAACCCATGCAATTTTCCCACCGCGGCTTGGTCCAGTAATTGCAATTGACATGCTTGACCAAACGCCGCACGCATGGAAAACCACCGCCAGCTCAGTCAGGCCCAGCAAACAAGGCAAAAACCACAAATTCAGAAATTCAAAGAAATCAAAATCCAGAGAATTCAAGAAATCCGAATCCAACAACCCAAGATCCAAATCACCGGGATGTCCCTGGGCCGGCAGGTTACAGCCGCCATTGTCCACGCAGAGCTCGGGCTGGGGCTGATTGTTCCATTGTGCTTCGGTGCGGCTGCGAGCCGTGGAGTCCTGCCAGCAGCGGCCCCTGATGCCGAAAAATGGAAAAAATGAAGCGATTTTGGCCCTTGTGCGTCGAAGAAACCATTCACGCTTTTTTTTTTTTATGAATCTCCACCGCCGGGCCTTGGTTTGGCGGGACCCGAGTGAGGCCCATTTACGAGGAAAAACGAGAGCCGCGCTGATTCTGGCCCCGATCGGTGGGTTCGCGAGTTGGGGGGCAGGAGAATTCCCAGGGAGGGCAGGGAGCTGAAACGCATTCAGGGGGGAGGCTGGCGGATGATTTTGGATTTGCATTCTGGAATTGGCTTTGTTGTGGTGGCTTTGTGAATCTGGCTCTGGTTTTGTCTGGGTGGTTTGTCTGTGTGGTCTGGTGCGTTGCGGCTTCAAACGGCTGCCAAATTGCACACTCAACTTGCACCACGCACCACGCAAAAAACGCAACTTTCAACCGCCCCAGAGGTATTTGGACTGCGGCGGGGCCAGTAATAGCCGGTTTTGTTGAACCAGGTCGGCACGAAAGGTTCCATGCGTCGGATTTTCCTGGTTGATCTTTGATTTAATCTTGATCCGCTGGCACCTGGCGAAGCCTCGGCTTATTGTTCCCAGACGGAGGAGAAGGTCATTGAAAAAAAGAGACTGGGGTGAAAAAAAAGGATGGAGAAAGAGCGCTTGACGTGAAGACACCAAGGAGAAGAGGCGGAGGTGCGTTGGTCTAAACTACAGGGATTCCTGAAATTAGTACGTTTCTGACCTTCTCTGGACTTTTCCGGCCTCCATGGCATCGATAAAAATAGACTATGCCTCATTCCCAAGGGAAGGGAATGTGTGGGTGTTGAGATTTGCTTTTCTTTGTGATCCATTGAAAAACCCACACCGCCAAGCTCAAAGCCACTAATCCAGATCCAGCGGGCATCATCGATGGCGGTTGCCTTTTGCTCTTTGGCTACTTTTCATATTCTACCATTGTTCCCATTCTTCGTCAATCGTGATCTTCCACTAAGCGTCGCTTGTCGGAAGCCCAATTGAGAAATCGTCCTCGGGTACCAAAACGTGCAATCTCCGTAAACCATGTAGCGGCGCTAATGACCTGGCAGTCGCCATGGCATAAACCACTCAAGGCGTTTTTATCAATTTTTCAATTTGCGTTTTCAGCCTTCGCTTAATATCACCAATTCAAGACCACTCGGTCATACCAATTGAAGATCTCAGGGATGACTCGGCTGAAAATCGCAGCAATCCCTCTTAGCTCCATGCAATCCCAATTGGGGTGGAAATTTCTGTTCTGCTAGTAACGGCGGCTCGATGAGCCGATGGTCTAGAAATATGCAGAGGGGGCTAATTGTGACATTGCTTCGCCACAAGGCCGGAAAGTCCGCACCCGCCACGAGTCTTTTTATCAGTCTATTCGTGGCATTTTGAAGTTTCAACATTTTCCCTCTGGCTTTTTTTTTGGGCTTTTTCGCTCACAGTGTCTGAAGGTATGTGGTTTCGCAGCCTCTGGGGTGCTTGCATGTTGCAGCTGCCAGTAAGATATGCAGTGATGATTGGGACTCTTCTTAATGCCTGATCCATACAATACATCCGGCTAATACATAGACCCGAATTTCAAGAAATAAACACAGAATTGAAAAAAATGAAGATGGTCTAAAGACGTTTGTCACGTGATATTACACGTGCTACACGTGTTTGTTCACGTGACCCATCAATGTCTCAGTCGTTGCTACTCCATCAACAGTATCAATCTATACCATCATGAAAAAGAACGGCAGAAGCTCTATGCCCGGTCCCAATGAAAGCTCGTTTCGGCATAGACACCTCCAATTGACAAATTCCCTGTACCTAGAGCCTCCAGCCGATAGTTTCTCGGGACAGCCAGATCCAGACCTGTTAGTATCGTGGATTGATGGGTTGAAAGACAAAGTGGACGAGACCCTAGACCAGCAGCAGTTTGAGCTCCTGCAGCTACATCTCTCCCTGAGAAGAGAAGATTTAAAGGAAAAGTACAGGCATGAGATTCACCTGGCTCCATTCGATAGTCTAGGTGAACTTCTCCGAAGAAACAAAGTCAGAGAACCAGCCCGGGCCGATTCACCCTATCCCGAGGAACAGAAGGTTCTAGAAGGAGAAGAGGATGAGGATGAGCTGGAAGCTTCAAATAGACAGGAAGACATCGACGGTATTGTTGAAATACTCACTGAGGAAGAACGTGAGGAAGAAGAAGACGAGGAGGAAGACGAAGACGAAGAGGAGGAGGAAGAAGAAGAGGAGGAAGACGAAGACGAAGAGGAAGACGAGGAAGAATACGGCTCATACGATGAAGGACTCAACATTGTCGAGGGAAGTACCGAGGTTCCTCAGAATCTACATCCAGAATTGAGCCAGTTTGCTGAAGAAGCTCTAGGCGTGGAAGGAGACTACTACGAAGACGAAGTGGACTTGGACATGGAGGACCACGATGGTGAATTTGAGGATGACTTGGCCAAAGAGAGTAATATTTTTGAAACGCCAAAGTACCAGCTCCGTGACGGCAGGCCCAGATTATCCGACTATCCACCTCAGCGAGAGGCCTCTGCGGAGGAAGAACAGGAATTTGATGAAGAGGAATCCGAAGAAGAGCGCTCCGAAGAAGGAGAGTCCGAAGAGGAAGAACAAGCTGAGGCATCTGATGAAGATGGAATCATTGTGCTTTCTAGCGACGAAGAGCAAGAACTAGAAACTGCCGAACCAGAAGCCCCCAAGTTCCAACCAGCCAGCCAAGTCCAGTACTCCCAGTACCCATCTAACTTGTATGCCGATGATGCTGAGCGTTATAGTGAAATGGAAGGTTCCGACGATGCTGCCCAATTGTCTGAAGAGGAGTCCGAGCAGATTTCTCGTTCTGAAGAGACTGGAAACGAGTCCGAGGCAGATTCTGAAGCGAAGCCCGTCGAAGAAAAATCAGACCTTCACGAGTATAGTATTGATGAAGAGCCCCAAGCAGATGCAGAAGATGAGGGCGAGACTCTCGATTCATCGAATTACTTTGCCACTGCTAATGACTCCCTAGAACAAAGCGTGCTCGCTGGAATTGCTTCAAATGCCCTTCCAGAGCATGTCTTAGATCAGAAACATCCTTTGGATCGCATGCTCAGTGACTACCTTGCTGATGTGGAATCAGACGGTGGTGCCTTCAAGCCTAGTACCCAATCAACCGAGCCGATGCCTATTTTTGAGAACAACCAAATCGAAACGCCTGCTCCAGAAAAGTTCGATTTGGGTACTCTGTCAGCCAGCAAAAAGAGTGAAGGTGACCCCAGTGAAGGCTCAATGGCCGATGCTGACACAGATAAGTCTGAGGAGCTCCCAAAAAGTGACGATTCACATTCCAAATCGAGCTTCCCTATCTTCAAAACCGTCACACCTGACTCACCTAATACTGTTCTTCAGCAACTCAAAGCCACAGAAAAGCGTTTTGGTTTGAAATTAGATTCCGTCAGAGACCTTGAGGCGCAGCTCGGCTTGCCTTCCTCTGTATCGTCTGAAAGTGAACTGGACAGTCAAGACAACTTTGTGGATGCACCAGCTTATCTACCTACAGACCTCGGTGTCGCCCTGGACCACGAGGACAAATCAAATGAGGTATCAGACGACCATATCGACGTGAACATGGAGGAGGCACTCCAGTCATTTATAGAGGAAGTGCAACTGAGATCTGATTCGAAAAATGATTCGGGCTTGAAAAATCTCGACGAGTCCATTGACCTTGTGTCTTCCAAACTTGCCAATGAGGCTGCCGAAGCATACCTTAATAAGGTTGAGAAGAGCGATCAGAATGACGATGATGCCATGTTAGTTGATGAAGACAGTACTGGTGAGCATCACGAGAGTGACACAAAAATTCCCAAGGTCACTGTTCACACACTGAACCATAGAAGCGCTGATTCCTCGTCTGACGAAGAAAGGCATAACACTAATCAGACTCGTCCGAGGTTCAATCAGCTCAAACTTGATCGTGGCGAGGAGAATGATCAAAATCAAGATCAGCATACCGATACTGACGATTCTGTTTCATATGTCTCAGCTGTAGAGACAGAGAACTCCTCAGCTCAAGCTTCACGCCAAGCTTCCTCTATCAGCATCCACCTGGTGGATAACAAAGTATTGCCCTTTGAGGTTATCAAAAAAGCCCAGAAAGACCCGCATCACACCATTCCCATCTCTGTTGATCAGGATGGCAAGAAGTACGAAATGGCACCTTGCCCAGCTCCTGGCGGCTACAATGTCACTTTGAAGGAAGTTTTTGCCCCAGAGAACAAAAATCGCTCTATGGCCCTGTCAAGTATCGTTGCCCATGCACCGCAGGACTCAATCGCTGATGCTGGTAGCGTTGCAACCTCCGTGAATGATCCAGAAGGTCTGCAACTGTTAGGAGCTGCATTTGCCCATGCTGGACATGGTCACAGTAGTGATGACAAGGATTCATATCAAGCTAATGCCAATGCCAATGCATCAGCTCAAGCGGGCTCTAATGAAAAGGATGATGAGGCTAAAGCAACCGCTGAAGCCGACGCAAAGCAATCTAGTGATGGTCAAGCGAGAGCCACTGCCGAGGCAAGTTCGGGGTCTGGAAGTAAAGCGGAAGCTACCGCCAAAGCTGACTCGAAATCCGGTGACGGCAAGGCTCGTGTCACGGCCAGAACAAAATCCAACAGCGACACCAACGCGGAAGCTGATGCTCAATCACATGGTGATAGCAGTCAAGCGAAGGCCAGTGCAGATGCTACTTCTGACGGTGATCTGCATCATCAAGCAGATGCAGAGGCAAAAGCAGAAGAAGGAGATAATTCTGCCTCCGCTGAAGTCACCCATTCGAACAACGATGGAAGTGATTCAGCAGGGCAGTCAAGCAATGCTGGGCTTAAATCGGCACCTGAAAGTAGGAAAAGCATTGAGAATTCTAACGAAAAGCGAAGCTTTTTCGATTTCCTTAAGCCTTGGGGCAGGAAAACTGAGCATAAAGAACCTGAGCCTGCTTCAAATACCACCTTGGAAAATGCCGATCCACAATTGCAGCAGAAAGACGATGACTTGGAAGCTTCCCAACCAAACGTTGATGAAAGTTCAAGAGATCAGCTTCGGGATGATGTCCTTCGAGAAGTCGACGAAGAGGAGATGTCAGATGGATTGGGACCTGATGATGCTCCCGAAATTGACGGAATTGCTTCAGACGATGGAGTTGGCGAAGAGTACGAAGATGCTCCATCTGACGATAGTGCTGAATCTGAAGACGCTGAAGAGATCTCTGCTGAAGACAATGCCGAAGCCGAAGACGCGGTTAAAGCTACTTCAGAGGAAGCTGGAGCAGACGATGTTGCTGAAGCCATTGATGCTGAAGCTGCTGAAGCTGATGATATTGCTGAAGCTGATAATGTTGAGGCTGTTGATGTGCAAGACAGCGACAAGGAAGGAGCTGAAGAGGTTGCAGACCAAAACGATGTGTATGGGCATGCCGAGGAATCCGAAGTCGAATCCGAGGCTGATGGCGATGAAATTGAGGAAGAGGGCCCATTGGTCATTGAACCAGAAGAAGCAGACCCCACCTTTGTCATTTATGAAAGCGGCACAATTGTGGAGGGGTCTGCCCCTGCTTCTCCAACTACCATTGAAGAACCTGAACCTGAGGACTCAGACTCATTTGAAAACGAAGTATCACAAGCAGTCGTCGATCTCGTCACAGAAATCTTTTCACACCTTGATCATGACGTCGAGTCTCCTTCCGAGGTAATTGAGCCCGCTGACGACGTTGACGACGTTGACCACGTCATTGAAGTCTTCGAGGAAACTACCGATGTCATCAGACCCTCCAGAATTGATGAGCTCGAATCGGCCCAGAATACTCCAGAGGCTGATTCGACTGTCCTGGCCGAGGCAATCGAAGAATCGAGAGGTTTGAAAAGACGTGGAGCTGCCATCTTGTCTTCTCCAGCGAAAAAGTTGAAGTCAGTTGCTGAGAAGTTGAATCCATTGCATTGGTTCACTTCGAGCGATACCTTTCGTCCGAGCTCTTCGGCGTCCAGCATTCCTGTCCCAGAACTTGTCAATATCGAAGATGATTCAATGACTAATAATGAAGACTCTTCCTCGGAATCCTATTCTGAAAATACCTCGGATTATCTGGGCGAGGATTCTGAAGATGAAAACAGAGTCGAAGATGCAATTGTCTCAAAGAAAAATTCAGTCAACGATAGCTCTGTTGTTCAAGAGGTAGAGGGCAGTGGTTTGCATCACGAATTTTCATTGCCTAATGCACTTGAAACTCTTGAGACCGTTGTTTCTGAACTGATTGATGTACCGCTTAGTGAGCAAGAATTTAGTGAAGATCCAGAGCAAGTGACATCTGGTGACGACGTTGAAGAGGCAGATAGTGAATTGCCTGGCTTTGTTGAACAATTAGGCGACTCTATCGTGGACGATGTTGTGGATGAAGATGCTCATAAGAATCGTTCTGATCTGGAAGATGAACTCGCTGACCAAGATGAAGTGTCCAAAGTTAGTGAGGATCTCGCTGAAGTGATAGCCGATGGAATTGCCGATCAAGCTGCTGAAGAGATAGCCGATCAAGCTGCTGATGAAATTGCTGAAGCTGCTGCTGAGAATGTTACTGAAGAAGCCGCTGAAGAAGTTGCAGCTGAAGTGGCCGAGGAAGCTGCTGAAGAAGTTGCTGAAGAAGTTGCCGATGAAATTGCCGAAAAAGTCGCCAACGAAGTTGCCGATGAAGTTGCCGATGAAGTCGCCGGAGAACTTGCTGAAGAAGCCACGGAGGAACTTGCTGAAGGGATTGCGGAAAAAGTCGCCGATGAGGCTGCCGATGAAGTTGCGGAAACTCTCGCTAGCCAGATTGATCGGGAGGTTGCAGATGAGTTGGTGGATGATGTTGTTCTGGAAGCACCTGCTGTTGCAGCTTCAGCTAAAGAGGAAGAAGGTGCGTCGAATGATTTTGAAGAAACAGCGATCAACGTTGTTGAAACGCCCGCTGTCAAAGAGCTGGCGGCTGACTCTGAAATGGCTGACGACGCAATTGTTGATGAGTTTGAAGCTGCCACTGACAGAGAATCTGAAGACCTCAAAGCTTCAGTAACCCGCAGCCAGGTCAGGCCGTGGAGTGCTGCTAGTCTCGAGTCCATGAGTGAACTTCATGATTCTGTGCCTGCTGTTCCACAATTCCATCTCATTAGGCCAACCTTGGAGCGTTTGTCAGGTGGATTGGAGGAGCAGGAAGGCCCTGTTCTTGAGTCTGGAGCTATCGTCAATGACGACGCTGAGCCAGAGAAGCCCGTTGTGGATGGGCCTTCTACTCCTGAAAGTGATCAGCCTCCACCTGAAGTTGCCGCTGAACCCAGATCCCCCAAAAGTGAGAACACAGGCTCTGTTTCCGATATCTTCAAGATTCTCCAGAACAAGATCAATGAGCGTATTGAGCAAAAGAATGAGCCAAGTGATCACGAAACCAGTGAACATGAAACCAGTGACCACAAGCCAACTGACGAAGCACCGACGGAAGAAAAAGAGGCTGTTGACGAGCCTGTGAAGAAAAAAGGCCGTGGTCGTCCCCCCAAAAGTTCTGCTCAGCGTGAGGCAAAGAAAGACTCCCAAGAGGAACAACCATTGAAGAAAACTGGCCCAGGACGTCGTCGGAAACATCCGGTTACCCCGGAAAATGGCGAGCCTGTGAATGACGCTCCAGCACGTTTGACGAGGGGCCGGAGAAGAAAGGGAAGTGCAGTCGGCCACGAGGAAGATTCCGTCGAAAAAACTCAATCAGTCTCCAATGATCAAATTGAGCTGGCAGCAAAGGACGACCAGGAGCCCAAAGCTCAAAGTGAAGAAGCTATCAGCACAAAGAAGACTCCAAACGCTGTTAAAGAAGAAGAAAAGGATCAATCGAGAGATGAGAAGCCAATCCAAGAAGCTACAGCACTAGAGACCTCCAGTATTGCCCTGAGGGTCAGAAGAAGAGCTGATCCGAAGTTTGACGATGAATCAAAACAATCAGAAGCTGATGGCAGTAAGAGTCCAAAAGACCTCAAAAAGGAGACTGAAGAAAAGCCTTTGCCTGAAGCTGTTGGTGTCAAAGATGAGCAGCCACTAGAAGATGAAGCCCCTCCAGCACCTAAACGCCGTGGCCGCAAGAGAAAGGCCCAGAAGCAGAAGGAAGAAACTCAAAAGAAAGCTGCAGGTGCAAAAGAGAAGAAATCAAAGGTCAAGTCTGAGCAAGGCAAATTGCAGCCAGAGCTCGCTAAGAAGGTGAAGAATGAAGAGCAGACAGCACCAGCAAAAATTGCCACACGGACCAGACGTTCGACAAGACACAAAGACGAGAATCCCGAAGAGGCCGTGGCCTCGTCACCGCCTCAACTGCCCCATCAACTAGCACCTGACTTTGAACAGGAGCAGCTTTTTTCACCCAGAAAAACACGAACCTCTGCCAGAACAGGTGGCTCCCAATCTTCACCTTCTTCAGAGTTCAGCCCTCCAATGCCAAAGCTGAGAACTGCCTCAGGCAGTAAGTGGCAGCTTGATCTGTTGGACCACCCGGCTTTGAGAACGAGATCGAAGTCGCCAATTAAGCGGACAATCCAAGAGCTTTCGCTGGACATGGAGGAGGAACAGCCCAAGAGAAGAAGACCCAATGCACGGAAGAATGTGCAAGAGGTAGATGCCGAGGAGAAGAGGCAGGAGGAAGAGGGCAGAGGAAGACGCAGACGGCGGGAATGAAAAAAGTTTTAATGATAGATGAAACGATAATAGAAATGTAAATGATTTAGCAAGGATGGAAAAGATAGAGCAAGCTCTGCCATGAAAGAAGGTGGGTAGGTAGACTCATCCGATGCATTTGAATCTTAGAAGTGTACACATTAAAAATGATTATTAGGCCTCCGAATTAATTAAGTGATGAGGGAATACCTTTTATTTGCTATTACCACCAAAATCATAGAACTCATTGAGGTTTGATTAGTTACGGGTACGTTCTCTGGCTCTGGCTGGTAGTATGTCTATAAGTCTTCAATCTCTATAATCTGTGTTTCCTGGGTAGATCCCAGAGGAATAAATAACGGCTATGCTAAATGTTTCATGCCAAACTCGTATGTGGTGAAAAACACCATATTTACAAGGAAGGAACGAGCCATGGAGATACCCAAGCCTCTATAAATGCGTGTGCCAAACTTGATTTTGCGTGATTTGGGCGGCAACGGCTCTTCGCCACGCTGCTTGCGCAAAATGTTCGTGACTATGTCTTTCTGGATCAACGACTTGGTGGTGTCAAAGGGGAAAATAGACGCCCAGCATACAACACCGGAGGTTCCGCCTGCGATCATGATAGAAAACGGCGACGCCTTCATTGGGTCCGAATTGATAATGGCATTGGTGGCCCATTTGATAGACTCATAAACGGCAAAATAAACACCCGACCCCAAAGCGTCTCTCGCCAAATGGTAGCGGTAACCCAGGTACAAGCCAGTGAGGCCCTCGTACTTGACGATTGACTTGAAGGTTTGGATCGTGCCCACATGAGGCGATGCCGTTGTTCCTTGCGCTTTTCCCGCCCGTTTTACCGCCAAGGAGGCGATTTGGGAGTACACCTTGGTGAACTCGAACGGACAAGCAAAGATCGAAACACCACAACCGGCGGCAGCGCCGGCAGCGAAGCACACGGGCAAGTTCCTCAAAAGCGGGTAGCCCACGTGGTCGTTGTTTTGCCACCCGTAAAGTGCCTCGTAGCAGTATGGCTTGGTGCCTGTAAAGATGGTCACACTGAGGGAACGAACAGAAGAGGTCAGCACCAACGGCGCCATGATACCCCTGAAAAAGCCCCGAATTCCCTCGTGCTTCAACGTCGAAACAATACAGTTCAGGTACGAGCTGAACTGCTTGTACGTCTGCATTCGGGTCTTGACAGTGTCAAAAGGGAACCCAATGGTGGTGGAAACTAGCGAAGTCAGATACGCCAAGATGGTCGACTTGTATGGGAGAAGCGGAGCAGGGAAAACCCGAAGAGCCGTAGTGTGGTCGATTTCGCCAGTAATGGCGGGGATCGAGCCCCTTGGCGTGGGTTTTTCCATTGACAGGAGGAAGAGTGGTGGTAGATAAAGATTGGGCTTGATAACGGTGTGCAGGTGGATACCGAGAGACGGGTGATCCACTGTGGATATGAAGAGGCTTGAGGAAAGGGCCAATTGCTTTTGGAGATTGGGGTTTCTGACACCGCTGGGTCTATGGTTATGTCTGAAAGGTTCCAGGCAACTGGTGCAGTGTGCAGTGCAGGTTGACTGAGTCAAGGTAGTAGCAAGATAGGGAGGGGGAGGACAGTGGTTTCTTTGTTTTGCGTCTTGATTTGGTTTCTGCTTTCTCTGCTGGTTATAGATAGGTATAGAAGATTTAGAATGCGCCGTCGTACCCAAAATCAACTGCCCATCTCCAGACGAGTCAACCTACTTTGCGTGCACTCCGAGTCATCTGAGTCAGATGGGCAGTGACAGCAACAGGCCTACAAGCTGGAAAAGTTGGGGAATTGATGGAAATGGGGGAATTCAGTTGAGGTACGAATCACATTTGAGGGGAGTTTCGGGCCTTCGTATAGCGTTATGTTGGGTGGGACCTTGTTTTTCGCAGCCATTCTGGTGATGGGTAATGGAAGTAGTAGATGCACTTTCGACGATAAAATTTTGGTACTGTAGGATGTGATTCCAGAAGCTTTTCCAGGTGTCCTGAAACATATTTTGAGAATGCTCTCAAGAAGGCCAGTCTAATCAAGCCTGGGTTTTGTTGCTTTGGCTATAAAGGATTAACGTATAAAAAGAGCGTCTGTCAAGGACTTTTTATATCGCCAAGGCTATTGGGAAGGTCTCGTAGATTCTTGCCTTGGTCTAATACTGGGGCTTTGAAAGTGATGATTAAAAGTAGAAAAAAATATCTGTGGTTTTAGCACTTTCAGTCTTCTTGGGGCTCTCTCAGTCCTCCTGCTGGAGACATAATGTGTCTCTTTATCTCAGTTCTTTCCCGTAAGCTAGACCTTCAAGTTTTACTATTCATATCACTGTCGTCGAACTCGATATCGTTGATTCAGCCGGTTCTTGCGTCTTTATGTAATCAAGAAGGCCGCATTAAGCGAGGCAGACTCTTCTCGAGAATGAAGGCTCTTCAATCGATATCCTGAATCTACGATACAAAGAATATATTTACACTATTCATCGACAAGCTCTTTTGAACGCATGCTGGTGTCACTTACATATCTAGAGTGGAAATTCATGTCATTGGGCTCCAACAGAATAAATCTGAAAGTGTCCAGGGTTTAGTTTTCCTCACGAACATTTGGCCTTATTAAATGGCTCTTCCTGTTCAAGCACGTACGAGTGAGATTGAATCGAAATTGACGCAAGTGCCAATGACACCTATATTGTATTGTATTACCTCACTCAGTATACTGGCAGAAATGGCTGCGAAATATCTCAAACGTCCACTGCAAAACAAGCTACAAGACCGCCAACTCTAATCTCGGAGATTTTAAGCATCCATATTGGATTAAAAGATCTTGGATCAAAAGCTACATCCTTGACGTCCATGTACTCACAACTATAGTCTTCAACTGCAAACCAGCTACCACTGACGGACCAATTTTTCTTCAGAAGCTTCCAAAAAAAAATGTATATTTCAAAAAACCGTTTGCTAACACGCTCAGAACACTTACTTTAGCTCAACTGTTCCCCACACTTTATCGGTTCAGCAATCTCCAGAACGATCTCACCATCTCCACCACTTCTCCTTACAACCACGACTCAGCCTCCACTCAGACCGCTGACCGTCTCTATTTTAAGTCTCTCCTACCCCAAAATCCCCAGAACTTCCAACCAGCAAAATCCCCTTTTTAAATATTTTTTTTCGAAAATTTTGACTCTCCCAGTCTCACACTCCCTCAACTCTCAAACCGAACCATCTCACCGATTCACACAAAAGTCATAAACGCGCACTATACCAACACATCACCAAACTACATACTCCTTGAAAATCGCCATGAACTTCTTGCGGAGGAGAAAAAATAGCGAGGACGACGACCTCACCGAGTCAGAAACCTCGAATGTCCACAAACTGAGAAAACCCCCAAACACGGCGTTTCGCCAGCAGAGATTGAAAGCATGGCAGCCAATCCTTACACCGAAAACGGTCATCCCATTCTTGTTCTTGCTAGCCATTGTGTTCACGCCGTTAGGAATCGCCATCATATACTCCACCTACAACGTGCAAAAACTCGAGATCAATTACTCCAAGTGTGGAGACGAGGCACTGAGCTCTTTCTCCTCGATTCCGGGGAAGTACACCGGCTACCATTTCCAGGGCACCAGCGACGGGCCAGACTACAAATGGAAAGTGGAGAGCGGCACGGACGCCCAGGGTGACGAGACAAAAACGTGCGTTGTTCAGTTCAACTTGCCCAAGGACTTGGATCCTCCAATCTATCTTTTCTACAAGCTCACGAACTTCTACCAGAATCACAGAAAATACGTGGAGTCGTACGACACGGCGCAGCTACGTGGCGAGGCCGTGCTGGCAGAGAGCTTGAATTCGAAGTGTAAACCATTGAGAACGAAAGAGGTCGACGGAGTAGAAAAAGCAGTGTATCCATGCGGACTCATTGCTAACTCCATGTTCAATGACACGATCTCCAGCCCTGTTTTGCTCAACTCGAGAAGTGGAACCGACAACGAGACTTACATTTTGTCGGAAACAGGCATCACCTGGTCTTCAGATAAGAGCCACCGCTACAAGGAAAAAACAAAGTACGACTACCGGGACATTGTGCCTCCGCCAAACTGGGCCAAGCGGTTCCCCGACGGCTACAACGAGACGAACGTGCCCAACTTGCACGAATGGGAGCATTTCCAGAACTGGATGCGTACAGCTGGTTTGCCCGAGTTCTTGAAGTTGTACTCCAAAAACACCACCGAGAAGTTTTCCTCCGGAACCTACGAGATGCAGATCGACTTGAACTACCCAGTCCTGCTTTTTGGCGGCTCCAAGTCGCTTGTGCTCACCACCAGCTCCGTTCTTGGCGGCCGTAACTTGAGTCTCGGCATAATCTACATCATTGTGGCCGTGATCTCGTTGGTGTGTGCCATAGCATTCTTCCTCCAGCACTTGATAAAGCCAAGAAAGGTTGGCGACCACAACTTCTTGCTGCAAGAGGGTGCTTTCCGTGAGGGTCCTCCCACCTCTTATAGAGAGCAGCTATAGGCTCCAGACACGAGCAGTCTGCTTGAATCAGATACAACATTATGACACGGACCTCAACAATTTACTGACCGATAGGTAGACACGGCCTGCTCCTAGCTCTTTTTGTAGACTCTCTGGGACGTGCGCGGCTCAACACATCTACAAATCAACCTTTTTGGAGGTGCGACTACTCCCACCCTTACTATAGTGATGAACGTAAATCCACACCTCCATCACCTCCAGCAGCAGTATCTGCAGCAAAATTCGCAAAGCGGGCAATCGCCGCAATTACCGCAAATGCTGATGCAACAACAACACCAGATTCAGCAGCAAAGACAGCAGTTGCTTAACCAGCATCTTCAACAACAGCTGCAAGGATCCTCCGCCAATCCGCTTTTGGCGGCTTTAAATGGCGGACAGAACCCGTCCATCGCTACCCCAGGCAACAACCAGAAAGTCAATCCGCTTTTACAATTACAGATGCAGCAGTTACAGCAACAACAACAGCAGCAGCAGCAGCAGCCCCAGAGAATGTTCAACACCCAACAGCACATACAGCCACAACTATCACAGGGCCAGCAGCCTCAGCAGGTGCCAATCATAAAGGATGTGTGGAACTTCAACTTGGAGCATGAATTCAACAACCTCCGTTCCTTCATCGATGACAAGTCGTCCAAGGTGTTTATATCCATCCACCAAGAAATCCCTGGAATCGTGGCCCGTCCCTTGGGAACATTCAAGCTGTCGGCAGACTACCACTTCCAGTGCTTGAGATCGAACTCGGATATCTTGAACCTCATCCAGCTCTCCCTCTGTGCGGTGAAGATGCAAGACGACAAAATCAGTAATCTGGTCATCTGGCAATTCAACTTTGCATACGATCTCACACAGGAGATGTTCAACGAAGAGCATCTTTTCATGTTGTCGCAGACATCTCAGATCAACTTTGCCATGCACATGAGCCAGGGCATTTCTCACTTTGCATTCGCCGAACTCATGATCGAGAGCGGGCTCCTCTTAGATCCTTCCATCAACTGGTTGAGTTACCATTCCGGCTACGACTTGGGCTTTTTGGTTTCTTTACTTACGAACGATATCTTACCTCACGACGAGAAGGAGTTCTTCTGGTGGTGCAAGAAATACTTCCCCAATTTCTTTGACCTCAAGCATATCGGCAACCAGCTTTTGAGCGGCAGCGGGAAAACTGGCGCCGGATCCAACGCTAACAGCGAGATTGGCGGTCTCAGCAACTCAACGTCTGTTGGAGCCGCTGGCGATATCAAAAAGGGCCTCACGGGGAACAATAAGCCTTCGGTAGAATACCTTGCAGAGGAGCTCCACCTCCTTCCCATCTCCCCGCTAATCCGCCAGTACTTTGCCTCCACTACAACAGGCCAGTTTGCCGGTCAGCAACATCAACAGATGACGTCGACCCTCCACGCTTACTTGTTGATGGAGTGCTTCAAGGAGCTCTTCAGACAGTTGGGCGGAGACTTCTCTGTGTTCGAGAAATACAAAGGCTACCTTTTTGGTCTTGGAGATGCTACAGGGACCCAGGAGGACAAGGCTGCAGCCGCGGGAAAACAGTGGTGAATATCCAATCGATCGAACCGTAATGTCTATGTAAAACCCATCCAGATGATAAACGTATAGATCTAATGTACAATAAATTACTCTTTATCCGAGGCTTCCTTCTCTTCCTTCTCCTCATTCTCGTCCTCCTCGTCCTCCTCCAATTTGAGTCTTTTGGCAGACTCTTGAGCTTCCTTCTCCATCTCTCTTTCAGCTCTCTTTCTCTTGAACTCAGCCTTCTTGTCCTCACCAGTTCTGACCTCCTCATCCTTAGGAGGCTGCACAAACCAGGGGATCTTACCTCTGTTGAAATCGTTCAAAACCTGCTTGGCAACAGCACTTTCGTCTGGCTCACCACCTTTCAACAATCTTCCTTGCTTTCTGGCAATGAGCTCAATAAATTCTGTACTGGCCTTCTCTAGAAGCGAGGGGTCTTCCTCGTAATTGCTCCAGCCCTTTATCTCGTATGTTCTCTCCAAGTGCTTTCTCTCACACTTGGCGAGCATATCAGGAATATACTGCTCTGGGTTGGTAACATGCTCGACTCTGACCACACCTCTGAACAAGATATCCGACTCGGTGTCTTTGTTGCTAGGAGGCACAACACCAGGACAGTCAATCAAAAAGATTCTCTTCATCAAGGTGATGTACTGCCACACCTTGGTCTCACCAGGAATAGGTGCAACCTGGCACACTTTCTTCTGGCGCAAGGTGTTGATGATGGAGGACTTACCAGTGTTGGGGTAGCCAATGAAACCGACAGAAACCTGCTTACGGTCCGAATGTAAAGTAGAGAACTGGCGCAACAACTGGATCAAAGAACCCTTACCGAACGAGTTTTTGATCGAGGCGTGGAACGCCAACGTTGGGTATGACTTGGACAAATGCTTGACCCAAGCAGCCTGGATGTTAGTAACAGAAAACCGCATTATAGAGCGGTTGCAAGCGAGAGAAAAGAGTGTCGGATTCTATACTACGGGCAAGCTTATAAGGGAGCAGAGCTCCAAGCAGGCCCAACTCAGAAGATTCCGAAATCTACCCTGTGGCGCCGATAAAAACTATCAGCAGTGCAGGCAAAGCCATGGCCAAAACGGCCACAGCACCTTGAAGCAAGGGCCTGCGGGCGGGTAGCATTGATCTTCCAAAGACGTAACAGGCAAATGTGTGGAAAGTCGAACGAATCGGCACATTCACCCTGACAAAGGTATTTGGGACAAAAAGCTTGCAACCGGTCAAAATCAAAAACAAAAGTATACATACCGCTACCCAGGTGGGCACGAGATCACACTTGTTCAACACATAGACCAAGTGCTTGTGGGAGCATTCCTCCCGGATATATTTCTCCACGCTCTCACAGCGAGTACCCAAGGGGTCTCTGGCGTCAAGAACATGAATAACCACATCAGACGAATCAATGACTTTGTAGAGCTCGTTCCAGATCCGCTTGGACTGGCCCTTGTGGAAAATGGCCTCCTTGGCGGTCTGAGTGTAATCCTCAGAATCCAAGAAGGAGCCACCCATGAGCCCCATGGTGGCGTTGAGCTCCTGCTTCTCCTGGTACGACGTGGTGTCTTGTTCGGAAAGCTGGGCCAACTCCTCCAAAGAAGACGCTGCCTGTGACCTAGGCTTCTTTCTCTGCTGCTTAGGACCAAAAGCGTGCTCGTACGATTCCGTTTCGAGAATCTTCGCCGTGGGCGAGTCCGTCTGGTCCTTCTCGTCCAAAAGCGACATAGGCAATTTGTTTCTCTTCAAAAGCACCGAATAGGTGTCGTGCTTCTTGTCTCCCATGGCCTCCCTAAAGTGGGTCAAGGCGTCCTGGGCAATAACCCTGGTGTTGCCAAACCACTTCTTGTTGGGATCCACTCGGGCATTGGGCACATCTGTGGACTGGAGAGCCGCAGCCTGGATGATTTCTCCTTTGGCGTTTCTGACTGCTCTTCCGGTCTTGTACATCTGCAAATGCCTGACTTTTTTGGCATCTTTGTAGAAGTTCTCACCTTTGACACGAAGGTTCCCGTCACGGGTATCACCTTCCCGGACTCTTCTCTGTTTTTCTTTTTTCTGGGTTCCCATGGTGTGAAGAAGAAAGAGATGAGATGGGCCGCTAAATTTTTAGAGGTCGCGCACGTGAGCAGATGCCCTAGGATGTCGTGGGATGGAAATAGGTGATTGGAAATTGGGGAATTAAAAAAAAAAGTTGAATTGGATTCTAGGGGTTTTCTTTTTGGGTTAATGAAAGGGTTGTGGAAGGGAGTTCTGGAATCTGTGTTTGGTGCTGCTTTGAGTAGACGGTTGTATGATAGTGATGAGACAGTACAGCAGGGAGAGGTTACTTATGTTCTTTAAGTATCATCTTGTAGCTCATCTTTCTGATACATTGATATTGAAAGTATATAATGGCCTATGAGACTTAGGTAGAGGGTCCAAAGACTCAGTAAGTCTAGAAACCAGCAGAGCAGAGATGTGAGTGGTACTTGTTTGACATGGATGACTTTCGTGGTCAGATTTTCGTTATGATGTGGTATCCATAAGACAGGTAATCGCTTACGGATCTACTGAGCATTCAATGAAAGTACATCTCCTTCTTGTGTAATCTGAAGGTCTTTCTGGGTACTAATGGTAGTTCCAATATGTGTTTTGATGGTAGAGCGCAACTTTCTCAGCAGTGGGTCCCAAAATATCCAATCAAGAGATCGAAATATGTTGAATCAAAACGTCTTCAAATTTCTAAACGGATGGTCCGGTAGTGAGGGCTTGCAAAGTGCTTCTAAAAGGAGGCCAGATGAGACACTTTTATGAGACGATACCTTCTCTTTCGTCTCCTTCTTTTCGTCTCATTATTTTAAATCAAAAAGCCTTCTTACTGTAGTGTTGGCTAAACAGCCCAGCCAAGCATCCAATTGTCACTTGATTTCGCAGCCGTGTCTGTGAATCCTCGGGTCGGACAAGTAAAACTTAGACTTAATAGCCTTGATTCTAGATAATAAAGATGGTCCAAGGGCCTCTCACAGAAACAGGACGCTTCCCAACTCACAATAGCGCTGATTATCCCATTCAGTGCTTTCTCTCTGTACACTTCCAACCAGAATGGCCCATTAACTCTACTGAGAGAAAAAGCATCTTTTCAGCAAGAGGCAGAATAATGCTGAAAATACAACTGAAGTACACGGACTATGAGTCCAATTGATATAGCATTTTATTAAACCGCACTTCTCACTTCTAGACGGATTTCCCAGGATGCTTTATACGAAATCACTGTCAGAGCTTTCAGAGAAACACTCAAAAGACGCAGTAAACTTCGAAATGAGAAGACTTCGATTCCTCTGGTTTGATTCGCAGTCATCCAATGCCTCTCCACTAAAAATCCATGAATATCAAAGCACTCGAAGCTCAAGTAATACTAGCCTTTATCACACAGCACGTAACCTAGTCCACCCCCCATTGTGATACTGTAGAAGAAAAGGCTAACCGATAGTGGCAGATCCACATTCGGTCTTCACTTTTTAGAACAATTTCACGGACTGGCTCCATAACATTTCTCTCCCACCCCTCTAAGTATCCATACATCAGGAAGATGTACTAAGCCCACTTTTCGCAGCCATAGTTGACCTTTCAACAACAGAACAAGCGCAACAACAAATGATGAGATAATTTAGAGAGAAATTGATTCTCTTCTTTACTCTTGGGAAATATTCCTTTACCTTGCCCTCTTCTCAAATCCCCAGACAAACCTCGCCTTCTGAACCATCCTCAACATGAACCAACCCACAAATCGTCGATCAGCCCGTCTCCCCTAAACTTCAGCTCTCATAAAAGCAATTGCTGCTCAAATTCTAAAGAAAAGTCAAGTCTGTCCTACGCCTCTTTTGAACCTGCGCCTCTTGTCCAGATAAACCCCGAAGTTCGGTTTGCATGAGACCGAGCCCTCAGAAGGTTCCGAAAGCTTAAAACTTAAAAAACACAAACCGCTTGAACAAAAAACACCCACATTCCGAATTCTCGTTACGTTCCTCCCCACATCCTCCGAAACGGCTATATCAACACTTTCTTGCGGTTGCACCTGCACCCCACATACTCACAGTAAAGAAGTATACTACCACCATGGCTTCCTTAGAGTTCATTGACTCCTTCAGCCCGGCACAGGAGCATTTTCTTCGAAAAGCCCTCTTGGAATGCTGTGTGAAAAAAGAGCTCCATCGGCTCTCGGTGCCGAATTCGGTGCTGCTTTTGGGCCCTCCATTCAGGCTGATAAATCCTCCAAAAGACATGGACTTGCCTATTCTCCGGCACTTTTTTACAAATTACATAAAGACGTTTCCCTTGATTGCTAGCAACCCGGAAATGGACCAGATCGAGTTCTGGCGTGACACTGTGCATCCGTTTGTGGACAGTTTCAACGAAAAGAGAATCTCGGACTCCATTGAGAGAAAGGAGCTGATCACCAAGCGCCACCAGGTCAACACACGGCTTCTGCTGTTGCTTATCCTCTTCTACAACTCCATGATCATCAGCAAAAAGGAGTTCCAGTACTTGGACAGTGACCATCTCAAGGACTCAGATAAGGGAAAGCTCGATAAGCTCAGCAGAAACCCCAATGCTGCCCATCAAACCTTCGATGCATTCCAAGGTACACGATCTTTGGAGGATTACGCCCACATGGCGTTTTCGAACAACATCAACGTCAATATTGTCGCTGTAGATGTGGTTAATGTGGATGCAAATGCAGAAAGCAGAGGCTGGCTGCAATTGTGGAAACCAGTGGAACATAGAAGGAAACTGCACTATCTTTTTGTGTTGCAGGTGACGCTCCGGGAGGGAACAGTGGGGAGTTACAGCTACCTGTCTCACTTCATCAGTAAGCTGTACCTGGACTTCAAGAGACTCGAAAGCGATCTCCGAAAAAAGTATCCAGGTTTGATGACCACGGATATCAGCAGATTGCCACAAAAAATGAAATACGATGGCGGCCATGCTGACGAAGAAGGAGAAAGAAGATCTCTGCTGGATAGCTCCAGCACTCAGGCTTCTCGGGTGACAAAAGCCGATCAAAAGTTCCACAGAGAAAAATTACGGTTGGCGCTCCGTGGGTACATTGCCACTCTTTTGGCTAAACCCGAAATTGCCCACTGTTATATTGTTCGTTCGTTTTTAAATGACCGCAAACGCAACTTCCATAAACTTCTGTCATCGCAGGAAGTGGACTACGGACAAAGAATGGAGCTTGAAAAGCGGCGTCTCTTGACGCAAATCGAATTTCAAGAAGAAACTGCCAAGTCCGTTTACGAGCTTTCCAAGCGGTTCGAGCAGTTCAAGGCCGAGATCTTGGAAAATCCCCAACTGCTAAGTCAAATCTTTGAGGAATTCAGCCAAACGCAGTCGCTTGAAGAAGTTTCGCCGCTCCTTCGAACCTTCTTCGAATGGTGCAAATTAGAGATTGCCGCCACGCTTTATCAGGTGTTTCTTTCTCAAGACAACTCCAGCGAGTGGTTTAGAAAGTGTCTCAAGTTCCACAAAATGTTCCCCTACAACGTATGTTACGGCATTCTCAAGTACACCAACCCGGTGAAGGTGATGACTCGTATGGTGGACGTTCTTCTTGTGAGTATGCCCACTGTTAGTGTACCCTGGGCTTCAGGCGATAAAAGGAAGGTCAACAACTTGCTTTCGATGATTTTCGTGATGCTTTTGGACGAAGACCTTCTGGACTACCATAAAGAGCGGACCAAGTTGCTTGAAGGGGCTCCGTTGAACCGTGCTGATTTCCAGCCGTTCATCAAGCGGATATCCAGCTATGTTGCATCGCACGATGTGGAAGTAGCAGACCAGATCAAGGAGGAGAGCTTGGCCAAAGACGAGCACCTTCTCTTGACGATTTTTCAGACCAACAAGCTCGAGCCGAAGCTCTCAGCGAAGGATATTGAAACTTACAAAGAGGTGGAGGCAGCATATGAGAAGTACAAGTCGATGGACGAACATAAGCAAGCCGACGAAGCCGCCGCGTTTGTGGCTCTCCAGCAGCTCTGGCAGTTGGAAGTGCGTTCTCGTGATAAAGAGCTCATGAAGCAGCTCTGGAAGGAGCCGGAACTCACCCAACTCATCAAGAAGTTCCTCGTTGTTTTCTACAACCCGCTCATGACGGTGATGAAGCAATGCGGAATCCACACGGCGTTCCGGGATTTCCAGACGTTTATGGACGACCTAATGGCCGAGCTCAAAGAGCTTGACGAAGGCGGTATCTACTTTACGTCGCCAGTGGAGATTTTCAACCGGTTCAAGGCGCTCCTCAACAAGCACGAACGGTCGTTTTGGCGGATCCTCCGGGACTTGTATTTGAAAGACGACAAGAAGATCTTCCACGGGCTCATCACATGGATCGAGAGTTTCCTTGTGGCACTTCGTCGCAAGAACGTTGCTCCTCTGCTGGTGATGGTGGATTTTGGGAAAATGACACCCCAGGAGCCCGTGGACGCTGAGCTTTTAATAAAACAGGTGAATAACCGGATGGAGGCGACCGTTGAAAAAAGACGAATCATCAGGGAGTATTTGGTGAAGCAGGCCCACAAAGAAAAGGAAGAGGACGGAGTGAATAGAGACCAGGCAGCCATAAATGCCCGATGGGAAAAACTCAATAACGATGTTTTCGAGGTGGATAACAGCGGTCTAGGACTCGACGGCGCCGACTACGACGAGCTCGAATTGAGCAAATTGGGCGATTTGGAAAAAGGTGACCAGGAAGCCCAGTTCCTTCTTCGAGACCTCGCTCGGTTCGATAAGGCCATGGACCACAACGTTCTGGAGATAGAGAAATTAGCGCCGAGCATGCATTTCCAGATCCACGAAATCTTGGATAATCTTCCGGTGGATCCGCGTCTTGAGGTTTCGCTACAGAGGCTTACGAAGAAATGACCGCCTGGCGGTTGCAAATAGAAGCATTTTTTGCCTGTGCCAGCCTTGTGTGGAGGCACATTGGGCGGCGGGCAAGCCCGTTTGGGGGCAACACCGTCATGCATGCAGGAGGGAGTGCACACAAACTCAGGCACCGTGCTTTGCTTGGCCTAATCGCGAAGGAGATCGTGTGATCAGAGGGTGGACGCAGGAAAAAACAGCGACACCGGGAGCCGGAAAACGGTATCTTTCCGAGGCACGGGTTTTTGGAGTGTGGCTGAAAGCACAAACTGCCCTGGTTAACGAGCTCCGCGGCGCTGTGTTGTTCCGGGTGCTGTGTGTTTCGTGACAACGCAATCGCTCCACGCAGATGAGCAGGTACGGCACGGGGAAAACCCGTACACCAGATCTATTTTTCGACGCCGCAGCATTTCCGTCAAGCAGATAGCTCTACGAGTGGCAGAACCGCAAAGACGTCAGAATTGAGAAGTCATAATCTTTTGCATACTGCCCTCCACATTCACGTCCCCCACGGGGCGTGTTATCCAGCGTTTGCAGTCGCAGTGTGTCCCGCTGCATTCCTCTGCGTGGCAGCCACGCGACGGCATATGGTGAGCTTACTTCCGTACAGATTCACATTTCGGCTTTTTCGTGTTGGGGCATAGAATTCTGTATTTATTGGCCCGCTTCCCGTGTCGCTAAAAAACGCCAGAACTACTGGGTCCATTCGCTTTTTCCTCATTTCGCTGCCTCTCTAGCCGCTGCATTATCACTGGTGTTTTTGCCCTTCCTGCTTTTCACCATGTTCCAGGTTTTGTTGAACAAAATCAACTCCCACCGCAAAGCCGCCGTGGCCGTGCTTCTAGCCATGGTCGTGGTCAACTTGTTGGTGGTGCTGCTGACGAATTATTTCCAGGTTATCGAAATGCCCGATTTTCTCCAGGGTTCGTTTGAAAACCGGAAAAACGTTTTATTTCTGCGTGTCAGGGGTAATCCAGAAAAGTACTGGCTATCCAACGCCGCCGAGCTCCAGTATTTGGAAGCAGAGGTGCCTTTGGAACACGTTTTGCACACCGAGAAAAGCAAGTCCGACAGCACATTGTGGTATGATCCTCGGTTCACCCTTTCCGTGTATCTCAACGAGTTGATCCAGAACGACGGCAAGAAGGAAATGCCTGTGTACCCGTTCCACTGGTCTGACTGGATCGATCTCACGGGCATGAATAAGTACTTTGAGGACCAGGACAGAATGACGTGCAACAAGCTCAAATCGAGAATCAGGGGACGTCCAGATGTCTCTTATTTTTGCAAAGACAAGCAGGATTTGTCCACTAGCGACGTCGAGGCCATGGGCTGGACCTCGTTGGACCAGGTTCCTGACGCTGTTGTTTTTGCTCATTGCAAACACGACCATAACACTTACAACGACCACCGCTCGTACATGGCGAAATCGTACGCCTTAACCAACCTCCCTAAGCCATTAAAGGTCATCATCTTAAACAAGAAGTCCGGCACGTATGAGTTTTACGTGGACCAGTCCAAGGGCCCGGCTCAGAGACTCAAAAACTCGGGTTTGGTGGACCGCTTCCTCCGCCAGGCTTTGGGCTCTTCGGCACAGGCTGTAGCTAAAGCAGGCCAGTCGTTCAGGGTGAATCACTTAAAACTTTACCAAAAATTGCTCAGCAAGGTCCAACCAAAGATGTTGGCCGCTGACGACGATCCATATAACGTCTACGAAGTAACCCACAACAAGAAGGGCGATTTGCCCTTGGATGCTGAGGTTTTCCACTACGACCGTTCCTCGGTTGATGACCAGATCAAACAGTACGAGAGCAGAAGCAATCTCTCGGTGATGGAGAAGAACTACTTGGCAGGGCTCCGTGAGTGTGCTCCATATGATGATGAAACAGAGCTCACATACTTTAAAGAACCAACGCTCAACACCAAGGAGTACCGAAACAAGGACAACGATGTTGGCTGGCATTACGATTGGCGCTTCTTCACCGATGCCCTCATGTACGAGAAAGAGGGCTGGACCAGAGCCGAGCGTACGGTGAGAACTAATATTATCTTGGAGCGTCTTTTGCGTAACTGGAGTCGTTTTGTTGAGGAGAAGGGCCTTGTGTCCTGGATCGAGCACGGCCCTTTGTTGTCCTGGTACTGGGACGGTCTCATGTTCCCATATGACAACGACATCGATGTACAGATGCCAGTGAGGGAGTTGTTGAGATTGTCTAGAGAATACAACCAAACGTTGGTGCTTGAAGATCCCAGTGAGGGCTACGGCAAGTTTTTAATTGACATTGGCACGTACGTGCACAACAGAGGCATTTCCAAGAAAGAAAACCACATTGACGGCCGTTTTATCGACGTTGATTCCGGTATCTACATTGATATCACAGGTCTCGCAAAGTCCGAGGCTAACCTTCCTCAAGAATACAAAGACAACCCCATCGTGGAGAAGCTGGACGGGGATTTGGAAGCCGAGGTGTACAATGACCGCAGAAAGCACTTCTACACTCTTGAGCAGCTCCAGCCCTTGCATTACTCCATGTTGAGTGGAGTGCCCGTCTTCATTCCCCAGCAGATCGAAAACAGATTGAGGTTCGGCTACAAAGGTGGGTTGGAAAACTATGAATTCGGTGGCTGGCTCTTTGTGCCTAGCCTCAACTTGTGGCTTCCTAAGGAGAAGGTCTTGGAGGTTTTGGAGAAGAGCGAATACACTAAAGAAGGCAAGGAAGAGAGAGAACTACTCATTGAGGCTACGAAGAACTTGACCGAGGAGCAGATTTTGAAGCTTTTGCAAGACGACGACACTCTTGTGGAGTACTTCTTCACGGTTGACTTCACCGACTTCCACAGTAAGGAAATGGAGTTTTTGTTTGACAAGAACGGAAAGGATAGCAAGAAGCTCCAGGTTGCTTCTGTGCGTAACAGATACAAAGAGTTGACGAAGAACATCAACATGCGCAGTCCCATGAGGAAGTGTCTCTTTGAGTATGAGAAGTACGACAGAGTCAAGCATCACAGTGAAAGCTAAAGCGTTTTTCTTTGTCTCCATGCATCCATGCCGAAGAGCTGGAACGGGTAAAAGCTGCCCTTTAGCACTGGTGCTTACCCCTTTCTACATAACTGGTTTTTCCGGACTCTTCGGCATTGGCCGAGCCTGCTTGCTCTGCCTAAGTCCAAAGCAAGTACCTAATTTCGTCTTGTCGTTCGCTTTAGTTGGATATTCTGCATATGGCCGCTGGTCAATAAAGTTAATTAATGGATACCTTGTAGCCTGGCGGTCCCGACCGCTCGTTTCTTTTGGTACCTCTGTTCTATGGGGATCGGTAGTGCACACTAGGGACAGTATTCAGATGAGAGACACCCGTGCACCACAATACTTTGGAAAAGAGAGGATCGGACCAGCCTGCATACAAACACACCCGTGCACCATTAATTCCTTGCACCAGGTGATTTCTTTTCCAGACCACATGCCTTACCCCTAATAGGGTCCGCATAACGTATTTAAACACTTCGATATCCCACGAGAAAAAGCAAAAACGGCAACATGATGGAAACCATGCTCCGGAGAAGAGGAGGCGAAGCTCCAGAAGATGCCCCCGAACGCCCCGGTTCTAACCGTGCAATTTCCAGCTCAAGCGACTTACTATTGAGCGAGATAGACAAGAATAAAGAATACAGCTCCACAGAGGAGCTTTTGATCGAGAAACTCGACATCTTCCTCAGCCTGATAGAAACGAGGATCGAGCGTTTCGAGCAGTACTTCAAGGTGATGGGAGCCCAAGACGAAATCGAGGAAGAAGAAGACGAAAACCTCAAAAACAAGGAAGCCAGCGAGGGCCGGTCCCGCCGTAGCAGTCTGGCGCTGTTGGGCCTGATACTGCTGATTCGGCAGATCTCGGTATCCCGCCTCAACCGGGTTTACGAGCAGTTGTACAAGGTGAAGGAGCTGGTTTTGGTGAACTCGTTCAGAAACGCCGAATACTTGTACAAGACCTTGGACGACCAGTACAACTACATGTTTGGACGGGAATCGGACATGTTCCAAGAAGAAGAGGTGATCAACCCAGGAGCAGGGTTCCCGGGACTGGCACGCACAGAAGCGCTTCAGAACAAGCTTATAGACACTTTGCACTACTTCGAGGAAAAGTTGGCGTATATTGATGGGTACCTTTCAGCCAAAGGCGATGCTGTGGAGGAAGATGAGGCTTTCAGCGCTTTGCGGTTTTTCAACTTCAACAAGGCTTTGAAGCACCTGGAGGAAGGGTATTTGCACTACTACCAGCTCCCGCTAGCCTGGAGAGAGAACAAGTACATCATTGAGGGCTACCGCTTCACGATGGGCCACTGGGATTTGATGAAGCTGATGTTCACCTTTGGCCATAACGAGACAGGAAACATCTGGACCCATATGCTTGGGTTTTTTGCTGTCACCTACTTAGCGGCCGTGCATTTTCCTCAAACATCCGTCTACCAGGCCAATCTGGTTGCGGACAATTGCATCATGTACTTATTTTTTGCGGCCAGCGCCAAGTGTCTTATCAGCTCGGTCCTTTGGCACACTTACTCGTGTTGCGCTCATTTACAAACCAGGGCCCGTTTTGCCTGTGTTGACTATACCGGCATCACGGTTCTAATTACGTGCTCAGTTGTTTCAGCTGAGTACTGTGCACTTTACCATATGCCCAGACTTTTGACGTTTTTCGTGACGCTCTCCATAATCTGTGGATTGGGTGGCTTGACGTTCAACTGGCTGCCTTATTTCGACAAGCCCGAGTGCCGCCACTTGCGCATTGTCTTTTTCGTCGGATTGGCAATGATGGGCGGTATGACATTCTTTTTCAAATGGTACTATGAGGGTATTTATAATTCGCTTTATTTCTACTTCCCACTCACTTACAAGCTGTTCTTGTGGTACTGGGTGGGCGTTCTTTTCTACGCCGGTTTGATTCCAGAGAGATGGAGATACGACGTGATTGTGGACCATGAGGCACCATGTCAGCATACCCACTCGCCGCTGGATGTGTTTTCTGGGTTGGAGAATTCAGGAAAGGAGGAGATTGAGGAGATTGAGCAGGAGATCACGGCACTTGACCGGACGCTGTCCACGCAATCGGCGTCTTCAGATAATCAGACCAGGTCGGTGATCGAGAAGCATTTCCCTCTGTCGCCAACGAAGACGCCTTACCTGAGCGACTTCCTTTCGCTCTGGTGGGTTGACTACATCGGACTGAGCCACAACATGTGGCACATCTTTGTGGTCTTTGGTATCGTTGGTCACTACTTCAGTCTTGTGGGCATGTTCGAGTCCATAGTGAGGTGAGTTTTATAAAATTGCATGAACAGAGATGGATGCTGCATGTGCAGCCATGTCGAATGGGGAGGTATCGATGGGACCAAGGGATGTTTTCACCAGAACCAGTAAAACTTAGACTTATGAATTCCAAAGGTGACCAAACGGGGTTATACTCCTTTACCCCGGATTACCTTATCACCGAAAGGATCTTTCATCACGAGACCAGTTCCCTTGTCATCAGCATCGTACAATTTTCTTGAAAATGACGATAGATGAATCATGGCTGTACTAAAGCTTCTGGACTTCATTCTATCGTCGGACCCGAAGAGTATCAGGTTTTTCGTCCTGCCAAATTGCTGAAAGAATGTCAAAATCCACGTTGATTAAGAGAAATACATTGAAAACTACACATCAGACGAGTCACCAGAGTCAGACTGTAATCCCCGTGATCTGTATAATGAGGCAAAGTGTCAGACCATTAAGAATTATTTTGATTGTCAGGCCTATCAGCGGTTTCACGATTGCATCAGAAAAAGGCGTTTCTTCGAAGCAGAATGTATTATAAGACAAAACGATCTACTATAAGGCTCAACTCTCCAAAATTACCTGTTGATACTAACAATCAAAGAGCCACTTTTGACAGCTCCTTGGCCAATAAGTTACCTTCTAATGATCTATAGTAAGACCATTTTATCTATCTTAGGTCTCTGCCAATTAACACAATTCACCAAATCTTCAGTGAATCAGCACTACTCAAACTCATCAAAACTTTCATGACCTACGAGACTTCACGACAGCAGAAAAACCGCCAAGGTCAGAAACCCATCAGTACCATCCCCAACTGCTCATCTATGAACCATGCCTATCAAATGAGATCTACGGTGGAAGAGTTCTCGGGATCATTCGAGGAGTTGGCTTGGTGGGGTACCTGGACTTGGCAAAATTGTGGAGAAGTTTCGGACAAGAATCCACCGAAACATCTAGAGGAGTTCAGTGAACCGGTGTACCCGTTTTGGCGTCTTTGCATATTGGAACCATACATCTGAGCACTCCCACGTCGTCTCGATACGAATTCGATGCTGCACCAGGCTGGGGATTTTGCATAACTGGGGCTTGGTTGCTTTCTTTGCATAGCACCTCTAACATCTCCACTGCCAGCGTTGGTGGGGTTCAGGTTACAGTTGCCTGAAAAGCGGAGATGCGTTTGCGTGATCATGTAGCACCGTGGAGATCCGATTGTAAGTCTCCGGAACTTTTTTCAATTGTTCAAAAGGCAATAGTTAATTGTTAAATGTTTCATTGTCATCTTCCCGGTTCCTAATTCTCCTTCCACAATGCGTGTTTTCCCAAAAGCCGAGCCCTTATCGGCTGAGTCGGCTTGGCTGTACGTCGCCAGAGCGATCCTTATGTACGACTTGTGGAGTGGAGAATGCCAAAAGCCCAGCGTGTTTCATTTCCTGTTGGTTTGTCGAATACCAAAATTGGAAGATTGAGCCTGTGGGCTTCACCCCCACCACCTCCTCCCTGCTTACTCACATCCTCGCCTTATTTTTACTTTTATTTTAATTCTTTTAAGCTTACGGGCCAGAGATCTGCGGCGGTGGTGTGGCACGTTTTTGTGAGTTTGTTTGCGCGGGGTTGCGGGGGAGGCCGTCCTGGAAAAACTTTGGCACAAAAAGAAATCCTGCCAGCAGGATTGACAGGTTGCCCCGCGGAGAAAGGTGAAATTCCCCGAAAAGCAGGGGCACGCCGTTTTTTTAGATTTTCTGGGATTCTGGCGATTCCAGAAACACCAATATGCCCAGGACACGGCGGATTCCGTGTGGCCGCCGTATCACCGAGGCCTCCATATTAGCGCTCCCTCCATCTTAGCCTTCCCTTCACATTAGCACTTCCCTCCATATTAGACCGTCCCTCCATATTAGCATTTCCCTTCACATTAGACGTTTCCCTTCACATTAGAACGTCCCTCCATATTGCAAAGTAATATACCGAACTCAGCCAGCCATACCGGGGGGAAACGCCATTTTTCATTGGAACGAAAACACTTCTGGCCAATCTACCAACTTCCACTACCTAAAGCACCTTCAGATCTCCCCAAAAAGCTAAAAGTCAATTTAGAGATGCGGGCCCAGTAAGACACCTGCTTTTCCTCTTGCCCCGCGTCGTTTTTTCTTCCGGGCTTCTTTTCGTGAGAATCACCTAGCCCATCGTCATAGGTCTGGCCGTGGGCGACTTCTCTGTGGTGGCTGGTTCTTCAATTTGTTGACCTACACTTTTCAAGTTACATTGTTGCATTTTTTTTCACCTCTTCCTGCTCGGCTGCTAAACCTCATCACCGTCATCACCCTCGTCATTCAGCATTTACGTGCTTTGCCGCACGGCTGGACGAAGAGTAGTTTTTTTTATTTTTGCCAAGCTGGTCTCTGGCTAACTGGGCTTCATGTTTTGGACACTCCTGCCCCGCCATGGTGCCCCGCCAATTATCCATTCGCCCAAGCTTTCGTGTGCGAAAGCCGTGCCCCTCCCTGTGATGATTTCTTAGCTCTAACTAATCCGTTATTTGTATTTGTTCGGCTTGCTTGGCAGTGTCAATGACCAAGGACAAGCCTGTCTTTTTTATTGTTGAAGATGTCACCCCCAAAGGTGGCAAAACTGTGGTAAGGCGTTCTAGTCACCCTCGGAGGAAAAATTTACCCTCGGCAGTGAGGCAGGGATCCGGGCCCTCGGAACCGCCGCGCAGTATTTATTTTACATTGGGAAACAGAAACATAATTTGTCCGTTCGCGCCTGCAACTATCCGCCCTTGCGCCATTCTTGCTGCGGGATCCCCACGACGTACGTCTGAAATAGACTACCATATCTGCAGGACCTTTTTTTTTTTTTGAATGCCGCTGTGATTGAGGCAGCTCCAGCCCCGCTACCCCGCGCTAGCAGTATGGCGCATACACCACAAGGAGTCGTACTCGAAAGCCAGTTTTTTTTTTTCGCTAAACTCAGCCCTTCTGAAAGATTCCAAAACGGAATTTTTTTTCTTTTGTGCATCAAAGCCAAGCCAATTCGCCGCGCTGACGTCTGTGTTCCTATACACACGCGCCGTCCGGCGCTAGCGACCAACAGGACAAAACGTCACCTTGCTGCCAAGCCTGCAGACGTATCCCCGGCAGGTCCAACTCTCATACATACGCAACCTTTCTTTTTCTTTTTTAGGACGCTCCCCCATGTTTCCGCCTAATGGAGTAATGCCAGCTGAACCTCCAGGTATAAATACCCGCCATGTCCCCGGATTCCGATTTTGAACAAACATGATTTTTTCCAGAACCAACACCTGGGGTCTCCAAGGCAGACCCTTGAGAGCCATGGTGACAGCCACTGCCACCATTGGTTTCTCTCTCTTTGGTTACAATCAAGGTATGATGTCTGGTATCATTACCGGTGAATACTTCAACAACGAGTTTCCAGCTACTATGGCCGGTGACCACTGGGAAGCCACAGTCAACGAAAACTCTCAATATCCATCCCCAACTCAAGCCCAGAAATCCCACGCTTCTGTGATTCAGGGTGCTGTCACTGCTTGTTACGAATTGGGCTGTTTCTTTGGTGCCATCTTTGCCTTGGTCAGAGGTGAGAGAATTGGTCGTAAGCCCATGGTTGTCGTTGGCTCTATGATCATCATCGTCGGTACTGTGATCTCGACCACTGCTTTCCACCACTCCTGGGGTCTTGGCCAGTTTGTCATTGGCCGTGTGATTACAGGTATTGGTAACGGTTTCAACACTGCTACCATTCCAGTGTGGCAGTCTGAGATGTCCAGAGCCGAGAACAGAGGTAGATTGGTCAACTTGGAGGGTTCCGTTGTCGCCGTTGGTACTTTCATTGCCTACTGGTTGGATTTCGGATTCTCTTACATTGACTCTTCTGTCCAGTGGAGATTCCCAGTTGCATTCCAGATCTTCTTCGCTGCTGTTTTGTTCACTGGTATCACTGGTATGCCCGACTCTCCTAGATGGTTGATTTCTAAGGACAAGAAGGATGAGGCCTTGGAGGTTTTGTCCAAGATGAAGGGTGTTCCTGTTGACCACGATGAGGTTTACGCTGAATTCACTTTCATCCAGGACTCCGTGACCAGATTCTCCAGAGCCCAGCTTGGTTTCAAGGATTTGTTCACCGGCGGCAAGTCTCAGCACTTCCAGAGAATGGTGATCGGTGCCTCTACCCAGTTCTTCCAGCAGTTCACTGGTTGTAACGCTGCCATTTACTACTCCACTGTGCTTTTCGAGAATTACATTTTCAGAGGCGAGAGAAGATTGTCTTTGATTCTTGGTGGTGTTTTCGCCACTGTCTACGCTTTGGCTACTATTCCATCGTTCTTCTTGATTGACACTTTCGGCAGAAGAAACTTGTTCTTGCTCGGTGCTTTGGGCCAGGGTGTTTCCTTCACCATCTGTTTCGGTTGTTTGATCAACCCAACCCAGGAGAACTCCAAGGGTGCAGCCGTTGGTATCTACTTGTTTATCACCTTCTTTGCCTTCACCATCTTGCCTTTGCCATGGATTTACCCACCAGAGATCAACCCATTGAGAACCAGAACCTTGGCTACCGCCATTTCCACCTGTACCAACTGGATCACCAACTTCGGTGTTGTCATGTTCACTCCAGTTTTCATGGAGAGATCCGCCTGGGGTGCTTACCTTTTCTTCGCCTTGTTGAACTACTTGTTTATCCCAATCATTTTCTTCTTCTACCCTGAGACTGCCGGCAGAACTTTGGAGGAAATCGACATTATCTTCGCCAAGGCCCACACTGACGGCCGCCAGCCATGGAGAGTCGCCGCCACTTTGCCCAAGCTTTCTCTTAAGGAGATTGAGGACCACGGTCAACAGCTTGGTTTGTTTGACGAGGACTTTGAGAAGGAGAACTTCGACGTCAAGGAGGATGTTTCCTCAACCTCTTCGCAGTCTCCTGAAGAGGGTGTTATGACCGAGAACAAGGCTGCCAACCAGGTTTAGGTGCCGTCTAATAGATAATTAATAAGATACCATTTTAGAGAGCGCTTGTAGATTACCAATTTAGGGAGTTGTAAATGATGACTTTCACAGGATGTTTACCGGTTGTTTTGGGCCTGTGACGTAATGGCAATGTGACGCGGATGCGGCAGCTACATTCTCTTTGGTTTCCGCACGCCCGACAGCCTCACTGCACCTTGTCTGCACAACAACGTTGCAAAGTGGCGCCATTCATTCAAAAATTTTCGTTCCTGCATACAGACTGCAGTCTCTGCTCTGGCGCAAAGAGCTGCTGGCGGAAAATCCCAAACTGACAAAAAGGCAAGCAGCAGTTGGTGCTTGCGGTGGAGATGTACATTGCAGTGTATAAATCCGTCAGGCGTCTGCACTTGCTTCTTCTTTTCGGAAGAATACCAAACTTTTAGCATGCAGCCGTATGTTTGATGCAGAGGCGGTTGCAAACACAAAAAAGGAAAAGACATGAGCACAAAAACACCAAAGCATCAAAAAAAAAGAGACAGTTTGTCAAGTTCCCAGCTAAGGCTTTGGATCAAATCTCGAATCTATCGCAGAGATAAAAAGTACCATAATTAAAGATCTTCTAGAATACGTAGAACACTCCTACAACCATTCACCATTATGCGATGACATCATACGCATGTTACCAATGCATACGCTTTAAGATCTGTGGAAGGTTCGCAGATTTTGTTGTTATGTTCTACAAATCAAAATTTCTTTTGAAAGTGGCTCCTTAATCTAGAAACAGAAATTGTCCTGAATCCAGAAACAGAAACTTTCCTGTTGCAGTTACTGAAACGCAGCGGCATGACCCGCCCCATCCAAGAATTGCTAGATGTGCAGTAGTGTTCGTTTTTTATAGTGCCTTGAATTGCCGTAAGTCTAAATGTTGCCATGACAGAACCTGCCGTAATTTTGCAGAAGGGAAGAAAAAGCCTAAACGCTGATCTAAGCCAAATTACGCATAAGCAAACATCGTGCTATCCCGGAAAATCCAGTGTTAGAAGCACGGAGCTATGTCATTAAACGTGCGCTCCATGATGTCATCGTCACTTCAGAAGGATCGAATGTGGCGAGTGATTTTGGCTAGTGAACCTGGAATTTTCTGGTCGGTTTGATTTTGTGGAGTTTTGTGGTCTGTGATCTCGTGTTTTAGTCTTTTTAGATCCTCAAGTCTCTGACGCGTTGCTTACTGAGTATTTTGGATGTGTCTATAACTGGGTATTTGCATCCACGAGGCTCTATGTGATCTTCAAAATTTTCTGTTTCTAGTGTCAGGTCAAATCGTCTCCAATCACCGCATCACACTGAGTTTTAGTCATTGGGGTAATCACACCAGCAAGCATCAAATAGGCACAGGACGGAATTCACTTTCGACCGATAAGCCTTATATGTACCAAGTCTATGCGACGAAACCTAAAATACAGCTGGCTCCTTGCTACGCTGAATCCGATGGTTTTTCCGGTTTCAAGCAGCGCTTACGGTGTAAAGTTTCATTTTTGTCTGAGATGCCTCATGTACGTATCAGCGTGGCTGAGATGTAACATGTTTAAAAAAAGAAGCTAGAGTCGGGCTTCAGAGTTGACAGTATCTACTGATCATTTTGATAGAGCTTGGGCTGAAGAGAAAAGCCGAATGTCTGGTCCGCCTCTCTATTTGGTTGTGAGTTTTCTGGTAAATGGATTCTTTTCTTCCTCCCACACAGCCACAAGCAAACGCATTTTCTTGGGAGCCGGTGGCATAGCTTCTACTTTATAAGCCTAGTTGTGGCTTTACGTGGCGGTGCAAAAACTCCGTGACTTTCGAACCGCACATTTTGCATCACAAATAGATTGAAGCCGCTGCTGGGAAATGAACTCCGAAGCAGTTTATTTAGTATGCATTTAGACTGAGGCTTTATCCCAATTCGCTTCTCATTCACTGGTCGATAACGGACGGTCAACGGTTTTTGATTCCGAGCAGATCTCCAAAGTGAGCCTTAGATGGGGATCAAGGCATCAAAAGTCAGGGCTTTCTGTTAATTTCTTTGATGGTTCCAATGAAGTGCAATAGACAAACAGCACGGTATCAAAACCTTTGAGGCATTTGGGTCAAATATGTTTGGGGTGCATTGGAAGAATCCTAGAATATCATGAGGAAGTGAAGAGAACTCCAATTTCTATAGTAGACGGTCTGTTACAATGGGAGTCCCTATATTGATTGTGTAATTCACCCTCAATTGACGTACAACGGTCTCGAATCTTCGATACTTTACGTCATTCTGAGTTCCAACTCAACAGGCCCAAATGAAGCCGAACCAGGCGCCCCCATTTTTTTCCAGATTAATCATTGGAAGTTGCGGCTATTTATAATACACTCATAAAACATTCAGCACAAATACTCTATGAAATGTGCCGCTAACCTCAGCATCACAAAATGGAAGGGACATTGATTCTCAAAATGAAATGATGATTTCAACGCTGTTCATAACCTCAATGAGGCTCTGATCGCCAGGCTTCGTCGAGTCATTGGAATGTTTTATCCCTTAGTCAACTCTTTTCAATTTCACCGCCACATATACTTTTAGATCCATCCTACAGTAAATCTAAAAACTAACTCTCATAACTTGAACTCGCCTGGGTAATGAATGCCCGGCGATGCTATGCCCTCCATCCCCTAAAAGTAATATGAACTCTTGTTCAGCCACAAAAAAAACCCAACAAAACAGAAACTACCAAGCCTTTCTCAAAAGTCTTCATAGAACTGCAAGCCACATTTCTGGCCACAACGAGAAACTAATTAACAGACTACCAAACTAGCCCCGACTGTTGGACCATCTGACTCTTCACATCAACCACAGATTAAAACATATTCCCAAATCCTTCGATCTCATGAGATAAGGAAGATCAATGGGCCGTTGGTTCCTAACCCCGAGCAGGTCGCGACTAATGCATCTCCGTTGTGCCTAACACCGAGCGCCCAACGGCGTCATCATACCCGATTTCTCGCAGTTCTCCCCTATTCTCCAGCCCCGTCATCAAAATTCGGTCGCTGCACCCCCGAAAACCGCCCGTACAGACTTCTAATCCTGCACATAGATGAAATCATTGCCCAATTGGGCCAAAGAAGCTCGGCCTTTGCCGCGCAACTTATCTCCAGGCTTCCCCAGATTGGATAGCCCGTCTTGCTTCACCTGTCGATCGTCCCCCCGCAAAGTTTATTAAGGGATAAAATAATTATGATGGTAATTCTTTAAACTCCCTAAAAAATCTTCAGACAACTTCGAATCACGCTACTGCCATTTCAGAAGAGAACCCTAATTAGGTCTGGCATTCGGGAATCGATATTTATTTGGATTAGCTTTGAAACTCAATCGGCCCATAACTCGAGTGTCCAATCAGAAACAGGTGTTAGCTTAGTGAAAGCAGATTACGATCTTTGACTGCTGGCAGTCTAAATATCAATAGATGGATCAGAGCCAAAAAGGCCACATCGGATAAAGCAGTCACTCACTACCAGTCTCAAAGCATCAATCGGGTTACCTTTATACTAGGTGAAATTCAAACTACAGATTGCATTTAACAGAGCTTCCCACTTACAGAAAGCAAAAACAAGACCTGAACGAGTTGAACCTGAGGTTGAATCTCAAAAGTTCAGCGAAAGAAAAAGTTAAGCTTTAAGGTTCAAAGTAAAAGCTGCTCAAAGTCACGGACAACAATTGATTACAACTTCCCCTGCCATGGACGTGGAGTCAAAAACCAAACCCCAGGACGTCCAGATACTCGACGATGGCACCGTTGTAAAACTCCAGAAAGCCCGCCAAAGACGCATCTTCAGCTGTGTTCACTGCCATCTGAAGAAAATCAAGTGCTCCAGGGTCCAGCCAGTGTGCAACAACTGCTCCAAACACGGCATTCCATGCCAGTACTTCGTGAATGAGAGGGTTTCGAGGGGCGGCCGAAAACGGGTCAAAACGGAGCCCAAGGAGTCCTCACATGTGGAAACCACGCTGTCGGAAACCAGCGAATCGGCAAAACTGGCAAACTCTGTGATCCTGGAAACCCGCTCTTCGAGATCGTCAGCACTGGAAATGGAAAGACCGGAACCTGAACTGAAGGAGAAGCACGAAATGCAAGACTCGCCAATGACATGTCTACTAGGTCCGTATTTCCTGAAAAACCAGTTCCAAGGGCTTTCTCCAGAGACAGCAACTCCAAACATTCTACAAGCTCCGATAGTCAACGAGACTAGCAACAACATCACCAACAACTTTTTCGGCACGAACTACGCAAGCAAACCGCCTGAGGATCAGCCAGAAGAATACGCTTTCAATCTCAGCACCTTTGCGTTTGCAAATGAAATGGCCAAGAATCTGCCTCTCGCAGATAAAGCGACAGATAACCGACCAGGGAGCGAAATCAACAGCCGAATCAGTTCCAATTCTAATCTCGCTAATATGTACAAGAACGCCAATCCGGGTGTCTCTCCACATGATGCTTCTCCTCACAGTGGTGCTACTCCTCGAATAAACCCGAATCTGAAAAACTTCCTCGATTGGCCGGGCGAGACGGCGTTGCCTCTCTCACAGCGAAACTCCCAGCCCAATGATCCTGGTCTTCATAACTCCCTCAATGCCTACTCGTCCAATCCAGCCACTACCGTGAATTACCTCTATGGCACAAACACATACTACTCAAACGATAATTTGCTTTCGGATCTTGTGACGCATTTGCCAAATTCAAGAGCTCGCTCGTTTGAGCTTCTAGAGCGATATATGAATTCAGTTCACATTTTGCTTCCCGTCATGGTCAATATCCATGAGTTCATCAAAGAGCACGAGCGATACTGGGACATCTACGATCCATACAAGACCAGTCTGTCTTCGTCACCAGGATCGTCACTTTCTAGTTCGGGGAGCCCTGAGGCTAAAGATTTCAATCTACTTCAGTTCTACACGTTGTACTTCCCTGTGCTTTACGCATCCACGATTTCTGAGTTTGAAGAATACGATAATCTCCTTTTGAACCAGGACATCAACAAGTACTTGAAAGGCTTCAACAAAATCTGCCAGTATTACAACTACCCGCATGGAATCAAAACGATGCCTTTGCTACTAGGAAATGTCATTATCCAATCCACATCGCCCAATCCCTCGACGATGGAAATGTCACAGATTATTCGATATGCCAAGTTCTTGCAGTTACACAAAGATCCTGTAATATCCTTGCGTATTGAAGACTGGAAAGTTATCAAGTTCCGCCGGCTTCTTTGGTGGGTGATATTTGGCCTTGACGCCTTGAGTAGTCATAATTTCTGTCTTCCTCCGGTGTGCAAGTTTGACGATTTCAATGTGGTCATGCCAGAAGATGAAGATCCCGTTTTTGATGGGGATGGAATGGTGGTGCAAAAAACATTGAATGTGACCATTCTAGCGTTACTTGTCAAGTTCAAGTTTGATCGAATCTTGAGTGAGCTTGTCTACCAGCTCCACAACGGGCTCTCTACAAACATCACGGCCGAAGAAACAGACGAAATCAAGCGCATGATTGTCAACTTGTTCCACTTCATTCACAAGTCCATCAACAAAATCACGAAATACTACCAAACTCGTCCGCCTAAGACGGTCCAGGAGATAAATTTGCTCAACTTCATCAAGAACCACTCCTGGAGCTTTGTGGACCGTGCCTTGATGCTTCTCCATAAAAAGATTCTATTGAGAGATCCCGCCAGAGCTCCTCATGAAGTAAGAGTCGGAAGCACCAAGCACGAGAAAGCACTTAGCAAAGACAGAGAGTCGGTTTTGTCGCTCAGCAAGTACGAAGATACGTTTGGGCGGATCCAGGAAGCGAATATCATCAGCAACTTTGACAGCTCCTCAATATCGCAGCTTCGTTTCAACCAGCACGAACTTTTCACCTACGAAAACCTCAACAACAACTTGATTCCGTCGATTTTGCACAACTTGAACGATTTCCTCAAGTACAACGATTTCATCAAGTTTGGCAGGTTCAACTGGTACGTCAAGCGCACGATCCCCCTCGACTCCATCATTCTATTGTTCATCATCTTGTGTGTCAAGTTCAAGTACGAGTTCATGACGGTGAACGAGTTGGTAATTTACGTGAAGCTAATTGACAAGGCGCTTTTCATTCTCAACAGAAAATATTTCAAGAACGAAAAGTACAAGCGTATGCTCTCCTTGACCAACCTCACATGGGAATATATTGTCAAGAAATACAATGTGATCAAGTTGGTGAGTGTGGTGAAAGAGAACAGCCCGGGCCGAATTGAGTTTTTCGACTACCAGGTCAGTGGATACATGAACATGAGTGAGCTATTCAATATCATGGATGTTCCCCAACCGGCACTTATAAGCAACGGAGTGAATCTTGGGTGCATTCAGCATGAAGACTCCAAAGCCCCTGAAGAGGAAGATGCAGATGAGCAGAAAAAGATGGAGCAGAAAAAGGCAATGAACCAAAGTGTGTTCCTTAACAAAAGCGATCCCAATGAAGGTAAGAGCGTGGCTGAGATCCAAATCCAGGGCCACGAATTGCTGCAATTGAACGAGAAAATCTACTACGACTTACGGAACAACTTTGTTGATATCAACGACTACTGTACCTTCTACTCGTCGTTGGAGAATGTGCTTCACGAGCTCATGGACTACATCAACGAGACCACCAAGGAATTTGCAGTGTAATTCACATGCCGCCATTGATTAAATTTAAGCCATTGGAAGGAGGTAAAAACTTTTGCCATTTTGGGCGATTTTGTTCACGCTTATTGGTGCTTTTTTCCAGCCAGTGGTCTCGGCCTTAAGGGCTCAGTCGCATTGACTTTGATCGCGCTAGGTATTTTGGTAGGTCCACGACCAATTTGGCCAGTTAGGCAGCGGCTCATTTGGGGTCTTACCTGAGGCTTTTCCGTTCACTTCGAGGGCATTTTAGCCAACTCCTCGCCAGCTAGTCCGGCCAATGGGCCCACAGGCAATTACCCGGACGGCATAGTGTCATTCACGAAAATAAGAAAATCTGAAAAACCGTTTTCTCCAATTTTCAAAAATCACATTCCTTCTCATCTTCTCTCGTGTCCCGGCCAGAGCTTCCTGCGGTCTCGAGCCAGATAAGAAAGGGCGCAGAAATTACGGTGCAGTCAGGGACCATAACCAGGCGGTGCAGCGCAGAGCTGGGCCCAGTTTTCTGTATTTTCTGTCGAACCGTCATTGTTAAGGCGAATTGATATGCACCACCGATTTTCTCTCGAAAAACCGCTTCTTTTCATACCCATAACTCCGTGAAAGATGCACGGCTAGCCTGCGCGCATGGGGAGAGAAACAAAGAAACTAGGCGGATCCTCCACCTTCTGTCGTACGAGTACTCCTTTTCTTTTGCAATTCTGGCGAGTCACAAGAACTCACTTCTATTTTCGGGTACTTTGGGCTCTTCATTCATAATAGTGACCTTCGCTGACTTACGAGCTACCCCACATTTCAACCCCCATACTTTCCTGACCTCCCCATGACCGGAGAATCCGAAGCTTTCGAGACCCTTTCGGTGAGATCCGGCGATCTGGAGGAGAGGGCCTGGTCTGCCCAATCAGAGGCCATCAATTCCGAAATCCAGGACATTTTGGTCGACGTTCTTGTCGTATTTCTGCAGCTTCCAGCGCTTAGCAAAGCTCAGAGCTCTGTGGAAGCGTGGGCCCAGGCTTTCGAGCAACTTTTCGATTTAGTGCCTGGCCTCAAACCTGTTTTTGAAATGGCGCCGCTGGACGACGCAGAATTGCAGTTTGAAGGAAGACCGGGCCGCTTGTATCTGCCCATCGAGGAGGAATACTTTCTTGCGACGTTTTTTCAGGATTTCTGGGAAATGCTTGTGGGAACAGACAAATTGGGCGATTTGGCCGCTGGTAGCACCTTGTCTGACCCCAGAGACGACCTGATCAACGTGTATGAGTACGTGAAAGAGCGCAAACAGGGAGGAAGACGCTCCAGACGAGAAAGCTCCTTCAAAGAGTCGGTCCGTCCGTTGCTCAAAGAAGCTGCGCATTCAGAAGACAGAACTCTGGCCGCTCTAGAGGATCATCTAAATTCGATTTTGGATGCTGCCAGCGAAAGCGATCCCCCTTATAATAAGCTTTTGGACACCGCCCAAGCCGTATATGGCGCTGCTGATACGCCCGTGGGCAAGTTCTTCTCTACATTTAAACGTCAGGAGTTTTCGGTTTTGTATGGCGCTGTCCGTGGTACTCCCGCAGCCCAGGGCTTATTGGACGTTTTGACCAAATACTACTTGGAGTACTTAGCTGAGCCACACATGTTTAATGCACCCGATTTGGGCACGTTTGTGAAGGATCTTCAAAGGGCACAGCAGCGTGAAGAGCGCCGCTCGTCTTCTGTGTCGAAATAGTGGAGGCCACCCGTCTTGTAACAAGCGTTTTATGAAACGTCGAACATTTAATGATACGGTGGGGCTTTGAGTTGATGTAATGAAAACGTCGTGAGTGACGATGTGATGATGTATGAGGTTGAAGATGGCGGAGGCATAATTGGGCCTGCTGCACAAAGTATATTCTTATGGTGAAGCCAAACAGGCTACTGTGATGTTCCGGGAGAATTTCAGGGTGGTCCTCCTTTTAGGTTAGTGTATTGATGGAGGTTGAGTGAGGTTTAGGTGTTTGTGGGTACATTAATTCTAAGAACGGTTTTCACTTGCCTTTCTGGCCACTTAGGGATGTAGCAAGTCTTCCTTGTTTCCATGAATTGCACCTCTTGTAGATGAAATTTCTGTCGAAGAGATCATCTGTTCTGGGCAAGCTGCAACATCAACACATTTTTCAAATAACAGTGTTATCGCTGACACCCAAAGAGCCAAGGAAGCAATGCTTTCGTTCAAAGGCATTTTAGACAATGCCGTGACGGGGCATTAGCTATGGAGAGAAGTTTGGAGAGCATCGAGAGCGATATTTACAAGATAATCGAACCAATGTGGCTATTTAGCTAAATTCATTTCCCTTTCAAAGCAAAGAATTTTAATTGCTCAATATGATGAGTCGATTTAACAAGATACCAATCGTCGTTAGTACCAAGCACCACTAAGACGTCATTGGAGAACGAAACCGCTATAGTATCCGCTGTTAGAGACAAAATTGCCAATCCTATTATTTCATTCAAAGATCTAGAAAAATAGGTTTAGAAGGATCCTGCCAATGCATTCCTTTCTCTGCTTTCAACCTTTTTTGTTGAGCGAAGTTAAAGAAAGCGTTCCAACCTCGCTCCCTTTCAATCACACAAAAGAATTATTTCAGGTAATTCTTTTCTCCTAAGCAATTGTTCAATTCCTTCTATTGTCTCGATCTAAAACATTTAGACAGCCTCTATCAACTGACTCTGGTCTCTGAACAACCCCTCGTTGAGTCTCCACCCTGTTCTCTCTGCCAAACCATTCAAAAACCTTATTTCTCCAAAAAATATTCACCCCCGACCCCCAAATCCAAAAAATCTCGTCAATCTCCTCCATTTTCCATTCACCATTTGCACCCATTCCTCCACATAGTGCGAACATCAACAGCTACTCCCACCACCAACAACCACCCAAAGCTACATATTCAACCAATGGAGGTCTACAGTTTGCTTATTCTCAACAAGGCAGGAGGCCTCATTTACCAACGCGACCTCAGCTCCAAACTCGCTAAACTATCTGCAAATGACTACCTAGTATTAGCAGGCACTCTCCATGGTGCCCATGCTATCGCCACCAGACTCAAGCCCGAGGGCTCCAGAACGTCACATGACGACGTCCACACGGTCAACTCCAACATCCTTCTTTCTGGAAAAGCCCACTCGCCCAATGTGAACAAGCTGGGCCTCAGCACTATCGACACGGATCTCTTCAGTTTGTACGTTTTCCAGACGTTGACCGGGGTGAAATTCATAGTTGTGACGTCTCCGGTAAGAGCGGTTACGCCCCAGGCCGGCACTCCGACGCCGCTGCAACGACAGGCCGAGGTTGCCAGTGGCATCTACAAACAGGCGTACTTATACTACTGCGATTACGTGATGAAGGATCCGTTTTACTCTTTGGACATGCCGATCAAGAGCGTTATGTTTGAGCTGAAGGTGCAGACGCTAGGTGGAGCCAGGTAAGCAGCGGAGCAGCAGAGGCTGGTTGAATTTAGGAGGTGCTCGGTTTGGGAGAAGAGATTGAAGGAAGAGGTGGTTCTGTCGCGATGAAGGCTCTCGATAAATACCAAAGCTGGTGTCGAGGAAGAGATTGGTAGCTGGTTTGTTCAATTGTGCTTTGGGAGCACCACCAATATTCTAAAGCCACTAAGCGATTGCATCGAAGCAAGAGCCAATGTCGGAGTAATGCCACAGGCCTTAGGAGCAAGTGTACACTGTGCTGTTTCGAATGAGAAGGGGCAATTGTTTTACGCTGCCATTCAAGCAAGCCCTTACTTTGGGTGTCACTGGTGCTACTTCTTTGATGAACCGTTCTCAGAGGAAGTTTTGGCCCGTGAAGAACAAACGCCAAATGGGAGTGCTCCACCAATTACCCCCCACAGATCCACTCTGACTAAGACGATAAACCTTGAAACCCAAGAAACTCGAGTCTCTACTTTGCACACAGTTGATGCACAGTACCAACACCGCTTGAAGCATCACAACCAGCCAACTCACCAATCAAATATCAAAAATCACCGCAAATCAAATTTCCCAAACGGTTTTCCCACTTTCCCTCCACAAACCCCAGAATTCAAATCCCCGGCTTTATCTACCCAGTACTGCCATATGCACAACCTCATCAAAAACTTCACTACTACTCCACGACTATGGCCCTGGAACCCAAAGAACAGAAACCCCCGTTGGATACCAGAATAGGAAAGGACTCGCCATTCACTTTTGGCCAGCGCTTTTTGACGGACGAAAACTCCGTTTTTGACCACAACGCATGGGACCATGTAGAGTGGGGTGAAGAGCAGGTAAAACAAGCTGAAGAGCTCATATCCAAACAGTACGAGCTGCCAGTGAAGGATTTCGACAAAACTCTCTACAACGCAAACCCTGCGAAGTACTGGGATATTTTCTACCGCAACAACAGGGAGAACTTCTTCAAGGACAGGAAATGGCTCCAGATCGAGTTTCCTTCGTTGTATGAAGTCACAGGGCCGGACTACAACAAGCCAGTGACGATTTTAGAAGTCGGATGCGGGGCTGGTAACACATTCTATCCCATTTTGAACCAGAACGCCAATCCAAACCTCAAAATTGTCGGCTGTGACTACCTGAAAGTGGCTGTTGACTTGGTGAAGAGTAACGAGGCATACGCGCCCAACAACGAAAAGGGCGTGGCTTTCTCTTCGGTTTGGGATTTGGCCAATCCTGACGGCACCCTTCCCGAACACTTGGAGCCCAACTCCTGCGACATCATCATCATGGTGTTTGTCTTTTCTGCATTGCACCCGGACCAGTGGAAACACGCCGTGAACAACCTCATGAAGGTTTTGAAACCCGGCGGAGAGATTCTTTTTAGAGACTATGGCCGCTACGACTTGGCCCAAGTGCGTTTCAAAAAGGGCCGTTTGCTAGACGATAACTTCTACATCCGTGGAGACGGCACGAGAGTGTATTTCTTCACCGAAGAGGAACTCAGGAAAATCTTTTGCACCGATGGCCCCTTTGACGAGGAAAAGATAGCTACCGATAGGAGATTGCTTGTTAACAGAAAGAGGCAGCTCAAGATGTACCGAATCTGGCTCCAGGCCGTTTTCCGCAAGCCGCTAACTGAAGGTGACAACAACGTATAAGAAGTTGTCGAGATGGCGGAAAGCATACCATATTCTTAGAAGCAGCTCGTCGGCAAGCACCAGGGCGTCGACTCCGTGGATGACAGGAACAGCCTTGAGCAGCGTTGTTTTGTTGAAAAGCAGGGGAACCCATTTTTGCAACAAGTCGCTCAAAGTCGTTATTTTGCCGTCCGCCAGCGGGGCAATGGGAGCCTGGATCAAGGCCGGCGTGCCGGCAACGTAAAGCTTAACCGGGATTCTCTGAGGCTGCTGGCCCCGAGGATGGAGTTTTTTCACAATGCTGTGAAAACCACTATAATCGTGCAGAGCAATGGCCTTCCATAAGAAGCGTGAATTGTCCTCACTTAAGCTCATCATTGCTTTTGCATTGCCATTCATGACAAACGTCGATTGCTTGAGCTGGTTGACGACCACCTGGGAAAGCATGGAGGAGTAGTCTATAGAGTCCTCCAACATAGAGAACGGGATAATATCCGTGGCTGGGTACGGCAGCGTCGGGCTGTCATAACGTAGACTCAACCCCCACTCGCTTCTATTTTCTGCAACAGGATAATACAACAAATCATACAACACGCCTGCAGGGATGTTCCATTTCAAAGGAACCTCCTCATGTTCAAGCCATATAGGTGAGGAAGTGAGGTCGGCTGAAATCACGGAATTGAAGAAATTGGCTATATCTGCGTAGTATAAGGGAAAGTAGGAGTTCCGAGGAATCCATAGTAGGAATTCTGTCTCTTCACAGACGATTTTGACGTTGATCTGTCCATCCCAGATAGACTGGGAAAGAGACATGAGTAGGTGAGGATGCAGGAAGTGGAGGGTACATTGAGTTGGGTGTAGTTTTCGAAAATGGGAGAAAATTATTGTTGGAAATTTTTTCTGTTTGATTCATGATTCTTTAGGGTCGTTTTGGTGGACTAGCTGAGCGGCTTACTAATTGGTGCTACAAAAAAGGTATAGGCTTGTTTTGAGCATGGGCTTTGTTTTGGTTAGCGAAGAATTTGTGGTGTCTAGGAAAGATATTAATGGTTTCGTGTTTTGAGCTCGTATTATGGCTCTATAAGGCTTGGGGACGAATATGATAATGCTTTGTGGCTGCAAAGTAGGTTTCACTTAATGGTTGCAAAAGCTCCAGTCTCGCCGTTTTGGAGATCTTGATGTTCTGGGTCGTATCTTGATCATTCGGGCTGTCTCATCATTGGCTCTATACTTCTTTAAGTGGCCTGCAATTAAATGGCCCATTACAATTCAATTTTTGAGTCACGAAGTTCTCCGAGTGATCAAACGAGGCACTCTTCAATGACATCTGTTGTTGTAGGCAACTGCAACGTGTTTTATGAAGTTTTTCAAGTCACCAATTCTCCAAGTTTTTCTATATGGTGTTAGTTGTTTGGGTTTTGGAAATCTTGAAGGCATGGTCGATTATAGAGGATCACCGAAAATGGTGGAATGTCTGCGAAATAGGAACTTGCCCACAATCCATGTATTGTCGTCTTAAAAGTAGAATTCATAGTAGCGAAAGTGGAAAACAAAGATTTGAAGAAGCAACATAACCCGTCCGATGAAAGGGCCATCGGATCCATCAACGGTTTCCGCCTTTAACGTAGAAGCCCCGATAGCACTGTGGAACAAACAATAGACTTTCGAGGAGTAAAGCGAGGTTACACAATTGCCCCACGAGGATGCCAAGAAGAGATTTTAGCTTCTATTCAGCAAATTTGTTTTCTTGACGTGCAAATCCGGGTTAGAATAGCAAATATTCTCTCATCATAAGGGTCTCCAGTTCAGACCCATGGGCGTTTAGTTCACCAGATAAAAAATTGTTAATCAGATTGCTTAACCGTTGATTGAATTAAGGAGAAGGCTCAAGTTATCCCAAATACTCATTTTCCCAGTTTGCAGCCATTGACCCATACTAACTTTACCCCATGCTAGAGAAAGTGCTACAACAAGTAAGCTTTTTCCAGCCAAAAGCCTATTTCCGCTTGCATGCTCTTATCTAAAATGCTTCTTGGATCTTAGCCGAGTCTAGCAATACTGAGCACAATGGCAGTAAGAAGCATCCCTCAATTAGTGTACTACTGGAAGTATCAGGCCACAAGTCGTTCTAAACAGCCAGGCCTGGGGAACAAGAAACGAGGTACTAAAAACAAAATAATATCGACGGTCTTAAAAAAACGGTCTTCAGCAGATCTTCCAGTTTGAACTTTTTTCCAAATGACTTTCCTCCCTCCGCATTCGGAAACTACTACACTCATTTCCAGATGTTAGCTCCCGCGAGGCTTGGCGGCTATTCTTGGCTGCAAAGGAACGATACTCATCGATCCACCGATAATTCAATGGTTCTAATTTTTTGATTAAAAGAGGGAAGCAGGGATCTTGATTATGGAGAGACCTTGTCCTTTTTTCTAAACTCGTCCACTCCTCGCTCTCCTTCTTACACAATCTCATCTTCCAGGACCAACTCTGCAACATTCAACAAAAATTCTACATTTTACAAAACCAACTTCTTCGGCTAGAGCCAAAGCCGGCTTTGTGGCTTTGCGGGGCGTCGGGTCCAAACCTTCCAGAAACCGTCCTGGAACGGACCGATTACCCGATACAGCTTAGCCAGCCACCTCACTCATCCTCACTTTCAGAATCCACCAAATCTCGAGGGAAAGAAAATAAAATAAATAAATAAATAAAGAGAACATGAACTGAATTCATTTCTCTCCCGTTTTGGCTTAGCCTTTTCGTGGGCTTGGCGGTTGTTGCTGGCGGTTTTCTGCCCTATCCAAGTCCGCTCCAGATGCACTCTCCATTAAGGTAAAACCAGCCTCCGACATCTGCAACTATATATCCTGATTTCTTTCCGGCCGACTCAATCCGATTCAAATTATCCGTTATCAACTACAATTTCAAATTTCCACATGCTGTCTCTTGTGGTGCCCAAACAGCGCCAGTTTGCAGCCAAACCAGCCTCTGACAGACGGCGCTTAAGTGACACATTCTACAAAGGACGAAAGCCCAGGGCTGTTTCTGAAAGCCACAGAGGCGCCAATTCCAGCAGCAGTTTTCTTCAGACCGAATTCAAACGCTCCCTGCGCTGCAACATGGACCTTTCTTCTGCTGTGGCTTCGTATGTGCCTGGAAATCTTGATATCGCTGATATTCCAGCGGTGCCGGTTTACAATCGGGCCACCGGTAAATTCAGGGTATTTTCCAGCCCTTCCTCCCAATCCAGTCCCACCACTTTGAATAAGTCCACAGAGGTCGCTTCAAATAAGTCCATAGAGGTGTCTAGCAGACCAGACAGCTTAAGTCTACCTAGAGCACAGGAAAAAAGCGGTCAGTTATATCTGCAATTTGCTGGCGAAAGCTATAACTCTTTAGGTGCCCTGCTAGCTCCGCCGTTTCGCTTGGTGGAATCAGAACCTCGTTTGAACCAGAGAAGAGCGTATTCTGAAAATATCATGGTTCTGGAGCCCCGCTTATACAGCTCACCCCAAAGCAGTCTAGATTCACCTAGAAAAGCAGAACTTCCTCCACTACCCAGAGCTGCAGCAGGCTCGATTCTGACAGGCAGTGAAAGTGACATTTTCTCCAGTGGCTCAAGATCTGAAGATTCTAGTCTGGAGCTCGAGCTGACGCCCCGCCAGAGAAAATCAGAAACTCTGTTGGACGACCTCAGCTACGGTGTCCTTGGCCATGTTGCTAGAAGGTCTGTTTCCACCATCAGTACATGCAAAACGGCTGAACTGGGGACATTCAACGACGAGGGATGTGTGGAGTCGATTTTGTCAGATAGATTCAGCATTGCCAGCGAAGGCTCTCTCTGGCAGCTTCCTGACGAGATTGTCCTAAATCGCTCACGGCTTCCAGAGAATAATATCGTTACTCCCCATCAAACAAACACAAACAGCTCAGTTGAGACGCTGGATACCCCAGAACTTAAGCTTAAACAGCCGGCATTGAGCCCCTCAAACATTAATGATGATGTCGTGCCATTAAAATCACCAGGGCCCACTTCTAAATCAAAGAAACTCCCTCCTGTGCCTTCTAAAAACCCAGGATCCAAGAACCCAGGATCCAAGAACCCAGGATCCAAGAAGGTCGCTTTTTGCCTTGATATGGGCATTGACTACAACAAGTCCAAGTTCATGATACCCCAAGAGTACAAGATCCGGCCCCAGAAGAACGTGAAACCCAGGGCAGTTTCGCAGCCAAACCCTATTCGGCATTCTTTTGGCCCTGTTTTCAAGAGATCTAAGCCTGTTGCTCAGACATTGGCTCCTCCACTTCCAAAGCCATCAAAACCGGTGCCTCTTCCTCCGATTCTGGCTAAGTCCCACCCTGTTCCGTTTAGAACCAATGTGCGGATTTATGGTGGCCCCTGATATATTTATGACGCTGTATATACTGAAGAATAATCTAAGGAATATTAGTAACCCCATAGGTAGATAAATTAAGTAGTTTTGAGCTCTCCCTAACCGAGTCAGATATCATCACTGCAAATAGCTGAAGTATTTGCCTCTCTCAGTTAAATGCGGAGGGGGTTTAACTGAATTATGTTTGAAAAAAAATTAGGCTAGCCATCACCGTCAGCGCTGTGACTGTCAATCCCTTCACGTCAATCTCAATTGGCTCCCATCTCACGATACTAGCGCAAATTTATTTGCAAAGGATTCAACAACAAGCTTAGGTCTGGCAGTTCTTCACCTAACGTGGTTGTGAGTGAGTCAAAGCCACATAAAAGAAGATTAATTGTTTCCACGTTAGAACCAAACACGTATGAAGTCAGCAGGTCGATTTGCTCATTGAAGCTCCCAGCTTGATACTCAAAAGATAGAGATAACGTAGTATCCAATACTGAATTAGGAAAGATGTTCCAGATTAGACCTCTCTATATCTAGACTGAAATGAGAACATTCCAATGACTTTTCGAATTAACAAATTGTAGTGGGGAAACTCTTCATCTTAAAGCCATATCAAACTCGCCATAATGAACACCTTCAATTCACAAGACCCTTTAAAAGCCAGTCCGCCACCACTAAAGCTTACAGCCCAACTACTTATCATTACGTCGTTTATTAGACCATGCCCGTGATCTCCGTCAGCCATCACCCATGAATCACAACTTCACAATCAACTCATCCGCAGGGTACAACTTGATCAAATCAGAAATTCCGTACCGTTCTGCAATGTCCTCGTTGATAAAGCGACCACCGAGATAGTGCAGCTTTCCAGGAGAAGCAAATTTGTTAGCACAAGGCTTTGGGGCAGTCAAGCTGACGAGCACAGAGGCTCCAATATCGACATCCTGAGGGCCCTCGTCCACATCCCATCCTGATGGAATGTCCACGGCTACAATGGGCGCTATTTCCTTGTGTTTTGACGCCAAGTGGTCAATAAGCTCATTGAAAGGTTCACGAACTGGTGGCTTGAATGAAAAGCCAAAAAGCGAATCCACAATCACCAGCAACGAGGGTTCTGCGGTAAGTTTCTTCACCTCCTCAACGGTCTCGATTTGCTGAACACCCAATTGCTGCAATTGAGTAGTGAGTCTTTGATACAAGTCTTTCTGTGGTCTCTTTGGGTAGAAAACCACCGGCTCGTAGTGGCGCCAGAGCTTCAAGTGTCTTGCACAAACAAGACCGTCGCCACCATTGTTTCCAGGACCCACAAGTACCAAAACCTTCGAGCCTAAAGTGGCTGGTTTTGGAGGAAACTGGTTGTAGATTGCTTTGGCCACCGCAAGGCCTGCAAGCTCCATGAGTTGGTCAATTGAGTAGCCACCTGTTGACATGAGCTCCTGATCAAGCTGGGCAGCAGCTTTTGCCGAAAGTGTTTTAAACATGGTAGTTGGATTCAGAGGATGATGATTCTGGGGTAATAAGGGTGTATCTTGTGTGCACACTCTTGCTATCAGGCCACCGACGGAGACGGGGTTCGAAGGAGTTTCTATGAGTTGTTCGGGATTATTCGGGTTATTTAGAGTGAGTAATGGCTGGATTGGTGATGATAGGTTTAAGATGTGGGTGGTGCTAGTAGTGGCTGCGAAATGGCTGCAAACGGTGCAGAGCAATGGGGAGACAACTTGGGGATTTCGAGAAAGTTTTCATTTTCTGACGCTCAGAATAATCCCAATGCTTTGCTCTTTCGTTGGGAACCGGCTGTACTGGTAGAGTAACTTTTTTATGGCAGCACTAAACCACACTGAGAAATCGGAATCCGGCCTCGATCCCGATTCTACTACTAATTGATTCTAGAATATGAAAATAATGTTCAAGGATACCCAGCTGCCTAGCCTTTCTTATGAGCATAGTTTCTGAAGCAGGCCTCTTGCAGATTACTACACATGTTATTCACTTGCAGTTCAGTCCACACTTCCCATTAGGCAAACGAGTTCTTTCCTGTGGTCACTTGTTGGATACAAGCTGAGCAGCTGGTCTTAGAAAAAGCCTAACAGCTGGCCAGGTCACGGACAATGGCATAATATGCTGCCTCAAGTCCTAGAGCTGATATGTGGAAGCAACACCTAATGTTCAAAATTGTCCTGTTTACTTCTCCTTTCCTTGCAACAGCCTCCACAATGGTTCCTAACTTACCATATTAGGGAACAGAAGAAATTAATCGGCCCTTTCTACTTTCGACAGCCGCATCGAAACACGCAACATTGCCTAAAATAACTCCGTTTTCGAAACCAGACCCCGAAACGGCTTGCTTTTCTTAGGAGCCAACGTTACTTCAAAACTTTCATCTTTGTATTTTTCACCCTTATCTCACTTTCATCTCTCCATGAAATGTTCATTGTGCCCCAGTGGTAATATGTGTTAAACCATTGGGGCGGATTCAGCCCACCGAACCCCACAGCTCTCTTTGCACTGCCCGGGGAAAGTCCAGAAACCTATGAAAATTGAAAATTAAGTTGTAGGGATCACGAAAAATCGCCCGCCCAACTTTCCGAGGCTTTCATAGAATGGCTGCGAAAACCAGTCCACGGGTCTTCTTCCCAATGTACGCTTTTCAACAGTCAAGGCTATTTTCGGCATTTTTGCTCTCGGGTGAAGGTTCACTCTGTATTTGCTGCTCAATATCGAGTAGCCAAATCCCAGTAACCCTATTGGACCTTATCTCACTGTCTTAGAAATTCGAATGGATTGGTTTCCCCTAACGCCGAATCCATGATCACCAAAGCGAAACGAATATAAGTCAGGTTTTATCACAATTCACGTACAAGTTTAAAGTAGGATTGTACCGCTTCAAAAATCGTCCATTGAGGCCACTAGCTCAACACGCTTCCTTTCTTCTGTTTACCAACTCTTCCGACCCTACCATTCCAGTTCAGAATTCTGAATCATACTAACGCTATTGTTCAATTCTCCACTTTCTCGTCTCAACATCTGTGTAGATCCTCCATGGCCTCTTGACTCTTCAACCCTCTATGAGCAGTCTTGAGCTATGGCTGCGAAAGTCACTCGAAACCCACTGGGGACCCACTGAGCCCAAAAAGGCAAATTCATCCAAAAACGCCAGACTATTTCCTGAACCCCCAATGTATGGCCCAATCCCAAATTCACTTCCATATTCCCGTTTCCATCTCTAAATAATCCAGACCTCCTCCACACAGCACCGCGCCGAAAACACATAATCAGAAAACAACACCAAACTCTCAACTATGGACTTCAACGACCTGGCCCTGATGACGCTGTCATCGCCAATGATCAACTATAGAAAAGATGCCAAAAAGGCCGTCAAGTTCCTGTTTATGGTGGCTGGCGAGTCCGGCACAGGGAAGTCCACCTTCATCAACTGCTTGTTGAATCGAAAGGTGATGAACCACAAATACGAGGGCGTGGACGGCGACACAAAAACGTTGGCTTTCTCTTCTGCCCAAAACGTCAACTTGCCTAATGCGTCCATCTTGGCTACGAACGAGTTTGACGCGTCGTCTGCCCAAGAAGAACCAGGAATTGCACTCACAGAAACTAAGGTGGAAATTGTTGATGAGGACGGGATTCGTATGCAGCTAAATATCATCGACACGCCCGGGTTCGGTGAGAACTTGAATAACGAATTGTGCTATGTCGAGATTGAAAACTTCTTGAAGCAGCAGTTTGACTTGGTTTTGGCCGAGGAAACAAGGATCAAGAGAAACCCCCGCTTTATCGACACCCGTGTGCACTGCTTGCTCTACTTCATCACGCCCACGGGCCACGGCTTGCGTGATTTGGACATCGCCACCATGAAGCGCTTGTCCAAATACGTGAATATCATTCCTGTCGTTGGCAGAGCGGACTCCTTCACTTTGGAGGAAATCCAGCACTTCAAGCAGCAGATCAAAATCGACATTGAGCGGTTCAACGTGCCTGTTTTCCAGTTTGACAACTTCGTCAGCGAATACGACGAGGCTGAGGACTACGACTTGATCCAAGAGTGCAAGTACTTGTCCCGGTTGCAACCTTTTGCCATAATAGCCTCCGAGCAGGACTTCGAAATCAAAGACAACAACACGGGCGAGACCAAGATAATCAAGGCGAGACAGTATCCATGGGGTCTCGTAGACGTGAACAACCCCAAATACTCGGACTTCCCCGTGTTGAAGTCGGTGCTTTTGGGCTCCCACTTGCAAGACTTGAAGGATTTGACCCACGATTTCTTGTACGAGACCTACAGAACAGAGAGATTGACGGGTGTCACCGGAAAAGGCGCTGACGAAGATGAGAACGATACCTTCCATGATTCCACAGACGCTCCCCAGGGTGTGACTAACGCCGTTCCTTCGTTGTCCAACTTGGCTAAATTGACGGATGAATCCGCCTTTAAGCTCGACCAGGACAAGAACGATTCGGACGACAACACATCGCTTTTGCTGAGCCTGTCGAAGAAACCACAGTCGATGCTCTTCACGGATGAGACGCTGTCCAAATCGCCCAGACTCAAAGAAAACGCGTCTATCACGTCATCCAGCTCGTCTGTTTCTGCTGATAGAGAGAGCCATTACAGCCACTATGATCGGTCCAGCAACTCGTTCAAGAGATTGTCGATAGGGCCTCAGCGAAGCCAGTTGAGACAGATTTCTGAAACAGTGCCGTATGTCATCAGACACGAGAGAATCTTGGAAAGGCAGCAGAAGCTTGAGGAGATGGAGCAGGCCAGCGCGAGAGAATTGGCCAACAGGGCGCTGACGCTAGAGCAAAGAGCAGCTGCATTGAAGGCCAAGGAGAAGTTACTTTTGCAGAAGTTGGAGGCTTATAAGAAGAAACAAGGATCTTTGGACAACACATCGGTGAACACCGAGGATCTCGACACGGAAAGAGAAGAGACCCTGCAGAGTTTCATCATCAAAAAAGACGAGACACTCACGGATTTGCATCTGGTTGTTAGCCAAAAGTGAGTACTGGTAAAGTACTTGGGATAAATATCAGCACGATTCGTGCGAAAACATGGGGCTAGAGGGAGCGCGTTGGCGGTGCTACAGCAACCCCCAAGCAAGCAAGTCAGACACGAATTACACTTTAAGTTGGCTTGCCTTGATTTTATTTGAGTTCTGCAATCAAGGCCGAATCTCTACCATTGACTGGCTCGTTTGAATTCTGAAGCTTCGTTTCTCCTCATCTTCTGATCTTCTGCTGATACTCAGCGTTGCTACCGCAGATCATCTCCCTCAAGCCCTCACCCCACCAGGCAACCCTATACCCAAAACGTCTTACATGGACAATCAAAATATTGGCACGACCACCTAGAGCAACTTTTTGTTTTCACTCTCCCTACCTCTGACGTCAGCTGGCTTCCCCAGCGTTCCATTGATCCGGGCCGCGCACGACCGCTTTGTCTCTTTTTCGGCAGCGCCTTGTAATATCAAGTTCCTTACAACCAGCTCTTCCAGTCCTTCCAAATTTCCATTTTGTTGTTGCTCTCCAAAAATGGATATCACAGGACTCTTGGACTCCGCCTTTTCTGGCGCCGATGCCAACACGCGTAATGAGGCGGAACGTCAATTGAGTGAGTTCGCCAACTCGTCCTTTGGCGAGTATATGGTTTATTTGGCGGATGTTTTGGTCAACGAAACGGCCAAGCCTGAAATCAGAATGCTTGCCGCATTGGGAATGAAGAACCAGTTGACCGCCAAAGACCCCAGAACGAGAACTCAACAGCAGGCTAGATGGATACAGTTGGGCCCAGATGCGAAACAGAAGATCAAGGAGAACTCCGTCAAGATGTTGTTGGGCAATGATGAGAGAATGGTCACTTCAGTCTCGCAATTGGTTTCGTCCATTGCCCTCATTGAATTGCCCCGGAACGAATGGCCCGACTTGATCCCTACAATAATTGAACACACCAAAGCTGAGAATTCCGTTACTGTCAAAAGGGCCTGCTTGCTCACGATTGGTTACATTTGTGAAAGTGCCGATGCCAGCGACCCACAGATCCTTGCTCAGTCAAACGGAATCTTGATCGCTATTGTTCAAGGTGTTCAGGCAAATGAGCCTTCCACCAAAGTGCGTTTGACAGCCCTCAACGCCTTGATCAACTCTTTGCAGTTTATTCTGTCCAACTTCAGCAGAGAGGGCGAGCGGAACTTCATCATGCAAGTTGTTTGTGAAGCCACCCAGGCCGATGACCTGGACCTTCAGGCTGCTGCTTTTGCCTGTCTTGCAAGAATCGTGGCCTTGTACTACAACTACATGTCACTCTACATGGAGAAGGCACTCTATATCTTGTCAATGTCGGGTATGCAGAGCGAAGATCAGAACGTGGCCTGTATGGCCATCGAATTCTGGTCCACTGTGTGTGAGGAAGAGTTTGAGATTGCCTTTGCTCTTCACGAGGGTGGAGACGCTCCTCAGTCTACTTGTTACAATTTTGCCCTCTACGCCACCAAAGACGTCTTGCCAGTGTTGTTGAAGCTCTTGAAGAACCAGAATGAAGACCCTGAAGACGACGACTGGTCGGTGGCCATGGCCGCTGGTTCTTGTTTGCTGCTTTTCGCTCAGACAACGGGAATGTATGTCGTGGACCCAACTTTGCAATTCTTTGCTGCTAACATTACCCTGTCTGAGTGGAGAGATCGTGAAGCTGCCATCATGGCCTTCGGTTCCATTTTGGAAGGTCCAGAGGTCGAGCACCTCAAACCAGCCATCCAGGAGGCCATCAAGCCAATCTTGAACTTAATTGGTGACCCAGTCTTGCAAGTAAAGGAGACCTCCACATGGTGTTTGGGTAAAATTGCAGAAATCGCTCTCAGTGCCCTCGACCCTCAGAATGACTTGCAACCGCTACTCGAGGGTCTGTTGCACGGGTTGAAGGACCACCCCAAGGTCTCGGTCAACTGCTGCTGGACCTTGATCAACATCTTGGAGCAGCTTTGCAAGGACGCTTCTCAGCAAGAAACAAGTGTCATGTCTGTCTATTACGAAACTTTTGTGCCTGCTTTGGTTCAATTGACCGACAAGTCCGACAATGACTTCAACTCCAGAGCATCTGCTTATGAGGCCTTGTCTGCGTTCGTCAGCTACAGTGCCTTCGACACTATGCCTATAATTCACAGCATTGCCTCGGAGGTGTTGAGCAGGCTAGAGGCTACGATAGGGATGCAGCAGCAGGCGACTTCGGTGGACGCCCGCTCGCAATTGGAAGAGTTGCAAATCAACATCTTGTCGTTACTTACCAACATCATTAGAAGACTCAGCAACGAAGTCCAGAGCGCGGCCGACAACTTGATGACGCTTTTGATCAAGTTGTTAGAGGCTCAGGAACCCAACGCATTGATCGAAGAAGACATTTTCCTCGCGATCTCCGCTGTGGCCTCCGCTGTGGGCCCCGACTTTAACAAGTACATGGAATCGTTCTTGCCGTACTTGAGCAAGGCCTTGCTCAACGTCGATTCGCCTACTTGCAACACAGGAGTTGGTCTTGTGGCCGACTTGGCCCAATCGTTGGGTCCCTCAATCAGCAACTACTTGGAAGGCTTGATGGACATTTTGGGCCGGGACTTGAACAACGAGGACGCCAAGCGTGATCTTAAACCGGCTATCTTGTCCTGCTTTGGTGACATTGCTGGCGTTGTCGAGGAGGGCTTCATGCCATACATGGACGTTGTCATGAACATCTGCACGCAGCTCTCCAGTGAAGTGCCTGAAGACAGTCTGTTCGAGACGTTGGACTATGTCAACTCGTTGAAGGAGGCTGTCTTGGACTGCTACGTCGGCATTGTGAGCAGCTTGAACCAGAAGCCGGAGTTGTTGTTCAGCTTCCTCGGGCACATTTTCCAGTTGATCGAGCAAATCGCCGCCGACATCGAGTTGCTGAATATCGAAAACACCGCTCGCTCTGCCGTGGGGTTGTTGGGCGACATTGCAGCGATGTACCCAGACGGACAGTTGCGCAGCATGTACGCCCAAGACTGGGTGACCCAGTTCATCAAGAAGACCCGGGCCAATCTCAGCTTCTCGCAGCTGACCAAGGATGCCGCCAGATGGGCCAGAGACAGGCAGAAACGGCAAATCGCCTAGGTCTGGCGGTCCCGCATCTCATCTCTCACTCTCATATCATTCTCTCATACCTCATCGTCATCTCTAATTCTTCATTCTCTTCATAAACTCTCTATATAAACTCTCATGACACACTTCACGGTCCGCGGGCTTGATGATTTAATGCATAGCACTCTCAATACATATCTACAATACACAAGGCATCAACACTTTAGTCGCACTATCAACTACACCATGGAGTCGACCTCTCTTGAGTCCTCCATTCCTTTTGACCACACATACATTCTTTACAATCCTAATGATCTTGTATCAACGATATGTGTCCAATTTTCGCTTCTCCCCATATACATTATGGTATTCTACACTTCCTGGTTCCTCATCACCAGAGAGATAGAACCAGTCATTATTGTCGGGGGCCATCTTGTTGGTGAGCTTATGAACAAAATAGTGAAACAAATAGTCAAGCAACCCCGGCCAGATTTCCACAAAGACTTTGGCGCAGGCTCCTACGGTCTCAGTTATGGGATGCCCTCTGCTCATTCTCAGTTCATGGGTCTTTTTGCAGCCTACTATATTTGCACGATTTTGAAGAAGGTACCGCTTCAGCTGTGGAAAAAGGCTTTGGGCGTTTTACTTCTTTCGACTTCTGCCGTTGGCGTGGCTTTTTCCAGGGTTTATTTGTTGTACCACACATCTGAGCAGGTGTTGGTGGGAGTGATACTAGGGGGAGTTTTGGGAACCGGTCTTTTTGTTGTGGCGTCTGTTTTCCGTGATGTGGGCATCGTGGACTGGGTACTTTCCTGGAGAATTGTTCGTTTCTTCTGGATCAAGGATCTGTACTACCATAGCTACCAGAGCTTTGAGGACGAGTATAGGGCCGCAGAAGCCAGGGCAAGGCAGAAAAAAAAGTCAATGTGAGAGACCAGAGCGGATTTGGGCTTTGATGACTCATTGGGCGCATTAGCTTTGTTGTTTGGGACTCAGGTCTTTCCTAGTTCTGGAGCACAATTTCCTGCCTTATTTGAGTTGAATGTCATTTGCTTCTTTGAGCTCCATGCCATTTTGACGTTCAAAATGTGTCTCGTCCCTCTTTACTCTCATGAAGCCCCTACTGACCAATCGCTTACCCCAATCGCTGTTCCTCAACACACAATGCATCCTCCAACCACAAAATACAAACCCGCCTAAATAGAAATATAGAATAAAGGACCACCTTGGCATGGGGATTGATCAAATCTTCACCCCAGCAAACCATAACCTCTATGCTTAGAAAGTATCATTAAACTGTATGTACCGAATGGCAACACTCCTCTATACCAATGCTATCAACCGGAATCTAGAAATCGTCCCAGCCATCTTCGTCATCAGAAAAGGCCTCCACAGCAGGCTTGCGAGCCGCACGTGCTGGCTGAGCCGGAATCTTCTTAGCAGGCGCTTTCTGGACAGGCAGATGCAGAGACCGATGAAGTGCCTGGGCAGGCTGTTCTGGCTGGGACGGCGTGTGCGTGCCGTTAGTGTTAGTACTGGCACTGCTGGCAGAGTCAAGAAGCGTTTGTGACTCGGGCTTCTCGAAGCCAAATGCGTCTTGCACTTCCTGCTTCTCTTTCACGCCTAAGTTGGAAAACAACAGGTCAAGCGTATTGTTGAACCCCTTGTCCTGGACGTCCTTTGTGAAAGTGTTGAACGTCTCGTGGCCGTACTTGCCTGTGTCTTGCATTCTTTGGCCAAACTGGGCCATAGCTCTTTTGGCCTCTGCGCCCAAATCGCTCTCCTGGATGTTCTGGAAACCCGGCTTGATGACGGACTCGTGCACTTCACTGACAGACTTGGCGACAGTCAGCGAAAAGAGGCCCCAGCCTTTGGTGAACGTGCCGAGGGGGTCTTCCTGGAATCTGTTGATGGAGAACCCACTAAGCGAGCCCTTGTCGCCGTTAGAAGCCGGTTGGGGCGTGTTTCCGAAGCCCGCGTACTTGCCGCCTTGCGAAGGAGGAAGGTTTTCGGGTCTTTTCTCGTTTGCAGACCCAAGTTGGGCAAAGTAGGCCTCGTTTTTCGCTCTATCGATCTGAGGAGCTTTGGAAACTGCAGCAGGCGTTTCGACGGCGCCTTTCTGGGGCAAAACCTCGCCCGAATGATCTTTTTCCACAAACTCCCGGCCCTCCACCACACAGGTCAAGTAGTCCTTGTAATCGGCAGCAACGTAGTTATCGAACTTGGATTTGGCAGGTAGGTCCGAGTCAAGGCCCTTCTCCTCGAAATATTGTTTGCACTTTTCGTTGCCGCCTTTCTCCATACGCAACACCTCCTCTGGCTTGAACTGGTCCATGGTGATCGACCGAACAAACGAGATGTGGACACCCAAACCACGATGGATACCGGCGCACTCAAGGCAAATGAAAATGCCGAATTTTGGCGACGCCCACTGCGGGTTGAAGGCGCCACAGTCAAAGCACTTTTTGTTGGCTCCGTTTTTCTGCACAAGCAAGAGCTTGCGGCGCGTTTCGGGGTCTATGGCCATGCTTTCAAAGAGGTGGTTGGTGATTTGGTGATGTCGCACTGCCGTGCACCAGATAGGATGGGGAGTATTGGAGGTATTTGGGATTGGTGGTTTGGGGTTTGTGTTATTTGGAAGGTTTGAATAATTTGGTCATGTTAGATATGTGAAGTTGAAGCTTTAGGGCTCTGAGTGTTTCTTTGGTTTTCAAGAATTGTTCGTTTTGGATCAACCTTTTTCGTGTGTTGACTGGGATAAACGGCTGTTAAGGGTGAGTCTTGGCAAGGAAGACTGAAAGGTGATTTTAAGTTTAAATGGGCTTCGTGAATTAGAGCCTATTAAGAAATTGCATTGAAAACGCGTTTTTCAAAAACTTTCCTTCGCTGTTCTGCTTTGGGCTTCATTGATCTCTATTGAATGGCTGCAAACCAGCCGCACCAGTAGGACACAAAAAGGGGTTCAGGGTAAACCGAGCTACACTCGCTTTGTTAATTAAAAACTCTAAATTTTCATTTTTCCGAAGGTAAGAGAATTCATCGATTTGAAAGAGTTTGATGTAGAGTTCTTTCCCAATTCATTCCAAAAGACTAAACCGACTGGCCAGAAGTGAACGGTATATTTCCATCAAGTGAGAGGGTCTGTCTTCACATAAAGAAAGATCACAAAGGCGAAGCTTCCGAATTTGCCCCAGATTTTGCCCCACAACGCAGAGAAGGGTCCAATGAAAAAATCCCGTAAGCAAAAAGCCACATTTTTTTTTTTTTTTTGACTTATCGCAAATCACTCCAATACCTACCACTCGGGTGCAACTCTATGAAAAACCGGAATTATTATAATGAGATGCCTCACTTGTAGCAAGAAGAAATGAGCTAAAACCGCTTTCTGGGGATCAAATCGCAAGTCTCAAAGGGAGACCCAGTCGAATAAAAGTTGGGAAACTACAACAATGGTGAAGAAGTGAGGACGTTTGATCAAAACCGAATTTCCCGTTTCTTGGTGAACCGAATCTAAATTCCCCACTCTGCTATCTCCGCCAATTTACTCCATCGTCGAAATACTAATCATCGGTCCAAACCCCACCATGAATGTCATTTCTCCCCTCCTTCAACCTCGGCTCAAAAAAAGCTTCCCCTCCGTCCATTATCTCTCAAAGAGCCATTTTGCATAAAGCGACCTGAGATATTAAAATTCAGCAGTGTCTAAGAAACTCTAGCTTGAGAGGGTGGAGGAGTGGCATTCCCAGGGTTCATTCAGCTTTTGTTGAAAATATTTAGGATGGAGTAAATTTTTAGCTATTCAAGTTTTGTTGAAAGGACTCTATTCAATCTAGCGTCCTCTTAGTTGATAATTGTAAGAAAATCGGCTCTACAATTCAATTGTCAAAATCTTTTGCTATATGCCACCTAGAGCTTGTTCAAGTTCTCAGAGTTCAATCTTGCAATCTCCTTGGGGTACAAGTGGTGGGATCCTCTGGAGCCCATGTGCCACGAGCCACCGTCAACAACCTGAACTGTACCAGTCACGTAGTCTGCAGCTGGAGAGAACAAGTACACGGTCGCATCAGCAACGTCTCTCACAGTACCGTATCTCTGGATAGGAATCGTCTTCTCGTAGCCGTTGGCCTCTCTGACCAAACGCTTGAAACCCTCGGTATCACCAATGGGGCCTGGAGACACACAGTTACTTCTGATACCCAAAGGACCCAACTCCACAGCCAAAGCGTTGGACAAGGCATCGACACCAGCCTTGGCAGCACCGACGTGGGCCTGGAAAGGAATACCGTAGTAATGCAACGTTGCGCTGACGAAAAGGATCGAACCCTTGTTCTTCCTCAATTGGTCGAAACAGGCCTTCACAGTGTTGTAAGAGCCGAGCAAGTCAATGCTGACGACAGTGGCAAAAGCATTGGCAGACAAGTGGTTGAAGTCACACAAGAAGTTACCGGCAGCGCCAGCAATGACAAAATCGATCTTGCCCAACTCCTTCACGGTCTTGGCCACTGCCTTGACAAGCGATTGCAACTGTCTAACATCAGTGCCAGCACAACTCACCACCTTAGCGCCTGGACGCAATTGAGCCATCTCAGCAGCGGCCTTGTCGGTGTTAGCCTGGTTTCTGCCCACGATGGCAGCATCAGCACCCAAAAGAATCAAAGCTTCAGCTTGAGCACGGCAGATGGTGCCGGCACCACCAGTCACGAAGACTACCTTGCCCTTGAAAAGGTCTGGTTTCCACACGGATGTCTCAAGGTATGATCTGTCCAATCCCATAATGCTTGTTTGCTGATTTAAATATCTGGAGAGGTCAATGGACCAAAAGCTGGGGTATAAATACTGTCTCGCGCTTCGGTGAAGGAGATAACTATCTCCGTTATGTTTTCACGTGTGTCAAAATGCGGGACATGGTCCCCCATACAATGAGGACATTAGGTCTTAAGATCTCCGTCCTTCTTAATTGCGCTAAGATAGTCCGCCACCTTCGGCTTCTTAGAGCCGCTATTGCCGTTGCAGCTGATGTTTCCATTATCTTTTTCGTTGGCTTCCTCGGTAACGATGTGACGCTTATGCGGCAGGTATTTGACTGGACCGAGAGGTGACAATCCTTGTTCATGACTTTCTTGCCCTTTCTCTCTCTCGCCTTCAATTGGCGAGTTGAAGTTGTCCTTGTAATTATCATCAATGCTAGTGGCGGTGGGATCCGCATTATGGTCTAGCGTACTTTCCACCATTTGGATGAACTCGTTGCCTGTGGAGACGTAGGTAATCGTTTCAATAAAGCTTTTGTGGTTGTTGTAAAGAGTGAGAGCTAAAGCCTTGAAATTTTTCTCATGTCCCCTCCTGAGCAAGATCTCAAGAAGATCAATGCACAGAGAATTGGCAAGATTGTTGCCACGAGCTGTGGTTGCAAAAAAGTCAACGAAAACGCTCAACAAATCCTTTTCTATAATATACCGCGTCAAGCTGTTGTCGTTGAGGAAAATGAGTGTCTTGAAGCATCTGACTGCCGCGAGCTTGAGTGTGATTTTTGTTTCGAAGCTCAAGATTCTCATTACTCCAACGAGTACATTGTTCTGAATGAAGAAGTCTCGGCAAAGGGAAAGCTCGTGCTCTTGGAAACAGAAAGCGATTAGCTCGCAAAGGTGCTGGAAAAGTATGGGTTCCAGCACCAACCGAGCCTCTGCGTTGACAGATAACTCGCTGCTTTCGCTTGCAATATAAATAAAGTCCTGGAATAAGACGCTAGCAACGCGCTGGTAGAAGGACTTGAAAAACTTTTGGTTGATTTCTATTATCTCCAGATCGGGACGGCTCGACTTGACAAAGAGGGGTTTCATGAATGCGTCTTCCTGGGAATTGTTCTCGTTTGTAACAGTATAAGTGAGAAGCGTCCGTAGAGCTTCATAAGCCTGGAGTTTGAGTCCGAGATTTTTGTCCTTGAGAAACAAGTTGCACAACACTAAAGTAAAGGATGTGTCGTTGTACAGCTTGAGCCTTAGATTAGGGCCTGGAACTGCCTCCTCACTCTCGCATGCCTCTGTGTGGGACGCATTGACAGGTGGATCGAGCTCATCAACTTGACTATTGTCGTCATAATGCGTACAATGAACGAGCGACACGTCTTGTTCGATGACAGTGACAAGCATTTCGGTGCCTATGCTGCGGATGAAGCTATCCAGACCTTCTAGCGAAAATTTGATCAACTTAATGAGGCCAGCTTTTATGAGTGCCGTAAAAAACTCTGACTTCTGGGTTGAAGGCTGGCCTTTCGTGACAGATACATACTGGTGGAGCATCTTCACAGCATCACGGCACTTCTGAAGGATCTCTGGGTTCGTGAGATCCTCCTCGTACAAACGAAGAAGACGGCCCAAGAAATCGTCATTGTCATCAGGTTTGGAAAGATACGTTATGATGTCCATCTGGTTTTCGTAGATTAAAGACGAGATGGTGTTCAAGGTGGAGTCGTCCATCCAGCGAGTAAGCACGACGTTTTTTAGGTAAGAAAGGACAAAGTCCTTTCTGAAAATACTCATGTCCGAGCCAGCTTGGTCTGCCGGCGTAGGGACGTCAATGATAGACCTGAATTTCGACTCATCGAGAAGATACTCTCTGTGACACGCCTTGAAGGTAGGAAGATCGCGGTCGTACTCGAGTAAACCCACGAGATCTAAAATGGACGACTCTGACGACACAAGCTCCTCTATAAGAGCATGATCGTTATAGAGAAGGATGCACTTGGTGATGTCACTCAAGGTATGGAGGCTGGCGATGTCTTGAGCCTTTTCTGCCTCCTGTTGTAGTATATACAACTTGTGGATGTAGCTAGACTCCACTATGAACTTCAGAATACACGCCCGCGTGTACTGAGAGTTGGCGCCCTGGTTGATGATATCCAGAAGCTCGTCCAAGGAATCCAACGAGAGGTCGTCTGGAGGGTACGAGATAGGGCCTGTGATCAATTCTGTAATCTCACGAGGCCCGTCTCCTTGAGAATCGTACAAGGTGGAAAGCACGTAGTATAGCGAGATCATCGGACTCAAGCCTTCCTGCTGGACCCGAATAATAAACTCACACAAATCAGCGCAGCCATCGTTTTCCTGGAACGAGAGCGCCAAGTCCTTTCCCTCCAAATCGGTCCACACTATGAGTGTTTCCTGTTGTCTCTGGTACTGGATAGAGCCCTCCAAAAACGATTTCAAAATGATGTCTTTCGAGTCTAGCTCGTTCCGAACAATAAAGTACGGTCTCTGTGCCGTGGTATCGATCACTCCCTCGCAATAGCCAGTTCCGTTATCTAGCCAGTCCTCTCCCTCGAGAAGATACACTTTCACGCGTCGGGGCGTCATGGGCCCGAAATTTCGAGATATGCTATTGCTGTTTTCACGCAGGTGGCCTGGTGAAGGCGAATGCAGCTTTCGTTGGTTATGATGAAGCCCGTTTTGGTTGGTTTCTGGGGCAGGAGACTCGGCCCTAAAACCGTTGGGAGCCGGGTCCACGTCCGAAACCTCACTCATCCTCGGAATATCGCCAATGAAACAGTATGTGGTATAAAAAAAAGAGTCGTTGTTTGAACTGGGGAGTTTGATTATGATACTTTGGTGGTGATCGAGGTGACTGCGTTGTGTATAGTGGGAACGTTAAAGTTTGGTGCACGGGTGTGGTGTCAGTCTGTGAGGGCCTTGGTCCAACGGTACGTTCCTGATGGATATAAAAAGAGGTTTTCGCTGAAATTGAAAACCGCCTTTTTTTTGTGATTTCATTCAATGGCGTTTGCGAATCTGGCGGTCGCAGAGCGTGGACTTGCTAAGGCTTCTAGAAACAGCGAGTACTGGCAGTCCGAGGCGGGGCTGATTATCTAGATTAGGCTTGAGGTTGGGTTTTCCGAAGCGTGTCTATTTTTATTGATTTCAGTAGGCGAAACTCAGAAATTCGTGGATGTTTCAGAGCTTTGGGGTCGATGGCTGAGTGGTCTCACTGTGGTGTCAGGGAAGATCAACAGACAATAGCTGTCAAGGGAGATATATAGAAAGTCGGCTGGGGCAGTAGAAACGCAATTGTTTGTCTGGTTTTTATATTTGATGATTTTCGATGGCGATGGCAGGGAGACATAACTTTTGCTATCTAAGAAACTGCAGCCATTCCGCCTACCTCTTATCGTCGCTTTCTCCATTCATAATTGAACCAAAAAGAAGAGTGATAGAAAATGACAACAATAAGTGGACAAAGCCTGCTTGGAGGCCCAATCAATTATTTACTTCAAATAAGCTTGGAAATCTCGTGACTCTTCACGAACAGAATGATATCCCACTCTACATCAACCTGCTTCTCAACACTACCGAATGAGCTTCTCAGCACTACCTTCTAAGCTTCTCAACACTGTCTTTTATCATTTCGGTCTTTATGACTATACATGTAATCTAACGTGGTCTATGTGCATCGGTTATCCGGCAACCCGGTTAGCCTAGTCAGCCTGGTCTATGTACAATGGCTAACGACAAACAAGGGCAGCAGCAGAGAGAGTCCTAGCCCACTCAGCCTGGTCCACATCGTGGGTGTCTTCCACCTCACCCCACTCCTGTGTTTGGAAAATAGTCTCGAGGTTGCCAAGCTCAGTGATCTCCTCCACAGTCTTGAAATAGTACTCCAGCTCAGACGCCTTGTTGGGCTGGTACACGGACTTCGCTGTTTCTTCCGCAGTGGCGTTTGATCTCAAAATGGTGACACCGCAGAGGAAGGACTTGGTTGTGAGAATGGACTTTTCAAGAGCCACAAGGTCAAACAAGGGTAATTTGTCAAGCCAGCTGCGCACGATCGCCCGGTCTTCTGGAGTCTGGCTGTTTCCTCTGAGGCCATCTGTCTCGCAGTCCAAACTCTGCAATTGCACTTTGTAGTCCTCCGAAGGTAACAATCCGTTCTGGCGGCCGAACTCGGTGAAAAACGAATTGTACTCCTCGATCAAAGCGCCGTACAATTCCTTCTGTCTCTTACGAAGCTTACCCTCGTACTCGTCCTCCGTGGCAAATATAAGACACGTGTCTGTGTCCAAGTACCGCAACAAGTCCTGTTTGACGAGGCCAAGGTCGCCAAGTTTCACCACCAAGTTGGGGTCTGCCTCGTCTGTTTCGAACACACGGCTCAAGTCAACGGCTCTGGAACTCAAAGAAGTCAAGGGCAAGTTGGTCGGTTTGATCTTCAAGTCCACCAAGCTGTCCCATTCATGCGCTACAAGAAGAGCTAGCTGCTCTTTGCGTTCTGGAATGGCAAGTTGGTGGCCCAACGGTGTTTTGATGGGTTTCCCGTCCAAACGAACAAGCCATGATTTTGATGCTTCGTCAAAAGCCGTGTCAGCCTTGGCCCAGAACCGCAGAAGCGTTTTCTCTAACCGATTGGTCTCAGATTTGACATTGTTGATATCTCCCCCCACAACATTGGCTTTTGTTTGAGGAGCACCAGATGCCTTGGTAGCACGGCGAAGTGGCGAACTACAGAAAGCCCTGCATCCAAGGCTGATTCTGGGACCCGCTGGGCGAATGGTGGAAAGCATGGTGTAGTTGATTTGGTGATGTCGCACGAAAATCTAAGAAGTAGGATTACCACCAATTGACTACTCCATCTTATCCACCTCACCAAGAATGTCGCTTGATCCACAGTCGTTGCAGAAGTTGCTCGTGGAAATGGACAACCAGCTTAACAAGTCCAGGGCTGAGTTGAACATGTGCAATGTCCAGCTAGAGAGAGTCAACACCAACGTCAAGATCATTGACTCCACCACCGCCAAATTGAGAAAACTCACCAACTCAGGCGACAACGTGTGGCAGGGTGTGGGAAAAGCTTTTGTTGTGAGAGACGTGGATTCGTATGTGGACAAAATCGGCAAAGACAAGAAGGAGTTTCTTGAGACCCAGGACTCGTTGAAGAAGAAGCAACACTACTTGGAGACCACCTTAGAGAAGACCGTCGACAACATGGCGCAGATTTCTGGCTTTAAGAAGTAATGGTAAGGAAAGATGACGTGTTGGGAAGAATAAGGAGAGCTGGTCAGGTCTGACGAGCCAGCTACTGGTATCATGGCATGAATAGACGAATAAACCAAAGTTAACGAAATACAAGTAGTGCAAAGAAATGTGAAGTTTTTTCGCTTGAAGCGGGAATGGAAGTTTTCGTTTTCGTCTCCACTCCATCACTACAAGAGGCCGGTGCCGTTATGTTCATTAGCAATTTAAATAAGGCGGGGTCTTGCCCCTGTCTCGTCTCCGTAAGTCCCAGCAGCTGCCACAATCAGCAATCGCTAAAATCGCCGCCACTTAGTCGCTATCCTCGTCGATGCCCTCGTCGAGAATACGACGTTCCACATCGTCATCCTCGAGCTTCCTCTTGTTCAGCATTTTCTCTGTAAGAAAAGCGTTGAGCTGATCCTGAATCGTCGTCAACTGAGCACGTAGCGACCCCAACGGCGTCTTCAGAGCAGGCGTGGGCTTGTCTCTGTCTTCTCCTCCAGCGCTGATCACGATATCTGAAATCTGCGTGGTTTTGCCGTCTGTGGTATGTGGACCCTCTCCCGGAAGAAAGTATGTGGGCTTGGCTTCTCCTGGAGCAGAGTAGGTCGCTGCAGGCACTAGAGTAGGCATACTGGGCTGGTGGGTGAGCTTTGAAGATAAAGTTGGAAGTGCGAATGGGTATCACCCATACAGTCGGCTGCGAAAAACACCAGAGGTCAGGATTTGATTGTGGTGGAAGCACTAGGGAAGTCTTTCTCAGGTTCTCAGGTGGGATTCGAGATTAGTCGAAATTCTCAATGGGAATACGCTTGGCGCTGTTGGAGTAAGCATTGAACTTGACCTCAATGATCTCGTCGGTGTTGAACTCCAAGGAAGGAATATCGTAGCATGAACAGGCCATCAAGTAGCCATGGAAAACGCGCAAAACGGTTTCGTCAGCAATAATGAGAATATCTCCACTCATGCGCTCCATCTCAAGAATAAGCGGCTCGATTTTGATCGCCAAGTCATGGTACAGCTCTGCTCTGGAGAAACGGTGGTGGTATGGGTCCTTCAAGAACAGCTCATACTCCAGCGGAAACTTCTCCTTGATCTCTTCGTCGGTCATTCCAGCAACAATACCTGGATTCTTCTGCGACAATTGGATTCTGTGGCGCACGTTGACGTTCATCTCTCTGAAGAACTGGCATGTCTCCTGGGTTCTCCTCTTGACCGAGGTCCAGACCACAAACGAGTCATCATCAAGGCCATCGGCACCATTAGGGGGATGCTTCTCCTCGGTAGACAAGGTCTTTCTCATGCCAGCAACGTCTGTAGACGAGCCCTTAGGTGTGATGATATCTCTGCCCCTAGAAGCAAGATGCTTTGTTAATGTTTTGGTCAAATTCCTGGCGTACTTGTAGCCGCTGTCGTCCAACGGAGGATCCTTTGAGTAGTCCAATTCATTCTTGTAGCACCTGGCGAAGAAGACGGAGCCCAGCTTGATACGTGAGTTCATCAAGAAGAACACCACTTTGTTGATCAAGTAACCGTAGTTGGAGTTGTGCAACTCGATTCGGTCGCCAAAGTTGATCATTTTGATGTACGACAAATTCAATTCCTGGTCAGCGTCGTTCATCTCCTGGTAAAATGGCGTAAGGCTGTCGATCCTCGACGAGTAGTCCCTGTAAGCCTCCTCGTAGGTCCAGTTTTCATAATCAGGCGAGGATTTTGCTGCAGTTTCCATGTTCTTCATCAAGATCAGCTCGTCTGTGACAATCGACTCGATGAAAATGCACTGGATGTTCACACTGGAAAATTTCTCGTGGAGCTGCTGACGGTGCTCGGGCAATGCGTTCACCGCATCGTAAACGGCGACCTGACCCTTGTCGTTCTTGAAGAAGTTCAAAATATCGTTCAAGCAGTCGTCCACGGTCTTGTTCTTGAACGGATCAGGAACCTGCCCGTTTTTGTCCGACATGTACAAAACCTGATCCAAGTCGTTGTACGGCGCCGTGGCTCTTCTGTAGTCGCCCAAGTGGAAACTGTGCGTTTTCACGCCCAACCAGCGCAAGTACCGAGTCAAGGATACCGACAAATGGGTCTTTCCACGTCCTGGAAGCCCCGCCAAGGCAATACAGATCTTGCCGGCGTGAAACAACCGTCCACTTTCCGTCGAGTATAATTGCGCTGGGGAGATGTGGTACGGGTCTATCTGCTTGTGAACGCCGTCAATGCCCGTGACGTCCAGAAGTCTTCTTCCAGTGTTGAACGTAGCGGGTTGCTCGGTTAAGTTGGGTTTCGTGCTGTTGTGGAACGACCATCTTTTCTTTGTTCTGCGGCCGGTCTGCGACGGGTTTCTCAGTAGGGGCGCTGAGCCGAAGCCGTTGAAAATTTCACTATCGTCTTGTGGAAACTGAGACATGAGGATTAAGTAGTAGGTAGTTGGAGAAGCTGCGATTCTTCCCCAGAGAGCTGTGTGTAGGACAGAGGCCTAAAACGGGTATGTGATAATAGGCGATGGGGTGTTTGATGCCGGGTGTCTTAATTTTAGGAGTTGATGGAGTTAGAAAATCATTGGTTTGGTGGGGTTTGGGTTTGGGTGTTTGTGAAGGCATAGTAAGTTTACATGTGGGATTTAGAGACAGCTGGTGAATTTGCCTTATGGCTGCGAAATCAAGAATACGTAGATTTTGAGAAAGAAGAGGTTGAACAAAAAAGTGAAGAACGAGAGATTTTTATGGTGGGTTTTGCTTGAGGGGATTATTGGGGAGATAAGAAGAGGTAGGAGTTTTGGAACTGATAAGCGGCTCTTGTCATTTCGTCAATCACGTCAGTTCGTTTAAGAAAGGGAGGGCGACAGCGATCTGTAAATCCATAAATGGTTTGTAATGAAATAGAATTGGGTCTTACGTTATTGAGGTAACACAAAATACTGATGAAATTGTGTGAATAAGAATAGGGAGTTTTCTGTAGGTTTCATTGAATCCAATGTCTTGTAAGGACTTACATAAGGAGACTCTTGTCCCAGCAATTTTTCTCAAGGGCCAAATACCAAGTACCTTTATTTGCCAACCGGAGAGAAGAACGGTTTAAGCTCTAATAAGAATGCCATCAAAGTCTTGTGGCCCGCTTATTAAAAGCGTGTCAAGTAAAGAGAGTGACTAGTCACATAATAAGTCACACCTTGGGGATGAAAGGGACTCTAGAATCTATCCCCGACGGTACGGAAGCAAAAGAAACTGTTCTGGTTTATTTGAAAGTAGAGCTGTTCATCTGAAGGCATATAAATTAACATTATAAAGCTAATGGAATTTGGTCTAGGACCAGGTCCGCGAGATTCTGAGGCAACAAAAGTCCTATACGAGTCCACTGATTCAATTAATCGAGGGAGGTTTTGTTTTCATTCCTTTCAAAGCTAATTGTCACTTTTACGATCTGTTTATTATGCTGTGACTTGGGTAGCTGTCACTTGAGATCTCCAATTTGCAGCCATTGTTCTCCTCGATTCTTTCTTCTGAAAACATTTAAATTCGTAAAACCACCAACATACATTTTGGATGACTCCAGAAATCTTTAATAGTTATCTACCTATCAAGAACACGCAAGTGTATTCTTCACAATCATGCCACATTCTCAACCGGAGCACCTTATATCCTTGACAATTAAACTACACTCTACCCAACATGTCTCTTTCCAATGTGCTGTTTATTAAATTACAAGGCTGTTTACTCCAACTGGCCACCTCTCTTCTCAATCAAGGCCTTTCTGGCGTCACTCAAGTACAACTTGTTGATGACAACCTTAGATGGGTGAATGTTGATTGGCACAGAAGCACCGGAGGACTTCTCCTTGGTCAACTTCTCGAGCTGGATGGCGAACTTCAATCTGTAGACAGAGCCGACCTTACCCTCAGAGCCCTTCTTGGAACCTCTGACGACGACAACCTCGTCCTCCTTTCTGATAGGCAAAGAAGAGATCTTGTACTTGGCCTTCAACTCCTTGGACAAAGGAGCAGACATCAAGATTCTTCTGGTAGAAGAAGAGGAGGCGAAGTGAGCCTTTCTAGCTTTGGAGCGAGAAGAAGAGACGTCTAACGGTTAGTATGAGCGGTTCAGGGGGAACAAAAACCACCAGGTCAGCACCCTAAGGTGTAAGCTATTCGAGGGATTATACGCAATGGGAAAATGAGCGTAGTTTCTGAGTTTCATGAATTTTCAAGATATTGTAGGTTGTTGGATCTCGAGATCTAGAAATGCTGAGGAGTGGGGGAAAAAATGAATGGGACAATCGGCGACATCTTGAGCTCTAGGAACCGGTGGTATTTCAAAACTCACATACCTTGACTGAACTTGGCCATTATTGATATGAGTTACAGATGAATCTATGAGAAAAAAGACTCTTCAGTGAGAAGTGGTAGAAAATTTTCGGATGCGTACCCCCTGCAGGATGCCTGTGGCCTCTAGTGCGAGCGCTACTGTAGGCGCGCTAGGGTTTCAGCCCTAAAGGCGTTTTCTGACCACGCAATTTGAAGGAGGATCGGCCTGTAAAGAAAATCTGATATTATCAAAATTATTGAGTTCGCTGATTAGAAGGATGGAGGAAATGAAGGAAAAATGCAAAAATTTAGCCCACGGCAGGACTCGAACCCGCAATCACCATCTCCGGAGGATGGTACCTTAACCAATTAGGCCACGCGGGCAGGACCTAAGGAAAACGCATGAGAATAAAATATGTCGCACAGAAGTTGGGTCTGCGAAAATTTCTAAATTTTCACCAAAAATTGTTCCATACTATTATAGGCGATAAAAAGCCTCAAACCAGGCATCTACCACCTGATTCGGCCGTAAAATGAGCCCAAAGCTTACTATCACAAACTCTTGGAAGCGAACGTTAGTCAGAACCCATGACGGCATCTTTCATTTTGATCATTAAAGTAGCAAAAGAGGCTATTTTTATCTGGAATTCAGCTCTATAAGAGGATCGAGGAGCGCTCCTGAGTAAATCCCAAACGGTTGCAAAAGCCTTGGATGGGGGTATTTTGCAGCCACAAAACGTTTTCGTTGCTAAATCAATGAAAACAATTGTCTTCCACAGTAACTCTAAATTCTGTCATCCTGTTTGAAGAGTCCAAAGCCCTGGCAATTCGAGGATCTTGTCATATTCATTGTCTCGTAGATTAGTGGAGTCTCACGAAGAGCAGCCACATCATGCCATGTAAATATCCCAACAATGGACAAACGCAGAAGCCTTTTCTGATCCCTTCCAAAATAGAATGAATTACCATTGTGAGATGTTGCTTCACAGCTGCCTCTGTGCTTTATGGACGGTGTTCTCCTGACACCAATGGCTGAACCACTGATTAAATCGAAACATTATAATACCTTCTTCATAAATAAACAAAGCCCTCAAGCATTACACATGCTGAACCAGTGAAAACCACCCACTGTGAATCCAAGGCTTCTGTGGGTTCTCACCGAGTCCTCATCCAAGTACCTAGCTCATCCACTCCAAAAAATCTTTTTCATAAGAGCCATAAGAACCACAAAATCGGCTTTCCATCTATACTGACCTTTCACCAAATGGTACCCTCCATTCAATCCGAAAGAAAAACGGAGTATCCCATGTTCTTCAAGGTTTGCACTGAAGTGCGCACCCACAACTGATTCTTCAACCTACTACACCTCCAATGTTGGGCATCAGACCGCTTGCACGGCTTTCACAAAGAAGCCTTATCAGAAGCACCACATTGACCAGATTGGCATTGCCCAAAGTCGATGCTTTTCCCGCCCATCGCCTAGCATTGCTCAATCTCCCCAAAGTCCAAAGAGCCTACTCCACGAAAACCGCTCCACCACCACCGCCGCCGCCAAAACACGACAAAAACGCCCGTGGCAAAGCCATTCTCTCCAGAATCGGCCGTTTTTTCTCTTTTTCTGCCGCCACAGGCATGGTGATCGGTGGAGTGGCCATATCAGGACTCGTCATCTACCTCATTCTTCTGGAACTCTTCTTGCCCTCGGGCGACACCAGAACGTTCAATAAGGCATTGAAGGAGGTGGAGCACAGCGAAGCTGCCCAACAGGCGCTTGGCTTCAAACTGGGCGACAGACTCAAGGCTTTCGGAGAAACTGGCGGAGACAGATGGACCAGAAACAGACCCCCTCAGGGAATCAAGAAGCGAGGACCCGATGGCAAGGATCGTTTGGCCATGCGCTTCCATGTGGTAACCCCCAATGGCCGCCATGCCAGCGTGATCCTCGAGCAGATCGACAAATCGTGGTGGAGCTCGGAGTTCTCCTATATTGCGCTAGAGTTGTCCAACCGCCAGTTGGTTTACGTGATCGAGCCCAAGTTTCTGTCTAAAAACTTTGCGCCTAGGGGCGCTGGCTTCGGCAAGGGCACGGGCTTCTTGGGCTTGAACTGGGGCCCTAAGAAGGACTAGTGACTGAGAAAGACGTACATACAATTAACGAAGCATGAACGGGAGTGTAGACGGGTGGATTCGGCTGGGTGGCTGTGGGAATGAACAAAAAGATGGGGCTTTTGGTAGCCAACGAGTTTACCTGAGGGTGAGGCCATTTATTCACCATAAAGTATATTCCAGACAGTGCACAGCAAGTCCAGTAGGTGTGAGGTAGACGTATTTCGTTTCGTTTCTTCTCCATCCAAGGGCTTTTCAGTGGGTTATACTTTCGTAATCTCAAATTAAATCTAACAAAAAAAAAAAAGACTGAGGACATGTGCCTTTAAGAGAATTGCTAACACTCTTAAGAAGTAAGTATGAATAATTAGCAAGCGACCTTCTTCAAACAATTATCGTATGTTGCTTCCACTTACATTCAGATTAAAGTTAGGTTTCTCGGGATCGTATCATTTTCCAATATCTGGATAAAGGTAGATCCAAAGGCTCGACTTTTTTATTGATACAATCATCCGATGTTGCCACTGGACCAAGTTTGCCACTACAGGGTCGCTATCTCTCCAGATCGAGAAGCGATTAGACAGTTGTACACCACTCAATTGGGATCTGCTTTCAGGTTTGAGGGACTTTTTTCAGCTTCCAGGAAAGAAGCTTTCGTGAGGAAGACCTGAATGTGCTTCCAGCTCAAAGAGCTGTTTCTTTTCGATTTACTGATGGGCTCTATGTACTGGCAACAAGCAGGGTCTTTCCGTTAACGTGAAAGAAGACGTCTATGTGAGTTTTGCGTAGAAATCGAATTGCAAGGCTTTCGAGTCTCGTAAAGCACTCTAACGCCTTCCCTTTAGAGGCCAGTTTTTCTTTTCATCTATCTCAACTATATCTTCAAAAAACCACAATCACCAGTCACAAACTCCACCACCAAATCTACTCAAGTTCCATTGCTATGAACGCTAGCGCCGAGGCAAAACATACACAGAAAAGCATCACCTGTGACAACCCAATTTCAAACAGCGCCGCCCGTTTGGCCCCGTTAATATGAAACCCCACAGTGCTGTTCGCTCTACTCTCCTCCTGGAGCTTTGGCTGCGAAAAACCAGAGGCAGTAGAACTCTCAAACCCCAGGCTCAAACTCAGACTGTGGCTGACAACTTCACTGGAATCCGTGGAATTTCGTGACTTCTTCACCCCTTCCCAGAAATCCAAACCGCACTTTTCGTCCAGCTCTTTGCCCACTGCCAATTCACTCTCACAAGAACCCAGCGCAGTGAGTGCCCAAGCCAACCGGTCCACTGGCGCGCACCCACTAAATCTGCCGTAGACTCCGCGAACCCCATCACTTTCAATGGCAGAACAGTCGATGTTTTCACACACTTTTGCAAGCAAGTGCTGGTTTTTTTTCGACAACTCGTCGCTTTCGTACGCTCCGGGTCCAAATCTGGGTACGCACGTGACCGCTCTTCGCAAACACCCGCAAAGCACCGGGTCTGGCGCCAGAACTGGCGCCAACTGGGCCTCCCCGGGGCCGCGCGGCAGTAAACCTGAGCCGGAGCGTATCGAACTCCGCCAGTTTTTGCTTCCGTCCGTGTGCCTCGTGCACCACGCCGTAGTGGTTTTCGTTTTCAAAAAATTCGTACGCGATGCCGCCCAGCCACACCCCGGCCATTTCAGGCCCGTACAAGGCGTCGGCGTCCGTGAACGGCCGAGGTCTGACGGAGTTGCACCCAAACTCAGAGAGAAAAACCGGCACCCCCAGCGGTGCGAATTCACCGGTTCGCGCCCGGAGTCCACTGGCTGCAAACGACGAGTACCCACACCACTCGAACATGTTGATGCCGTAGAAGTCGGCGCTGACGTTTCCACACTGAAAGTAGCCCAAAGAACTCTCCCGTGTTTTCGAATCGTCGTTGGCGGTGTATCCTATGGGAATTGGGCGGTACCCTTTCTTCCTCTGGTAGGCCCTGGTGTCGCGAATTGCAGCCTTCACAAAAGGCGCTGCCCCAGCGTCTGAGACAGAAGTCACCACCTCGTTTCCTGCCACGAACCCTAGCACATTATCGTATTTGCTCATGCTGTCCACGACCTGTTGGTAGTGATTCAAAAGGGCAGTGGTCCAGGATGGGCTTTCTCTGTTGATCAGATGCTTGGGCTCCAGAAGGTCCACCAAGACGTAGATACCGTTTTTTTCCAAGGCATGCATGCATATCTCGTGGTCCTGGTCAGGATCCACCTGGTACACTCTGATGGTATTGACGTTGAGTTCCTTTAGAAGCTCGATGTCAGGAAGGCATTTCTGGGGGTGTGCAAGCAGATCAATGTATCCTTTTTGGATTTCCGGAAACGGCTCGTGTTCGTGGCCCGGTATCTGTCGCTGGTAGGCGATTCCTTTGATGAAGAACTGGTCGCCGTTTTCGTGGACGAATTTCGACGATCTGATGTGTATGGGTGTGGCGGGTGCAGAAGAGGCGATTACGTGGTGAAGAGAGAAGAGAAGGCTGGTTGGTGTGAACCAGTGGAAAAAGAGCATGGTGTATTTGCAGTGTACAGTGAGCAGGCAGATTGAAGAGCGAGACAGACGGAAGGTTCTTTTTTTTTGATGATAAATTAAATGTAGAATCGGTAAATATGAAGGAGACGATCCATGAATCAATTGAGCTTGAGTTGGTGAGGGGGCGGATCCGTCTTAAGCCTGGGGTAGTGGTGAGATGGTGAGGATGATAAATGAAGCAACGGAGGCTACGGTCAGATGAGGCAAACTCCCGAGACCATTGATTTTCAAAAGCTTATCGAATTGACTTGCGTTCATGAAGCGATGAATTTGAAGTGGCAGTGGTCCACGCATTTATTGATTTGAAAAGAGAGAATGAAGCCCAGGCTCGACCTTACCAGCTCAATAGGCGTTCAGACGAATTATTTATCGACCGAATAACTGGTGAACTAGAAAGGGCAAAAGACCTTCTAACGTGGAGTCGGACTTTGTGAAAACCACTTCCCGTAACACTATTCAGTGTTCCAGTCAACCGCCCTTGTTTCTTGAATCAAATGTATGATCTTTCTTAGCTGGTCAGCCAAGCGAGTCCAATGGCAAAAATATTCATGGATTATATTGACAAAACTTATACATCTTGACTCTTTCAAGAGTCGTTTACAGTATCATTAGCTTTGGTACTGATAGCCGGAAAGGCGTTGAATCAAATTAGTTTCTATGAGAAGGGCTCAAATGGGGCCATGAATCGATAAGCTACTTCATTATGAACTGGTTGTATGCCCATTTCTTTTTCTTTTTTTTTTTTTTTTTTCACTAAACATTCTATTGCAAGGTACAATAAAAAGCAACAGTATGGTAGACGTCCGCAGAAAACACCGTTGAACCTACAATATCCCTGTCCTTTTCGTGTCAAACGTCTCTATTAATTAAAATACCTATTATTACATTAGCTTCCCTAAAAGAGGCCTTGAAGCCTCCGGAGCTGACTCTTACATTTGCACTCAACCATGAACATCTCCAGTCCGGGCTGCACCAATAACCCAGCTTTGCCAATTTGCTCCATCTTCTCCGTAACCTTGTCTTCGCCAAATGACCACTGAATTTTCTGGGGCTCGCCGCTCTGGCTCTCCAAAATCAAATGGTACATTCCATTATCCACGCTGCCGGCGGAGTGGAATACACTCAATGTGTACATGGCAAGCGTTTTCCATGATGAAACCTCGTGGATTTTTTCATACGACTCCATCTGCTTGTGGAGCCTCACAGTCATCCGGTCTAGCAAAAGCATGTCGGGGTTGGCCTCTTGTTGGGGCTCAACAGGCACTTGTGGACTCAAACTGCTCTCTCTGGAATCTTCAAGCTGGATATTTGTGAGTGTCGATGAAAATGAGGGTTTGCTCATAAGGGAAGACATCAAGGTGGAGCTGGACTCTGACAGAGAGGTTCTGTTGGGCGACTTGCTGCTCATCATGTCAATAATATCTTCCAAGTTTTTGGAGAGATCGTTCATCAAATTTCCGTTGAAGCAGCGCATTATGATGAGGATCTTCTCGCCGTTAATGGCGTTGGTGGCCTGGATCTCCAAGTCCAATGCTGAAGACTTTCTGGACTGGGTGCTGGAATCGATGTTCATAATGAGGAGGGGTTTGTCAATGATTTCATCGTACTCCTCATCGTACTCTTCCTTGAACGTGAGCAACCATGACTTGTGCATTTCGTAGTTTGTGACTATTTTAATGAAAAGATTCTCATTGGTGGTAAGCATCTCCCACTTTCCGTACTTGCGTTTCCATTTGGACACCTTCAAGACCTTGGGCTTTGTGGGCGAGATGTAGAAGTCGATGGTGTTATCCGAATTGATAACTTCTTTGAGTGAAGCGGGAATACTCAAAGGTTGTTCCGACTGGTTGGTGGCCAAGCTGCTGGAGGAGTTGTTGTTGCTCTCGGCACCTGGAGTTCCTGGCTTGAAAAAGTACGTGGATGTCGAGGAAGGCAATGCAAACGGAGAGGGCAAAGCACTGCTTTTGAACGTGCTGGAGGTGGCACTCAGAGGGCCCGAAGAAGAACTGTCTGTGCTCTTGGAGACGCCAGATAAATCGAGAGGAGGAGGTTTCACGACTTTCTGAGCATTCTTCTTTTCGGGTGACGTTGATGGCTCGGGCTTTTTGATTCTGGGTGCTCTTTGCGTTTTCGACTCTCTTGGCTTTTCCTCATGCTTTCTCTGTTCCCTCCCCAGCTTTGGCTTTTCCTGAGACTTCTTAGCAGCCGCCTGGACCTTAGGCGGGTTTTCTGGGACCAGCTCGGCTGCTTTTTCAAGCAAAGATTCCCTGGACTTGTTTTTTTTGAACAAACTGGAGAAGAACTTCTTCTTTGGTTTCTTCTCGTCCACCTCATTGACGGAGCAGAACGAGGGATTGTAGTTCTTGCCAAACTCATGAATGTTGATCGCAGATCCTGCTGCGTTTCTATAAACGGTGGCCTTGGGTGGAGACACGGACCGTTGCTTGGGTTTGACCATTTCGAAGGAAGACTCAATGTCTTCGTCGTCGCTGCTTACCACAGACTCGACATCGTCAGCGTGGCAGTATTCCACCTCGACGGAGCCAGGAACCGTATTTTCCACGAGATTCATAGTTTTGGTGACTTCGCCGGTGGATGCGGAGCCGTCTCCGAGGGTCTTTTTCATGATTTCTGTAGGCAGCTTGGTGTGCTCGTCAGAGTAGGCAGTGGAAGGCGGCGTGAAGGACGCAAAACTATTTGGCGAGGCAGCTGAATCGTCGTCAGAACTCAGACACGAGATGCCCAAGCCTGCGAGCTCAAGCTTTCCGCTGGGAACGAATTTGTCATTCATCTGTGGAAGAATTTTCGAAAGTTTCTCGTGCCAGCGCTGCAAGGTTTCCAGCAGGCCGGAAATGGTGATTTTATCCTGGGAGGGTTTTGTGAAGAACGCAATGGCTTCCAAAGAAAGGCCCTTTTCAGAGAGTCCAATGGCGACTTCGTTGATTCTGAAGGGAGGAAACATCAAAGCACGAGGGTCGTCATCACCATGACGCCGAAGGACAGCCAAAGCGTTGAAGTTTGAGCCAGGGGAGCGAGGAGCGCCTGAGCTGCTTCTAAGGTTGAGAAGAAGCATTTCCACCTGGGCCAGACCAACGAACAAAGGCTCGTTTTTCGTCCTTTCCACGATTTCACTCACGGTAAAAGAGCAAGATACCTTGTTTCCGCCAAAGGCCTGGACATTGTCAAAGGAGATTTTATCCAAATTACGGAGCTTCAAGTGCTCAGAGTAGCGGTCAAGCAAGCTGGCAATTTGGCACCGGAAAGAAGTCAACTTTTCCACGATAAACGGATTCCTCAAGCCGGAAATGGCCAGGTCGATGAAGGCCGAGTAGCAGCCCACGTGAAGCACCGGTTTCAGAAACTTGGCGTATTCGTAGTCCTCAGGCAAGGGAAAACACAGCAAGTAGCGCTCAAACACGACCAAGGCGTCGTCAAACCACACAATAAAGTCGTTCACCAAAGTCTTGAAAACCTCCTTCTCATCGTGAATCATCTCCTGGTCGCAGCGTTTGAGGATCGCCAAAAGCGCCAGATTCTGAGTACACAAACCGCGGACCACCAGGGCCAACTTGGCGTCGGTCTCAGACCTTCGACTGGACCGCACCACACTGAGGATCTCCACCAAGTTATTGTTTTCCTCCAACTCGCACTTTGTAAGCGCAGAAACAATCGCAGACATGGCGATTTCTTTGATGTTTATGGAAAACGAGGTTAGATTGGGATCAGCGAGATTAAAATTACCGGGAGCTAATCGCAGCCAAGCCGGCTCTCCAGCTCCTTATATTGGCCCAGCCTGTCTGGCGGTAAGCGCGCCTGGGGCCACTGCAAACTTTCGCGTTCCAGGGGGTCTGAGACTGGGGAGGCGTTGTGTTTTTGGGCCACGGGTGTAAAAAAGAAAAAACTTAAAAAAATTTGAAAATTCTTCCTTATCCAGACAGCGAATTCCAGGTTTTTTACTAAACTTTCCCCGTGGAAAGCGGTTTTTTTGGGGGGACCCGCCAGAGAGGCTCGGTCTCGGGCCCACCGCGAGGTAAACAGACACGAATCGCGGGAGCCCACTTGGGCGGTAATTGCCGCAGCATCGGTGCGAGCAAAGCGCATCTTGCACCGGAGACCCTCATTTAGCTGCCGTTTTGGACACTAACTGTGCTATTTGGGCTCCCGCGAAGAGCTGTGCGGCGAGTCTACTTCGTGAATTGAGAAGGCGAAGGCTGGAGGAAAGCGAAGGTTGGAGGAACGCGGAGGTTGGGAGATTGAAAGGAAAGCGAAGGTTGATAATGAAGCAGGAAATGAGGCTTTCTGGTAAGTAGGTCGATCGAAACTGGTCAATGGAGGACGTGGCTGCAATGGTATTATGGATATTGGCTGTAGTCAGTTTGGTCAATTGATAGATTAAAATTCGACTTGGTCGTTGAGGGACCATCAATTTTCAACGATAGCAGCCTTGGACTGGTCATCGTGTCACTCAAAACGCACGTACTTGTGCCAGGCGGTGGAGTAGGTAAGCTATGGCCCAGGCTAGAATTCAGCTGGACTTTGGATTTGACCGTCTTCGTCTGGAAAAGAAGTCTATTTCAGTCCACTTTTGGACATTCGGTGACGCCGATTGGAAAACATAATAATCGTCAATCAACGCCGATCTGTTTACACCACGAAGACGTCTTGTGTAGTTCAGCATGCCAGACTCCGTGAAAACGGCACAATGAGAACCTGTCAGGCCACATTCCGGAAATCCATACAAAACACTAAGGATCTACCTAGAATGCTTTCATTACGCTCTTTGCAAGCGATCGCAGGCTCTCCGAAAACGTCCTTCTCATTGAAACAGGGTACTTCAACGTAATGTGACAAGACGACAAATAGCTTTCGAGTATGAACGCCGCTTCACCTTCCTTCTCAATGAGCCTCCATTCATCAATGTAATAATCACCGCCCCTCTGCCATTCTTGTCTCGCAAAGAACAAATTCCAAGACCTCATCGACACCAATGCTTCATCACAATAACCCCTCAGCAACCCCATGAATGTATCCATCCTCTCACCACACGTCCTTCTTGATTATCCAGTCCATGGTGTCGTGAAGACCCTCACCAGTAAGTCCAGAAACTGCCCGTATGGTGTACTTATCAGAGGGCACTTCCCTCGACAATTGCAACTCCTCGTCTACCATTCTCTCGACCTGTGCCTTTTCTTCGTCACCCATTAAGTCTACCTTGTTTATCAAAACCACGAAATACACCCCCGAAAGCTGGTCCTGCTGGATCACCTTCTCTCTCAATTCTCGGTACGAGTGTTCAAGTTGGTCCACGCTGGACCCGTCAATTACCCAAATGAGCACATCAGAACGGTCAAAATAGTTACTCCAAAAACCTCGAAGCAGGAGCTGACCGCCGATGTCCCAAGCGTTGATGTTGTATCCTTTCCATGGAAACGTGTGGATCAGAAAGCCTGTGGTGGGCGCCACGTCTCGAGGATCGAGGCCCATGAGACTGTTGACGATGGTGGATTTTCCGGCGTTATCTAGTCCAAGAATAAGCACGGTGATCTCGTGGTCCTTGAGCTTCTGTTTTCGTATTATCGACAAGAGGCCCATTGCTTTGGTGAAGGGTTGGTTGAGGGTTGGAAGGTAAAAAGCTCTGAGTTCAGGGTATTTGAAATTTAGTTTCTTTATTTCATCAATTGGAAGGAACTGGCGACTGTGTTTCAATCACTGGTAGTATTATGCTGCAGCGTATCGATGCGTATGTGATGCATACATGCTTGATCCAAGATACTGAAAAGGACCACCCAACCCTGTATTAAGTGAAGCTACAGAATATCCAGTAACACCAGCCGATCCACCAGCTCAACCCAAATCTATCAATCCAATTTTTATCCCGAATTTCCAATCCTCTCCAATTCTCCACAAAGCCAGATACCGCCATCGCACCCGTACACCAGCGATATTGCTGCCCCAGATCTACGATTGCCATACTAATCTCCATGGCTCGAAAGCAGAAACAGGCATCCATCCTAGAGTTCTCCTTCCAGCAACAAAAAACCCGTGGCTATGTGGATTTAACTGACAGTGAGCCTGTTATCCCGAGAATGGCCCCGGAGCCTATTCCCTGTCCCGTTTGTTCTGTAAGCATGGAACCATGGGACATGGATTTTCGAATCAAACATGTCGAAGAGTGTCTCACGATGGCCTCTGTGGGAGAAAGCGGGGTTACTAAAACGGTGGAGGTGAAAACAGAGCGATCTGATGAAATTCAAGTCGAAAGCAGCCGGCTGCAAAATGGCGATAATAGAGAGCAAGATCCACAGAGGCCGCCACTCCCAGGAAGTACGTCGAAAAAACGCAAGTCGTCTCTTTCGGGTATCCAGAAAGACAGACTCCGCTACGTCAACTCTAAAGAGGAGGTGCCCAAGAGGAAACGGCTGAAGGCGGACCAGGATGAAGTACCCACTGAACTTCTCCCGTCATCACGAAAAACAGACATTCCCGATCTCAAGATTATGACGTTCCGGCCGGACCAGAACACAAAATACCAGATCTCCATGGACGCCTTCAGCTTCAAGCCGCACGAGTCCATCACCCAGTACTTTCTATCGCATTTCCATTCGGACCACTATGGAGGGATAACAAAGCGGTGGCCTCGGGAGCGGACACTCGGCGGAAAGATAATATACTGCTCCACGATCACAGGAAAACTTCTCACGATAAAGTTCAAAATCGACCCCGAGTTTATCTACCCCATGGATCCAGATGTGCGGTACAAGGTATATTCCTATGAAGGCGCTGAAGAGGCCCATGTTTCACAGGAAAAAAGCCCGGGCGTTTACGCCACGCCTATAGACGCCAACCACTGCCCCGGGGCGGTTATCTTTTTATTTGAGTCTGTGAACCTACGAGGCGAATCCACGTACATTTTGCACTGTGGTGATTTTCGAGTGTGTCCCAAAATGGTGAACCACCCGGTGCTACGGCCGTTCCACATTGAGCAGGGGCTGAGGCTCAAGCTTGAAAAGGTGTATCTTGACACGACGTACATGTCGCCGAAATACAATTTTCCCAAACAGGAGCTAGTGTGTCTGAGTGTTGCAGCCATGTTCGCAGATCTCGTTTCCAACGACGACCTCTTCAGGGAGTGGTTTGGCACGCAGGCACAGAGTCGGATCACGGACTTTCTTTTTCGAGGCGCCCAGCAGAAAAAGAAGAAATTTTTGATCTTGGTGGGAACGTACTTGATTGGGAAGGAGAAACTCGCGATTGCCATATCCAAGCAGCTCCAGTGTCCCATATACATTTCCAACATCAACAGCCGAGGCGACAAGCGGGACATTATTGCTGCCTACGGCGACGCGTACCTTGATTCGGTTATCACCGACGACGATCTCGGCAACCACCCAAATGCTATCGTCCATCTCGTTCCTATGAAAATTGTCGGGCAGGCGCAGGAAATGGCTAATTATTTCAACCACAACGAGTACTTCAAGCACTTTGAGCGGTGTGTGGGGCTCCGGCCGACCGGATGGACGTTTGAAAACAACGTCACCGACGACAATTTCGTTGACGCCGAGGACGAGATGCCCATGTTGGAGGCCCTGGGTGTGAGTCTCGTTTCCACCGTAAGTGTGCTTTCCCTGCAACCGGCTTACTCATACAAACACGACGTGCTCCGCCAGAATCCGCCGGACAAAGTCAAAAAAGGCAGAATCGACAGCTCAACATGTAAAATTTATACCCTTCCCTACAGTGAGCATCTGTCCTTCAGAGAGCTCTCATACTTTGTGGTATTCCTCAACATCGGGGAGGTGGTGCCTACGGTGAACACAGGGGACCAGTGGAGCGTTTCCCGGATGAGGAAAATATTCAGTCAGTGGGAAAAAATCAGAGAGCTTAAAAGATCTGAAAAACAAATCTACGAGCTTCCTCCAGGTATGGTGCTGGCTGCGAAAAGACTCTCATTGAGCCAACTCTGATTTTCCTGCACCCGCCCAAGTCATACCAACCCACCTACTCCTGTTATCCCACCATGGCCCTTCCTACACTGTGGAGATCCACGGCACGGTCGACACGTGCCGCCCTAGCTGCCTTGGTGGTTACGTCATCAACGGTGCTTTTGCTTAAAGTTCACTACTTAAGCCAATTGGACGAGCCCTCCAGTTTACACGCTATCAACGTGCCTTTCATCCAGTTGATTCCTAGACATGCTATTACACATCCCTGGGTGTTTGTGACGGCGATCTTCGCTGAAATCTCCATCTTGCTGTTTCTTGTTTCGGCCGCTCTGCTTTTCGCAGCTACAAACTATATCGAGAAGTTCTGGGGTCCCACAGAGGTCCTCAAGTTCATCGTTTTGGTCGGAGCCGTGACCAACTTGACCACCGTGATGGTCGCCATAGTGAGCAACATTTTTCGTGAGGATGTTGGCGGCATGGACAAACCGTTGGGCGGCGGCATCTCGTACTTCTTTGGTTTCCTCGTCGTGCTCAAACAGATAATTCCAGAACACAATGTGGTTTTGTTTCAGGGGCTCATCAACTTCCGTGTGAAACACCTCCCCTTCATGCTCTTGGTCACGGTCTCCTTGTGGTCCTTGCTTATCTCCAGGTCCTTGTACCCTGCTGTACCCTCGGTGGTGTCCTTCTTTGTCTCTTACAACTACTTGCGGTTTTTCCAGTCTTTCTCCAACGACCCGCTTTTACCAGTAACATCTGCAAGCGGGAACCAGAGCACTGCTACGATTATCAGCGGCGACGCCTCCGATGCTTTCCAGCTTGTGGAGTTCTTCCCGCGTGCCATTAAAGCACCAGTTTCGGCTGTTGTCAATCTGATATACGACGTGAGCGTTCTTCTAGGAATAGTGACGCCTTTCAACGACGATGCCGTGGAACAGAGCAATTTGCGTGCTCAGAAGCTTTCGGAGCAGGTGAGCCAGGCCAACCGTCTGATTGCGAACTCGGTGGCTGAAAGAAGACGGCAGGTGGCTCTACAAGTGATCGAGGACCGCGTGGGCCAAACATAATTTAACCGACAGCTTGGTTGGTGCATTTGGCTACTGACTACTGCCTGCTGGCCTTGAAGTTGCCCCAACTTTAATTTACACGGACTTTACCAGACAGCTACTTTCTTGACCTAAGCCCAGCTGAATTGTAGGCCATCCCTGGACTCCCCAACTGGCCTTCACTTCGCTTTCTATGGAAGCGTTTCTGGATATGTCAAATGTCTCAAATGATCTAAATTTGCAGCGTTCTAAATTTAGCAATACTTTGGCTACAAGCCACAAACACGAAAGTCTTGAAAAGTCACATCATCGCCTAAACCCCTGGGCCTCAAACTCATTTTATTTTCCTTTAAACGCCTCTGGGACTTATCTCTGAAGTGTTTGTTATGGTAAGTCCTGCATCTACTCGGACCATATCTTCGCAAAACACAATACCTCGAACCAACCCTCCTTCTTCATGCTAACTCTCCGATTAAAGCCGAAGCAAAAGACAGGCGACTCGGATCATTTTTTGCCCGAGCCGGCCTCTTTGAGAAGAATGCGCCCTCAGTCCAACAAACTCGGCGTATTACTCGTGACGCTTGTGCTTTTCTGGTTTTTCAACCCTTTAAGCTGGGTTTCCTCATATTTCGGGCCTCCAGCGCCCCGTTACCCAGAAGCCTACCCTCACACGTCAAAACATGTGATTGAAACGCCGTCTAAATACATTTTTCCCGCTGTGGAGGACGTTCCTAGGTTGAAGGAACTTGGAGCCAAAAACCTAGTGAGACAAGTGAGAGTTAAAGACACTGAGGTGCCGGAGATGGAGAAAACCATTTTCCAGTCTCTCAATGTGCTTGATGATCAGGACCCTCTTGTCCAGAAACAAAAGGAAGACGCCGAAAATGCAAAGCTGTCGGATGCCAAAGTCAAGAATACGTTCAAAAACCACGACAAGGTGGTGTTTAGACCCAAATCCTTGAAAAACTACCCTAAGGCGGTCATCGTCACTGCCGTTGACTTCGACCGCTACTCGGTGGATGCCATCACCAAGATTGTGCAGAACAGAGTCGATTATGGACATGAACAAAATTACGGTGTCTACGTCAGGTGGGTGCAAGAGTTCGTGCCAATGATGAACTCCTTGAACTTCTTGACCGACAGAGAGAGGTCCAAATGGATTCGTCTTTACTGTCTCCGAGCCGCAATGTTTGCATTTCCACAAGCTGAATGGTTCTGGTATTTTGACCAGGACGGCTTGGTTATGAATCTCAAGGTTGATCTCATAAAGTATTTGGTCGACGCCGAGTCCTTGAAGAAAAGTATGCTCCTCGAACAGCCGGTCATTCCCCCTGATGGGCTTATCAAAACTTATAAGAACGTCCAGCCCAGCAGAATCAGGCTCATATTTACCCAGTCTGATCGAAAACTCGAGTCGGGCTCTTTCATTATCAAAAATGACTTCTTGGGTAAGGGGCTACTAGATACGTGGGGCGACCGCTTATTTTTGAACTATAACAATTTCCCTTACGGCCCCGAGTCCGCTATCACACATATCCTTCAGTGGCATCCGTTCGTGTTAAGCAGAACAGCTATAGTCCCTGCTAGAACCATCAACTCCTTGCACAGCGACAGCAAATTAGATGAGAAAGCCAATGACCAGTTCCACTATCATTCTGGCGATTTGGTTGTCCAATGGTCCAACTGTGAAACTCCTCTTAAGTGTGAAGAGGTTCTTAGCGGCTATCACGCTATCTTGAAGCAACAGGAGAAACAGCCATAAATCAAGCATCAATAGACGAATAATCATGACATGATCCCTACTCTGTAGTCTTTTTCGGATACTATTGTATAATCAAACTAATATAAAATAATGAACAGACACACCGAGCTTAGAAAGCCTTGGTAGTGTAAACGTTGGACGTGGTTGGGGTGAAACTCCAGAAAGTGATCTTGACGTCACTGGTAGACCACCATGAGGACACTTTACCTGTGTCGTTCTTCAGCACCTTTCTAGGCTGGAAGAGACCCTCGAAAGTACCAGTCATGTCGGAACCGAGACTGGAGGAAATCATACCGCCGGCCACAGCTGGAGCAACAATGACGATGATGAAAAGAACGAGAATAGCGAAGTACAAAGTACAGTACTTCCTGACAATTCTCTTTCTCAACTTAGCCTGCTTCAACGAGTAGATAGGAGGTCTAATGAGTCTGGATGGCTTCAACCAGAACAACATGGTGGAGTGCCATCTGTCGATGAGAGGAACGCACAAGATTGGAAGCTGAATGAACAAGATCAAGTGAGCAAGAATGAAGTCACCTGCAAATTCAGACATCTCGATGATCTTTGCGACAAACTCTCTGGCTGGCTGAGTAGCAGCCATGTATCCCATACCAGTGTTGTACCATTTACCAGTCCAGAAGGCAGTGTTAGACTTGTCGTTCTTGAATTCTCTGGTCAAGAAGAGCAAGGTCAACAACTTGAAGAGAACTCTCTGGATATAAATCATGGTGATGACACCCAACAACATTCTAGCGAAGTTGAAGCCTTCCAAGACCCACATGACAATAAAGAAGACCAAGTGAACGATAACGGCAACACCGTGAGCGACACCAGCAATAACGGCACCAGTCTTCTTGCAGCACAATCCCAACAATGGACCAGCGCAACAAGCCATAGCAAGACACACACCCAAACAACCGGCATCAACGGCAACTGGGGCAAGGGAACAGATGAGAAGTCTAACAACAGAATTGACCTTGATAGGGTCGTTGGAACTTCTGTTGTCCACACTCCATCTAGTGACACCAGTCTGGGCGTTAATGAATGTGTAAGCGACGAAAAGACCAGCAGCATAGAAGAGACATGGCAAGAAATCGGCAATGAAGACGTTAGATCTGTGGGCTCTACCGGCGTCGCCAGCAGACTTCTCGGAGATGTCGCCAGTCACCTTTCTCTTGAAACCAGTCACTCTAGATCTGGAAAGCTTGATGTAGCCAATCCAGGAGTTTCTGTGCCACTTAGTGTTACCACGGGACAACCATCTGATGAAGTCACGGTAGTCAATGAAGAAGTCCTCCCATGCGAACTGGTGGGGGTTGAAAACGAAAGGCGAGAACACCAAAGCAGACAAGGAAGCCCAGAACCACAACAATGGTGCTTGCCAGTGAGCAACCGAGCCGAACAAGATAATCAACATACATCTGCCACCCATGTAGATAGCGGAGTCAGCAAATCTGGAGAACAAAATCGAGAATGGAATACGAGAGGTAGCAAAACCTCTACCAGTGGAGATGTATCTGGCACCTCCCACAGTCAAGTCAGTGATCAAGGAGTTGGAGTAGATCATGGCAAGGAAAACTTCGAACATAGGAGACCAAGAAACAAAATGTCTGAAGAATCTCTGAGTAGCCTTCCAAAGACCTCTTTCAATCAACTCTTGCACGACCAATGGAATAAACGAAATCCAGAAGACAATGAAAATGGACAAAGTGTAACGTCTAATCCAGTCAACAGCTGGAGCCAAATTGTAGCAACCAATTGGGTACAATGGGTCAGTAACAGGAACGTTCTTGTCGTAGTCACACAAGATAGACTCATGGGCCAAGGAATTCAAGTTAGCCAACACCAACATAAAAGTCTGCAAAGACAATTGAATGAACAAGTTGTTGATGTGGAAACCAGGGTGACCATAGTAGAAAGACAAGAATCTGTCCAAAGGCAATTGAGTAGACAAGTAATAGTATTCTCTGGACAACATCTGCTCGCCCATACCAGCACCAATCTTGGTAGTAAAGTTACAGATAGAACCGAAACCCATGTCTCTACCCTTACCACACTGGTAGTACTCACAGTGCTTGATTCTACCACCTCTCAACATAGCAGTCATACCAGCGTAGATATCTTCGTTCAAATGCAAACCCTTTTGGGCCTTAGAGACACCACCTCTTGTCAACATGAAAGTAGCGTTCAAGAAATCAGGGTGACCGTAATGCAACTTACCGCCAATCTGAGCCAAAGTTCTCGCAAACAAGGTACCGAAAGTCTGTTCCTTACCAGCAGCAACATCACCCAAAACACCAGAGTTCTCAGAGAAAATGTACTCTCTGGCACCCAAGATCGCGACAGGAGCGGGCTTCTCATCGTTAGAGCTCTTCAAGTTAGGAGCGTAAGGGTTGACGTGCTCAACGTTCAATTCCTCGAACTCGGCCAAAACAGATCTAATCTTCAAACATTCCTCAAGGTAGTTGTCCTGGTTAGCATCGATCAACTGAATGTACTCACCTCTGTGGAAAATAATAGAGTGGTTCTGGTTATCAGACTTACCATCACCCAAAATTGGGTTACCGGACAATTGGATTCTGAACTTAGGGCGACGTCTGCCATTCTCTAACACCTCACAATGACCATCAATCAAAGCGGAGTAGACACGGGGTTCCTCGTCCTCGTTCAAAGGAGGCTCCTCATCCAAGTAGGCAATCTGCAAGTCGGGGTAGGCTCTCAACAAGAATTCAGCGTTTTCCATTTCATCTTCCTTGAATTTGGCCAATCTCTGCATGGAGACGACAAACTTGAATTTTCTTCTAGCCATCTTCTCCAAAGCCAATTCCAATCCTTCTGGGTCACCACCGAAGTATTGCACCAACTCAGGGTTTTCGACACGGTACAACAACTTGATAGCTCTAGCGTAGTTCATGAAACCAGACACGGTACGGTACAAGGTTTGCGATCTCAAAGACGCCCAAATTCTTGTTCTCAAAGTGTACTCAGGGGCAGCAGATTTGAAACCGATACAGTAGAATGGCAAGTCGTCAATCTTAGCCTTCAAGCCATCTTCGTTCAGTCTCTCCTCGTCCTCAGCGTTCTCGTAAGCAGCGGTCTCCTCAGCCAAAATCTTGGTGTCCTTCACGAAACAGTCCCACTCCACAGGGTGCAACTGCTTCAAGTATTCCAACAAAGTAACTCTAGAAAACTGATCGTCCTCTCTGATAATTTCTCTCAAAGACAACAAGATCTTCTCGGAGTAATGAGGAGTGAACACGGTGAAAGTAGGCATGTTGTCAACGGGCAAAGGCTCCAAAATTGGGGTGGCCAAAGACTGAGCAAAAAAACTGATACGTCTCTCTGCCTCAGAGTTTCTTGGGAAGAACTCCGTCTCAAAGTTGTTGTCATCTTGAGACACGAAGAAGGTGGGGGCTCTCAAAGTTCTCTTGCCCTCAATCTCAGATGGGACCTGGTGGTACAACAACTTCTGGACGTGGTCAATAGCCAACAAGTGCTCTCTGTACATGGAGATGACAATGGCGTTCCAAACCTGAGAAATCAAAACCTTTGGCTTGTACTTGATTTCCATTTCGGTAGTAGCCAAAATCTTGGAGTAGATTCTCTTTGGCAATCTGGTGAAAATGTTTCTCCATGGTGTCAAGATAGAAATACCCAAGTAGAACGAACGACCAATGGAGAACACGCAGTTACAGATAATGTACCACATGTAAGTATCCAAGAAGAACAAGAACAAGTCCACAAGAAGCATCAAGCCCAAGACAATCTTACCCTGCTGCTTACACACCTTGTCACCAAACCACTGCTCACCATTACATCTCATGTTCATGGTTGACAAGTTTCTGATAGGGTCTCTCAAAGACAAAGTCAAGAAGAAGTAAGATTCGGCCAACTTAGCAGCAAAGACAGTAACCCAAAGAAGGTAGGACATCCACATGTCCAAGCCTCTCAACGAGTGGAAGTTAGCAGTGAAAATTTGGGAGGCGACATACTTTCTGGATCTTCTGTTCATATAAGAAGTGAACAAACCACCCAAAGGCATGATAGCGAAGAAGACCAAAGTAGCAACGGCAATAAAGAATCCAACAATCGAAACAGCATGTGCAGACTTCGAGATAGCGGACAAACCAGCCCAGTAGAAGGAGTAAGCAAAAGGAACAATGTTGATGACCAAGATAATGATCAAGAATACCAAACGCCGACTCAAATGCTGAGCTCCAGCCCACTCTCTAGGAACGAACATCCATTCAAAAACAGTGGCCATAACTTCAATGAAAGAAGCAATCATACCACCCATAGCAGGAGCGGCCCACTGAGAAGATGCCGTTGGCTTGTTGTTGATGGTCTGAACGTAATGCTGAGTGTATAAAGTTGGGGCGTTGTAAGCGGTGTACATCCAGTAGATGGTAACGTGAATAATCCAGATTCTGTTGAAGTTGGTGACAAGATGCAACCAGGTTCTGATTTCCTTGTAAGTCTTGAAGAAAACATTTTGCCATTCAACTTCACCCAATCTCATGAATCTCTCCTCCATAGGAATGTCGACCAAACGAGTGCCATCGTTGAAGATGATTCTGGAAATACCCTCGGGGTACCAGAACAACTGGTTGACATCATCGTAGCCAATAATCTTGTTGTGGTCTTTCTCACGCTTAACAAATCTACCCTCGTAGATTTCGTAAACCTGGGATCTAATGAATCTGTAGATGGGGGTGATAATTCTGTTCAAGTAGTCACCCTCTGGAACTGGGTCTTGTCTTTGCTGGCACTGAGGAGAGACCAAGTAATCGAGAGCGGTCTTGAAGAGGAAACAAATGAGCTCAGAGGTGAAACGAACTTGGTTAGCCTCACCCCACAACAACAAGTAAAGAGCAATATCTCTCACTCTCTCTTCTGGACTGAGGACGTTCATCTTAGCCTTCCATCTGATGTTGGCGGCTTCCATGGAGTAGTCACCCTCCAACTCATTGTTCAAAGCATCAATGTCTTGACCGTGCTCCTCGGCGGCCTTTCTAGCCTTCTTGGACTTCTTGCTGGCCTTTCTAGCCTTTCTACCAATCTTTCCAAGGTTCATGTTGGCGAAACCGATAGACTCGTCCAAATCCTGTTGGGAGGCGAAGAACCATTTTTTGTAGTTGGCGTTGTCACCTCCGATGTAGTCAGCGTGCAAGGACAACAAGGCCTGGGCTGGTGACATACGCGAAGATCTGGAGTCCAACAAGGTCATGAAGTAGTCGAACATGTTTCTCATGGAATCTCTCTGGAAACCAAACTTGTTGGTCAAGTCAATGAAAATGTCCTCAATGTGCTCGATCTTGATAGGAGCCTGAGGGTCAGCAGACCAAGCAGGGTAAGGCAAATTCGAAGACAACTGAAACTGGGAGGGATCATAGTTAGGGTTGGCACCATAGATAGGAGTAGAGGCACCAGAAGATCTACCACCAGCATAACTCATCTGGGATGGAGTGTACTGGGCACCGTACTGGTCGTAGCCGGGAGTGCCAGGGGCCTGACCACCACCGTAACTGAAGTCAGAGAAGGCCTCTGGATCAGCGTTGTAGCCTGCAGCAGCCTGTTGACCGTAGTTCTGGTAACCGTCCATGTCGTAGGGCTGCTGCTGATATTGTTGGTTGGGGTCGTAGAAGTCAGCGCCCTGTTCGTATTGAACAGGTTGGCCCATCTCATCATAGGCGGCCTGCTGATAGTATTCACCACCGTGCTGACCACCTTGATCCTGATTCGGGTCGTAGTAGTTGTGGTTGTTATCGTAAGACATCTAGTCTGTTAGTAAGAGCGTTCAAGCGCACGCCACTTTGCAATAACTGATGGGAAAAAGCGAAAGACTGAAGGATCAGAAACACGAAAAACTCCTCAACGCGAGAGGCACAGGAACAGCGTCGGGGACTTTGTGAGACCGAGACGTGAAAAAAAAATCAACGGGTACTTTTTGCAAAAAAAAAGCGGATCGCTGATCTGTTTTGGAGTGAATCTGGCGGAAGTGTCTCAAAAAGGGATGGAAAGAAAATTCTGAGTGGGACCTCCTCGAGAAAATATGGGTTAAAATTAGAACCGCTGGGCGTAGCAATTAGATGTAAAGGGCAAGGAAGTGATCGAATCAGGAAAGCAGGGAGCATGGCTGTATGCAGCACTCAGGAGACCCGGATGCAAGGCACCCAAAATCGAAGGGCCGTTTCCGGAATACCTTCTTGTGTGGCGAGATCAAAACTTGTAGGGTTAAGTCTTCGAGGATTCTTTCTTTTCATTTCAAAAAAGCGGCTCTGGTGATTTGAATTTGCTGGATGTCTCAGCCAGTCCAAATGCGAGGGAGCTTGACCTGAATAGAGTTAACATGTCGCGCAGAGGCCCAAATGAAAAAAAAAAGAAAAGTGAAGACGGAACGCCAACAGGTTTCGTGCACGTGACTCGGCCAATATCGGCCAGTGGGCGGTTTTGAGCCTGAAACGAGCTCTCTGATTAGAAACAGTGTGGCACGACAGGCTGGCCGTTGTTTCGCTAAGTGTGCTTTCCTGAATCGAACGCCAAGGGACGTTATTGTATCACGTGGGGAACGTCACGTGGGAGGCGCAGAATCTTTTGCTATAGCCAAGGTCCTGGGGAGGCATTGGAGGAGGGTGGGAGTTTGTAACATTGGAATACGTTGGAGTGGTTCGCTTGAGTCCTTGTGGACCCTTTGTGGACGTGTGGGCGAATGGGCAGACGTGGATCAGCGGATCGGGCGAAAATGGCCCCAGAAGAAGCGGGAAAAAGCGTTATTGAGCAAAGTGGCCACGGCGAGGCCAGTGGAGACAACTGGAAGCGCAGAAAGCGCCCACCAGAGGGAGAAACATACCTTTCGACAACAGACAACGGTGAAGAAGAAGAAGAAAAAGCGTAGGAAACGCAGCGATCTGGATCAGGTAAGGCAGAGAGGACACGAGCCGCGCACGACCTTCGGGACGCGAACGCCAAAAAATACCATACCATGCCAGAGAAGCGACCCGCCTGAGGCGGCATATAGCAGGCCCCAAATGGACTAGGAGGTGAGAAAGGCACCGAGGGAAATTGAGGAAGGGAAGATTTTAGGAAATTTTTATTTCGGTTATTGGAAATTTGGGATGACTTCTTTGGGTTTATTTTTTTAGAAAACAATTTTTTCTCTTTCCTGGCAGAAAAACAAAGGCACCGGAGGAGCCGAGCGAAGTCCGCGAAGGGGTTGCTGTTTACCCTGGCTGGCTGCGAAAAGTGCCTACTGTACTGCCCAGGGAGGGACCCAAGAGCAGTTGAATTTGGCTGACTTTGAAGATCAGAAAAAAAAAAGAAAAACAATTCAAATCTCAAACAAAAGAAGAATGAGAATATTTACAATTTGCTTTATTTATGAAAATGGCCGCGACGTCTGAACAATGAGTAGGGTTCAGCGTGGATGGCCTGGCTGAGAAATCGCGAGTCCATAGACAGCCACGCCAAATTGCAAGTCAGCGCACGAGCTGCAATCGCCTTTCTGGCTGATTTGGAAAAAAAATTTAAAAACGGAAAGAGAGTTTAAAGGAGCAAATGCAAAAACGCAAAAAGGCAATGCTTAAATCACCCAAAGCTCGAGAAATCTCCATCCCCAGAATCACAAGAACGCTGCCCCTGCGCCATACAATAAGGCCACTGAGACCCGCAGGTGTCCTCGGCTGCGAGTTGCTACCACAAAAAACACAAAACAGCGCCGTGGAGCGCTTAAACACGTCCGCGACGCCGGTGGATTTAAAATGGCGTGGCCTGAAATGGCGTGAAAAATTGGCGGGTTTGGAAGGCGTTGATTTCCTTGCGTTGGACGTGGCGTTGATCTGAAGCGTATCGAAAAATGCCTCAGTTTGAGAATCTGCGGGAGGTTTGGTTTTGGAATTTTGTCCGCCCGGGGCTTACGGTGTTTCCGATGCTTGCGATATTAGGCTGAGTCGCCCGCCAGGCTGAGCCCTTTGTTGAGGGAAATTGAGTGGGAGTCAAGTAAGCCACTCGGACTGAAACAGACTTGCTTGGTTGATTCGCCAGATCAGGCATCACGATTGTGTAGAAGTCGTAACGAGATGTCTCAGGCGAATCGTAAGGAAGGTGTAGATTGGGGGATTTCCCAGAATGAATATGATCAGTCGGAGCTAACATAAGATTCAGTGTCCTAGAGTAGATTTAGGGAAAGCACTGAACAGAAGAGGTCCTAGGGATCATGAAAGATGAGCAGTAGATAAGAGACACCAAAGATATCTTGGATAAGAGATTCTAGGAATTTTCGTGGAAATTCGTAGGAACGTCTTTGTAGAGAAGAATGAAGAGAGATTGGAGGATTTTTTAAACCCTGATACTGAAAGGCGTAGGCGCTTCAGGGCCTTAAATGTAATGAGTCTACTTGAGCCGAGACAAATAAGCCATTCACAAACGCCGCTCTCTGAGGCTCAATCTCCAACTGTCGGTATTCTGGCAGATATGTGCATTTTCAAGAGTCATTGATCTACACAGATAAAAGCAGGATACACCGTGATTGTTTTCAAGAGTTGTATCGGCGTCGACCTCTTCTTTTAACATGCTCTGGAAGTTTCCACCAACTTACTTTTTCTTTCTCTGTTCGAATGTCGCCATTATATTTTCACAATTCCAATAGCCAAAGTATAGAAAATCAAGAGGTTGCACCTATACGCTGGATGTGCTTTGTCTTGGTAGGTGAACACCGATTCGGGATGGCCAGGTGGAGAAGCTTTTTTCAATGTGACACCATTCACATTCCCAATTGCATTCCTTTTCTCCTGGCTGAAAGGACGGTGACTAAGGCTCTTGAACTCGCCGATCTCGCTTCATGTTCACTCATCCAAGTCTCGATCGATGCATTCTGGTTAAGCTGCAGAGTCCCAATTACATTTAGCAAACCCTTCTTCAAATTCATACATCTTTCCTTCGCCTTTTAACCTTTACAATCCATTAAAACGCAATTCCCTTTTTTTTTTTTTTTTTGAAGTACTTTTTTTCAGCACCCGTCTTTCTGCATTTCGTACTACACTGAATATTTTGCATCCATTTCTCAGACTCAGTGTACACCCACACCATCATGAAAAATCAAAAACAACACACTTTCCGAATAAATAAAAATCTACAGTCAGCTTCAACCTTCACTTCACCCGAAGGCAGAATTCATTCTCTAGGCGGGCCTAGTCTGTCTATTTTCTCTACTCCGTCCACCCCAAGTCGCCCAACTCCTTGCGGATGTCGCCCTCCTTGTTGATCTTGCTCACCTGGGTGTCCTCTAATTGGTCACCCAGCGCCTGCTTCATCTTCAACGTCTCAATCGCCCGGAGCTTCTTCAACAACAGGCGGATTTTCTTCTCCTCCAACGACACAACACCTCCAACAACACCAGCCTCAGGAGCAGGCGACGCAGCCTCGGGCGCCGGACTGACGCTCTCCTCTGCCTTCTTGGCCTCTCTCTTCTTTCTGTTCTTCGCAGCGTTCTTGCTCTCCTTCAGCTGGGGAGTAGCAGCACCAGGGACCATTCCCGGCACAGTTTTCTTGGCGCCATTGCCGGCGGCGCCGAAAGAGCTTTGCAATTCTTTCTGGTACAACGACGTCGAGGCGGCAGCAGCACCAGAGTTTCTAGCGTGTGGCGGTCTGTAGGCTCCAGCTGGTTTGGCGGCAGCCAGACCACGAGAGGCGGCACGTTTGGCCAAATACTCCACAGCAGACTGCTGGGGCTCGGGACATGGTTCTAGTTGTCTCAAGCCAGGGAAGTTGTCGAGCGGCTGGGGCTTCCAGGTGATGGAGAATAACTCAGGGTACTCTCTGAAGTAGACCAACTGACCGCTAGCATGCCACACCTTCAAGCCATTGTCGACACGCAAACGTGGCGAGGTAGTGGCAGTCAAGATAAAACGACCGCAAGGCGACCACTCACACACGGAGGTGTTGGAGGCCTCAAACGTGCACACTTTGCTGAACTTGTTCTGGCGGTCGTACACATCAACGGTGCCCTGCAAATTGCCGAAACCAGCCACAAGCACGTAGCGGCCGTGGGGCGAGTATAGTATAGTGTTACGAGGAGCCGTGGGCAACAGGTGGATGGAATTGCCTCTGGCATCGAAGAAAGTCGTCTCCGAGGGCATGTAGCCGTAACTCACGGCGAATTCTCTGGCCAGCGGCGACCAGGTGATATCGTGAATAGGGCCCTCTCTCTTCAAGTCGATACGCTCGTACGAGCCGGCAATACCCAATAAGTACAAGTTGGTTTCGCCGTAGTAGGACTTGTTGCTGGTGTCATGGTCAGTGGAGGCCAAGGCAAGCAAAGCCGTACCCAAGGCGTTCCATTTCAACTGACACTTCTCTGCTTTGAAAAACGTCTTGGAGCAGATGGGCTGGTTGAATGAAGGCACGTTGTAGATGAGCACCTGAGCGGGTTTTCCACCCTTTTCGGGAATGAAGATGGCCACCGCAGGGTTCTTGCCGGGGCTGATCTGGAAGTTCTGGAACGTGGCGCTCTGGTCCTGGAGCTTGAACTTGTACGAGGGCTTCTTGATGTCGAAGGCCTCGCTCACCTCGAAGAAGTGTATCTCTTTGTTGTAGTAGTTCTTGGCCATGATCCGGCTGTCCTGGGTGAACTGTGGCTTCCAGCCTCCCTGGTGCTTGTTGCTCCACGAGGTGACCACCTTTTTGGCCTCGGCGTCAAAAACATGGATATTGTCCGACCAAACACCGCTTTCCCGGTCCACCAACACAGGTCTTGTCCATATGGCCAAGAAGCGACCGTTTGGAGAAAAATGCAAATCGTAGGCCTCCTTCACGTCCACCTGGGCCAAAATCTCGTTGCTGGGAGATCCGTCTTTTGTGTTGACAAGCACAATTTGCGTGGGCTGGGTGTAGGCGAAGACTTTACCGTTGGGGCTGTAAAGAGCACATCTAACCTCAGCAGAAGGCTTGGGAAAGCCCTCCACGTCGGAGTAATTTTCAATCAAATCTACCGATTTCGGCTGGCGGCCTGGCGTTAGTAGGGGATTTGAAGCGGAATTGCTGCATACATACAGAAAAATTGGGTGTTTTCAGACATGAGGTGTAGATGGAGTTGGAGCGTTGAGAAAAAAATGGCCTCTGGTGTGCGGATCAGTGCATCCACTACCATTCCTACCACAGTAGGAAATACCGTCGATTAGTGTGGGTTTTTGAGGTTGGGCAAAATAGGAAGGTTTTTTTGAGTAATTTGATCGATAAAAGTAATTTTTTTTGAGGTCGGGCAAAACGGGATGTAATCAGTGTAGCAAAGTAGAGGAGATTTTGTTTTGTGAGGTGCTGGTGGTGGAGTACATGTAGATGTCGGTTATGGTTGGGTGTGAATGTATGGTTGTCTTTTGGACGATGCTTTTGGAAAATTGGGGCTTTAAGGAATTCTGGGACATTTTGAAACTTCAGGCCTTTTGAGCTTTTGTGAGTCTTTGAAGAAGTTTGGATGCTTTGAAAGCTTAGTTCTTGAGCTTTTGACACCATGCTTGGCCTGTTGGGATGTTTCGCTTGAACCGAATGACACTACAACAGTGTTGGGGATAAGATGAGGGAAAATCGTGCAAAAAGTGCAAAACTTTAAAAAGGACGTCTTGGTATATATCGACTTGCGTCGAAAGCGACAAAAACCAATCTACGCCAAAGTGAAGTGACCGTAGTAAGTAGCCACTCCGTGGTGACATTAGCTACATTCTTGGCTTGAATAGTCCCAAGCCCATTACAATTAATTACCAGATCTCTTTCTGAGCTACTGTGTTCCTTGCTAGACAGCCCATCGCAGACCGCTAATTGGATGTTCCAAAAAGAAATTCCACTACAGCATTATCACCATTCGAGAGGCCGACAAAGAAGGGATGATACAAATTTGGCCTAAAGTGGATTTGATAGCCGCAGATACTTGGGGCATTTACTCCTTGTGCATCAACGCCTCGAGCAATGTAAGTAGAATTTTTCCAACCGAAAACGCCGAATTGAAGCATAGCAAATCGTTGATAGATTGCTGCATTGGTTACTGCAATGAGAGCCCCGCTGTTGCCAAGGGTGCTACGGGTATAATGGCTTAGATGTTTAATATTTCAATTAGCGCTAGCCTTTTTACTACAATTCAGCATTTCAAAAGACACAAGATTGCTTTTTGATAAACTCCTCAACCCAGGACTGATAAAACTCAACCTAAGGCCTACCATTTTGCATGTCTCACATTTTCCCGCCTTCTCACCACCAATGCTGTTTGTCTCATTATTAGCCGAGGAGCATATTTCTGGTGTCGCCTTGACGCATTTTGCAGACGAAAAAAAGTAAAAGATAATACTTCCAACCGAGGTGTCCCAAACGAATGTCTATTCCAACTGCCCAGTTGGAATGAGACTATTATATCTCAACGTAACGAAGATGCTGAAAGAAAGCCAAATGATCAAATCTGATAACCGGTCTCCATGCTGACTGTTTTCAACAGCTTGAAACCAAAAGAACTCAGTACATAGAATATTATCAGCACTTGCGTATCAAAAACATTTGTTCCATGAGCCAACAGCACAACTGTTGAATAGTCCGTGATCTACTGAACATGAAAAAGTTCTCGATACCGGGCTACAAAGCTTAGAGAGCTCTTTGAACCAGGGATTTATATCCTTGGCTTTGTCTGCTAATTATCTTATTCTTTGCTGTGTTCTTAACCCAGCTATCGGCAATTTGGACTTCACAAAATCCGTAACAGATCAACCATCAGCATGTCATCAACTTTTCGGCTTGGCTAGAGAATGGCAAGAAAGAATCGATGTTAGAAGTAAGAGGCTTTTCAATTCGAATTCATTGCTTTCCAATAAATGCTGGTTCTAAAACCGTCCAAAAATCCATCTTTAAGAAACGGTATTATGTAACTAATTTTTTGAATACAATGCTTATTACATTGTAATGTAAACGAGCTTCAATGTATTTCTGTTGGCTTGAATGGCTCTTTTTGCATCCATTATTGGTGCGGCTGAAAGACACATAGTGACAATGATAGCTGATGTACAATCCGCTTTCGATGTCAAATAGTCAATAAATCCTTCTTCCTTCTCTGCCACTGCAATTTGATGGCCTTAATTTTCCATTATAGAAAATGGCCAAAAGTGAGTTCTCGGTTAACGAAGATCTTTCACTTTACGAGGTCTCGTGCATGCCTATCTTTATCTAAGCGAAAGATGGCACCACAATGGCATATTCCTTCATGTACAACTTTCTACTTCTACAGATGTCGTGATGTGATATCAATCCATTTGCGAGATATGAACCGACTATTCGGGGAGTCCCCGTGCCATGCAGTGAACGAATGTTCGGATTTAATAACGATGCAGATTTTTTGGTTTTCCTTTCCTTTTGCAATAATCTTGTTTGATGTTTTTCTTTCTTTTTTTTTTTTTGAAATCATAAAACGTGCTGGTACCCCTAGTGGACTGGTTCCTGTGAAGCAGCGAAGCTTACATGCCCTGTCTGATCCTCAGCGGGAGGAACCTGGTCAAACTCTGCCACGTCGGGATAAGCTTCATGTTGAGCGCCGTTTTCAACGTCTTCTGGCATTTCCGGTGAATACACCTCCTCAGGCATCTCAGGTGGCACATATCCGGGCAATTTGGTGGCAGCCTCGACAAAGCCAAGGTTGTATGCCTCCTGATACCACTCCAAAGGATCACCTTGAGCGAGGCCCTGCTCTGCAAGCTGACCCATGGCATAGAAGGCTTCCGGGAAGCTGAACTCCTTGCATGCTCGGTCTGCCCACATGAGTGAACCATTAGGATCAGGATATGGTATGTGCTTGCTCAGGCCATTTGTGCCAACCATGAACCACCTGCTCAAACCAAGCATGGCCTCAGGGTGACGCTTGAACTTCAACGGCGAGGTAGCCGCTTTGATGAACCATTGAATGGATTTGTTGGGGTTGTGTTTTCTGTTCAAGTCGCCATTCTCGTAGATGTGCCCCAAACGCACCTGTGCCTGGAGACAATGGAGCCTGGCAGCTCTGTTATAGTAGCTCAAACTCTTGGCATAGTTGACAGGAGCAATCTCCAAAGACTGTTGCACGAACTCGTCGTTCTCAGTCAAGTCACCAGGGTAGATGCCCTCGTAGATCTTCGCCAACTGGAAAGAGGCCAAGCCCGAGATCTCTTCAAGCTCGTCACGGTCCTCAGGGCCCAACTTGATGTCCTTGGACTCCATGTCGATATCCGAGAGACTCTTCAAGTACTTGAAATACTTCATCAGACGCACCTTGGGCACGGTCAAGTATATTATGGCCACCTGGTAGATGGCACGATTGTAGCCCAACTTGGCGGCCTGGGTGTAATGGTATAATGCAGTGTCAAAGCCCTCCTCCGTTTGGTCCTCCTCAAAGAGAATGGCCAACTTGTGGTGCGCACGGAAGAAAAGCGGGTTGAGTTCCAAACATTTGCGGAAGAAACGGTCAGCCTCGTCCTTGTCTTGCTGGATGTTGAAATCTTGTTCGAACCGGGGCACGTAGTCGTGCATGAGCAAACAGCCATGGATGTAGCAGACCTCAGCGAAGGTACGGCGGTCCTGGGGCGTGTGTTTCTCAACATCGAGCTCCTTCAACATCTTCTGCAAGTGGGTCACTGCCAGCTTAACAAACGTGAGTTTGTTCATCGCAGCTTGTTCAGAGGGAATACTTTCGCCCTTGATGTTCACGTACGCATAGAGCTTGTAGCACACAGCCTGGATCAACATCTTGGCCCAGCGCAAACGGAAATCGAAAGTTTTATGACCTGCGGCAATGGTCTGGCGAAGGACCACAAACTCCTCGATTTTGGCGTTGATGGTAGCGTCCAGCGACCGAGGAGGCGCTTGGGGCTGCGGCGATACAGAAATCCTGCTGTGGCGGGGGCTACCCTGGTACATTTGCATTTGCTGCTGCTGGAGCTGCTGAAGCTGCTGGATCTGCTGCTGCATTTGCTGTAGCTGGAAAGCGGCGGCACCACTCGTGTCTGGCACATTGTCGGCGCTGGGGTAGCCGTAGTGCAAAGACGAGGGCAGTGGGGGCATGGCAGTTCCTGGGAAGATTGGGGGTGGGGGGCCAGGCATGGGGGGCACGAACTGGCTCTGGCGGCGGTTCTTGCGAGAAATGGACCGCTGCTGTTCCTTCTGAGGAGCGATTCTAGAGGGCTTGCGACCCACGCTGAAGTTCAGCTCGCTTTGCAAGGAATTGTACGACGAGCGGGACGCAGTGGAGTCATTTCGGGAAGGAGCATTTGAGTGTGATGCTGGAGGCACAGGAGGCTCATTTGCATGCTCATTTGCAGCCATTATGGCCGCATGGACGCCCGGGTCGAGGTCCTCATCACCCAGATCCACGGTATTGAAAAGGTATTTGCCGTAGTCGGAAATAGCCGAGTCTTCACGAGCAATTGTGGGTTCCAGCAAATCCAGCGCCGTCAGGGTTGTGGCTGTGGACGAGTGGGAAGTGGTGTTGATGGGAGGTGGGCGAGCGAGGCCAGAGACCCCCACCACAGACGGCACTGGAGGATCGTCCTCGACGGTTTCATCGACAGGCGCCTCCTCCTCAGTTTCAAGAGCCACAGGGTCAACGTTCATGGAAACCGCCCGAGGCACCTGGCGCTGCTCGGCATGTGCAAGAGACGGCACCAGCGACAGGCGGTTCAGCTTGAGCGTAGACATGCGGGAGTTGCGCACGAGCCCAGAGGCGGCATTTGCATTGGCCGTACCTGCCAGGTGCAAGTTCTGGTACGAACCGGCCTGGCCTGAGTTGTACTGGCCCTGGTTTGCCCCGTAGAAATTACTCGAGGCGGAGCGCGATTGAGGCGTGCTGGAGGAGTAGGCAGATATCAAGTTGCTGATGCTGCCGGAACTGACCGCACGGGGGTTTCCCGGCATCCCGTCTCCGGTGTTTCCAGCGAATCCTGCCAAATTGGCACTGGATCCGCTGCGTGGACCCTTGTGGCCCGCCATGGCTGCGTAGTACTGTTTCCACTGGTCGTAGTACGGGTGGCGTTCGTCCTCCAGTCCCAGTGACGCTTCTGCCAGCGACGCCAGCGTGTACGAGTCGTCTGGGTACGTGGGTGCCGTGGCCGCAGCGTACAGCATGGAGGTGGAGGCCAGATGCGAGACCCTGACGGGGCGAGAAGCCACTGCCGGGCTGGTGGGCACCGTCGAGGACGATTGGCGCTGCTGAAGACCCACTAGACCGCCCGGGGGCGAATCTCTGCTTTTGGCAGGGGTCAAGGAGCCCTCGGCCTCGTGGAGGTGTTCCTGGGAACTGAAGCCATGAGACTGGCGACGGGGAAGAACGAAGCTGTTCTGGAAGGTGCCCACGCTGTTCAGCGACCAGGAGCGGCCCTGGAGATGAGGGTGTGGAGGCTGGTGCTGTGGAAACGTGTTCAGCTGTGGCAGATGGACCTGCTGAAGCTGGATCAGACCCTGGCTGTGGGAATGGCCATGGTTCTGAGAGAGCTGCAGAGGCTGCAACGCCCGGGGCTGGAGCAGGTGGCGGTTGAGCTGGTTGGTGGCCACGGCCTTCCGAGGTGGAAGGTCCAGGTGCCGTTTGGTGTCCTGTGACAGATGGGACAGCTGGGAGGTGGACAGGGAGAACTCGGAAGCTTCAACCAGCGAGTCCAGGTTCAGCGAGGACTTGGGCCCCGGCTTTGAGTCGGAACGGAACTTTTTGAAGATACCCATGGGAAAGGCGCCAGGCCGAAGCGAATGAAGAACGGGTGGTGTTGGAGGAAAGGCAAAAAAAAAAGTAGCCCAATGCAGTGCAGGTATAGGGCACGGGTTAGGTTGAGGATCCGTAGGGGGCTGGGCAGGGAGGTTGGAGGTTCGGAAATAGGGCAGAGGCAAAGAAAAGGACGGAAGAATTCGGCTATTTGGGCTACCAGCACAAACGGTTGTCGGTGGATCGAGCAACAAAGGCTTTAACCTACCGGTCTTAATTTGGAAGTGAGAGAAGAAAAATAGCCGCTCAGCGGCTCTACAGGGCCTTACGGCAGAGGCACTGGCGTGCTAATTTGGGCGCAAACGTAAACAGCACAGCCAACAAGGGACAATCGGATCGTCTGGGGTTCGATCAGGGGAGCAAGAGACGGTGAGATTTGACTCAAAAAAAGCAAAACAAAAAAGAAAAAAATTTGCCCGGGGGCAACGCGGCAGCAAAAACCCAGATTTATCCGTGGTCTCACTCAGGCGACTGCGCACCGGCTGCTAAATTTACCTCAGCGAGCAAGTGTGGCCTCAGAATACGAGGCTGCGACTGTCGTCTACAGAGACTCGCCCAGGGGCCGCAAGGAGAGGCCTTGTGAATTCCGCCATTCTTGGGGGTTCAAACACACAGAAAAAAACTACCACCAAACCAGGACCCAATTAACATAAAATTTAAAATTTTCCGGCCCTTCGGCTTTTACTGCCCACCGAGATGCCCCCTTCAGTTACCCCCCGTGCTTCGAGCAACCGGCTCCTGAGACACCCTGTGGATTCGCATACACCTCCCAGCAACCGATCTGTTGCTTACTGAAGCCTCGCTGATACGGATTTTCCCAAGCCGAGTTGGCTCTTTGGGAGGATTTTCGAATACTGCCATTGGCTGGAAACTGTTCGTTTCGGGCTTATGGCTTTTGAAGGTTGACTCGGTGCCTTGACTGGCCTGGGTTTATGACAGATTTATGCGTTCGCGCGCAGCTCTCGACAATTCCCTGGTCCATGCATGGACTCATAACTGGCGGTACGAGAAAGTGAGACAGCTGGATTTGGAGAGGTTGGGATAAGGAAGGAGGAAGGCGTTTCTTCGTTTCGGGTTCCTCACAGCCGCCTCCTTGTTAATCTTAAGCTCCTTGTCACGCCGGGGCTTGTGCTCTTGGCCCTTCTCTGCATATGCGTGGCTGCCATCGCAACCCCAATGGATACTGATTTCCCCAGTTGGGTCTAATTACAAGCGCTGCCACAAATCTCGATTTTTTGGTTTTTATCGAGAATTAGGTTTCAGGCGTTCTGATTGGTCGGTCTTGAAAATTCAACACCACCCCAAGCGGCACTTTCGCATGGGCCCTGAAGGTTCCGAAATACCTACGAATGTGAAAAGCGCACCCCAGCAATACTGACGCGGAGCAGGGAACCACAAAAAGAAAAACGCAAAGAAACGAAGCAGATGGAGAAGATGCCCGCTCTTCTCTAATTCTCATTCATCTTATTCTGACCCTCTCGTATCTGATTTTGATCTGGCCAAAAATAAGGTTTCTGCCAGTTTAAGGTTCCTGATCGGATCTCGCCCTGCAGGTCCGCAATACCCCAACCAGGTTAGTCCATATGGAGGACAAGAGGTCTGATCTATCATTCCCACTTTCTCTATGTACTGTTCACTGAATAAATTAGTTTTCGCCCACGACCGCCGGTACCTCGGCTATCATTAATGTCCTGTCGGGACGGGTCGGGCGCCATCTTCGTCTGTATGTCACGGGTAGAGATTAATGCCACAGAATTGCGCACTAGGAGCTGTTTGTGGTCGGTGGACCTCCGGTGGTTTCTCGCTGGTGGGAGAGGAAAAGTCAAGATTTCTGAGACTTGAAGCAGTGCTTGTTCAGCTTCATCGCCTCGACCTGGGGCAACGCAGATCGGGGCTTGTAGTTTGTAGCTCTCCGAGTGCTTCATTGCTCATCAGGGGAGTCACACGAAACCAGAGGCTGTTCGCTCGAGACCAAACGAAGCTCAGGCGAATCTGGTTTGCCCTCGCAGTGCTCCCTGCAAAGTTGAAGGACACTTTAGTCGCGTGCTATTAGAGCGTTCTTCATTGGCGGATTTTGCTCAGTCGCTCTCAACACGATCCCTCACTTGCTGGCTCTCCACAACCATCGCTGTAACGTTTCTTCGCCCTTCTACCTTATCCTTGCCTTTGGCTTGCTTATCTCCCGGCAGCTCCTCGCCAGGGGCCTTCTCCCTGATCCTATCGGTAATCTCGCTCTTATCGGTAATTTCTCGCTTAGCTCGATTTGGCAACATTATAACTCAGAACTCGCAGGCCCAAAGTCCAACCAGTTCCACGTCCCGTTCTGCGAGGGCTCATCTATAAGTATCTCGTCTGTCGCTTCAAGGTGTCCTAACCCGGCAGCCGCATCGGTGTCCATCGAAGCGAAGTCTACATGGCGCAGTGGGGAGTCATCCGCACCAATGGTAAACGAGTCCAGCTGGAAAAGATTCATGTTGAGTAGTTTGTCCATCTCATCAGTTCCATTTTGAATGTCGTTCAGCCCGTCTTGCGGGTGCTGGAAGTCTAGGAACGTCTGCACATGGTCGTCGTAAGGCAGCGCAAAAGTGTCCAGCAGATTGGTGCTGAGTTGCTTGAAAAGACCTGTGTTGTTGTTGGAAATGAAACTGTCGAGGGACTTGCGGCCCCCGTTGTAGCGTGCATCGTAGGCGGCGCCATAGCGGGATACTGGAGATGGTTGTCCATGCTGAGCGGAAGCGGAGTTGTTGAGGGGACGGAGAATGCCGTGAAGCTTGTAAAATAAACCACAGGCATTGCAAAGAAGATCGCCCTGGGCGGTTTTACGCCAAAGTGGCGTGGTTCGGGTGTGGCAGTTGGTGCACTGTAAGGTCGCTTTGGAGGATGAGGATGAGGAGTCGAGTTTCAGGTTCACCAGCGCCGCCGGAGTAAGCGTTGTCGCCCGGGCGGGTGTGCGGACCGTTCTGGATGTGTAGTTCTGTGGCGAGTCCCGGGGCAACGTCTTAGAGCCTGACTGGGATAATTCATAGTCCTGCTTGAGTGTCAGTTCAAGCAGACTGATGTAGGAAGAAAGGAACAGACTGGGGTTCGACGCCCGAGCTTTTTCGGACTGGTTTTCCAACAGGGACAGTGGCGTGGCCTCCTGCTTGGGCGGGGCGGACGGTTGGTGATGGTGTTGTGTCGCTGGAATCAGCCTGGGTTCATTTTTGGGCTCATCGGAGGTTTCCTCCTGGGAAATCCGGCGAATGTGGGCCACGTAATCAAAGGTGTCGTCCATATCCACCGACTTCCTTTTGGGCACGGGCTTCTCGACGCCGCCGTGTTGGTGCCTCTTCAATGCTTTCTGGTTCTGGATTCGCCAGGCAATGTTGGAGACCCGCTTGTTGTGTGGAAGGTAAGCCTTGTGCTGATACATGGATAGAATTTTGAGAGACAGGTTATCTGAGTCTTTTATAAGGTCAGCAACCGAAGGATGTTGTTTCATGGCGGGAGGAGGAGGATATATATTGGGGAAGTTGGGTGAATGAGGGGCTCCCGCGCAGGAGACGTCTTATAGAGGACGATAGAGGGTGCGAGCCAATAGGCGGTAGGGGAACGGTAAGAGGGAGAAAATTACATGGATGTAATGGGAGAAGGCTGGAGAGTCAGAATATCCGGTTTATTTAGCGAGATTCAGCAGTCAAGGGTGATTATAATGGGCCTTTCTATTGCGGTGGCTGCGAAACGAGGCGATCTTGCCGCACCAAAAACAGAACAATGGGATGCCGTAGCGGCGAGCGATCCCAATCTGGGGTCTGCTTTCAGCGTTGGGTCTAACTTTCGGAGACTGTTTGCCATTTTTGAAGGCAGTTTAAGCTCGAAGATCAAGAGAATGAAAGCAGGTTTCGAGAACAGCAAAGGATGATGGAATCTAATAAAGAAAAATAGAAGAACTTTAAAATTTCTCAGAATCAGGGAACCAGCCAAACCGTCGGAACGTCTTTTCCATTTTCATTGTTTCATCTTCTGGCCTCGCCGTTTGTCTTGGTGCCGGCGCCCCTGTCGGCTTTGTGTCACAACCTAATTCAGCCATGGCTGCAAACCCTCATCAGCCAAACCTGCGTGTTCTGGGGAAACGCCTCTCGAGGGGTAAGTTTCACCGATTGAAGATCAATATGACTAAATTCGAAGAAAGCACTGATTCTTCTTAAGGAGAAGGAAGCCACAAATTTAACGAAACTTTCAAAGAAGAGGGTTTGGTCAAACGCTCACTTTGCTCTCACTTTGCTCTCGCACTCTGACGTAGATTCCCGGCGATCGCTGCGGATACCTGATGCCCCAAGCCGACTCGCAGCCAAGTCTGTGAAACGGCGATGAATATTTGGGATTTGTTAACTTTTTCACGATTATTGAAGAAGCTTTGTTGATTAATGATTATTAATTATTGATCAGGACGCAAAGGCACGCTTTCGTTTCCTCGGGGGCATTTCGATTCACAAGTTTTCGGAAGCCAAAACACGACCGAGTCTCGTAATGGTCCCCACATCTGCAGACCACAAACGCCTGTGGATCAGCCTAACCATGACCAGGGAGAAGACCTTCTTTACTTCGAGAACATTTGAAATTGAAAAAAAATTGCCATCGTGTCAGAGAAAGTTTTGCATTTCGTGTCATGGAGAACATCCTTGTCCTTTGATAATCGGGTTTGAAGAGAAATAGCAGCCAATTTGCCCTGGCAGTGCATTTGCCGAATCGCACAGTCAAGCGTCACAATGCTCGGACTTAGCTGTGGGGTACGGCCGGGTTCCTCGTTCTGGCACTTCGCAGAAACGTCTCGATGTCAGCCAATGAGGCGTAGAAGATTGGGTGGGGTTTTGAACCTAAAAAATAGATTTTTGAAATCGAAAAGTTGTTAAATGAAAAGTCTTTTTGCTTTTTTTTTTTTCCTATCTGGCGGTGTTGAAGGTTGGCGGTGCCTGGTAGAGTTTTCTGGGGTAGGTCGCGCGGGGCCAGTAATTAAGAATGCGAATTAAATAGATGGGCGCGACGAGGAGTCTGCTTCCATGGGTAACTTGTAAATTTCAGATCTTTCAGCCACAAATGGGAAAAAAGTAGGACATAAATTTTGGTCTTTCTTATTTATATTAGCTGAAATGTCGAAACAGCTTCTGAATTGGAATCTACTGCAAATCCCCAAAGCTCTACACGGTGCACAATTACTTGATTCACCTCTGAATACGTGCCAAATAGTTCACCAGAGGGGACACACAAAACCGTTGGGCCTTCAAAGCCCCAGGCCTTCAAATCCCCTAGTCGTCAAATCTCACTTCCTCATCTCCTATACAATCCCTAAACACAATCAACATGCTCACCGCGAACTATCAACTCATCTCATGGCAGACAAAGTCAGGGAAAATAAGGAATTTCTCCGCAACAAAGCCAAGTATATTGGCATCGGCAATGCCGACACTACCCGAGACGAATTCATCACCAACGTTCACAGAGACACCTTGGCGTCCATTGCCCAGCACGACAGTTTGTTGCAGTATAACGCTGTAGCCACGAATGAACACAAGCACTTTGTGAGGCAGGACTTGATCAAGAAGATGGTTCAGCCGCTAGGGAAGGAGGAACTGAAGGAGTAGGGGCTGGAGCTCTTTACCGATTGGACCAAGTGGCTCTGCTCCCTTGGGTGGTATTCCCGATGGACAGCGAAAGTCTAATACGTCTATATCATAAGGAACATACGGTGGGCGGATTAACATGATGGACTGCTATCAAGAGAGACGAGAGTTGAACGGGGAGGCTTTTTGGTATAGAAGAGCTAGTCTTTGTCAGGCTTGACTTCAAGCCCCGAAAGAGAAAAGTAGACTTCCCTTTACACGGTGACGAGACTTGATATCAGCCTTGAGAGTGGCTCTTCATGACAATCCAGAGGAGGTTTTTGAGGATGGGTTTTTTAAGAGATGACCAATTCTTTGATGAACGGGTGTTCTCGCAAGTGATCAAAACCGCCAGTCTTGTGAGCGAAAATCAGAGATACCGTCGAAAGTCTTGAAGAAAAATCCCCGAGGCGAAAGGTTTCAAAGCAGAGCTGGCGCTTCCACGGAGTGAAGCTATGAGCAATGCCCTCTACAGCACACAGCCTTGCCATACATCGTGCGGATTGAACTGGCAGAAGATTGCAACATTGGCAAGTCCCATCCTTCGAAGGAGCAGAACGCGGAAGAATTACTCGGAGAGCTTCGAATCAACCCCATGCTGACTCTAGACCAATTTCTCTGAGCAACCATCAACGGGCAGTTGGGATCATTGCTCAATGAGAATTTTCAATGTACATAAAAGCCTTTGAATTATTACAAGTTGCAAGGAACGTTTTACTTTTCTGCCTTCACGGAATCAACTTTATTATAGGCCAATGCTGGACGTCAAGTTTGCAGCAAAAGGCTTCATCCTCCACATAGTGTAAATTCACAAGGGCGAGGCGATGACATCAATTGGATGCGGCTAGCAACCGAGGAAATTACCATAATGCCAAGCCAGACCTAATTGCCCACGATGTCCTAAGGCGAGATTGAAACGAAAGAAAAAGAAAGTTTTAAAATAAGAAGTTCCGGACGAAAATAAAGAACAAGGAAGTGACAGTACGGTACACTCTATAAGATCTCTTTCCTCGGTTAAAGAGAAGATCTTTTGCCTCTTAAGCGCATGGTGCGATAAGCAACGGCCAGACTGGTCTGCTAAGACACAATTCCCAAAAATACTCCAGCTCCAGCCCTCCTCTTCTCGAATCTCTTCAGTAATTTTCGCCAGGCCCACGTTTCTCCAATATTTGCCAAGAACTGCCTGAGCGGCTTGACACATTCCTGCGCTTAATTGAGTGGGTGCAAAATCTTTCACCACTTCATGCAGGTAGGCTGCTTAAATACTTATCTCGAGCCACTTCCACCCCAACAACTCTATTTTTTTTGGCGCTGCCTGTGGTCTCTTTGAAACCCAAGAGATTCTGCTTTTTGTGCGCCCAAGTTTAAGATAAAGTCTTCCTGCTCGTCTGCTGCCTCAATTGAAAATGTGCCGTTTCCTCGTCAAGAAGTTGAAGTTCAAGGCGGTAAAGAACCGAGAAGAGTAAGCCACTCGTCCGAGTTTCAGCCTTACCGGTTGACTGCTGATGCAGTGGCATCTCATTTCAAAGTCGACATTGAATCTGGTCTTTCCTCGTCGCAAGCTGCTGATTTGGCGGCTAAACATGGTCCTAATAATTTGGGCAATGAGGAGTCTATCTCGTACGTTGCCATTTTGTGCCACCAAGTGTTCAATGCCATGGTCTTGGTTTTGTTGATCTCCATGATCATAGCGTTGGCGATCCGCGATTGGATCTCTGGCGGTGTGATTGCGTTTGTTGTATTCGTCAATGTTTTTGTGGGTTTTATCCAAGAGGTGAAAGCCGAGAAAACCATGGGCTCTTTGCGGAACTTGACGTCGGCTTCGGCTGTGGCTGTTCGTGATGGCCAATCATCCACAATCAACGCCGTGGATTTGGTTCCAGGCGACATTGTGGTGATCAAAGTCGGCGATACTATTCCTGCTGATTTGCGCTTGGTGGATGCCATGAATTTGGAGACCGACGAGGCTTTGCTCACGGGTGAATCGCTTCCAGTGACAAAGAATCACCAAGACGTCTATGACGTGGAGGAACTGGTTCCCGTAGGAGATCGCCTCAACATGGTGTATTCTTCTTCTGTGGTCACCAAGGGTCGAGCCACCGGTATCACCGTCGCCACTGGTTTAAACACTGAAATCGGTAAAATTGCCTCGTCCTTGCAATCGTCCGAGGATGACTTGATAGTCAAGAAACGCCCCGGTGTGTCCCTTTTCACTTGCATTTGGAAATCGACCTTCAACATTGTCATGAACGTTCTTGGAACAAATGTCGGTACTCCGTTGCAAAGGAAGTTGTCCTGGTTGGCGATCATTCTCTTCGGCGTGGCTGTTCTTTTTGCCATTGTGGTGATGGCTACTCAGGAGATGGATGTGAACCGTTCCGTCGCAATCTACGCTATTTGTGTGGCTTTATCGATGATTCCCTCGTCATTGATTGTCGTGCTTACAATTACGATGGCTATTGGTGCCCAGGTCATGGTCACAAAGAATGTTATCGTGAGAAAGCTCGACTCCTTAGAGGCCCTAGGTGGTATTGATGATATCTGCTCTGACAAGACAGGTACACTTACCATGGGCAAAATGATTGCCCGCAAGCTCTGGATTCCTTCGTTAGGAACCTTTTCTGTCACCAACTCCACCGAGGTTTACAATCCTGAGGTTGGTGATGTCGGTTTCGTCAATTTGTCTCCGACGCAGATGAGCGAGATGGATGAAAAACCAGAATTTAAGCAATTTAATTTGCTGCAGTCGCTGTTCTTGTTTTCCAGGTGGATGGACGCAGCTACTTTGGCCAACATTTCCTCGATCCAACCTGTTGAAAAGGAAGCTGGTGTTTACTGGGAAGGCCAGGGCGATGCTACCGAAATAGCCATCAATGTTTTCTGCACCCGATTGGAGTCTACCAGAAAGAAGCTCATTGATGATCGGTCTTTGGAGCACATTGCTGAATTCTCGTTCGACTCTTCTATCAAGAGAATGTCCTCTGTCTATGGAAATTCCAGCGCTGACGCCATGATTTACACCAAGGGTGCAGTTGAACGAATTTTGGACATTTGTGAATTCCAATACGCTTCAAATGACCAGGGCTCGAAGGAAGCTCTCACCGACTCACACAAGAAGGCGATCGAGGAGGTCATGAACAACCTCTCCAGTGAAGGTCTTCGTGTGTTGGCTTTCGCTGAGCGGTTTGTTAACTGCACAAAGATCAACATCAACAGCCGTGAAGAGGTTGAATCGGGGTTGACGTTTCTTGGCTTGATCGGTATTTACGATCCACCTCGCCCTGAAACCAGAGACTCCGTCAAGCTCTGCCACGGAGCCGGTATCAATGTCCACATGCTTACTGGTGATATGCTTGGTACAGCCCGAGCAATTGCTCAGGAGGTGGGTATACTTCCTCACAATTTGTACCACTATTCAGACGATGTGATCAAGTCAATGTGTATGACGGCCACTGAGTTCGACAACCTTAGTGACCAGGAGATCGACGACTTGCCAGTTCTCCCATTGGTGATTGCTCGTTGTGCTCCACAGACTAAAGTGAGAATGATTGAGGCTTTGCATCGTCGAAAGAGGTTCTGTGCTATGACTGGAGACGGTGTGAACGATTCTCCTTCTTTGAAGAAGGCAGATGTTGGCATTGCTATGGGCATGAACGGTTCAGATGTTGCCAAGGATGCCTCTGATATCATTCTCACGGACGACAATTTCGCTTCCATTCTCCACGCCATAGAGGAGGGAAGAAGAATGTCGTCTAACATTCAGAAATTTGTCTTGCAGTTGCTTGCTGAGAACGTTGCCCAGGCACTCTATTTGATCGTGGGATTGGCGTTCTTCGATGACTCTGGCTTTTCCGTCTTCCCCTTGTCTCCAGTTGAGACATTGTGGATTATTGTGGTCACCTCCTGCTTTCCCGCCATGGGATTGGGCCAGGAGAAAGCCAGTGACGATATTTTGGACGTTCCGCCTAACAACAGAATTTTCACCCCCGGCATGATCTTAGACATGTTTGTCTACGGAACATGGATGGCGGCGTGTTGTATGGCTGTTTTTGTCATTGTTGTCTACGGAAAAGGCAACGGTGAATTGGGCTACAAGTGTAACGAAAACAGCGGGAGCAACTGTGATTTGGTCTTTGAGGGAAGATCAGCCGCTTTTTCGGCCTTCACTTGGTGTGCCTTGTTTTTGGCCTGGGAATGTATTCACATGAAGTTCTCGTTCTTCAATATGAGACCAGAACTGGAGAAACCATGGTACGCTACTTTGGTGGCTGATCTATGGGAGAACCAATTTTTGTTCTGGTCTGTCATTGGCGCTTTTGTGTCGGTGTTCCCTGTTATTTATATTCCGGTGATCAACGATAAGGTGTTTTTGCACGGACCCCTTGGCTATGAATGGGGTGTTTCGATCGGATTCACTATTGTGTTCTTTATTGGATGTGAAGGTTGGAAGTTCTGCAAGAGGCGTTTCTATAGAAGAGCGGCTCTGGAAGGGAACTATCTCGAAAGCTTTGATCCCTTCCTGGAATTCTCCTCCATCTCTGTTGAAAAGGTATGAGTGTGAGGCGGTTGGTTTTTTTCATCCTCTCCAAGGATTTTTTCCAGCTTGGCTCCTCCTGCCTTTGTTGTTTGTTTGTTTTTAATTATACGTGCTATTAGAAGATGTCATTTTCGTAGGGGCAATTGAGACTGCTATGGCCGTCTTTCTCGCAGAGTCCACACCAGTTCAGCTTTCCGCTGCTCGGATCCACAGGCTTGGAGGGCTTGTAAATGCTCAATGTCTCATTCTTGACGTAGCTAACTGGTTCAGAATTTTCCTTATCTTCCGATGGGTCTTCAGCTCTAGAGTTCTCTTCCGGAGGCGACTTGTGCTCTGATTGAGCCTGATTTAGCTTTTTAAGCTGCTCCAAGAGTGCGTTCTTTTCTTCTATTGCAGTCTTCAATGCCTTTTCATTTTGTTCAAGGGATTTTTGGTGTAGCAGGTCCACTTCCTCGAGAGCAGTCTGTACCTCAGATAACTCTTCGAAGGTGGGGCGCATTTCTAGTTCATGTCGAAGATCTTCCACTGTTTTGGCCAAATCGTCAGGTTGATGTGTTGGCTTTGATACAATCTCAGCTTGAAGTTTGGAGTTGGCCTCTTGAGACTCCTTTAGTTGTGCTTCGAGTTTTTTGAGATATTCCTCCAGAGCCTTCTTTTCTTCCAAAAGCTTATTCAGCTCCGCCAACTGCCTCTCAAGGGCCTCGATCTTCTCACTGGCCTCGGAGTCCTTGACATTCAACATACCCACCTGCTTCAGTAGTCCATCGACTTCTCCCTGCTTCTGATCCTCTAGTTCTCTCTCCAACTGAAGAATCTTCGAGTCTTTGGCCTTGATCTTATTCCGGCTATCCTCGATCACAAACTCCAACGAGGCCACATCTTGCTGGAGGCGAGCGAGTGACTTCTCTAGCTCCTGCTTCTTCTCATCACTGTTTGCTTCAGCGTTCAGCCCCGCCAGCTTCTTGAGCTGCTCATTCTCTTCTGCCAAGGCTTCTAAACGCTGTTCAAGATCTAGGCTTCCTTCGTCTCCACCACTCTTCCTGAGCTCTTCGATTTGCTGCTCATAGAGTTCCTCGGCTTCCTGCTGAGCAGACATCATAAGCTGAAGACTCTCGCGCCATTCTTCCCGAGCCTTATCGTTGTCGGCTTTCTGTTTCGCTATTTTATGGTTTTTCTGCTCGAGTTCCTGCTCCATTTCCCCGAGAACGGCCTGCAACTCGTTCACCGTGTTCTGGAGCCCTGCAAGGATATTGTCTCTCTCCTGGAGATCACGGTTTCTGCGGCCCAAGATTCCTCTCAATTCAGAAATTTCTCTTTTTGCTGCCTCTACATCGTACAGCGTCCTGGTCTTGTCAAACAAATCGCCCAGATCGCTTCTTGATCCAGCCACTGATCGACTCACAGACTCGCCAGAAACAACCCGTCTTTTTGCAATGGTAATACTCTGAGCCAATTGCGGACTCTGTGACAGTGACGAGGGCCTACTGGCCCTGGAAGGCGGCTTTTGCCGCGGTGATGGTGTTCTTAGATTCTCTGAAAAGCCACTCAGCGGCCGTATTGTATCCTCGTACCTGGGCAAACGGGCATTGGCTGTTCTGAGCCTTTCCCAAGGTATAAATAGGCCACTCATGGGCTGCAGCACTTCAAAATATTGCACTCCATCGACAGATCCACTGTTTTTACCTCTTGATGCTGCTATTGGGCCCTGGAGCTCTATTCCGCCAAAAACACCAGACTTCTCTTGAATCGGCCCAATGTACTTAAGTATGCCAAATCCTCGGGTCGTGCCAGGGACAGCGACTTTGGTGCCTATTAGCTCGGCCATCTATTGAGTATCTATCTTGATGATGTTTATTTACCTTCGCGCGCTATGTACGGGGTACGCTTCTTACCAGTTTGTATGGGGCACTCTTTTAAAGCAGGTCCTCCACAACCGTGGTATTTGCAAGTTGCCGGGCCCAGGCCCACTTTGATTCTCCAAGACTCCGCAGTGCAACTGTGCGTTGCACTTTTCGGTCCGTAAGGAGTTTTCTTCCTTGGAGCTCGTTGATGTCCTCTTCGATTCTGGCGATGTCTTTGAGATGACGATGTAGTTTTGCGGAGATTTCGAAAGCTGCCTCCTCGAGCTTTTCAACAAGTGAAGAGTCCGAGCTTTGCTCAAGACTCAAGGGCACCAGCTTTTCCAGAGCTTCTTCGTAGAGACTTTCGATCTTCCTCAATTTCTCGCGAAGACGAAGCTTGAGCATCTCGCCCCGGATCTCAAGCGGACGGTCCTTGGCGTTTTCTGAAGAAAGCGCTTTCTCAAACTTGGCCACCTGCAACACCAACCGCTCACACGACTTGCGCTTTTCCTCGCTCTGATTAGCAAGATCCATAACTTCTTCCATCCTGGTATTGAGATCACGAGCAATTTTTAGAATCAGTTGAGCCTCGGCACTCTTCTTCTCGGCTTCTGCCCGGATGACCTTAGCCGTTCCCAAACGCCTGTAGTCCGTAGGGTCCTTACCGTAATCAAGAGCCTTAATTCTATCATCAACCTTCTTCGCATTGAGTCTGAACACCTTGCTTATAGCTTCTGTGGTTTGCAAGACCAAACGCATTTCCTGCTCCACCTTGGTGCCCGTGTTTTCCCCCTTTCCAAGTTGCCCAAACACTCTGATCTCGACCTCATCCAATGGGGGTGCGTCATCAAACTCGTCGGGCGTCGTTTCTTTCATAGACAGCAGCACTTTCTCTATACTCAGTGGTGCAGTAGCAGGTGCCTTAGAGACTGATGAGTCTTTAGTGGGCGGTACAGAACCCTCTGAGACAGGCCTTCCGGCGACTTCCTCATTGCCGACAGGAGTCACTGATCTGGATTCACTCGATGGTATGATTTCCGGGGAGCTAGATTCCTTCGAGGCTTCAGGTGTGTCAGCAGGTTGACTTTTGATGGAGCTGGATGGCTTTTCGGCCAATGAGTCCTTCGAGGCGCCACTCTGAGACCCGCCCATAATATCTTTAGTCAGCAGTTCAAGCAGACCCCTCTCAGGCTCTACAGACTTCGTGGAGCCTTCAACAGGTTGACCACGAGTCAGAGACTCTTCCAATCCTTCCACATGTTTGGGAGGCAGCGGTCCCGCTTTATCTGATTCTGATGTGGAGACTGAAGACTTTTTCAAAACGTCAAATGGCGAGGATCTCTGCGGTGCACCTTCAGGCCCCTTCGAGCGTGTTTCTGCAATTTTGGAATTGACCTCATCGTCGACACCACTGGAGATATCCTCCTCCTGTGTCTTCTCTTGACCGCTCAATGATGGGAAATGAGAAGGCTTTTCTGATGACTGCTGCCCAAAAAGTCTAGGTTTCTCATTGGATGTCTCTGTGAGTCCTGGTTTGAAGAAGCCACCAAAGCCTGTGGTTTCACGGTCATGCAGTTTGCTTTCATTGACTCCTGATGAGCTCTCTGATTGCCTTGAGGCAAGCTTTCCAAAAGGAGCCAGCTTTGACGAGATTTCCTTATCTGCACTTGGCTTTCCAATGGAAGACGAAGACGCTTCGCTCTCGCTTTCGGATGCAGATGATTTCTTTTCAGATTGATTAACCGAAAGCTTGTTTAACCCGGACGAAAGATTGGCCTGTTTGGCAGATTGAATGTCTTCTGTTTGTTTTTGTTCGCCTAGCTGGGAAAATGGTGATGATGCTGCAACGGATCCCAGAGACGGCTTCAGGCCGAAACCAAATGGTCTTTGAGAAGCTTCAAACCCAGGCTTCTTCTCTGAAGATGGATCGGAATTGCTTGCCGAATCTTCACTTTCTGATTCACTGGATACAATGAAGGAGCTTTTTGGTTGACTTGGTACCTTATCCGAGCTTGACGGAGTTGGCGAGGCTCCGGGTAGAGCTGATTGACCGAAAGGTTTGGATTCAGAAGAAGAGCCAAACGGTTGAGCACTGGAGGGTGTTCCAAACGCCGAACTATTTTGTGATGACAGACCGAACGGCTTTGCGTCAGTAGGGTTGCCAAAGATGGACTTCTTTTCTGAGGGACCAAATGGCTTAGTCTCTGATGAAGATCCAAATGGCTTAGTCTCTGATGAGGACCCGAATGGCTTGGTCTCTGATGATGCTCCAAAAATCGACTTGGATTCCGTAGTTGAGCCAAACGGTTTTGCATTCGAGTCACCAAAGATCGACTTGGACTCCGTGGTTGAGCCGAACGGCTTCGCATTCGACGAGCCGTCAAAAATGTCATTTGATGCTGAAGTGCTGCCAAAAGGCGATGATTTGGATTCAGTGCTTTTTGAGGCGTAACTGCCAAATCCTGACTTAACGTCACTGCTCTTCTGGGTTTCCGACTTCTGCCCGAAACCAGACTGGCCAAAGCCAGATTGACCAAAACCAGACTGACCAAAACCAGATTGACCGAAACCAGATTGACCAAACCCAGATTGACCGAATCCACCGCTCAGGTTGGCTCCGAAGCCCAGCTGACCAAAGCCAGATGAAGGAGTAGAGCCAATGGTGGACTTGTATGGAGACGCTGGAGGCGCAGCTGGTTTAGATTGTTCAGCTTTAAGTTCAGCGATCGGAGGTGCTGAAAATGGACCCTTTGTGACTGGATCCGCCTTTGCAGGGGCTGAGAAGGCACCCAGGCTAGCACTTTCTGACTTTGCAGGAGAGACTTCGACAGATTTAAGCTGCGGAAGAGCCCGTTCCAAACTGAGATCATCATTGAGGATCTGGTTTGATTCAAATACATCCCAGACAACCAAATGGCCCAAATGGTTCAAGCAGAACAATCTCGGTAAAACGCCACTGGCTTCTTCCACGCCCAGACAGGGCTCCTTGACGACTCTAGAAGTGCCAGTTACATCGACTGCCATGCCCACGGGTAGAGTATCGTCGCCTGACTTGTCATCTACCGGTAGTTCAGCACGGTCTGTGTCGTTGGCATGTGCCATGAGCTTCGTTTGTTCACCCTTGGACTCGAATGATGCAATTTCGGTGGCGAGTGAAGTAGAAACAAGTGTCAATGTCGTACCGTTGATCCAGTTTTGCAAGTGAGAAAAGTACATTTGTTGTACTCTTTGCACCTCGCCAAACGGCGGGGCCAAGGGGACTTCTAGGGTATTAAAGCTGCCAGCATTATGCACCAAAAGCTTATATATGGGATCTTCATCTGGAGGGTTACTTTGAAGAAGCCATTGACCGGATTGGAGAGATACCAAGTCGTTAATTTTTTCGTCAGAGGTATATGAGGAGACGTTCGTGCCGTCTGGCTTGTACACTGCAAATTCTGCTCCAGTAGCAGTTCCAACACCGGTTCCATCGAGGTCCCAGGCGAAGCAATCCACATTGTCAAGAGAATGCACTATTTGATCACCTTTCAAGATGCTGAGGACGCCGCTATCCAGAAGAGCAGCACTCAAGTCTGGAACTGTTGGAGAGGTCTTAAAGTGTTTAACGTTCTTCTGCAACTCATGAAAGGTCTCTTTGCCCTGGAGTAGTTCGTCTGTTGGTGCTCTTTTTAGCGTGCCTTCAGTAACAACGTAAACATGCTCATTATCGGCACTGATGGCCACAATGGTGGTCTGCTCAATATCAAAGTACTTTCTGTCTTCCTCTAAAGTCTCAACATGCCCTACCACAACTTGGGAGATGTTTGATGCAATGTACACTTTCTTGAGGTTTCCCACAGCTAGCAAGCTCAATGGGGAGTGAGCTGCCCGGTCGTTGTCAAAATCAACGGGCTTTTCAAAAAGCTTAACACCATCCTTATGGCTATCTAGATGGAACCCGTATGTCTCGGTGAACTCCTCCGGGATTTCAGCCATGTTGTTGAAGTAGTTGGTTTGAGGTTGGATGTGCAGGCTGATGAGCTTCGTTGTATTAGTGTTGGTAAGACTCGACAGATCTAGGAAAACTATTTCTCGGTGACTGATATGAATTTTCTAATTAAGCTGGTTGAATTTGTCTGTTTCTACTTTGAGATAATACGGAATAGTCTTTTTTGATCAGCTTCCAAATTGCCGCTTTGGATCCTCGGTGACTCTATACCTTGTGTCACAAGTATGTAGGTAATATTTCTCTTTACAAATTTGCTTTTTTCAATCTGGTTTTTAGGGTTGAATTTTTTTTTTTACCTTTTCTGCCTCTTGGTGATTCGGTGGTGTTGCTACTAGTGACTGTTTTGCACCCATAGAGGTGCTCGACATGCTCGTATGTGAAATGGGTTTTGAGCTTTTGGAGGCCATCCATTGCTGAATAGAGGTCAAGACTGGCTAACCTTTTAATTTTCTTGCTTATCGCTTTAAACGGCCACTTGGAAGATCAGGTGCGTTCTACCTTTCACACCAAGGTGACCATCTTAGGGAAGTACCATGCACACAGCTTCATTAAAAAGTTACATTTTAGCTCCCCTCACACTACGCACATCCTCTTTTAATAGCTTAGATTAGGCGTTTGGTTTTGAAGTTCAATAGAGTTGAAGGGGTGGCTTTTGTGAGCAGCTGAACGGAACAGTAAAGCTGACAATCTTCCACTTTTTTTAGAGGAGGGCTTCCTCAGTTCAACTTGGAGCACAATGCATTTTCATATAACTCGGTACAACCGTGACCGACTGTGGTGTATTCAATTGTGCTTCCAAATCTCAGCTAAATGTCAAGCAGCCAAGATTTGCCCCATTGCCGGCACACCAAACTGCACTTCTGGCAGTTGTTTAGAACACAACTTTGGATGAACATCTACTTCAATGGTCTAGTTCGAGCGGTGAGGCGCCCAGTCAGGTTACATCTTGTATGAAGCTTGCATTCCCACTGCCTCACAAAGTCCCCCAAATTCGATCATATCTATTCTCTAAAGCAGTACCACGCAGATCATCAAAGTCGTGTTAGAACCTCAGCGGCTCATGCTAGATAGCTCTACTACATCCGCTTGTTTTGCACCCATATACACCTGTATTATCCGCACCCCTCTTATCCGGACCACTAAGCAAAGTGCCCCGAGCAGCCCAACCTCTTCTGGGCTTGCCAAAGATTAAAATTCTCGAAATGCTCCGACAGCCTTAGCTCGAAAATCATATAATCATACAACTGCCGACTGACCAGCGTCGTTCCGACGGGCATTCTCGTTTATCCGATAACAGCCGTATTGCACGGTCAGCCCCTCTAAATCCACCAGCCGGCTTTTGCAAAACCTTCAATTGCCAAGCAAGATAAACAACTTCTCGGCTCCAGAAATGCTTACAATCACTTTCCTTCCAATTACCAGGTGCCCGTTGTTAGTAGGACCGGAAAAAATACCCTCGTAATCTCGGGAGCTTAATGCAAGTTGTCCGCCGCATTTCTTATTCTTGCCTTTTTTGGCACGATTTTCCAGGTAGAGGAAAGGGGCTACCGATCTTAAGGGGCCAAAAGCAAATAAAAACAGACGAAATTTGGCCACAAAACTGACCCGGCCCAATCCACCTAAATCCTGAATTTTAAACGTTTTCCCGCCGCTGAAGCCCCTTCTTTTGTTGATCCGCCGAAGAAAATCCGAAGTCCTGCGTTTTCCCCAGTCACCGATCCCCACAGATTCTCACGAAAAAAAAAAAAAGATACACATCGCTTCATACCACTTCAGAGAAAACTTTTTACAATTAAATGTTTGGCGTGCCAACTCGAAAGAACTCACAGGCGTCTCTGCCTCCTTCACAGTTCCGAGATTCCGCTCGTAACGCCATTTACCAGCAGCTTCCGCTGCAATCGTTTGGTCAAAGTTCGGCCACTTCGGTTCGTTCTGCCCCTTCCCAGTTCAAGCATCTTCAGCATCTGCATCTGCTGCACCGGCTGCTGGCACTGAGTGTGTTTTCCTGGGGAAAAAGATCCGTCAGGTCAGCTCCGTCCATATACTCTTCTTCTACAGCCACAATTCCTGAAGACACGGAACAAACTACCACCACGGTCGAACAGTTGATCAACGACGTGGCCTTGCATGAAACATACGCTCAGGATCAGTTTCTCCAGGCGAGACTGCTGCATGATTATGCCGAAATGGACGACGAGCTGGAAAGATACAAAATCTCCTTGGGCTCCGAACTTCAGTACCAGAATGTGCCCGAGTCATTGGTGGACTGGAACCTCAATGTGACTCGATGCAAGCTCATGCTCAACCACATGCCCATGGTGTCGTCATCGCCAGATATCACCTACTCGGATCAACAACTCCCACAGCTAGTGGGCGATTTAGCTCAGATATGTCAAATCGTATTGCTTCAACCGCATATCTCCGATAAGGAGCTAATCTACACGCTATACTCACTGAATCTATACACTGAACACAAACTCGACAGTCTGTTCAAAAAATCCGTGGCTGAGATCTCGGTCAAACAATCCAGACTATTACAAATCAACCAACCCAAAAGACGGCTTCCATCGCCGCCAATCACGCATGGCGACCTGTCCCATCTCACCTTCCAGTACAAGGAAATTGCTGTGAGAAACTATTTGGTTAACCTAGCTGCTGCTGCAACTACCGCTTATGAATATAAGATCAAAAGCGACAACATCAAGAAGGAGCTCAAGCTGCAGCTGGCCAACGGGGAGAAGAAGAAGTTGACCAAAGATGCTAAGAAGCTCTTGTGGGACGAGGTACGTCTGGACGTGTTCCGTCGTGCTGGTTTAGAAGAATAGCTCATTTTTACTTGATAGACTTACGAATTTTACGGCTCAACCCAATGCTTATTATGTACCTAGTAGCCCTGTCTCTTCTGCTTAAGCTTCTTGTAATGCTTTCTACCGCCGCTCGTTCTCTCTTGCTGGATCTCGTGGTACTTTCTCTTGAAGTATTTTCCACCTTCGTCGTCATTCAAAATCTCCTCGGCTAATGAGCGACCTCTGTTCCTTTTAGCGAGCCTGGCAGAGTAAAACTCAGTGTTGCCCTCAATGATTGTACCCGTCTGGAAGTACTTAGGGATTTCCCACTTGTCCTTCTTGTAGTGTCTCTTTCTGTCCAAGACGGCTCTGTTTTTGATGACTAGCATATCACGCTTGATTTCCGGCGTGATCTCCTTTTTCTTCATGTTGAACCACTTGCTGCCGGCGTCGGCATCGGTTTCCTCTTTCGTCTTTTTGGGTTTATGTGCGATGGGGTCGTTAATTTTGACAGAGGTTGCCGGGAGAACCAGCTTCTTCGCCTTTGCCGCCTCTTCAAGCCGCTGCTCTAGACTGCTTTCGATTTTTGGCAATTTTTCAAGACCTGCTTGGATCTGGGCAAACTCGGCCTCGTTGGAGGTCTTTGGTTTGGTTTCTTTCGCGAGCTCATCGAGGAGCTGATCTAGACTGAGAGACTCGTCAACTTTGTCGCTTTCTCTCCCAGACTCTCTTCCAGAATCGGTTTCTGTGACCTCCGCTATCTGTTTGAGTGCAACTGCCATGGCGAGTTTTGATGAGAACTGATGAGATGAGTGAGAAGATGTACTAGCTCGATATCTGGTGCACGGGTGTGTATCAACCACCAGTCCAACACCACCCCATATCCCCAATTATGTCGATGGTGACTTCATTAGTTCCAGTTCAGTTTCATGGGGGCCGCCGTATGTAGCCGTCTTTTGTCTGGTGAATCACGCATGCTCTTTGCATACCTCAAGCCCCCGTAATATAGTTCACACAGAATCCTCTTGCCCAGTGATCTGACTCCCTAGTTGTGACTCCCTAGTTGGGAACCTCCTCTTCTAGACCATCGGCAAGAAGTATTTTGTCGAGCTCATCCGCTTTGAGATCCTCGCCAGAAGGCAACCCTAGCTCCACGTTCGCATCAAGCAAAACCTGGTTCAACGCCCACAACCGCCTCTTTTCCTTCTTTGCCTCCTCGAGCTTGCGTTCTGTGATTTTTTGCACCCGTGTTGCCGTAGCAAGCTTATTCGAGAGCTTGCTGTACGAGGCGTAAAGCTTCTGAAGGTCGTTTCCCTCGTAGACATTCAAAGTATCGGGCCGGTAATTGGCCACGGCGTGCTTGACCTGGCGGGCGGTATCGTCGCTCATCTCCGTTAAAAGGTCATCTTTTTGCTGGTTTTTGAGGTATGTCTTGTACCGAGACAAGGCCAAGTCGTACTGTCTGAGCTCCAATGGCTGATCATATAGGGTTTGCAACGTGGCCTCGTCTGCCCTTAAAGAGTCAACGAATCGCTTAGAAAACCACCACGGCATGCGCAACTCGTAGTCCCGCTGTAAATACATCGCATACTGCTCCTCAGTCAAGTTGTTCAAGTTCCCCTCCAAGAACACATCCCCCTTGTTCTTCTCCTTGCGGTACTTCATCAACGCTATGGCGTCTCTATGCTGGTGCAAATCATGCACACCCTTGACGTGCTTAGCCAAGGCGTCCGACCTGGTGAAGTGTTTGTCACATTCTGGGATCGGACAGAAGTACGGTTTCTCTCCCGTGTGGGTTCTGCAATGGGAAATAAGGGCAAATCTCGAGGGCTGCTCCACGTCAAAGCGAGAACAACCTTCCCATTGGCAGCTGTAGCGCATCTGGGAAGCCGTGTAAACCTGGGTATTCTGGGCCAAGTGGGAGTTGCTCACATGGTTGACCAAAGAGGCCAAATTGGGGAATCTGTCTTCATTGCATCCTGCCCAGCGACAGGAGTGCTCCTCGTCGAGAGGCTTTTTGGGCTTTTTGGACTTTTCGACCGCTGACGACATTTGGTAATAGTCGACGTTGACTTTTGGTGATGTGCGCGCAGAAGGTGTAGGTGAATCCAGAGCCGTGAGAATGGACGAAAACGGGAAGTACGGGAGGATTAGGTTTACTTAAATTCTGTGGACGGCTTTGGCGGAGTTTTGGTAGTTTGGGAAATTTGGGAAGTTGAGGGATCTTGAACTTTGATTATGGATTATTAGTGGCTGGATGGTTTATGGCTTTGGCTGCGAAATGATTAGGCGTGGGATTTATTCAAGAAGCTCAGAATATGTTGACAGTTGGTAAGAAAGCAAAAATATAAATATTCCCAAAATCCTTCGATGAATCGAGCAAAGAATAAATCAGACAAAGGAAACAAAAAATTACCAAAGAAGAAGGCCACATGGTAGGGTGTTAACTATTAATGTAATAAGTGCCAGCGTGAGTTAAGAAGTGGAGTGACTAAACTCGACATCACGGTAGATGTATGGTTCCTAATGGGCCGGATTTTTAAAAGGAGTTGATCATTGATAAATTGCAAGGGAGCTTCACAGCAAAGCTATGGTATCTTCTCCAAAAGTAAGTAACAAAAGGTTCCTGGTGTATTATAAATCCAAAATTCAGAGAGTCGTAGGCTCAGCGAGACATGGCAATTAAAGGAGTTCACTAATTAGAGATTTCAAACCAACTTTCAAGAAGCACCAGGAGATGTTCTTTTCACTGCATGATCTTTCATACGCGGATACGCTACCAAGAGAGTTACCTATAAATCCACAAGAAGTTGATTCGTAAAAAGCCACCGAAAACCTGACCAATGATGGCTTTCAAATTAAACTTGATCTATTCAAAAACGACCCCCGAGACTAATTGAACTTTGAACCTCATTTGATAGCTGGGACCCTGAGTATGAAGCTGACTTACCCCAGCCAATGTAATATCCCGCTTCAAACCCAGCCTGAATCCCCCTTTCCAAAACCCTACACTCTGCTTCGTATATATGTATTGCAGAACCAAGCTGGCTGCCATTCTCCTATGTCATTATTTGCGATGCTCAACCAACCAAGTCGTCGTCCAACCTGGCAGCAGGGTTCGTCTCTATAAAGTCCAACGACACCTTGTGTCCCAACAACTCTCTGATGTTCGACACACCATACTTGATCATGGTGGGTCTCTCCAACGATAGACCCCAACCAAGGACACGCAAGTTCTTGGGCAAGCCCATGGGCTCCAACATCTCGGGTCTGAACATACCAGAGTTACCAATCTCCACCCACTTGCCGAGGCCTTTGTGGTAGGCGAAAATCTCCATCGATGGCTCGGTGTAGGGATTGTAGGCAGCCTTGAATCTCAAGCCGTCCACACCCATTTTGCTGAAAAACTCCTCCATGAAGCCAATCAAATCTCCTAGCGTGACGTCGTAGCCTGCAAGAACACCCTCGACCTGGTGGAACTCGGCCAAATGGGTAGCATCCACAGCCTCGTTACGGAACACTCTGTCGATGGAGAACAACCTCGTGGGCTTGGGGTCATCGGCCAATTTCTTCAACATGGCGGCAGAGATGGCCGTAGTGTGGGTTCTCAAAACCATTCTAAGAGACTCCTCTTCCTTCCATGGATAACGGTAGCCAATGGAGCCATGGGCACCCTCCTGGTGAACGTCTCTGATATTTTCAAAGTATGCGCCATCCTCGGGCTCCTTGGCGAACTTGGGGTCTTTCAAGTAGAAAGTATCCTGCAAGTCTCTGGCAGGATGCTGCTGGGGAACGAACAAAGTGTCGAAATTCCAGAATCCAGACTCGACGTACTGGTTGGAAGGCATCTCCGTGAAACCCATGGAGAAGAAAATCTGTCTAAATTCCTCTCTGACCTTCATCAAGGGGTGCAAAGCGCCCGAATCGGGGAACACACCTTCGGAGTTGAAGTTGTAAGGCTTGAACTCGGCGTCTTTCCACGAGCCGGTGGTGATCATGTCGCTTGTGATATCCGTGTCGTATGTCTTGATTTCAAGAGCAAACTTGGGTCCCTTAGTCACCTTGTAGCCGATCTGCTTGGTCATTGTAACCAACTTTCTCTTCTTGAGCTCGGTCAACTCTTTCTTGTCCTCCAAAGTGCCAGAAGCCTTGATCTGCTTCAAGTTGTCTACCACAGCATCCTCCGGAAGCTTGTCCACCTTGGAGACCAACTTGTCGCCGTCCTTGGCAACCCAGCCGTTTTTGAAAGCCTTACCCTGGCCCAATTTACCCACAGCACCTAGTTTAGCATTGACATCGCTGATTTTGAGGCCATCCAAGGACTTCAAGACCTCCTCTAGCAAACGGATCTCATGAGAACCAGAGACCAAGAACTCCTCGGCTTCTTTGGTCAACGCCCAAACGTCTTTCTCGATCTTGTCAAAGACGATCATCTCTTTGGCCCAGAGAGACGCCAATGAGGCGTGTAGAGCGGCGGAATCCACATTTTTGAATTCTTCAGATTCCAATGTATTGGCAATAGAGCCGTGTTTGTCCACGGCCTGGAGGATCTGGATCGGCAATTCAGACATTGGTATTTGAGCTTGTGAGTCAAGTGGAAATTGAGAAAAAAAGGTGCGGGAATGAATTTACGCTGGGCAGCGAAACCCTGAGCATGGGCCGTCTGGGACGCTGGGTACAACTTGGTGGTTTTTGATAAAAAAGTTTTGGAACTTTATTTTTATGAAGATTTCTGATCCTGTTAAAATCGATGCTTTAGGGAGAAGTGAGTGATGGTGGTGAGGCGCGGATCAATGGTTGCAAAAGTTCACTTATATGAAGTGGTTCATGAGATTGGGATTTGGAGAAAAACAATTATTCGTGTGGATAGACTCTTTAACAATCTGAGGTAACCAAATATGCTTGACATGTCTCACAAGTTTGCGAATAAATGGACGCGTTGAGAGAGTTATGTGTGTAGATGTGTAGCTATGGGTGGATGTATAATTGCCCAATCTCGCTAAAAGTTCTTCTTTTCATTTAAAAATTTCGTTTCTTTACTGACGTAGCCTTACCTTGAGACACTGCTTTCACCATTTTCCTTTAGCATCAGAAGCTGGCATCAGAATTTAGAACATTCCTACAACCGATGATCATTTAGCCAGGCATATACCCTTCACCTACTTCAAAGGATACGATTCTTTTCTCTATCGATGAGAAGCAATCAAGTTCGGTGTGTCAGGAAGCCAGTACGGTTTTAGTGGGCATTGACAGCTTAATCACTCATGCGACCCTGAAGAAACTCACTATCAAAGAAGACAGAGTAGCGAATATTAATGAGATCTACTCAAAAACTCAACCCTGGACCTTTTCCATTTTTGCTAGTGTCAGGTTTCATGTGTTTGCTTGCGTAGCAGGAAATGACTGCCAAACACTTTGGCACCGTGGACAGAAGAGGCCAAATTCCTCAATTCGTATTATCTGTTCTCCAAGGGCCAATGGAAATTTGGTCGGCACAAGAAGACTACAAACGGAAACCAATCAAGAGCCCTCGCCAGATTCGCCAACTCGAAAGATCTCCCCAGTGAATCTACTTCAATCAGATTTCAGGCTTAGTCTTCTGATCAGACCATTTGCCATACTAAGCCATACAGCACGGGTTCATAACGCACCACTGGGTGTTTTGGAGCACCAGGCAATAAGCACTCCAGCGATTTGTTGAAGTCACTCGAGCTATATCTTCAAAGAGGAGACAAAGGAAAAAACACATCAAACCCGAGAAATACGAGAAAAATGATCAGTTTTCTTGCTCTAGGAAACTCGTTGCTCTGCCAAGCTGACAATCCACCTCACACCTTCCACTCAAAAACGTGATCCAAACCCAATACAACTATATCGCTTGTGTGCTCATGCAAAATTACCTATTTTATTAAGCCCTGTTTCTCCACTCACTCTTGCTCACTGGAACGGTGCATCTGTCACCAGTCACGTATTGATCTACTGCGGAAACCAGGAACTCCGTCATCGTGGCTTGACTGGATTTACATGCCGTCACTGGCAGGCATTGTAAAGCTCTTAGATCAACTGATATACATTGGAAGAGTGTTGTTTTATCGGAAACTCTACGAGGCATGAAGACATAAATCAGGGCCCTGATCGGAGAAACCTTGAAAAGAAACCTTAATCAATATCCTCTGCTCGAAGCTCTATGTTCATTGCTAGTTCCACTTCGTCAAGCTGCTTTTCTCTTCCCACCAATCGCAAAGACAAGCCGCATTCTTTTCGAGAATATCCTATTGTATTGCCGTCTAATCTCCATGCCATTTGCGGCATTAAAGATCGCCACGATACTTCCAGCCGTATGGTATTGTGACCGTATGCCGATTGAGCGATGACCACTCGAAGTAAAAACTTCCATTGGTAGCTTTTTCCATTCAAATCCTCTGCATCCACAGCCAATTGCAATATCCATCCAAGTCCGATCAAATTCCCCAATCTGTCGCAAGAGAATATCGCAGACCTGGTGCATTTAACCGCCGTGGCTTGCTACGCCGAGATACACCAGGCGGAGTATACACAAAAATTAAAAGTTCCAAATTTTCTTAAATTTAAAAATATTCAATTTTTCTTCGGACTCTACGCAAACTTCACATTTGGCAACCTTCGGTGCGATTACCCCCGCCTGGCAGGTTTTGCAACCATTCTCGTCTGCGCCTTGCGATGACTTAAAGCTGCACTCGACTCACACATCTTTCCGGGCCAAGGCCACAAAGACCAAATCAAAAAAAAAAAATACCTCAATCACGAAAGCTGAAAATTCAGAGAAATTTTTAATCAATTGCTAAAAACTCACCCAAAATAGTTGTGCCCAATTTCCCGTCCTTCACCTCTCCTTCGACGCAGTGTCAGCCTCTCCATGCACGGTGAGGCTGTACCAAGGTTGCTGCGAAAAGAAGTATAAAATGCGCCGTTTCTGCTGACTTTTCGTCCATCCTCTCTGAATTCAACCTTCACCATGGTTTGCGGCGACATTCTCAAAATCATCGTGGCGATCTTCATTCCTCCTTTGGGTGTCTTCCTCGAGGTCGGCTGTTCTGGCGCCTTCTGGTTGAACCTTATCTTGACCTTCCTTGGTTACATTCCTGGCATCATTCATGCGCTTTACATCATCATAACTCGATAGGCAGGCGGGTGGAACCTGCCTCAGCCATATATTCAATGAACATGCACGAATCTTTTGTTTGTAGAATTGGGTGACTGAAAAGGCACTTACCCCAGGCTTTGGATCTTTGGTTCCTTGCCCGGTTACCGCGATTTTGACTTACGAGCACAGCCCAGTACATTTACGGTCACTTGTATTTTGGGATTTGCAGAGCCATTGTTGAATGACCTATTGAGAATGACTTGGGACATGCAGAATGGTTTCTTTCGAGGCTGGAGATTTGATTTGGTTATTACTGAATTCAGTAATCATTGCAAAGAATTTGACCTTTGAAATGAACCTCAATTGGATGTTTAAAGCGTGGGTTCGTAGAATCTACCCAGTTGTCTTAGACTCAGGTTGAGGTCTCTATGCAATTGTACTAGGATTCTTACTAGATTTTTTTTTTTTGATTTCCTCGAACTTATAGCTTTTTATTAATCTAAAAGCAATAGATATTCTGTCAAATCTGGACCCCGCTTGTTGAACCGTAAGCGTGGGTTTCCACATGGCTGGTATTGAAAGTCCTCTGCATCAATTTCGGTTTTGAATATCGATTTTCTGCAAATCAAGGCAATTGGGTACCCATGCGGCTGATGATTTACTGAATCTAGTGTCCATCGTCACAACTTAACATTATTTACAATGCTCAGGTATCACTTGAACCCTTTGATGTCATCATTGTCAAACTGCTGAGACTGAACACTATCGCCTCACGACCATCCAAATGACTGTAATAATAACCAAACATCTACCGTTCACAAAATCATCCCCATTCTGGCAATCCTCTACATCATCACCCTACATCTCAGTCTCATCAAACGTTGATTCTATATGCCTAGGCGTTGAGTGGCTTGTCGAAAGTAGCCAAGGCAGCCTCCTTGAAAGCCTCAGACAATGTTGGGTGGGCGTGACAGGTTCTGGCAATGTCCTCGGTGGAAGCACCGTATTCGAGAGCCAAACCACCCTCGGCAATCATCTCACCGGCGTTAGGACCGATAATGTGGACACCCAACACACGCTGGGTCTCGGCGTCAGCAAGGAACTTGACGAAACCGTCCGTGTCCAAGTTGGTCTTGGCTCTGGAGTTGGCGACGAAGGGGAACTTACCGACCTTGTACTTGATGCCGTCAGCCTTCAACTGCTCCTCAGAAGCACCGACCCAGGCAACCTCAGGGTGGGTGTACATAACCGAAGGAATGTTGCCGTAGTTAACGTGACCGTGGCCGTGCTTGATGTACTCAGCAGCAGCAACACCCTCTTCCTCGGCCTTGTGGGCCAACATGACACCAAACGTGGTGTCACCAATAGCTCTAATGTGGGGCTTGGCGGTTCTGAACTGCGAGTCAATCACAATTCTTCCCTTCTCGTCCTCCTCAACACCAACAGCCTGGTGGTTCAAGCCCTCGGTGTTTGGCTTTCTGCCAATGGCCACAAGCAAAACGTCGGCCTCGAGGTCCTCAGTCTTACCGGACTTGACCTCCTCCACGGTGATGTTGACCTTGTCTCCGTCTCTCTTACCGCTGGTCACCTTGGTGCCCAACTTGAACTTGAGGCCTTGCTTCTGCAACAAACGCTGGGACTGCTTGGCAACCTCACCGTCCATGCCGGCGCCAATGGCGTTCTGGAACTCAATGATGGTCACCTCGGAGCCGATTCTGGAGTACACAGAGGCCATCTCCAAACCAATGATACCTCCACCAATGATGGCCAACTTCTTGGGCACCTCCTTCAAGGCCAAGGCACCGGTAGATGTGACGATTCTCTCCTCGTCAATCTCAATGCCTGGGAAAGGAGTGGGCACGGAACCAGTGGCAATGGTGATGTTGTCAGCAGTCACTTCGTATGGCTCAGAGCCATCGATGGGCTTCACAGTCAAGGTCTTTTCGTCCTTGAAAGCACCGTGGCCCTTCAAGTAGGTGACACCGTTCTTCTTGAAAAGCATCTCCACACCCAGGGTCAAGCCCTTGACGGACTTGTCCTTGGCAGCTTGCAAGTTGGCCACGTTGATGGAGGCCTCACCTGGAAGATCAATGCCTCTGTCCTTGGACTCGTGCTTGATCTGGTGGTACAAATGGGTGTTGTTCAAAAGCGACTTGGAAGGAATACAGCCCACGTTCAAACAGGTACCGCCCAAAGCTCCTCTGGACTCAATACATGCGGTTTTGATGTTCAACTGGGCCAACTTGATGGCGTGGATGTAGCCACCTGGACCGCCTCCGATGACCACGGCGTCGTAGTGGCCGGCTTTAGACGAATTGTATCTGAGAAAAGCTCTCAAAGGTGCTGAAGTTCTCAACATGGTTGTAAGGTTAAGAAAAGCAAGAGGTTGGTTTTTTTTTATTCGCGGCCCGGCCAGAGTCGGGACATAGAAGTCCGAGGGCAGTCTGAAATGACACCAGAGTCAGAAAGCAGACTTGAGTGTGTTTTGACTGTGTCTGGGAGAGCTTGGGTGGCGTGTTTGGGGGAAGGAAAATGTGTGTGGGTTTTGAAGTTTTTTGGTGTCTTTTGGTGGACCTTTGACTGCCTACCCGGATGCGAACTCCGAATGGGTGCAAATCGCGGAGTTTCCTGACTCTGTCTGGTCTTCCGGATGTAATGGATCGGAAGAATTCTCGTGGAAGTTTTTGGAATTTGAGACAAAAATGAAGTTGGTCGTTAGGCTGACTTTTGGAGAGATGTTGTGGGTTGCTGAAATGTGTTGATGATTCGGTGTGGGGTTTGATTGGTTGGTTAATGGTGAATGTCTGGAGTCATTGGAGCGCTGGTAGCTACATTTCTTCTTTAATTTCATTTCTAGTATTCATTAAAGATGATCTAAAAAGAGTTAGTTATCTTTTTTTGTAACCTGGGATCTGCTTACCAATCGGCTTGTTAGCTGTTTCGCAGCCACTGAAAGTGGCAAGTTTCGAAGGCGTCGTATTTTTGTACCTCAACTTGGATCAGATTCTATTGGCTGGTTTGCCTGGCTTTAGCAGAAAGTTGACGCCTAGTTGGACTTTCGACCAGCTTTAAGGCTTACAATAGTGACTTTGCGACTGATTTCGTGAAGCTCTGTAGCAGGCCAAGTTTACTCTTTACATTATTCACTGTCCAAGATTATGCGGCAGTGTATTCTCAGTATTGTAAGGTCCTTGTAGCCGCTATCAATTAGTTGGTTTACACTGTTCCACCCCGTGGCATTATAAGTGTATGCGATTTCTCTGGTTATATGTATGTTCAATGGAAATCTTTCTGGCTGAGCTAGTCTCTCTGATGAGAAGGGGTATTAAGTCTTCTCTCCGACATTTCCTTACCCATTTCCAACTTCTTTTGATCTGGTAATGGCTCTACCGTCTGTAGATTATACATCAAGCACAGTCAATGAAGTATTTGTTTCTCTTTTAGTGGATGATTATTTCGTGACAAGAAATAAAACTTTTTCAGCAATCACCAAAGTAAACTTCTAACAGAAGGTCACTACTAGGTGGACTGCTGTCTCGGGAAAGCCAATCAGCTAGAGGTTTTGGGCGGCAATGAAAGAAGAAGACACTTAATTAGGGATTTGTCTTTGTGCATTCGACGAGAGTTAATGACTTTACATGTTGAATATCGATCCCCATTTCCTTAATGGACCTACCCAATTGTTACTATAACAGGCCAAATAAAGTCTGAGAAAAAATCATATTTTAACCTTCTTATGCAATGCAAATTTTATATCCCTTCTGTGGGGCCATATCGTTCCCCTAAGCTTACTTGTTGTCGAGGACTATCTTACCGTGAAGCTCCTTGAGTTCAGCAGCAGACGGATCGTTACTATCCTTTTTAAGTTGCTTCACGTACTTCGTGATCTTCGAACAAAGCGCTTTTCTATCCACTTCAAAACTCTTCCAGAAGTTGTCATCGGTGAATTGATCACAAACAAGCCACTGCGAAATGGCATGAATTCTGAGCTCATGATCAAATGTTCCAACTTTGTCGTTGAACTCACCGATTTTCCTTATGTACCGAGACTCGTAGTCATAAGAATTTTTTGTAGTTAACTCGTTGAATAGTGGATTCATCTTGGGCAGGTGAATATGAAGAAAGAGCACATCAGGTCCCTCAAAGTCTTCATTTTCCGCCTTGAACTTGTTGTAAAGGTCCTTCGTGTACTCGTTTTGCTGGAACATGTAGAGCCTAGTGTCTAGCGATTGTGAACGGAGGAACTGTCTCCATTTTCGTGCAAGTGCCTCTGACTGCTGTGGGTCTCTTTGGACCATGGTGCTTTCGTCAAAGTATGTTTCTTCAGGTTTCGAAACCCTCTGCCTGTTTACTCCAAGGAACTCGTTCTGGTATTCGCAAAAGTAGTAGGGCTCTTTCATGACATGCAACGCAGGAACGAATGTTTCTCTATCACCGGAACCGTGAACGCCTTGGTAGAGTAGTGGGTAGTAGAAGTCTTTGTGGATGTTGTAGTAGGCAGCGAGGGCCAAGCTGCGGAAATGCTCTCTTTTAGAGAACACCAATTGGCCACTTTCAACTCCTCTTCCTGGAGGGGTTCCTTCAAAGTCGTGGAAATAAATCTCTTTGTCGTAGTCCCTCGTTGAGTACTCCAGAAATGGTCTGGAGTTGTCGAGACCCTGGCGTTTGACCACGTCGCCAATATCAAAACGTGCTATATCATAGTACACCGGCGAGGTGCCCTTATGCCAAATGTCCGGCCAGAGAATGAACCGCGTTTCCAAATAAGGCCACGAGGTCAAAAGTGGGTCGATATTTTTGGTGGCGTAGTTGTCTGCGTCTAAAGCAATGGTGTGGTCGAAAGACGACATGAGAAGGGCAATCGCCTTCAACTGGAATGGTTCTTTTCCGAGAAGGTCAAACAATGAGGAGCCCAAAATCCTCTCAGTCACGATACACTTGGCGTCAAGTTTGGGCGCTATTTCCTCACATGCTTGCTTGTTGTAGTCGGCCTCGGAGTCAAGCACAATCTCTATAGGCAATTGTGAACCAAATTGTCTCAATTGAGCTGCTAGCATCAATGCGCCAGGTAAATGGAGCTTATTGGCGCTAATTGCAATGCCGTCACCATTATAAAGATCGTCGGGAGGCTGTGGAATGGACCGGAGTTCCCGTACGACATGGTCATGGTTCTTCTGTAGCTCTTCAAACTGATCTTTCTTTAGTGCCACCCTGCGTTTTGTCAAAAAACGCTTAGAGTACGGTGGGTCTATTATCTCGTGAAATGCATTGCCCATTATGGACCTGCCTATCTCGTTTTTAGTGAGCTTGGCGATCCTAGGCTGGTACTTCAAGAGCACGTCGTTGAACAAGAACAGGAAGTACTTCTGGCGATCGAACCGAAGCGGCGTGCCCTCCTTCAACTTTTTTTGTAGATTTATATCGGTTGTGTCCTTCAAGAAGTCCGTTGCAAGAGCGTCCCTGAGCTCTTTCTCGTGCAGTTCAAGGTATCGGGCCTTGAGCTCACGAAGCAATGTATAGCTTTTTTGGATCGTCTGGAAGAATAGGTAAGTATAGTCCTGCTCCATTTGCTTTTTCAACTCCGATTGGAGAATGGCTTTGTACTCCTCGGTATACTTTTCCGAGACATCGGCGTATATCTTCTTGAGTAGATCTCCGCCTTCTTTGTCGAGCTTTTCCGTCAAGGCCCGTGTCAATTCCTCCTTTCCAATTGGCACGTCCTCCAGGAACTGAGCCACTTTCCGAAGCTCCGACTTGCTGTTGACAAACTCCTCATCCACGATGTAGTAACGAGCCCGGTCGGTTGCAAACTTCCACATTCCCACACCCGGCCCAATCGCCAGCCAATCAACGCCAAGCAAATAAGCCAAATTTAGCAACACCATCGCTGCCATCACCAAAAGCAACACCCGCCGGTGCCCACTGATGGCTTTCAAGATCTCCATGAGTAGGTGGTAGTTGGTGAAGGCTTCGCGCCGAGCCTCGTGTGGATAGTGCAGGGTTCCGTCTACCGGAGACGTGTGGCCAATTGGGACAGGCTGGGTCGGGACGGACGGGAAATCAAAAAATCTTGACCTTTTTCTAGGGCGGAAACTGCACGTATTTATACCTCTTGGTGGGGTTGTATCTGCAAAGTGGCTGCAGAAGATAATGCAAAGTTAGGCTGCGGCTATAAGAACAAGCCACAAAGGTAGTCTGGGAGACCTGCGTCTGGAGATCTCTCTACTGATAGAGATTGGGACAAGTATATTGGGTTACATTAGAAATCGATTTGTTTTTTTTTTTTCTTGATAAGGAGCCGCCCAATTGGGCAATAGTAGTGACAATTGAGTGACTAGTTTCCACCGAAGGCATCATTGAGTGGTTGAAGCTCCTGGGGTTTTATTGGCTTCGTCCAAAGGAAACACAGGTTTTTGGATAACCTAAGGAACTTTTGTGAGTCTTCATGTCATAGTGTAATCCTAGAGGCCATGGAAAAAGGTGTAGCTTTCGGTGAAGTAAGGGATGTTGATGGTATCTTTGTGGAAGCCTCACAACGGTTTCAGGTTGCTGATCAGACTCAATTGAATAGTCATGAGAACAGGACTATGTCCAGATCTTTTAGTTGTAAGATTGACCGTTTCAATAGAATAAATTGACGAATGGCACAATCGCAGCTGTTGGCAAAGGCCACAAAGTCTCTGGTATTTTGGTGACTGAAAAAGACATATCACTCAGTCTGAAAACGTCAATCCGCCACTAAGCTCTGCAATTCCAAATGGAACCACTTTTGAATAATGATGATTGCAAGGAAGTTGTATGATAGATGACATATCGTAGCGATTGTAGAAAAGTCACTTTTAGGAACCCAGAGCCAGTAACAAAGATCTATGCTTAGTGTTTGAGTTTTCAAGAGACTCGGAAATCTACATCGAGGAAAATTCTTCAAAGTACATTTTTAGCTTAAGGCGATCCTAATGGCTGTCTGAGTTTTACAGAGTCATCCACAATGAGGTGATCAGTTAACCAAACCATTTAGATGGCCGTGGATCTTTGGACGGAAAACCAGGGCATGAACTAGAAAATATGTTAAATAAGAGGCAGGCAGCTTAACGCTTCGCCGCATTTTTATTTTCTCGATTGAATACCGTTGAGAGCATATAAGCTAGAGAAAACCAGTCGTCATAATCTGTCTTGGTTGCTTCAACAAATTCCATCAAATCAGGAAGCAAATAAACCTCATCTTGATGTATCTTTAAAGAAGCTCCTGGCAAGCTTCCCCGAGCTCAATGTATGAAGCGTACAACTTCCACACACAGAGCACCTCACTATTTTACAACTATGCAAGGGTTGATGCAACAAGTTAGTGGTTCACCGCCCACTGATTGCCGCACTCGTCGAGCTCGTAAACTCCAAGCAAGTACGCCATTCTCGTCACCACAAGGTCAACTGCCATCTGGATGGAGTCCTTGGCCAAGTCCACTTTCGACCCGTCCACCTCCTGCCAGCTGACAGCAACCTCAGCAATGGGGATCTGCTGCATATCCGCTAGAAGAAGCACTTCCACGTCGAAAATCCATCTTTCCGTGTGCATATGTGGGAAGATGGATTGCACAGCGGCCCTGTTGAACATCTTAAACCCACATTGCGTGTCTTGGATTTTGCGAATGCCAAAGATGTACACTAGAGTGTGAAGACCGTACATCAAGAAGTTGCGAATGAATGAGCGTTTGACCACGGCGTCGGTGTTCACCATGTGGGCTCTCAGACCAATAGCAACAGCGGCTGAGTCATCATCTTTGTTGAAATGATCAAAGAGCTTCTGGACGTCGCTGAATTTTGTCGCTCCGTCTGCATCGGCAAAAAGCATATACTTGCCAGAGCCATGTAGAAGTCCGTGTCTCACAGCACCGCCTTTTCCTCTGTTTTTGGATAATTTGACCACTTTCAAAACGTGAGGTGCTAGTTTCAACGTATTGGCCACCTCCAACGCGTAAGCAGCCGTTCCATCCTTGGATCCATCGTCCACAATGAGGATTTCGTACTTGTTGGGATACTTCTCCTGCAAGAACAGCACTGCCTCGTCGAGCATTTTGCCGAGACGTTCGGTTTCATTGTAGCATGGGACAACCACACTCAAAAGAAGCGTTTCTTTTCCTTCTTCTTCTTTCATCGAGGTGATACGACCTGGCAAATGATGCACGGTTCCTTCATCATCGTTGGTCAGATACAACAGTTCGTCGGCGTGTGCAGCACGCGGGTGGTGACTCAACACAATCACAAGGCCATACAAAACGGCCAAAGTCGTAAAAACAGTGGCAATTCCCAAAAACGTCAACGACATGATGAAAATGTGCCTGCTTGAAGCGTTGAGATATTTCGTTGACAGTAAAGCGCACCGCAGTGCCATGCAGTACCCAGTTGATTTGCAGCCACAAGCTCACTTGGATGCCAATTTGGTTACTCTGTTGTTCAAAATACGGGCATTGTTGAGGAAGATTTCCACAAGTTCTTCGAACCTGATCGTGTCTGAACCGTCTCTGATTTTGTCGAATCCTCGGAAAATCTCCACAGGGTCCATTTCCAACTCCACCTCATGCGAGGTGTCATTCTCTGTGACAGTCTTGCCCAGTTTATTCCTCAGACTTTTTGGAGCGCTCACTTTTGTGAAATCAAAACGCGTCACTGTTGCTGAGTGGTTGTAGGTGTTTCTCTTTTTCATTCGCGTGAGTGATGGCTTGTTCTTCTTGAGGATGGGGTCCACGCTATTCTCAGGAACAGGGAACTCAAACAGCATCAGGAACCGGAGGTCGTACATGGACATCGGATTGTGGATGTATAAGTCGGAGATTCGTTTCTTTTCAATGGCCTGGTACCGTGGCGGCGTTAGGGTATTGTCTTTGCTTATTCTGACTTTCTTGGGCTGCTCGTTACGCTCAGTGATCTGGAAAAACTGGTCTGTCACGTCCAGATCCAAAGTGGAGAATTTGCGACCCTTGGTGCCAGTCTTCCTCTTTTCCTCCTGGAAAGCTTTCTCCAACTCGTCCAAATAAGTGGTCATCTCCTTCCAGCCCACTTCGTGTACGCCCATGTCGAAACGTACATTTGACTGCCTTGTGTAGATACATTCCGTGGAAACGCCGAGGTCCAAGCGTCTGCCGGTCGCTTTGTCGATGATGGTGCCAAACTTCAACTCGAGCTCCAAGAATTGCCTGTTATCGAGGGGTATTTCCACAAAATTGGCATATATCCACTCGGCTATTGTCCTCACCACCGACAGAGGAGGAATCACCCCCGTGACAGAGCACTCCAAATCCACCGACGTCATCTGGCCCTGGTTAAAAACGTGCTTATCAGAAACAGACATACTGCCGTTTTCAAGCGGAACAGCAGGGTTCTGTTTTTGGACATGGCCTTCCCATTTTTGCGTCGAAGGCAACCATTCCTGGGCCCACACGGGTGGCGTAGTGTAACGACGAGGTTTTCCCTTTTTCGAATTCGTCTTTAGTTTGTTTAGCGTGGCCATCTCCTTCTGGTCCACGACAGACGATTTCTTGTGGGATGGAACGTAGGTGGACTCCTCCTTCGGGTTTTTTTTGTCTCCGTTACTCGTCTTTGCTTCTTCTTCGTCTAGAGGTGGCGCCAACTCTTTCTTGACCTCTGTTTTTGGAGAAATCACATTTTCTTCATCCACAGTATTTCTGCTGGCATTCGTGGTTTCCCGGCCCGTGGTGAAATCCACGTCTTTGTCATTTGTAAGGCTGGCGATTGAGCTTCTGTACGGACGCGGCGTCTCCGTGAATGAGCTGTCTGAGTCCTTGTGTTCTACAGAAGCTGGAGCTGGATCGTTTAATAGATTGTTGATTGAGTGCCGTTGGTGGGGAGAGGCCAAGAGCTTATTCTCTGGTGTAGATGAATCTTCTTCGCGTGACTTGTCTGGTTGTGATTCGTTGAGGATCGATCCGACGTTCATTGTGTTTGGATTTGTAGTATTCGAAGGTTTGGTTTTCAAAGTTCAGTTTGAATATTTTTGCACGTGCCCGCGCACGTGACATCCTTCAAACCCGGTCCCGGTTTTGCTGCTAATTTTTACTAGTGGCTACTTCTGTGTCTCGTGCAATTTACTTTAATATATAGTTTCCCGCTCACTTCGCCAAGTTCTTGTCCAAACGCACCTTGACAGCGTCAATGAACTCCTCGGTGGTCACATATGACAGACGGTCGGTCTTGCCCTGTGTCAAGGCCAAATCCTTGGTCATGATGTTGTCAATGGCAACGGTGTCAATGACAGCCTTCTCAAGGCTCTCACCGAACTTCACCACATCGGGAGTCTGGTCCAATTTACCTCTCTGGATGATGCCTCTGGTCCATGCGTAGATAGAAGCAATGGAGTTGGTGGAGGTCTCCTTGCCCTGCTGATGCTGTCTGAAGTGTCTAGTGACGGTGCCGTGTGCAGCCTCGGCCTCGAATGCTTTTCCATCTGGGGTCATAAGGACAGAGGACATGAGGCCCAAAGAACCAAAGCCCTGGGCGACAATGTCGGACTGAACGTCACCGTCGTAGTTCTTCATGGCAATGATGTAGCCGCCCTTTGACTTCAACATCTGAGCCACCATATCGTCGATCAAACGGTGCTCGTACCAGATGCCGGCAGCGTCAAAGTCCTTCTTGTACTTGGACTCGTACAAGCCCTCAAAGATATCCTTGAAACGGCCGTCGTACTTCTTCAAAATGGTGTTTTTGGTGGACGAGAACAAGTTCAACTTTCTGTCCAAGGCGAGCTTGAAACTCAGCTCGGCGAAGTCCGTGATGGACTTGTCGGTGTTGTACATAGCCATACCCACACCTGGGGCATCGTAGTGGAAGACCTGCTTCACCTCCTCAGGAGAGCCATCGTCGGGCTTGAAAACTACAGAAAACGTGCCTGGCTTGGAGAAAACGAGATCTGTGGCTTTGTACTGGTCGCCAAAGGCGTGTCTGCCAATGATGATGGGTTTTTCCCAGGTAGGCACGACACGAGGGATGTTGTCAATGACAATTGGCTCTCTGAAAACGGTACCGCCCAAGATGTTTCTCAAGGTACCGTTGGGAGACAACCACATCTTCTTCAAGTTGAATTCCTTGACTCTGGCCTCATCTGGGGTGATGGTAGCACACTTGACTCCGACGCCGTACTTCAAGATAGCCTCGGCAGCGTCTGTGGTGACCTTGTCCTCAGTTTCGTCTCTGTACAAAATTCCCAAGTCGTAGTACTTCAAGTCCACATCTAAGTATGGGAAAATGAGCTTGTCCTTGATGAACTGCCAGATAATTCTGGTCATCTCGTCGCCATCCATCTCCACAATGGGGTTCTTCACTTCGATTTTCGCCATGGTTTGAGTACGCTTCAAATTTGAAAAAACTTAGATCAGGCCAACTTCGGAGCGCACCGCTTGGTTATATACTATCTCCGGGGGGCCAAATCTTTGTCTGGGGAAAAGAGATGCATAACCAATGGCAGCCTCGGCGAATGCGAGTTTGGAGCCACAGACGCGGAAGGAATTTGTGTTCCCGATTTGGGATCCCTTCCACGGAAAAACAACCAATGGCGCTCCTTAGCTAAGCCGCCAATTGGCCTTGTCTTTTAGAAACACGGTTTCAGCTGACTCGTTCGGAAACCGCTTCTGACTGCTCCGCTCCACACTCAGATGACTATGTTCGGGCCTTGAGGGGTGCTCCCTACGTGGGCCACTTTTTTCCCCACCTGGTACTGCAGATGATTGCCCATCCCGCACTGTAGCCTGGCTGGGGCCATTGTCAGTGTACTGATGGGACCGAGCGGAGGGGCCGATTTACCTGGAAAAGCGTGAGTCAATTTCAAAACTTTCTTGCAGGCAAGCTGTTAGGCGCGCTTTGATTGGCTCGTGTCTACCCGTTGGCGTTCTGACTGCTATCACCGGCACACCGGTTCAGAGTCAGTCCTGGCTGCCACAATATCAACCGGAGCTTGGTCGCGGGGCTTCCCTAAAACTTCCGAGTTTGTCCTGTTTTTTCCGAGCCCTCTCCCGCGCGGTTACCCGCTTCTGGCTGCGATGACTGAAAAATGAGAAATCCTTACAAAGATCACCTTTCCTATCAAGCCTTCTCTCCCATTGGTATGTCGCTCCTCGATGTTGTGATGATAACCTAACTCAGCTCACTCAGAGTGCATCTATGCTGATAACTTTTCCTAATCCAACTTTTTTTCTGACCATCGACCCGAACCCAACTAACAACAGACCTTTAATGATTACCTAGGATGGACTTTTTGGCCTCAAACCGTCGATCTCGCGTGTCTGCGGAACCAAGTACTGATTCACTTGACGGACTCCACCGGCGTTGACGGTCTTGTGCTTGACCATCAGTTTGGCCTTGATCTGCTCCTCATACTCTTCAGCATTAAAGTTGTCCACAAGCACGTCTGGCAGCACTACCACCCAACCTCTTCTCATCCTAACTGGAATCTTGTAGCCTGTACGGCATGGCACAATGTGCAATCGCCTGTTTGAGTTGGAAAAGTTCTCTGCCACTTTGTAGATCGCTTCAGGCACTGCGTTGTTATAGGCAACGCCAGGACTGCCCTTGGGGGACATCTGCAAGTCTGTGTCAATGTTGCAGTGGATCAATTCGGCATCGGTCGATCTTCTTACAGTACCTGTGATACACATCCAGCAATGCCACTGGGTTCTTTTGAAAAGAGATTCCCCATTGCCATTGGGCTTCTTGCCGAGCGCCTCGCCGTGGTAAAATCCATCGTTCACTTGTCCAGGGAAGTAGGGACTGTCTTCGTCTACAGGAACAAACACGAGCTCCTCAGAGCGTCTGAACTTCTTATTCCACTTCTCGCTGTTGAGAAGTCCCGACAATTGCTTGATATTGGCTGTGTTGGTCCAGATGAAAAGAAACCCAGGCTTGGCGCAGAGCTTGTACAATGGCAACAGCTCCAAAAGCGGTAACAAGAACTGGTTCTCGACCAAAGCCCCGATCATGATCACGTCAAACTGAAGAGCATGGTCACGGACCCACGAGTTCAAAAGGGGCACAATTTGGCGTGTGTCTACGCGTACTCCGTACGGCTTGATGGCGTGTTTATCCACTTGCTGCTGCTTCAATTCCTTCAACTTCTTTAACTTGGGGTATCCCTCTGTAGGGCAGTCGACGTTTCGGATATATTGAGTAGAGGGTTTCCGAGAATGGACATAGTCGTTTTGGTAATCATTTACATGCGGTCTAGCCTTTTGATTCGCTCCTTCTGGTAAACCAGCATCTAACTTTCCGAGCTGAGCCTTGATCTCCTTGGGCTTCTCCTTCCTCTTGTATTTCGATGTCGGTGCATTCACAGGTGGGGCAGAGACGGTAGAGGAAGGCAAACGGGTTCCATATTTAGAATAGGTGTACATTTTGAAATTGATATGAATCTAAAACAGAGGACAGATCTCCGGTTTTTATAGTATTTGCCCGAGAGATCTGTTTCAGGAGGCGCGCTTGCACTTTTTTGCAGCCAAAAGTGAAACATCATGTACATATCTCATAAGCGAGCATTCGAGACTCTGTTACTTGTTAGGAACAGCCCTGGTACCTATGTAATTCTAATGCTTGTGAGGCCGGCGGCAAAAATCAACCAAGGCTTTTTTATGAAGGACTCCGTGATATTTTCCGTCCTTCTGTAAAACCACGATTCGTGTCCCGATCCGGTCGAATATAAGGTGTGCTAGTGTCAACGACGCATTGTAGTTGATGAAGATTGGGTCGGTGTTGACGTAACGGGTGATGTTTGTGAGGGACTTAAGATGCGTCTCGTACATTGTCCGTTCGTTCTCAAAGTTCACATACTCCTCGTTGCTGCGGTAGTTGAAGTAGTCTTCAGGAGAAACATCTCTGTATGAGGTGCTCCGCTGGGTATCCAATGCTGCGATCATAACATTCACATTGTGCTCTTCATGAGGTTTCCAAGCTGGTGGCTTGTATACGCCCGTTTTGAAAACCTTGCAGTAGATTTCGTCGCTGATATCTAACTCGTGGGTGAATCCGCTGACCCTGTCTAGACATAACTCAAGCTCTGAGAAGAAAATCGTGCCTACACAGATCCCTTCCTTAATAAGCGGAATACACCCGTCAAGGAGTGACTTTTTCGTCAACAATGTGAGCTTTGACCATAGCACTCGAGTGGAAACATATGGCGTGTCTGTAACGTCAATGTGTAACTTCTCATCCAAGCCAAAAGAGCTCAAGTCGGAAACATCAGAGGGCTCGTCAGAAGAGCTTGCCCGTTGACTTTTGGACCCGTTTTCCTCATCTTCTTCAACTCTCTCTTCCTTCTTGCAAAAATCACCATCTGGCAACAACTCACCCGCGGATGCAAATGGATCAATAGCCTCCGATTCAGGCGACAAAAATGGGTAGTCATTTGCAATAAGAAGTGCTTCATACAACGAGCTCTCCTCGATTAGACCGCCCAGCCAGTTAGCCACCGCAATGGCTATCGCAATGGGAAGAACGTAGGTATATGAACTTGTAAGCTCAAACAAAATAGTCACGAGTGTGATATTCATCCTGGTAACACCTGCCATGAAAGCGCCAGCACTTATCATGGAGTAAATGCCCAAATCTACACATTCGCCTGAGTTTGCGGCACAGATGTAGTTCATAACCTCGCTGTTGAGCTCTTCATCGAGGGTAAACCGCTTGTTTGCAAGCTGAATAATCATGCCAAAAATACGGCCAAATAGAGCCCCCACCACCATGGAAGGAACGTAAATACCAGAGGGTACTTTCAAGCCAAAAGTAATGAACGTGAGGAAAAGTTTGACAACAAAAGCAATTATCAACCGCCAAAGTTCGGTGATAAACTGGTCTTTGTTAGTCGGACACAAGGTGGTATCCAACTCGTGAGCGCTACACGAGGTAGCAAGATCTAAAACCAATTCCGACGATGCTTGCTTTGTGTAAGGATTCCAAAAAGTTATCACGCCGGTAGCCAAACCCACACAGAAGATGTCCACCATTGGGCGGCCCTTGATGAGACGGAGTTGGCGGAAAGTCTTTGGCCACCACTTCGTGAATCTCACAAAGCCAGCACCAAAAATGCCACCTGCAATGCCTATGAAAACGAAAAATGGAAGCTCAGTGGCTCTCCAGTCGCTCTCATAGTTGAGCTCAAACAAGACCGTCTTGTTGGTGCCGTAGGGATTCAAAAACTTGAGAAATAATGTGGATGTCATGGCACAAATGAAAATAAGGAATAGCTGGTGGGAAGGCAAGTAGTGATTGATTTCCTCTAGAATGAACAAGACGCCACCCAATGGCGAGCCAAATGCTAGTGCCACACCTGAAGATGCAGCAGCAGAAAGAACCTGTTTCTTAAGCAATTCGTTGCCGTTTATATAGGGAAACAACCGGGTGAAAATGTTACCCACACAAGTTGCTAGGTGCACGTAAGGGCCCTCTTTTCCAAGAGCCATGCCTGATGCTATGGCGCAGATAAGTGCTATGGTTTTGGCAAAAAGCGTGTAAGAACCCAAGAATCGTCTTATAACGAAACCTGAGAGAATGGTTCTGACTTCAGGCACACCTGAGCCTGCTGCGGAGTAAATCACCCGAGGAGCCTTATCGGTGAGTTCTTGGGAGCCATGAAAAGCTGCCTCTGTGAGGGGGCTCAGATCTCCGTGGTACGGAAACCGAGAAGGAATCTTGGTAGTAAGAGTGATGACACCGGCCAAAAGAGCCAATGCGAGCGTAAGCATCACGTAGATGGCAAAGTCAAGGCGAAGGTACGCATCAAAAGGGCTCCCCTCAAGGAGGGTGGACCAGGAGACCCAATCAGGGCATTCTTGTGCAATGTCTGAAAAAGCACTTTCTCGTGGGATTGAGCAGCACGAGACCTGAGACGCAAACCAGTTGGACCTACAGAAGCCGTGCTTGACGCCCACAAGAAGCACCTCAAACTTGTCGATGAAAAACGCAATCACAGCGAAGGAAAAAGCGATAATGGTGATCAACACCCATTTCCCCAAAAGAAGGTATGTTCGGTGGAACAAGGAGAGCTTCAGCTGGTAGATGGCGTCCTCTCCGTCGCCATTTTCGGGGTCGGCGGGCCCCTCGTTTTTAAACAGAAGCCCATGGTGAACTCCATAGTTGAACATGTTCATCAGAATAAACGCCTTGGCCCAGTCGATGGTGGTGAAGTCATCGTAGTACCTTTTGAAGCTCGACAACGGCGTGTTGACCATCGAAAAGATCCTCAGTGCCATGGTCCGGGCGGTTCTATGTGTATGGACACTTTCTTCATAATAAGACTGATAAGGCTCCAAGCCGTTGGGTCTGTGGCGATTCAACATAGGAGAGCGAAGTCCTATTTTGTTGAGCAGTCGGATCCGCTCTAAAGAAGAGCCGAACTCCTCTGCTTTGGGAAGTCTGCCCATGGAAGCTCTGGTGGTTGGACCTTTAAGAGGAGTGCTGGGAAGTGTAACACAATCTTTTTTGGGAATTTCTGGAGGCAACAGGATACTAACGCCGAGCCCGTCAGCAGTCAGCTTAGAGTGTTTGGGCGCCGGGCGCATTTTTGTTTTTGGCAGAAAAGGCCTGCTGTTGTTGTTTCGTGATCTGAGATTCACGAAATCTGGGGTTCTGATAACAGTGCAGGCTGAGAATGTCGCCAAGAGTGAGACGAAAACCCAAGGGTGGAATTTGAATGGAAGAAGGAAGATACTACAAAAAGTGGGTTTTGGTGAGTTAGAGAATTTCTTTGGCTGCTTGTGGGCCCCTTGGTCCAACCTTTGAGTGTGATCCAGGATTCTCAAAATAGCACAATGCTGAGGGGAGATTCATGAGGCTTTGACTTCTCTGCCAGGTAAATAGGCTTTGTGCTATGACGGTTGCAGCTTGTAGTTCTGCGTCAGTTTGCATTAGACGGGCACGTTCATTCTCTCAAGTGGTTGGTGACCCAGGTTAGATTTTGTTATCTTGGGACTGTCAAATACAGTAAACCATAGTAAGCCTTATAAATATTGCTGAAATTGTGCCATTGAAAGAATTTTTTTGTTTTTCTGGACTTCGCTGGCGGTTTATAGTCAAAGACGTTGGTGCTTTGAGCTGTTGGCTTAAAGTTGCCCTATCATTCTTGAGAGCTTTAATAGGGGACAGTGGTCACTTCGCTTTCGATCTAGGTTTTTACCTGATGTCTTAATTTCTGCCTAATGAGCTTTGTGAATTTTTGAACCGTTGGTTCAAAATGTACCTTGGTAGAATGGAGGGAGTGTGGAGCAGGTTTGAAGAATGCAACTTTTGGTTGGCGCTGGATAGAGAAAGTGGGAATAGCTCGTTGGCTTCGGATCAACTGGACCTCACCGTGTTTGTCAAAATTGCTCTCAAGCATTGAATCAAGAACATTGGCAATATTTGGAAAGATCCGTTTCATATCCTGCCTTCAAGTACAAAGAGCCGTCGTCACCGATCTAAAATCATCGAGGAAGAAGCAAATATCTGGTTCTGGCTCCTGCAAGTGTAGTTCATCGAGACCAGCCAGATCATGTCATTAATTGATAGCACCCGAAGTTCACTTCAATCCTAAGGCTACTCTGACCTTTTGAAAGACTCTGATCGCCACATGTCAATTTGCTTCACGTTCCAATGACCAAGATTCAACGATCATAATCCACAGTCCCAATTCCACAGTCCAGCTTCCTTAGTCCGGTACTTCCGCTCACCGAAATCTCCAGTTCCTGCTTCCGGACTCACCTTTCAATTCTCCATTCTCTCACTCCACCACTTCTACAAATCCATCGTTGTATCTTTCATTCGATCTATCTAGCTCTGCTGCAATCTGAGGCCCTGGAAGTTGTTTGCTCTGAAAATAGCGTCTCCCTCAGAGTAACCTCTGCCCAAGCCGAAGCCGGTGCCGATCCACACAGGGAATGCTCTTCTTCTGAAAAAAAGAATCGATGCCAAAACACCGCCTCCAAAGCCCATGGCGGTTTTGATCAAAGTGTTGGACAAGACAAGGTCCCACTGCGGGTTAGTACAAATTGGGGAAATTGGGGCGAATTGAGCGCAAAACATACCTTGTTGTTGAGTGCGTTCTGGGAAGTGTTCGCTTTGTCGGCCATTCTGCGGTTAGTATAGGAGCTTTATGGGGCTGCGTTGCTGGACATACGTATTGCTTGAGAGTCAATGAAAAACAAGCGAATGGTTTTGGTTGGCCAGTGGTCGTGTATGCAGGCGGGTTTGGATCTGGCGATACTTTTCTGTAGAATATCGCTAAATAAGCTGTGGATCCAAAGTATATATAGATGTTTGTGTTCCTACTTGGGTTTTTGGTGCTAGTGTAGGCTTCCGCCGGTCTTTGCGGTTTGTATGTTGAGATTTGTTGCGGTGGTGATCACAAGACATTAAAGGTACCAGGTGAATTCGAAGAGAACGTACGGATGACAATTTGCGAGGCATGAGTAAACGGTTCTGGTTGTTAACGAGCTGATTTTTTTTTTGGAAAGCCAAAAGACGAGATGTCCTGTTGCTATATGGGGAGTACTTTTCTCGGTTCGCAGCCATTATTGAGAAAGAGCCAGTGGATATAAAGGGGAAGTATTGGCAAGCCTAACCGCTTAAATTCTCTTATTTAATGGAGAGAATGAGCCGAAGAACTCGGAGGGGTCAGCCTTTTTGACTTCGTTATGATGTTTAGCAAACAACATAGTCCCATTCGTCATACTATTATTACTTAAATGGACGTTGGAATTCAGAGACGTCTATTGCTGTCCAACTGCACTTCAAGCTTCTGAACTTAGGTTGTGCAATTGATGAAAGTCTTTTGTGGGTATGATTGATGATAGCTTAGTACACCGACTTTCACTGTTTTGGCTTGCCGAGAGAGAACACATTTGGATAATGCCACTTTAGTAATGCTTTCAACTCGTTCACTTACAAAGAAAGGAAAATCATTGTAGTGTTAACACCGGTCAATGGTGATACGTGGTGGATCACCTTCGATGAACTCACCTTTTGCCAATACACAGATTGCTTCTAGTTCGGAATTTGATACTTTATCGAAGCGGCTTTTAGCCCTAGAGCTTTTTTGTATCACTTGTCTATTCCAATTGTAGTGTCCTTATAAGAATTCGGGCATAAATTACCGGAATGATAGCAGTCAAGTGGGTAGCCTTGACAACAGCGCTTTCTAGAAACCGAAGGAGCTCCTCTTCAACAACGAGCCTGAAAAAGCATCCTCATAATCCCTGACTAAGAACTCAGAAGAAAGTGGCATTTTGACTATTCGGTGTTTCGGTCTGAAGGTTACAGTTACTCGTAGTGTAATCTACTAAACAGAACGAAATTATCTGGACCCTCCTTATCGTCTTATCGTCAAAATCACTCCTGATGGTATGCACGTGAAGCGTTTCTCAGGTTTCTTATAGAATTAGTGCTTCTGCTTTGAGGCTTATGGTGGCTGCAAATCAAGTTTAAACACGAGATTCACTTCAAAGACGAGATCCTTGTTAAACACTAGATCCCGAACAATCCACAGGTGACCCAATCTAAAAAATCCTACTACTATCCTTTTTTTTTTCGTAATTTCTCTGATTCACCAAAGAACCCAACATTTCACACCTTCACTCGCCACAGATGCTTGAGATTTTTTCTCAATCTCCACAATCCTTGAGGCCCAGTGATTCTACCTTATCCACCAGCCACAATATCAAGTGTCACTACATCGCCAATCCCTGTAATTCTCCCCAAAATCAAACTGCTCCATAATTAATCCTCCACACTAAATCCATTCCGACCATTACTCTTATCCCTCAACAAACCCAGTATTTTTCTTAGTTGGGCAGGCGCATTTCCACATTCACCGCTGCAACATTCGCAGCCACCTTAACGCATTCATGGAAACCGTGGGAGATCCAGGCATGGTGAACTTTTTTGATAAAAAACCTGCGATGCTCAAAATCCCGCATCCAATTCTCCGTGAAAAACTTTTCTCAAATTCAGCCGATTCCTCGTATTCGCCCATTTGGGGCGTTGAGCCGCTCCAGTTGCAGACAAGAGCGGAATGTGCAGAGGAACTGAACAGAGCGTATCGAACATGGCATTCCAAGAAGCAGAGATGAAGAAATTGTCATCACCGTAGTTTTCAAAATTCACATCGAACTCGCCGCCACAAACGCCAAAACGCTAATGGGGCTGTTCTGAGCCGCGGACTCGATTTGGAAACGTGCCATTGTGCCATGCTGGAAGGCGCTTTCGAGCCAGAAACGGCCAAAATGGGCCAAAAGAAAAAATCTAGTCCACGCTTTCCACGAATTGTTCCTGGTTGTTGTTTTCTGCTTCACACTCAGGGGAATCTCAATTTCGGGCTTAGGCAGCCGTGCGACGGCTAGAGCTTTGGGTCTGCACCCCTCTTATCCGGACTGCTACCTCAGCACGTTTTTCCTCTTCTGGGTCGATTTTGGAGAAGCTGAAAAGACTGATGGGTTCTCCAGCGGCCAAGGAGCACAGTGGTGTTCTCAAAATCTCAAAATTCGCCCGGAAAGGTATTTTTTGCAGACCCCTTCATGTCCGGATAAGAGAGGTGCAGACCAATTTACAGGCCACCACAAAACCCGTCAGCAAAGACCATCCTCCTCTAGCCTTCTCTCTCCGTCTCTTTTGTAAAGCCCTCAAGCTCTTCAAAGCCAAAGTACGTGCGTTCTGCCCGGCATCGGGTCGTCCCCATTCCTGTGCGAAATATCAACTCCCAACTACTGAGTCTATTCACCACAGGTAGAGCCGCCTATTTTTTCTAACAACACTCCCCAAAACCCCACATTTCCCAACACCGCCACCATGAGCTCCAGCGCGTCGCCGATACCCGCCACGAGCCCCGTGGTCCAGGTGATGCTGGCGTTTGAAGCGTCTCAAAAGGACCAGGACTCAATCGCCCACGATCCAATCAACGCCCAAAGTTTGGACACTGACGAGCAGCTCACGCCTGCCACACACCTTCTTGAGGCCGACGACGTCGACACGGCGCCCATTGGCCCGCCCAAACCTCGAGACTCGCTGGCTTTTCTGTCCATACTGAGCCAGCAGGAAGAAAATACAGAAACACAGGAGGAGGACTTTGATGACTCCACGCCGTCGGCGTTGCCACGCATGCCGGGCACGTATGACTTCAACGGGCTCAAGGACGCTGTTTCTGAAAGCACGGGCGATTTGGAGCAGCCGGCTCGAAATGACCGCGATGTGAAGCTGCTTGGTAGCCCTGTTGTTCTCGGCGAAAAGGCCCAGGAGGCAGAAACTCCGCTTGATGAAGACGAAAAACCAAGCAACGTTGGCTTGGGCATTTCCACAGAAAACACTCCGTTTGTGCCGCCCCCTCAAGAAGACCCCATTGAGATCCCAGTGCGTGGAGACCTTCTAGGCAACGAGATAGGCGGGATTTCCGGTAGCCCGTACCTCGGGACGCCTGAGATCGAGAAGTACAAGCCACAGCTCGACCCAGGCAAACCTCGTGCCGCCGATTGTGACATTGACGAGATCTTGAATCGCAACTCTACAGACACAGACCAGCTGTCGATGGAAAACAAGCTTTCCGACACCCTTGACCGGATTCCTACGGTGAATGACAACATCGACGAAGACCGCGAAGACATGATGAACATGAGCCACTCGACTTCAATCGGTGACTTGGGTTTGCTGGACAATCAGCGCTCACTTTCCAATCTGACGGTGATCAGAAGCCCTCCTCCACCGCCGCTGAATGCTCAAGGCTACAATGCTACCCCAGCGTTTACTGAAAACCAGCAAACTCCTCGTGCAACGTCAGCTAACCGCACTCCTCAGCTGAACAGCACCATGAGGTACCCTCACATGGCCCAGAAATCGCCCCGAGACCTTGATGTGGGCGTGATCCACTCGAACGCCAAGCTCTCGACTCCTCAGAATGGCAAGAAGAGACGCTCGGGAAGCAGGGTCAAAGGCGTATTTAGTCTGATGTTCGGAAAGTCTAAGAGCTCACAAGGTTCGCCAGAATTGAGCATGAAAATCAGTACTCCATTCAATCCACAGCACACGCAGCATGTTTCTGAGGCTCCCGATGGCTCCTTAGCCGGCTTGCCTGCCGAATGGGAGAGGCTTCTTCTGTTCCAGGGAATCTCCAAGAAAGAGCAGGAACAGCACCCACACACTATGCGAGACATTATGGCGCTTTTCTTTGAGGAGAAAATCGGCGAGAAAAAGGGCCCTGCGGAAGAAGCTGGCTCGCAGAGTCCTTCGCTTGGCTATGCCAACGAAAGCACGTCTTCTTTTGCCCAGTCGTCGCCTCCTTCGACTCCCACCGCCAGCTCTAGTCTGTCTGACGTGAACGATGCTTCCCAAAACGGACCTCACATCTCCACTCCAGTGCAACAGACCACGCAGAAGACGCCAGGCTCCACTCAGGATGGCCAGTTCATCCCCAGTCGTCCAGCACCAAAACCTCCATCCACGCCTTCAGCGTACGCTCCTACCCCGTCTTCCACAGAGAGCGTTCGCTCCAAAAAGTCCATGATGGGCCGTCGTTCGTTATCCAGCAAATCTCTCAAGAAGAGTTCCCAAAAACCTGATATTGCACCACCACCACTCCCCAATATCAGTGGACCTATTCGTGTGGCTCCCCAGCCTCCACCTCAAATACCGAAGTCTAAGTCTCATAGCTACTCACTTGCTCAGCAGACCCAAACTGCCAATAAGGGCCCCACAACAGCACCTGTGGCTCCTACCTCTAGATTCCAGGACCAACAGACACCTGAAAAGGACTACAAAGCTCATAGAGCGCCTCCACCTCCACCTGTTCACCAAACGCCAGCACAGGCTCTAGAGCACATTACTTCCGACAGTGCAACCTACGAACGCAGTAAACCTCAAGAACACAAGAAGCCTCTGGGCAATGACCAGGCTCATCCCTCAAAAGCGCACCAGCAGCAGCCAATCAGGGACGCTAAGAAAGCAGCTTTGTTGACCCAGAAGAGAAGAGAGGAGAAGAAACGCAAGAACCAGCAAATCATATCCAAGTTGCAGAGTATATGTACCGAGGGTAACCCCAACGACTCATACAAGGGTCTCAAGAAGATCGGTCAGGGTGCTTCGGGAGGTGTGTACATCGCTAGGTCTGTGGCAGGCCCATCAGACAAAATTGTCGCCATCAAGCAGATGAACCTTGAACAACAACCAAAGAAGGAGCTTATCATCAATGAGATTTTGGTGATGAAGAGCAGCAGACACGACAATATTGTCAACTACATCGACTCGTTCTTGATCAAGGGTGAGCTCTGGGTGGTCATGGAATACATGGAAGGTGGTTCCTTGACTGAGATTGTCACTCACAGCGTCATGACCGAGGGTCAGATCGGTGCCGTTTGCAGAGAGACGTTGAAAGGCTTGCAATTTTTGCACAGCAAGGGCGTCATTCACAGAGATATCAAGTCCGACAATATTTTGCTCAATGTGGATGGTAACATCAAGATGACCGATTTTGGTTTCTGCGCTCAAATCAACGAGCTCAACCTCAAACGTACCACCATGGTTGGAACCCCATACTGGATGGCTCCGGAAGTCGTATCTAGGAAGGAGTATGGCCCTAAGGTGGATGTCTGGTCATTGGGTATCATGGTCATTGAGATGATCGAGGGTGAGCCTCCATACTTGAACGAAACGCCGTTGAGAGCGCTTTACTTGATCGCCACAAATGGCACGCCCAAGTTGAAGGAGCCAGAGGTGTTGAGTTACGATATCAGAAAGTTCCTCAGCTGGTGTTTGCAAGTTGACTTCAACAAGAGAGGCACCGCTGAGCAGTTGTTGCAAGACAAGTTTATTCTAAACAGTGACGACGTTTCGTCGTTGGCTCCGTTGGTGAAGATTGCTCGCATGAAGAAGGCAAGCGAAAATGCCGAGGATTAGTTGCAGAAACAGTGTGTTCTATCGTGTATTTAGGGTTTAGAATTGGAAGCAATTTCGTGTCATTTTGTAGCCCCTCAGAATTTCAAAGCTGGCATTTATGGAGAAAGGCTGCTCTTTGGAGGCCGTCACAAGTTTACCTGAACTCCATCACCCTAACTTCCACTTCCCTACATCAAGCTACAAAACCGTAATTTATGCTCATGTCGTCTATTCCCTCCGCGGATTCGCCGTCTCTATAAAAGGGCAATGTGTCTAGAACCCGCCGGTCATATCTCTAATCTTATCAACCTCTTCCTGGAGCGCTTTTAAGTCGTCTAGTATGTTCGCTGTGCTAGAGCTGCCGTCCAGATTCTGGTACATTTGCTCAGGCACTTTGGGAGGCAAAGGCGGCTTGTCTTCAGGCACAGCGTTGGAGCTGGCTCGTCTTCTGGAAGGAGGAGGAGGAGGAGGCCCTGGGCGAGAATTGAGCGGTGATCTAGGCGGAACCGGTGGGCCGTTGATGGCCGGCGAAAGCGAGGCTGATCTGTAACGTTGAACAGTTTCGGCAGTGTCGCCATTGGAGGGTTCATGCTGGTAAGTGGGAGATTCGTTTTGATAAAAGTTGGGCTGCGAAACCGAGCGAGAGCGTCTTGAGGGCACCGGAGGCGGTGGGGGATGGTATTGCAGTCTCTCGTCGCCGATCTGGGCGTTTCTGGCGGTGTTATCAAGTGTATCGCCGGTCATTTGCGAGGTGAACGACTGGAGCGATACTCGAGGCTGGTTTTCGCCGGTGCCATTGCCATTGCTGGCCAGATCCGGCAGTAGAAGGCGAGCCATGTCATTAGGCCCCGTGATTTGTGATCGAAGCGGCGATGGCTGGGGCTCGTTTTCTGGTCTTCCAATGAGTTGGGCCATTTGAGCAGGGCCCGTCATATTCGGTTGGAGAAGTTGTGGCTGCGGCAGAGGCAGATTGTCACGGGGCAGTGGCGTGTAGCCTTGTCTGCCCAAATGGATGTTTGCAGGCACACCATCTACCAGCATGGTATCGACCGAGTTCAAGTTCTGGAAATGGTTCATCTGGGGCTCCATGTCACGAAGAATCTGCTTTTCCTCGGGGTCAGGCGAGCGAATGGGCCCTGGTGTCGAGCGGGGCACTTGCAAGTTGCCTCCAGAAGGGCCTGCCTTGGAGGCATTGAGTCTGTTCATGAGCTGATTCATTGGGAGCAGGTAGTCGAGTTCACCTGGAGGTTGAGCGTTCTGCTGTTTATCGGAGGCCGGGACGTGGACGTCTGTGACGATCTGGTCGCTGAATTTCACCAGCTTGAGCTTCTTGGAGCGTTTCTTGGGTATTTTGTCTTCGGGACGCTCGCCAGTAAGCATAAACTGGGTGAACAGATCGATGTCTAGCGGTTTGGACGGCGACTCTGGCGCCGGCTCGGGCTCCTTGGGCTCTTCTTCTTCGTCGTTCTGCCGCTTTTTCAGCAAAATCAGCGGCGGCGTGGGCACCGACGTCTGAACCTTGATTAACCTTCGACTGGGCTCCTCACCAGCCAAAGTATGCGATACCACACGGAGCAACGCAAAAAACTCGCCAATGTTGATCAGGTGGAGGATCTTCGAGAAAAGCCGGTTGATTTTCTCCTGAGCCTCGGCCAGAAGCCGGAAATTGCTGAGAAACTGGTACACGTCGTTCATAGATATGGTCCGCAGATTGGTCCGCAACAAAATGTCCAGGTACCAGCGCATGTATGTTTTGCTCTCCTCCAAAGTGAGCTCCTGAGCAGTCAACGATAAGCTGATGGAGTCTTCTGTGGGCGGCTCGTTCCTCCGCAAGTTGTCAGCCAGAGCATTGGTGAACATGTAGGCTCTGTTTTCCGGGGTTTTGGGCAAGTCTGTGTTGCTGGCGTGGCCGAAAGAAACAGGCGGCGGCGCAAGGCTATCGCTTCGGTCGCGTGTTTCCTGAAGCGTCAGGTCGAGCCACAGTAGCCTCGGATCCATGCTGGAGTTGTGGTTGTAGAAGATTGAAAGAGTGAGTTTTGGTGCACGGGCCGAGCAAAGGCTGGATCTGGAGATAGGCCCGAAGGGCACGGGGTGGGGAGTTGAAAAACGGAGAGAATTGATTAGGAGGGGTTGAACTTGTTTTGATTTGGGGTTTTGAGGTATTTGGCTGTTTGGGTGGTGCTTTGTCGATGTTTCTTGGATAGTGTACTGACTACTTGGTGCGAGATACACCTGTTAGAAACGGGAGCTACACCTGTTGTAAATGAGGGCGCCCATGCGGCACGTGTGATTGCTTGTATTTTGTATATTTTTATTGAGTTTGTCAGTTGGTGAGGATTGGTGTGGTTCTAGGTTTCTTGGGTCCGTTTGATGGTTGGATTGGGCTTTATGAGAAGGTAGACAGTTGCGAATAGAGCCATGGCATGTCATTCGGCGAGTAATCCAGCTTTTTCTGTGACGATGGCTCCTCCTTGGCTATGGAGATTTACTGGTTCGGGCGGACTTTGATTGGGCCTGCTTGGAGCTACTGCTTCTTTGGCTGCGAAATCATGATTGTGATGCACTTGTGGATCGGGGTGTGGCAATTCTTAAGGGCTCTCTGAAAAGGCCTATATATTGTCAAACTTCTCCTGGACATGTAGTGTTTTGTGGATGGTGGTTCTGAATATCCTGTGAAACAGTACACTGCTTCAACAATAGTTTGGTCTTCAGTCGTGAGTTTAAGTCGTCGCCGGAAAGAAGAGAGATGTTTGTTGAATTAATCAGAGCCTGACCAGAGCAAACTTCGGAAGGTGCTATCATACAATCGTGTGCTTGATCACAATCTTCAGACAACACGTATCCGAAATGGGTTCAGCCCCATTCAAATTAGCGTAATAAAGTCCACAAAGGATGACTACAGCAACTATTTTCACGGCTTACCGTGCTTTCTCTCCAGAACTACTGAAATCTTTGAGGTGAGTGGTTTGAGAAGAACTTAACTTTCTTCTTTGAACCCATGACCAGACAAAACCGATCTTGGCACCATGGCTCAAAGGGTTCCCCTTTTGTGGGAACTTGGCGAAAGCTTCTCCTGCGAACAATTCACAAATAAGCGCTCTGCCTTGTGGTTGCAATTTGCTTATCTGTGTGAGATTGCGTGTTAATTTTTTTTGACTTTGCAAGGCAAGCTTGATATGGAAGATTAAAGAGGCCATGAGGGCTATAGCGAGGGTAGCATTTTCGCCTGTCAGGGCTCTTCAAGGCTGGAGCTATTGATTTATGTTGGTGCACGAGGAGTATGATACCTCATTTTGAGCAAGAGTAAGTTGAAAAAGGTATATTCTGGCTATTGGAATGAGAAGATAGCAAATAATAAAAAGCACCCGCTCATTTGCGAATTTTAGTAATCAGCAAGGCAGCAACATCTAATCGATATTATTCAAAATCTGCACAGGCCCTTGATTTCTCTAACTTTAATACATATCATCTTCGATGGGTATTCCCAATTGTCTCGTACAATACGTGATCCTCTTAGTATTCTTCTCAGCTAAATTTTCTGATCTCGTCGAAGTACCAATCAAAATAGAATAGAAACAGCTGATGAAATATATGTGTTGTAGACTTTTCCCATAACTAAGCTGCGTTATCTCTAGGCATGGGGTCTTGATTCGCAAACGAGCCATTACAACAAAATCAGTCAATAAGCAACTTAATTGCAACTAAATTCGCATTGCGATTGAATTACAGCCTCTGAATTCATTACATTATTGATATTCTTTTATTCCAGCGATTTTCACATTTTTTGGCCAATACTCCATCTTCACCTCATGTTTCCAAGTGTACACCATAATTGCAAACTCTGTGCGACTTTCCAACCTCACCATGTTGAGAAAAGCAGCGAGTGTGAAACGGGCCTCCAGCGTGGCGATGCCGGCATCGTCTGACTCTGAAAGTGACTCTGACGCTTTTGAAGCCGCCATGAAGAGAAAATCACAGAAAATTGCTAACCTGGTGCTGAATGAAGAGGATTTGAACTATGACATTGATACACCGGTCAGTCAAGAGAGGAAAGAGGAAAAGCAGGAGCAGGGCTCCAAGTTTCTTAAGAACATTATAGAGCAGAAGGAAATTCGTGATAAGGAGCGGGAAAGGACGAAAATCGACTGGCAACGCAAAAACGCTAAAGGCATGGTGTTTGAATCAGAAGAGTACAAGCAAGCAGCAGGCGAGTCTCCACAAACTCTCAGACAAGAAGAAAAAAATCAAAATACGATCTACGATATCATCAGGTCCAAAGTGACTTCACAAGATTTGGAAGACGCCCGGCTGCGATACTTTGAAAGGAACTCGTGAATAGATTAAAACATAGTGGCCATATTATCTCGGCTGGGTCATCAAAATTACTTCATCGCCTCCTGCAAGGCAATAGTGTCAACTAAGTGCTTACTCGTGTCCTGGCCCGTGGCATTGGCGCTGAGGGGCTCCTCATCGATGGGTTCGATGGGTCTGCTACTTTGAGACAGACTCTGGTTGTGGACAATACGCTCGATCTGGTCAGCGCTCGGCATGAAGATCACTCTGGTGCCAGAGCTCTTGCTCATGTTCTGCAAAGCGTCCAAGTATCTGATCTGCAAGGCAGCTGGAGAACTCAAAATGTCGGATGCCTTTCTCATCTGCTTAGCACTCTCCACCTCGGCCTTGGCGTTGATGATCTTGGCCTCACCGATACGCTTGGCCTCGGCAGCCTTGGCGAAGGAGTCCTGGACTGAGGCAGGCAAGACCAAGTCCTTGATCAAGATAGCCTCGATGTGTACACCCCATTCGGCGGCAGTTCTGGCGATCACGCTCTGGACAGAGTCGGCGATCTCGTCTCTCTTCTCCACCACGTCCTGTAACACACGAGAACCAATCACGTCTCTCATAGTGTTCTGGGTTCTTTCGGTGATAGCAGAGTGGATGTCCAGGATAGCGAAGATGGCTCTCTGAGGGTCCACAATGTTGTAATAGACAACGGAGGTAATGGATACAGACAAGTTGTCTCTGGTGAAACACGACTGTGGTGGCAAGGTCTTAGCGTTTATCTTGATATTGACTCTGGACAACTTCTCGGACCAAGTGTTGACATAAGAAGTACCAGGCTCCACGGTTCTGGAGAGGGCACCGAAAGTCTGGACCAAGCCGACCTCACCCTGGTCGACTGTCTTGTAAGGGTTTTCACAAAGGAAACAGAAAACACCACAACAACCAAAAATGGTTCCCATCAGGTTGATAAAGTTCTGGTATGCGTCTTTTGGAGGGGTGTCATAAGTTTTGGCGAAATTCTTGACGACCATCTCAGGCTTGACGTAGGCCTCAGACTCGGCCGAGATTGGTTGATTGGCTGGCTTTACTGGTTCAGCGGACATTAGAAAAAATTGGTTATGTTATCAAAACCAAGAATCTCAGGGTTTTTTTATACCATGCCCAGCCAATAGTGGAGGTATTCTGCAGGAAGGGTTGAAATGTGTTATGGCGCCGCATACAGGTCACCAAGATACTCTTCCTAACGCTTCCGAAATCCCGGAACCTACTACCATTGGCTGGATAGATATGATCTGAAAGTAAGTCCTATCCATTCCTTACAATGACGCATTTCCCTGCACCCCACTTGGTGACTAACCCATTATCCACTCATCCATGGGCTTTAATCATGCACCGTGGGTTTATGATATACTGCAGATAAGCCTTTTAGTATCATCAGCCCGCGGCGACTTTACGAGTTAAGCGCGAGGCTGAAATTAATTGGGAGTGATCGGTATGCGGGAAGCACGGTTTTGATGCAGATTGACATTGTTTTTGTGATTGGACCGAGAACCAAGTGACCACCTCGGCTATTCTCGGTTATCGGCGATTTTCGCCGAGACAGCGTCACTGAGATCTGTTTTCACTCTCACCTCAGCAGAAAACGGCGCTGACGTCAGCGTGAGGTTTGTGAATCTCGGGAAAATCCAAAAGTGCCCGGAATCACAATTCGGCTCGCCGTAGAGAAAATGACGTCTTTCGAAGACTAAGTTAAATCGATCATTGGCAGATGAGGCCGGGGCTTGGCTTATTTGGGATGATAATGCGATAAGATTTCCTGATGGGCATTCTTGGCAGGCTACAATGGAAGGATGACTCAACCATACGTCATTTCGTGAAGGTGTGATTACCGCAAATTTATATTGTGAAGAGACGGTAGAGTGTGATGCTATTGATGAGATTTCGCCACTTGAATGATATACAATTCGTGAACGTCAATAATGTTAATCAGCTCTGAAGTACCTTTTTTGATTTTCAACATGTTGAGCAACAGTATGCTGCCATAATCTGTCCACAGATCCTATCCGAGGTTTTTTGCACATTATCACCAACAAAAAAATCACGATACGTGCCGCAGATCTCTAGAGATCAATTTGCTCGAAATTCGCTGCTATCGGCAAAGACTTAGAGGAAATAGATTCGGATCAAAGCTTCTTATGGAAGAGGAATAGTAGCAAAAGGGTTATTGTCAACGTTATATCGACATCTGACACCACACCCAACCGTAGATTATGAAAGTTCTAACTTTTACGTGCCTGATGTTGGCCTGAGTATTAGCGTACTATTCTGCTGGTCAGTTCTCCTTCAAAGCTAGTCGTTCAATTTATCAATATATAACCATTATGAAACCGGCATCATCACTATCCGTCTCAAATACAGCAGACGCTTTCTTAGCAAAAAAATCAAGCCCGTCAACTGCGTACACTTTTTAAGCATTTTGTGACTCAAGTGTAGCACCTCATTAATACATGGACTGCCATCCATCGCACAATCAACTCTATCAAAGCCTTAACCGACGTAAAGGTTCCAGCCCTTTTCCTCAGCCAAGGCCGCCCAGTCAATCACAGCAGTGCCCTGCGGGTTCCGTACCCAAATCTCCTCAACAGTCTCCTCAATTCTCGCTAGATTCTGAACATGATACCGCAATTGGGCTTTCTTGAGACGCTCTCTCATTCTCTCCCGGTCGTAGTTGCTGCAGCACACCAGGCCACAGACCAAAAACAGAAGCGACAACAGCACAATCATCCGCGTGTCCACGAGCTCGTCTATTAAATCAAGCGCCTGCAAAAGCAAATCCTGCTGCTGAAACAGCGACGGTGGCAGGCGAATCACGCCTGTGTTGAGATGAATTTGGCAAATGAGCACATAGAGCTCAAAAAGCTTGGTTTGAAGGGAGAGTTCGGCAGGATTCAGCTCGAGAATCAGCAAATGCAACAGGCTCGGCACGCACGTGGAGATTTTATCTTGAAACAATTTGTAGGTGGCTCCAACGGTGTGGTGGTACTCTCTGCGGGCTTCTTCCAACTCTGAGGACTTTTCCAGCTCCGACTCCAACATGTCCTCGATTTCTGTCCACTGCCGCCGGAGCTTGACCTGGGCGTTTCCTATTTCACCGAATAAATTGTAAACCCTGCCTAGCGCTCCCTGAAGGGGATCAATTCCGTATTCCACATCTTCTGTAAGAACAGCCTCGTACTCTTCAATGGGCACCAAAGTTCCCTGTCTCACGGCGTTCAGAGAAAGAAGATCGTGGAACTGGAAATTGTGAAGAAGCCACTTGATGTCGTTGTTGTTCAGGAACATTTGTGCGACAGCTTCAAGGCCTCCAAACGACTGGATCAAGTTGGCACATTGGGTAAGGAAACCTCCCCAGTGACACACATCGCCAGTGGTGACCTCAATGCCTATGAATATAAGGTAGAACGAAAGAAGCACAAAAAAGTCTTCATTATTCAGCGGCGTGAGCGAGTCGCCGATTTCTTTGCAAATCAACTTGGCGGCTTTTTGCATGTACTTCCACGGTTGAGAGTAGTCAATGGAGGACTTATCTCGGAGTTGCAACCAAAACCCACCCCATGCACACAAGGCATGGAGAATCGAGTCTCGAGACTGGGCTAGCTGCATGAACGTCTTGAGAAAGTAGTTCAGCGAGTCCGTGCCTATGGGAATAAACGAACAGAATGCTTCACTGTAATGCAGAAGGAACTGGACTCCAGTATCATCTAATTGTGGCAACACTAGGCCAAATAAATTATCAAAAGGAAGGTCGAACAATTTAAAGAGATCCGGCAGGTCCTTGGACAGCAGCGCCAAAGTAAGCTGGAGCTGGGGATCAACAACAGCATCTGGTTTACTGGGCTTCTGTCTTTTGGCAACCCGATCGTGGGGCTGTGTTTTGGTTTCGGGCCACTCACATTGGAGCCCCATTCGGCAACACCCGCCGCATGTGGGGTACACCTCGTCACATTTTTTTCTGGAGTTAGTAGGGAATGGTGCTTTTCAATTATCAACGTACTTTCTGCGACGGCAGCAAAGACATCCCAGGTAAGAACGGGCTCTAGGACCGAAAAATTTAAACCCGTGCCCCTTGCTGGGTTTGTGCTTGGCCAAAGGCAACAGTTTGGCCTCCACTGTCCGTAGATCGTAAGAAAGCGTATGGAACATGGATTTTTCTTCTCAGCGGTTAGCGGAAGTGATATAGATAAGGCGGCGCTTATTACCCCTTTGGGCGCGCACTCCACACTATTTCTTCACCTCCACTCTACTTCATCATTTCTCACCTATTCCACTTTCCTCTCGTTCAATGAAGTGTGTGATTGTTGGCTCCGGCGGCGTGGGGTCCATGGCGGCGTATGCGCTTAGCTTGCACTCTGAAACCACCGCAATTGTCAGATCGGACTATGAACAGGTTTCCAAGCATGGATTCCATATAGAGCTGGTGGACTACGGAACCATCGGTAGTTTCCGGCCCCAGCACGTGGTGCTGTCCATTGAAGAAGCAGCAAAAGTGGGAAAATATGATTACATCGTGGTGACCACGAAAAACATCCCAGACGTGGCGAAAGTCGAGGATCTTATAGAACCGTTGGTGAGCACAGACTCCACTATAGTACTAGTGCAAAATGGCATTGACATTGGGGCACCGTTAGTGGCCAAGTACCCAAAAAGCACCGTTTTAAGTGGAGTTTCAATGATTTCGTCTACAAATTACGGCGGCAAAATCTCCCATGTGGGTCATGACGACTTGTTGGTGGGAGTATTTCCCAATCCTGCCTTGGATATCGCAGTCCAGGAAATGGCTGCGAAACGGTTTGTGGAGTTGTACAAGAACGAGAAGAACGACTGCGTTTTCGACGAAGACGTGAAATACACCCGCTGGCGGAAACTCGTCTATAACGCCACGTTGAACACGGTGTGCGCTTTGACTGAAGTTGATGTTGGACGTTTGGACCTTTTTGGAGGAATGGACCTAGTCAGGAAAGCCATGCGGGAGGTTCTAGTAGCCGCCAAATCCGACGGGGTCGAGTTATCTGAAGATATAATGGAGTTTATGATCCGTTCGGATGACGGAGTTTACTACGAGCCGTCGATGTTGGTGGATATTCGTAAGGGCAATTACATCGAGTTGGAGGTGATTTTGGGGAATGTGGTGAGGATAGCCGAACGTAATGGTGTGGCGGTGCCGACGCTTGCTTTGGTGTATGATTTGTTGAAGGTGGTGCAGAACCGGACGAAGGAGGCTCAGGGTGCCTTGGATGTGCCCAAGCAGCGGCCCATTCCGGATAGAGGATAAGGCGTTTGCAGGGTAGAAGGTATTTAACCTATCCGAATTTTAATAAAAATTGGCGTCTAGACGAAGTAGGAAGAGTGGGTCAGTGAGCACTGGCTCGAGGAGTACTTATCAAGATCTTGATGCGTCTTTGTCTTGTGAATACAGCGAAATTAACCTATCTGTTGGATTTCTTATTCTTAACGAGCTATGCCTGTCAGAAAAGTACAAGGGTGGGTGAATCATCTTCCCTCATCAGAATGGGCTCAACAATTGCATGACTACCATCCTTATTAGCCCTTCCTGGTTGCTCAATCACACCACATGAATCCGATCTCTTAATCCCCAATACACTCTGCTTCTTCGTCCAACCCCATTGATCATTTCCCGTATTTCCACGGAAATACCAAAAACAACGCTACAATCACGAACCCCCTCTCCAAAAGCTTATCGGCGTTCACGAGAATTTCCCTTTCCGGCTTCCCAAATAAGCTACTTGTTGCGGCCCTCATAGTGAGCTTATCTACGGAATTGGGCCATTTTAGCGAAGTGCAGCTGGGAAAGTGTTCCCTCACAAAAACCAGGATGTGGTGATGGTGGAGGTAAAACTGTGGCTCCGAAAATCACGATAATGCCTTTCCGTAGGAATCCCAGATCTACTTCTTTTCCAGCCACTGTAACTCTTTGTTCTGGCCAGGGGCCAGTGAAGCCCCTTGTTATCTTGCTCATGCGGACTCTATAGAGCTCTTTGTGTTGATAAGGAGATTTCAAAAAAAAAAGCAGTGTTTTGAGTTTATGGTGATCTTTGGTTTGGCGTGTTGTGGTGCCAGAGCTTCTTTCAGACAGATGCCAGAAAACGGTGAAAGGCGCCCCAAAGGCTTGAAATTGCTACGGTTCCAAAAATCATATAATTCACCTTATGACCACAATCCCGCCTCACGCTAGTATAGAGGCCAGACTCTATGGAGTGGTGGTTCCATAGAGGACTGGTGGATGTGGGGCCCGTTTTGGTACCGCGCGCTTGTTACCGCGTTGGGACGGACTTTGCAGCCATTACTAGAGGACTTCAAAGTATATAAGGCGACCGACTTGCCATTTTTTTTTTATTCTCCCATCACACAATGACCGCCTCTTCTTTTCTTTTCTCATCAAAAGTCAGTGACCACTCCCCCATGGTCGTGGGCGGAAAGGGCAATGTCCTCACAGTGGAGGACCCTGAAACACATAAACGCAGACAAGTGTTTGACGCCATGGGCGGAGCTGCTGTATCTGCTTTAGGATACGGAGACGAAGAGATTATTGAAGAAATAGCCAAGGCCGCCAAGGAGTGTTCGTACTCTTACTTGGGGTACATGACTAACTACTGGGCCGAGGAATTGGCAAAATTTTACATTGAAAAGTCCCCCAAAGATGCCTTTGCAGCGGCGCTTTTCACCTGTTCGGGCTCGGAATCCAACGAAAACGGCATGAAGACCGTCAGACAGTACTGGCTTGAGCGTGGGCAGCCCGAGAGAACCGTGTTTATCTCGAGAAAGCAGTCGTACCATGGATTCACCATTGGCGCCCTTTCCCTTAGCGAGTCAAACAGAAAGGACAGTTTCAGAGCCATCACCTTGCCAGCAAAGCAGGTCCCCAAGGTTTCGTGTGTGTATCCATACAGAGAGATGAAGGAGGGTGAAACATTGGACACCTACTGCCAGCGTCTTTTGCAGGAGCTTGAAGATAAGATCTTGGAAGTTGGGCCAGAAAAAGTTGGCGCCTTCTTATGTGAGACGCTAAGTGGGTCCACTTACGGCACCTCTCCCTCGATCCCTGGGTACCTCCAAGGCGTTCGCAAGATCTGTGACAAGTACGAAATTCTTTTCTGGCTTGACGAGGTCATGTGTGGCACAGGCCGGGCCAGTGCTACTGGAGGGCTCAACTGCTGGGAATCATGGCCCGATTTCAAGGGTCCCGACCTCCAGCTGGTGGGCAAGACCTTGGGCAGTGGATATGTGAGTGTGGCAGGGCTTTTGGTTTCTCCCAAAGTAAGAAATGCCTTTGTGGCGGGATCCAACTACATTCCAGGCGGCCAGACGTACCACCAGCATGCGTTCAATTGCCGTGTTGCCTTGGCAGTGCAAAAGAAGATCGACCGCTTGGGCTTGAGAAAGAACGTTTTTGAAAACGGCAATCGTATGGGCGAGCGCCTTAAGGAATTGGCTAAGAGCACAGAAATTGTGGGTGATGTTCGTGGTCTTGGAGGCTTTTGGTCCCTTGAGCTCGTCAAGAACAAAACCACCAAGGAACCTTTCCCTGCCCACTTGACTGTGGGTGTCAAAACCACCGCTAAGCTTTTCGCCAACGGCATGACCAGTATGGGGCTTGGAGGAACCGCTGGAAATGGCCTGGGTGACCATATTACGGTTGCTCCTTCTTATATTATCACAGAAAAGGATGCCAACTACATTGCCGAGATGTTGATCAAGGCGGTGAAGGAGATCGAGGATGACTTGCGGGCTGTGGGCGAGCTCTAATATTTAAGATGTTGAATGGAAGTTTAATAGAAAAATTCGTAGGGACCTGTCATTGAGCCATTCTGGGCCCGTAGGATGGGTAGTTCTTTTCGTATTTGTCATTGGGTTTGTTAGCCATTTCGAGCCTTTAACAGCCTCTGATGCCTAAAAAAGAGCCCGCAAAGGACACTAAGATGTTGTGAGTGTTGGGGAGTAAAAATTTGTTGTTCAAAACCCAAAAAAGGACCCTTGATCCAAAGCAATGAATCTAACCAGCAAATTATCTAGTCATGATCATCGCCGGTCTAGTATAGTGGTCAGTACAGTTCGTTGTGGCCGAACAGACCCAGGTTCGATTCCTGGGGCCGGCAACTTTTTTGCTCTCAACTTTTTTTAGTTTGCTCTTTAAAATTGTCTTGGGATCTTTCGATGCTTTATCAAGGAGACGAGTCTAATGCAACTCAACAATATGTAAAGCATGGCAATTTCTCAATTGGTTTGTGAGGTGGTGCGACCTCTCCACAGTGAACAGTGAAGAACGTCCAGACCTTCTACTGCTTCCGATACGTTGTTGATAATTGTTTTCATGATTCTGATTTCCTTGGATAGGTGGCCTTAGGGGAGTTTCCGGGAATTTGGCGTGAGGATCTCGTGGATTGCGGTTTGAAGGTTCTCATAGATGTAGCATTTCTACTCTAGAAAGAATTGATAATTAAAAAAAAAAAAGAAGGTTGCAAAGACCCATCAATGGCTTTGATAGTTAGACTAAGGGAAAATTACAAATCGAATCTGAATCTTCTCGGCGGAAGGAAACTTTTTGCACCCATTGCAGCGGTGGAAAATGATACATTTTCAATTCCTCAGACCGTTCACGCTAATAGTTTTATTAGGTTGGAGAAGTGATATTGATTGCGTTTTGCTTTTCGGCCGTCTCAAATGCCAGGTTTGGAGGCTTGTCTGCTGGTACTCCAGGGTCATGGTAGTGTTTAGGGCAAAGAGCAACCGCCGCAAGGCGAAGATAGGCATAATTTTATGTTCGATAACAAAGTGAGCGAAGCGAAGTAAAACAAATCTACAGTTGGCGCTGTGGTGTTGGAAGTAAAATTGATCTGTGGGTGTTTGCAGCCATTGTTCCTGTCCTCACTTTTCGTTTGATTGACCAAAGAGCTCTCAATTATAGTTTTGCCTTATACTGAACAAGAAGGCGAAAAACATCGTCTTAATAAAATAGAGAATCCCCGAAAAAGGTAGCACTTTTCTTTGATGTCTCTGCTCAAGTGTTTTACTCGCCACCCCCAACACTCACAAAACTACCACAATGAAAGAAAGAGGAGAGAATGATAAAAGTCAGCTTTTTCTTCAAACACGTCAAAATACCAAAGTGTATTTCCTTCCACCCTCCCATCCTCCTCAAACCCTCAATGGGTTACCCGCACAGAGATGTAAGGCTCACTGAGAAAAAAAAGACAGGCTCATCATGACTACCACTGTAGGATAAAGTATGTTACCCAATTTCCGCCGAAGATGACAAATAAACATCGTGTTGCTCGAAGGTCACGCTGTGAGCCACAAATAGACTACTACGGTATCTGAGGTATCTTATTCCAAAACACCACTAACATTAGATGAAGCGAAACCGCAAGGAACTCAACCTCATCCACCGTAACCCGCTCCCCATAGAGCTTTCTGTAGATACACGTGGCGAGCTCCCATTGGTCAACGTGACGAATGTTGTCTCGTGGCTCTGGCTCTGGTTCCGGGTCGCCAGCTTGTACTTTACCTCCCCGCCTCGAGCACCCAAAATGACGATTTTTTTGGAGGATCCAGGCGTTTTCGCCATCCGTGACGCTGGCGATATGCGTCGGTCGTGGAACAACGGCTTTTTCGGCAAGGGAACTCTTTCTCGACTGGAGCCGACGTTTGGAGCTCGAGTGCTGGGTCAACTCAAGTCCAGTGAGGCAGTGACGAGCGAAAGAAGACGCAAAAGACGGGAATTCAAGGAGTTGCGGGCCCAACACCAGCGGCTCGAGGCAGAACAGCGCAAGAGGGAGCTTTGGCCCGAGGAGTTGTCGGCTTTGGATGATTTGAAGAGACAGATGGATGAGGTGAACGCAGAGGCCTTGACGTTTGAGAAAAAGGAACAGACAGAGACGGCCACGGACCTCGAAAATTTGGAATTCTTACACCTTGACCCGGTGGAGGCCTTTTTTCTTGCTTTTGCGTTGGAGGTTGGAGAGGTGCTGGGTGATAATCGCATTCTCAACGACATAGAGCTCCTTCAAAGCATTGCTAACGTTGATGCTTCTCCAGCGCCAATTCTCGACCGTCTACAGGCTTTCCTCCAGCGGTACGTCGTCTATCACCACTACCGAAGCCTAGGCTGGTGTGTTCGCAGTGGTATCAAGTTTGGCTGTGAGTTTCTTCTTTATAACCGAGGACCGCCATTCCGCCACGCTGATTTCGGAGTTTTGATCCTGGCTGCAGACGAAAGGAGGCTGTGGGAAGACACGATGGCAGTGGCTCGAGTCGTTGGCGGAGTGAAAAAAACGCTACTTTTTGCGTATGTGGAAATGCCCACGTTGGAACTGCTTAGCAAAGTATGGGAGGCCAACGACCCACCCAGAGAGAAGGTGGTGAAGCTTTTGCAGTCGTACAAAGTGAGTGAAATGGTGTACCGCCGCTGGAGCCCTAGCCGGACTAGAGAGTAGCAGCGGTGTATAGTAACGAATGATGACATGAGGGAGCGTAGGAAGATGAAGACGGGAAGTGCCTGAAGAGTGAAACGGGCTAAGAGTCTTTTCAAGGTTTTTTAGTATCATGGATCCGATAATGAAGTGGGTATTTGGGGTTTTGAAAGGTGGTCTACTGGGAAGTTGTGTAAGTCAGTTGGATCTGCGTTTAATCAAGAGAATAGATTGTTGCATAACAAGAATTTGAATAGTCATGAGATTTATGGAAAGGGTAGTTTCTAGGAAGTAACAATAGCAGGCAGCACTCTTCGAACAGCGGGATAATGATGAGAGCTCAGGATTTTTCAAAAGAACTAACATGATACTTAAACACTTCATGAATGATCTGAGAGCATTGAGGTTATTCAGGAGGAAGAGTATCACTTCAATAACATGCACTTACGTATCCAGCATTTCTCCACTGCTAACCAACCCAGAATGATTTCATTGACTAATTTAATCCACGATTTGTCCTAAACCTTCGATCGATAGAATTGGCAATTGACTTTCATTGAAAGGCTACCAATGCACAAAAATGGTCAGAGTATCGTGGGACTATTGAAATTCCCTCCTTCACCAAATAAGTAAACCCAGCAGCCCAGCATGACCCAATTGTCCAAAACCGTATGCATCCAATCACGAACCTAGAAAATGGATTTTCAAGCTAACGATCTATCAAATTCGAAACCTTGAAAACTCAATAAAAACGAAAAAAAGAAAAAACAATACCACCAAACCTATCCAGACTCGCAGCCACAACTGGGTCCATCACAACAAGCCTGTTTACATTGGCCGCCGCACATCGCATCTGGTTTCGCTTAACCAAAAAGGCAAGCAATAGAACAAGAATGAGAGAAAGTAAATAGCACCCCAGCTTTAAAACAAATCTACTCTACACCTTTAAAACCTCCGAAAAGCAACTTGTGGAGGGCAACGGAAAACAGGGGCTTGATGGGCTGTCCTGCACAGAACCCAGAGGCCATCTCTCGTCAGCGCGGGTATTTAAATACGCTCCATTCCGCCAGATTTACCCTTCTTCTATGCAGAGAAAGCCCATCTTTTAAACACCATAACACACAAAATGGCAGACTTAAGCTCGTTGATGAACCCCCCAGACGAAAAGGAGGAAGAGGCACCGGTCGTGCCAAAACCAGAGGATTCCAAGGTGCCCGAAGACACGATACTAGCGTCGTTTGACAAAATCAAAACCCACTTTCCCGCTGCCAGAATCAAGAAAATCATGCAGTCTGACGAAGAAATTGGCAAAGTTGCTCAGGCTACGCCCATAGTGGTGGGTCGTGCGTTGGAGATTTTCATGGCCAATTTGGTGGAGGCTGCTATCAGCGAAGCCAAGGCTTCTGGTGTTCGCCGTATCGCCGCTTCTCACGTCAGAGCTGCTGTTGAAAACACAGAGCAGTTTGACTTTTTGGTGGATGCAGTGCTGAAGTACCAGCTGAAGTAGCGTGATCGATCACGTGAGTCATGTGCCTGTTCACGTGCTCGATCACCTGACATCACAATCCCCCGCCTTTCACCGATTGCTCAAAACGTCATGGTGCGGCCCGGCCGGGACTTCGTAACCTTGAGATTCTTGCTGTTTCAAGATTGGTCACCGTTTTGAGACCGTCATAATAAGCCGACTTAAGTTTCTAAATCGGGAATATTTTCGGTCGTCCGCGTGGCGAGTCATCCGCCCCACCTTGGAGTTTCCATCAAATTGCGGACTGCACAATGCACCCAGCAACCTTATAAAGGGGCCCTACGTTGCCTCATACTCCACCTTCATTTATCTTTATCAAGTATGGGCTACAACAAATCACACACCAGCTTGGCTTCTAGAAAGTCTTCGTTTTTCAACACTCATCAGTTAAACAACCCTCCGCACCCAGACGTCTACTTCGTGGGCGTGGATGTGGGTACAGGTTCAGCTAGAGCATGTATCATTGACACCAATGGTACGATCTTGGGGCTCTGCGAGAAGCCAATTAGCCGCAAGGAGTTGAAAAGAAACCACATCACGCAAAACTCCACGGAAATCTGGAATGCCATTTGTTTCTGTGTGAAGGGCGCTCTTCGTGACTCTGGAGTCGAGGGCTCTGAGGTCTTCGGTATTGGTTTTGACGCCACCTGTTCTCTTGTGGCCATTTCCGAATCCAAGGATGCCCCAGCCGCCGTGGGCCCAGATTTCAGCGATGACAAGACAAACATCATCTTGTGGATGGACCACCGTGCTCCTGAAGAGACAGATGAAATCAACGCCACGGGCGACAAGGCGCTCAAGTACGTGGGCGGCCAGATGTCAATTGAGATGGAAATCCCCAAAATTAAATGGTTGAAGCACAACAGACAAAACGGTTTAGACGACTTGAAGTTCTACGACTTGGCGGACTATTTGACCCATAGAGCCACCGGCTCCGAGGCCCGCTCTTACTGCTCCACTGTGTGCAAGCAGGGCTTTGTGCCCATTGGTGTCGATGGCTCCGAAACCGGCTGGTCTAAGGAGTTTTTGGAGGGTATCAACTTGCCTGAGTTGGCTGCAAATGACTTCCAGAAGTTGGGCGGTATTCCAGGCAAAAACGGAACCTTCTTGAGTGCTGGTGACGTGGTCGGCAAGCTCACCGCCAAGTCTGCGGAGGAATTGGGCTTGACCACCGAGACTGTTGTTGGTAGTGGTGTCATTGATGCCTACGCAGGATGGATTGGTACCGTTGCCGGTAAGGTGGACCTTCCATCGCACCCTGAGTTGTCTCAGGACTCGAACGGCTCTATGGACACAGCCTGTGGCCGTATCGCTGCCGTGGCTGGTACTTCTACATGTCACGTTTCGATGACCAAAGATCCATGCTTCGTCAAAGGTGTGTGGGGTCCATACAGAGATGTGATGGCGCCAGGCTATTGGCTAGCAGAGGGTGGCCAGTCTTGTACTGGTGCGCTTTTGGCCCACGTCTTGGCCTCCCACCCTGCCCACAATGAGTTGGTGCACTTGGCTGATGCCTCCAACTTGTCTAAGTTCGACTACTTGAACTTGGTGTTGGAGAACATGGTGTCCGAGACCAACTCGCGGTCCGTGGTGGCCTTGGCCAAGCACATTTTCTTCTACGGTGACTTCCACGGCAACAGATCGCCTATTGCGGACCCTAACATGCGTGCCAGCATCATCGGCCAATCGATGGACTCTTCTGTCAAGGACTTGGCTATCCAGTACTTTGGCGCGTGTGAGTTCATCGCTCAGCAAACCAGACAAATTATTGAGGAGATGGAGAAGGGTGGTCACCAGATCAAATGTGTATACATGAGTGGAGGCCAGTGCCGTAACGGTTTGTTGATGAGATTGCTTGCCGACTGCACTGGTTTGCCAATCATCATTCCTAGATACATTGACGCCGCGGTGGTGTTTGGCTCCGCTTTGTTGGGTGCTGTTGCTGCACAAGAGTTGGTGGAGGAGCACATAAACAGTGGAGGAAGCACTAGACAAAAGGCCTTGCTGAACGTCTCCAACAAGCAAGCCGAAGGATCGCCTGTGGGATCACCCTACACTGCTCCTACAGCAACCACCTCTTATACCAACTTGTACGGAGGCCACCCCTTGCAAATGACCGCTGCTGATGAGCCACAAGATTACTTCAATCAGGGTGCCCCACCAAAGTCGCCCAAGTCTGGCAGAGCCGCCTCGCTTTCAGGTAGTGACTCTGAGGACGAACAGACGTTGTCTTTTGGCTCCAAGCAGAACACCTCGCAGAAGGTTTCTAAGGGCTTAGCAGCAAAGGCCAAGAGCGAGTTTAAGCCATTGACGAGCTTATCAGGCAGCAAAAAGAAGAGCGGGCTCATCACTACGGCCACCGACCCTGGTGACCGTTTGTGGCAGACCATGGAGAAGCTTACTGGTCCAGGTAAGGTTGTGATGCCCCACAAGGAAGACCAGCCTGACCGTCGCTTGTTGGCGTGCAAATACAAGGTATTCTTGGATCAATGCTACAAGCAGCAGGAATACAGGAAGTTGGTGGACGATCTTGAGGCGACTAACTAAGGAGGTGGCTTCGATTAAGGCAACGCACAGAATGAGCAATTGAGCCCTTGGTACCTCTTTGGGCGGACTACGAGAAGTGTGGAGATTGACGTTATAGGCCGTCACTGTCACTGCGCATTCCGGTGATAGAGGCGCCTGATGACATCAGGAGTCAGCTGCCTGAAATTCAGCCGTGGGCCACGCTTTAGAGTAATTAGATACTGTGCATGTACTAAGGAGCTAAAAGATGCCCCGCCTATGAAATTAAGAATTTGTACACGAGTAAAGCGACTCAGTAACTGTAGCATGCCTTAATTAAATAAGACTGTACTGGGGTCTTTTTTTTCTTTTTGCATCAATTTTTCTGCTGCAGATGCTCTAACATTGCAACACGGCACGTGACCGCAGACATTTCTGAGAGCAATTATATGGTAGCAAGAATGGGACAAGAAACCGGCGAGTCGCCGGATATTTGGACTTTTGACCAAATTTCCTGACTCAGGAGCACCAGAACACTCGCCCACGTTTTTTTCCGGAAAAAAAAACCCACCTACTCCGACATTAATCAGCAGGCACGTGACATCACCAAACTGTGGATGCCAATACTGGTATAAAAAATTGCCACAACCACACCAAGTTTAAGATTGAAAGTACGACTTCTTTGTTTCCCGCATCCGCATACGGCTGTATTAGACTTGAGCTGATTGTTCGCCCGGCATATTTCACTTTCGCCCTGAAAACTCTTGCATCATATATAAAAGCAGTTTCTTGGACCTTTTTCGCAGCCATTTTTCTGGAACCCAAGAACCCATTCTTTTCCAGTCATGACGCTTCAAGACAGATTCTCTATGGAGGATGCTGTTTCTAACGTCCCCGAAGTGCAAAGATACGACTCTTCCCGGGCCCTGAGAGTCCAGAGTCATGAGTTCCAGAGAGAGCATCAACCTATCCAAGATCCATATGACAACAGCGTTGTTGTGCCCGAATACTTTGAAAAAGACCCCAATGTGGTGGATTACGGTAAGGATCTTGTTCTGCATCCCGGCCAGAAGGCGAAGAATTACTTGAAGTCTCTTTTCCCGATTGCGCTGTGGATTTTTCACTACAATGGTAAATGGTTGTATGGCGACCTTGTGGCTGGTATCACCGTCGGTGTGGTGTTGGTGCCTCAGAGTATGTCGTATGCCCAGTTGGCCGGTCTCCCTGCCGAATACGGTTTGTACTCTTCGTTTGTGGGTGTGTTCATTTACTCATTTTTCGCTACTTCCAAAGATGTGTCTATTGGCCCTGTTGCCGTCATGTCTTTGCAAGTCGGCAAGGTTATTGCTAAAGTTCAGGACCACGTTGGTGACAGATACAGCCCGCCAGAAATTGCCACCTTCTTGTCGTTGATTTGTGGTGGCATTGCTGCAGGTATTGGTATTATACGTATTGGATTTATTCTCGAGTTCATCTCGCTTCCCGCCGTCATGGGTTTCATGTCGGGCTCGGCATTCAACATTATTGTCGGCCAGGTGCCTGCTTTGATGGGATATGGCCTGGCTGTGAACACTAGACAGAGTTCGTGCAATGTGGTGGTGAACACACTTAAACACCTCCCGAAGTCGAACGTCAACGCCGCATTTGGACTTGTGCCCCTTTTTATTTTGTACGCCTGGAAGTTCCTGACCGAGTATTGCATGAAGCGTTACCCCAGCAAGAAACAGTGGTTCTTCTACCTCCAGCAGTTGAGAAATGCCATTGTGCTTATTGTGGCCACAGCTATTTCCTGGGGTGTTGTGCATCCCGAGCTTAAGCGTTTCAACGGCTCCAAGAAGGAGTTCAAGGGCAACATCAAGACCATTGGCGTGGTTCCCTCGGGTCTTAGACATGTGGGTGTGATGACCATTCCAGACGGAATCATCAACGACATGGCTTCGGAAATCCCAGTCTCCACGATTATCCTTCTTTTGGAGCACATTGCCATCTCCAAGTCCTTTGGCAGAATCAACGACTATAAGATTGTGCCTGACCAGGAGCTCATTGCTATTGGTGTGAACAACTTGATTGGTACTTTCTTCAATGCATACCCAGCCACTGGATCCTTTTCCAGATCAGCCTTGAAGGCCAAGTGTGGTGTGAGAACGCCGCTTGCGGGTATTTTTACCGGATGTGTCGTTCTTCTTGCTTTGTACTGTTTGACCGATGCCTTTTTCTACATCCCCAAGGCCACGCTTTCTGCGGTGATTATCCACGCCGTTTCCGACTTGATTTCCCACTGGAGAGCCACTTTCAACTTGTGGAAGATTGCGCCCTTGGACTGTGGTTTGTTCCTCATTGCTGTGATCATTACCGTCTTCTCTTCCATCGAGAACGGTATCTACTTTGCTATTGCTGCTTCTGCTGCTATTCTTTTGTTCAGAGTGACCAAGCCACAGGGCCAGTTTTTGGGTAGAATCAAGGTCGCCGAGGTGGTGAACCCTACCATCAACTTCAAGGAGACATCTTCCATCTCTTCGACTGACTCCGACGTCGAGATCCAGAACGTTCTCTCCACGACCTCCTACAACTCGACTGGTGTCAAGAAATTCAAGTCCGAAACTGAAAAGACCATTCCTACTGCTGGTGAACTCATATCGCAGAACCCAAACGTCAAGTTCCACAACAGATGGGTGCCTTTGAGCCAGTACAACACCAACAGCGATGTGCACGTGCAGCCTCCTCCTCCTGGTGTGATTGTATTCCGTCCAGTGGAGGCTTTTGCTTATCCTAATGCCTCAGAACAGGTGGACCGTGTTGCCGATGAGGCTAAGAGATTAACCAGAAGAGGTAACCCCAGGCTTTATGCCAACCCGGGAGACAGACCATGGAACGACCCGGGTCCATTGACATGGAGATTGCCTTTTTGGAAGGAGAAATTCGGCAGCAAGTTGGAAAATTCTCCTGAGGAGGATACCAGACCGATTTTGAGAATCATCCACTTTGACTTTTCATGTGTTCCCTCGATCGATGCCACTGCTATCCAGGCGCTTGTGGACATCCGTAAAGCGATCAACAACTACGCCGACAGAGAAGTTGAGTTCCATTTCAGTGGCATCAATTCGCCGTGGGTGAGAAGAGGATTGGTCCAAGCTGGTTTTGGCTCCTACGGCGACAATGAGTTGGTGAGTGAAAGAACTTACGTGAACATTGCCACTCAGGAGGACGATTTGGAGAACAACTTATATTACCCTGCTGTGGGAACCAACACGCCGTTTATCCATCTCGAGATTCCCGACTATGTTTAAAGGGCACTTTGGGCATACTTTCATTTCTCGCATTACTATGTTTTTGGGTCAATATATTCAACGGTAACGAAGTGTAGCTTTCCGTAGAACGTGGTTCGGTTTTGTTCAATGAAACAAGATAAGCTGCTAGAGGTTCTAATACGATGTCAGTGCATTTTGTTAAAACTTCCATTTTCAAACCAAATTCGGGGCCACAACGACGACCATGACTTTTATCAGTGCACTGTGGATCGGATAGTGACGCTGAACATCTTCTACAAATTTCGTTTTTTTCTTCAACCGTGACACCAATGTGGATTTACGAAGCAAGGCTGCTAACCTTTCCTAAATCAAGCACTTCATTTAGTTGCATAATTTGCGCCAATTCTTGCTTCTTGTGTGATCATCCACAGAAAATTATCCACAGAAATTCATCCAAAGATTTTGCCGCCAGATGACTTCATAGCCCAAAGACCGTATGATTCACATTGCATCGAACACCACAAAACAGCAACGATATTGCATTTATTGCTAGAAAGCCACGGGGCCGGTGCCATGACTGCAAGATATTTGCTCTTTGGAAACTAAGAAATACGGAGGCTTTTTCTTCAAATGCGTTTCGATAATCTAAATCAAAAAGTCTTCAACCACACAATTCCATAATTGTGATCTGGAACGATTAATGGTTCTGAGAAATCGAAGAACATTTACTTTTCGGCAGTCAGAGCTCTATAAAATATACCAGTGGCAGTTATGGAACAAAATTTAGCCTCACCAAAGACTATCCTGGCCTTCGTAATGATTAATACTGACATGTCACAGCTGGTAGCAAATGCCTAACGATTCACGCATCTGTCTATTTCACCTGAGAACGAAATCATTTGTGGATCTAGAGGTGTCTTCAAGCAAGCAGCATATCATCTTTCAAAGTACTTCATCTGCATCGATAAGCATTCAATTTTGGCAAACGGTGTTTCACGTCAAGACTACGCTTTGACAGAATAATCATCTATCATGCGATTTGAATCTACTTTTGATCAGAATTATTGACATCAGCCTTACGACGACTCCAAAACCTACAAGTTATCGAACATGTTTTCAATTAGCAATGGTTAGAAACGTAAACATGCTACACGCTGTATGGTACATACCGCTTAACTGAACAAAGAGCCAATGTCAGCAGGCATCTCGTCAATCTGGGTGGAGTAGAACTTCTCAATCTCTCTCATCATACCGACATCCTGGGTGGTGACAAAGTTGATGGCAACACCCTTTCTACCGAAACGACCACCTCTACCAATTCTGTGAATGTAGTTCTCCTTGTTGGCAGGCAAGTCGTAGTTGATGACCAAAGAGACCTGCTGGACATCGATACCTCTGGCCAACAAGTCAGTGGAGATCAAGATTCTGGAGGAACCGGATCTGAACTCGTTCATGATGGTGTCTCTCTCGCCCTGGGGCAAGTCGGCGTGGATAGCAGACACAGTGAAGTTGTTCTCCTTCAACTTGGCCATCAAGGACTCGACCTTGGATCTGGTGTTACAGAAAATGACAGCCTGGGTGACGGAGATGGAGTCGTACAAGTCACACAAACAGTCGAACTTGAAATCCTCTTCCTCAACGTTGATGTAGTACTGCTTGATACCCTCCAAGGTCAACTCGTCCTTCTTCACCAAGATACGCACAGGGTTGTTCATGAACTTGGAGGTAACCTCCAAAACGTCCTGGGGCATGGTAGCAGACAAAAGCACAACCTGGGTGGTCTCAGGCAACAACTTGAAAATGTTGTAGATCTGCTCCTTGAATCCGGACGACAACATCTCATCGGCCTCGTCCAAAATGAACATCTTGACTCTGTGAGTCTTGAAGTATCTTCTGTCAATCATGTCAAGCACTCTACCTGGAGTACCGACAACAACCTGGACACCGGATCTGAAAGCCTCAATGTCGTCGGCCATCGAGGTACCACCGATGGAGGCGTGCACGGAAACCTTCAAGTACAAACCAATGTGCTGGATGACGTTCTGGATCTGCAAAGCCAACTCTCTGGTTGGAGCCAAGATCAAAGCCTGGGTGGCCTTCTCGTTGATGTCGATGTTCTGCAAAGCAGAGATGGTGAAGGTGGCGGTTTTACCGGTACCGGACTGGGCCTGGGCAAGAACGTCTCTTCCCTCGGTGATAGGCAAGATGGCTCTCTGCTGAATGGCAGAAGGAGACTCGTAACCGTAACCGAAGATACCTCTGACGATCTCGGGCTTAAGGTTCAAATCGTCGAAAGAGTAGACGACATTGTCGTAGTTAGACTCGATCAAGCCAGCGTCGACTTCCTGGAGCTCGTTGGACATGTTGGATAAGTTGGTGGTAGGAAGAGTTGGTACATTTTTGATGGTGCGGTGAGAAAAAGTTTTTTCATGGCCGGGTAACCCGTGTGCTGGGGAAGCCTGTTCTGGGCACAAACTTGGTGGATGAGGGATCGGGGGCTATTTACGATATATTTTGTACTCCTATTAAACCCTTAATTTGTTTATATGTGCCTCGGAGGCTTGTGTGAGTAGAAATCATAGAGATGAGTAGACGCGTCACGTGACATTAAGGGGCCCCTTGATAATCAAACCACGACTCCCAGAAGGTAAATTTTTTCAGAAAACAGCTCAATCGGCTCGGCGATCGAAGGCCACGGATCATTATTTGGAAACTTTGTGTCCTGCGATGGAGTTCCGCTCACCTTCCTAGAATAGCAGGATTGGTCGGAAAGGCAGGGTGTAGTGGTTTTTCGTCCTGGGCAAGTCCGATTCGATTTTCAAAATTGCCAATTCGGGGTGGAGCTTCTTTTTTATATATTCTTAACTGAATAACTGAGGTTCGGTCTCGGCCGTAGTGGCTTTGTAGGAGATATCAGGTCGCACTTTTGCAGCCATTCGCATTGATGGTCTGGGTTATATTTTTGTGGATTTGCCTTTCTGTGCTTTGTAAGATTTTTCTGACCTCGGTGGTTCGAGCTTTCATGGCTCCAGTATTTTGGAAACTGGCCTACAATTTGAATTTGGAAGATACAAGAGACTTGAATTGCGTGATGCAGCGCCTTCACCGTGATTGTACTCGAAAGTATGGGGATATCCTGGATTGATTCTGAGAAACCAGGGGACTTTTTAAAAGTCTTGTTGGCAATTAGGAACGAGCAGCCTCTTACCTCCGAGGAGTATTCAGCGTGAGCCCTGGTTTGCAATTCTGCGGTCGAGTGAAACAACTTCATTCCTTTTTATACTCTTTGATCGAAACTGTTATGTAACTTAAAACTAGATCATATAACTAGTGTGGAACTATTAGCTGAAGGAGCCTGGAGCTTTCCTCCTGGAGAATATAGGGACGGTTGTGAATGAAGTGTAGAATTGAAATAGTCATATTCTTAGGCTTTAGGCTATAAAGCTATACTTATCTGTCACACTAACTGCTACAGCAGAAAGCACTTCTCTTCGCTGAATCTTGCTCTCTTTTTCGGGCCGTTTCTAAAAGCTTTTCTTCATTTCTCGCACTGGAGGTGACCCAATCCCATTGTCATGGTAGCACCCAAGAAAAGAGTTACCAACTCAGACCTAACAATCACTCAAGAAAAGAAAATCAGCAGACAAAGCACCCACAATTTTGCTCCAGAATTGTATAAAAGGAGGTCATCATGCGCTCAATTCATACCACAAGCACTTCTTCAAAGAACACCCAAAATGAGAATGAGAGAAGCGGTAGTCAATAAAACCGCCGTAACAGCTATGGAGGTATTGGCGCTAGTCAGCATTTCCGTTCGCTCACTCAGTTCACGCTCCGTCCCTTGGCTTTACTTTTCAGAACTGCTTATTGTGCATTGGTTTTCGAGTATGGCGCCAATCATACTCTATTTTACATTTCACGATATCAGTGGCAGGTCAATGGTATTGATAGGCGGTACTGTGCTGACACTCTCTGCATTGTTTTGAAAAGATTTGATACAATATGGATCTCCAACATTGAGGAATCTCGCCATCATCACGCAAGGTTATTCCTATTGTGGGGTATCGGGGATGCTGTTGGTCCCTTCCTCCCACTTTCATACTGATCTGTTTTTTATGACATTATTCGTTGGCATGTCCGGATACCTTGAACCGTTTGCTATGTTGCCGTTCAGTTGGCAGGATGACTTCAGATGTGCTTATAAATTTTCATTTACCTTGCTTCTGTACTACTTGGTTCCCAATCAATCTCTATTGGCTCAGGAATCAGAAAACGGACTGAGTAAAACATTGTCTAATTATGCTTGTTTCTTTAGTGTTCAATTGGTTACTTTCGCCTGGCTCCAGTTCAGATCTTCTTTTAAATCACTAAGTGTTATACCCTCTGACCCGTGGTACACGTTGATAGCCGGCCTCGTGTTTATTGGACTTAACCTCGTCTGGTTTTGGCCCTCTTATCGTGCTAAAAAGCAAAAGCAAGATTAATCGCCCTTCAATTAAGGTCACAACGACCCAAACGAATCAGAGAATACGTGTAATCCAAAACCGAAATCTGCATATGCTCACCCCAGATTTGTATAAAGGGAAGTTACCATGAGGTCAATTGAAAAAGCGATCACTTCTTCTCGAACAACGATGAAACCAAGAGGAGCAACCACAAACAAGACTGCCTTATTAATCACGGGAGCTTTGTCGCTATTTAGTCTCTTCATTGGGGGACACGTTTCAGGCTCCCTCGATCATCTTCGTGTCTCAGAAATTCTTATCATGATGTGGTTTTCAATCACAACACCAGTTGTATTTTACTTAACGTTTCACGATGTTATCAGTGCCAGGTCATTGGCATTGTTTGGCGGTACTGTTCTGGCGCTTTCCGCATTATCTAGCAAAATCTCGAAGCAGTACGGGTCCTCAACCGCGGAACACCTCGCCATCATCACGCATAGTTATAACATGTGTGAGTTTTTGGGAATGCTTTTTGTCCATCCCTCTCATTATGGTTGTAATAATGTGACTTCATGTATTGGCAGCGCACTTATAATCATGCCTGCTTCACGATTTGATATACGTTGGTTGCCGGCCAATTGGCAAGATGACTTCAGATGTGCTTTCCATTTGTCATTTACTGCTCTTCTGTTCTATTTAATTCCAAGCTCACCTCCATTAAGCAGAGAAGCGATAAAGGAACCGAGACTGAGATTGTGGTCCTACGCTGTTGGTTTTGTTGGTGTTCATTTGGTTATTTTCAGCTGGCTCCAATTCAGATCTTCGTTTGAATCAATAAATATGCCCTCTAACCCGTGGTATGCGTTAATAGCTAGTCTCGTGTTTATTGGACTAAACCTCATCTGGCTTACGCCAGCTATAAGGACTCTTGGACGTGTTCTGAAGGAGAACCGGCGGATTATTATGCTGCGAGAGCTGGATACCAGTTCCACTTGATATCGTGCTGATGTACTTAGAATAACTAATGCATCTGGGGTAATAGATCCGGTTCTAGATTGATATAGAAAACTGTCTTGAGCATTGAAGCTGCTCAACCAACACACCTAAGTGCATTGTAGTCAAATCATTCAAATCTTCGATGAGCCTCAGGTTTTGCTTTCGAGCAGCTAAGCGAAGAAGGCCATGAGATTTCAAATTAATCTTCTTGCTTAGATCAATTTCAATTTTAGGACTCTTTGGCTTCGGTATAAACGCTAATTGTGTTAAAGCCTCCTTTTTGAACGGCTGGACAAAGTCTAATTTCTGCAAGGAGTGCACTCGAAGCTGTCATCAACCGTGCGGCGCCCCTCAAAACCTCTCTCAATATCTTCTCCCAATACTTATAAGGTCTACTACGAGATTGAATTCTCAAATTTCAACCCTTTGATAGAGTACCTTGCTTGAAATGGGACTGGCTTTTCTCGTCCTTGTGGATTGAAAAGATGAGACTTCTAGCTAAGCGTGCTGATATCGAATGGCTCACTTTAATAGGTCCACGGCCGCTTTCTGTTGTTTGCTGGGTTTGAACATGTTGCATTTCGGTGGCCCTCCTCATTTTCTTCTGGTCGGCCATTGTACATTTCTCTGAGTTGTACTATTCTGAGATTTTGAAGAGCATCGGCATTATCACCAAGTGGACGTGGGTTTTGGGAATCCAACTTTGGCATGCGGTTATTCAGCTTGGTAGTGACGTTTTCTGGTCTCTATGGCACTGGCAGGTGAAGGAAAACTCGCCATTTAAAATCAGTGGGTGAGCAGTGAGCATCCATTGCTATACCTAACCTCATAGGGCTGGTCTTTCTGCTGATTGGAATTAAATTACTGAACTGAGAACTGGCACTACTGACGGGTTTACGACTCCTTAACCATCCTGGTGGGCCATGGTATACAGTATTCATGCATTAAAAGCTCAACTTTTAAAAATGCTAGTCAAAGCTCCGCTCTGGAGCGTGGACCGGCCGGAGTTCCCAAGGGAATATAGGCGCAAGGCGTTTCACAGGCTCCGGAAGTTCCTCGGATTCTTCAACTTCCTCTGCAAGCGCCTCGGCTTCCTCTTCAAGCGCCTCAACCTCCGGGCTCTCTGCCTCGACTTTTGGTTCTGTTTCCGTTTCAGTGGGCACTATCTCTGTAGGCTCAACAAAAGACTCTCGTTTCCGTAAAAGCGGGTGCTTTGGAACATAGTCGGACCGGTCAAACACCCGTTCCGCCGTCAGGGCGTGGAAAATGCTTAGTGTCTCCGGTGGCTCAATTTCAAGTTCCTTCACGGCGTCTACAATCTCGTTGACAACAGGGGGCTCGGGGGAATCGGGCGATAGATCCACCTCGGCGCTCACCTGCTCCATTTGTGTTTCTAATGGCGGCTCTTCTTGCGCTGTATCGTTCTGCCATTGTGAACGGTAGGCTGTGATTGCATCCAGAAAAGCGTCACTTTTAGGCGCCTCCAGTGGGGGAGCTTCTCTGGTAGCATCCCACAGCGGCTCTTGGGGCGTGGGGCCGAAGGCCTCGATGTAGTTGGCTGGGTCGCAGAGTTCAGAACCCAGAAACGAGTCTGGAGCCTCCAGGACGCCAGGGTCTCCATTGTGCAAAGTGGGAGCAAATTGGGAGACCGGGACTGCCTCGATTCCTGCTATTTCGGTTTCTTGATGGCTTGCTCCTTCAGACGTCCCGATGTCAACGTACAACGGGCTCCCGCCGAGCGGATTCACCTGGACCTCGCCGAGAATGCCGTCGATATTGCAAACTGCCGCCTCGGGGCGCTCGAAAGCGTCTTTCAAAAAATCGGTGATGCGTCCCCGGGCCACCACCTCGTTCCAGGCGGCCCACCACTCGTCGCAGTAGTTTCCAGAACCACCGTGCCAGGGTTTCTTGGGCCCCACAAAGTGAACACACTGGACGTCCGGCCCAAAACGCCTTGCCGCTGCCAGCGCATAAAAGGACAAAACCGGCGCCTGGAGCTCCGCCGCCGTGTTGTACAAATACGGCATTTGCACCCAACGGCGTGGTTTCTGGGGCTGCACCGGCGGCTGCGAAAACGTCCAGTGCGCAAGCTCAGGCCACGACGGGTCCGGGTTGAAAACAGCATTGAGGAGCGCCTGGTCGCCGCCATCGTAGAGAAAATTGCCGCCAAAACCGAGGCTTGCGATTTGATTGGTCAATTCGTCGTACGTCTCCTGGCGCGGCCGGAGCACAAACACCCCCAGGTTGAAAGTGTCAGGGCACCCGGCGTCGGGGGCCGCGAGGATCTGGTCTGGCGCGATTTCCACTGCGAAAAGCGCCCCAATGTTCCCCCGCGGGAGAGTATCGGCATCGAGAAAGAGCACTTTTTCGTACGGCAAGCGCCAGAGTTCGATTTTGGCGAGAGCCTCGGCGTGCCCGTTTCGCCAGCTGGCAAAAGTGCCGTTTTCAAAATGGCCGTGTTCGCCGCCAGCGTGGATTTGAATGGGCACTATTTCGTCCCAGTATGCCCCGAGGAGTGCAAGCTGGCGGTGCGAAAAACGGCCCTGGGCGACTAGGAGAATACATCTGACGCCCTGGCCAGAACTTCGAAGACGTTCTCCGACCACCAATGCCCCGGGAATGTACCCGGGCAGAAAAACCATCAGTGCTGCTGCCCACATTTTTGAAGGGCTGGAGATTTGGTTAGTTAATTAGTTGAAGTAGTTGAAGTAGTTTGGTGCTAGAAAGCAGAAGCCTCGGTTAAGTGGTGCAGTGGTGATCCGGTGAGGTCAATTAAATGGGGTTTCAACAATCTTTCTGCAAGGGCAGTGTCTATGTGTAACGACTCAAAGCTAGTAAATCGGAAATGATCAAGGTTTGGAAATTGCGGATCTAACAGGTATTGCCAGGTTGGGATTCGTTATGCTAGTGCTGTAGATGACTGATATGAGCTGAGCTCGTAGATGCTTTTTCCTCTCTTTTGAAACAATCTAATGCAAACAGGTAGTTTTTTTGTATGCTGCTCAAGTGTTGACAGTGCTTGTTCGTCAGATGAAGCCTCTGGTGAATGGCTATTTCCTCTAGTGACAGGAAATAGCGATCTGGTGGGATGATGCCAAAGTGGTGCTATGCGAGCCAGCAGCCGGACAGACTTGAACTGGCGTCTTTCTTAAATCAAGAACGGTTTCAGGTGGTGCTACTCTGGCCGGTTTCGCCGGCTCTGTGTAGGCGAATGCAACAAGGGTTATAGTGAGCTAACAGCAGCGATATACGAGGATGCTGGTTGCGGTGCTGGGGTTTTTTGGTATCGCTGGAAAGCTGGCGCTCTGGGGAAGACGAGTCTGGGGGCTTTTCGCTCGTCGGAGGCACTTTTGGGGCACAACTTCTCGAGGCTTGAAATTCCGGGGTCAGTAACAAAATCGCCAGATTGCACGGAGCGGGCACAATTTGAAAAAATCAAAAACTTTTGTCCGTTGGGCCTTCAATTTGGCGACCTGCTGCTCGAGGTGGGCTCTTTGGGCCGTTTTGGGCGGTGTTTCCAGAAAAAGCGTGGAGTTCAGGGGACCTACTACTAATTGGGAACATCACCTGTCTCACCAATGCGCCCAGGTGGGTCAGTTGATCCGGCGATTAGATTAGTTCGTTGATTTTTTGGGAAATAAAAGAGATTGATTAGTTTTGGGGTTTTGGGGTTCTGAGCAGATTTCAGGGAGTTTTGAGTTTTTTGGGTATAGAAAGAGTGCCAGACTCGGACTTCATGGAGGGATCAACAGTTGCATGTTTGAAGAGGGTATTTGGTAATGTTATTGAAAGTTGGCTCTTAGTAGGAAGCGGTCTGTCCGAAATGGAGGATATGCTCTGCTAGGCCGTTATGTGGGTGTTCTAGTTTTTCAAGTGCACTAGAAAATAAAAGTGCATTAAGATATTCTGTCCCTCCGTCTAAACGCTGTTTTTGATGGTCAGTGCAAAATTGATAGCTCATCTTTTTTTGATACTCTACTCAAAATTGGGCCGGCATGTACAAAGTTGGCGGTTCTCCATACTTTCCCCGTTCTCTGGTTTGACTCCCAATGCATAGTAGTGAGTGAGAAGTTGCTCTGTAAGCGATAGCTGTGAGTATTACATTTCTGCTTTTTAGGAATCTTCACACTGTGTCTCCGCTGAAGTGTATCTGAAGATGGGGTATCTTTGCGGTGAAGTTACTTACTTAGCTAATTTATACCACCAGTGGCCTATTGTCTCTATACCTATTAACTCGCTGCTTTTCGGGTCTTCGTAGGTAGATTTTAGTTTTGCGCCCTTTGCTAAGAGAGATTCATCTTGTTGACTGATCATTTATATTGGCTTTGTCTTCAAAGGCGGTGGTGTGTAGTGGGTGAACCCACTTGGGTCCCCACCAGTTCTCAACACATTCGGACAGTCAACCGATTAATTCTTTTTTAAACTTAAATGATTTAGTTACAAGCGTTCTACCAGCCTATATAAATTATTGTTTGTTCCTTATGGCGTATCGTCAGTTGTGGCATCATTACCCCAGCCTTTAAAAGAAGTAAGAAACAAAAGCATAGTGGCACTTCCAAACCTGAGAAGTCCTTGGTTACACTTGAGAGCATAAACTTTAAGCAGAACTTGTATTTCTTGTCGAAACATAAGGCTGATCTTAGAGGATGAAGTTGCTCAGTAGCTGGCGCTATGGTGACGATCTACTTTTCGTAAATCGAACCAGGTCACGATCAAATGCTGCAAAATGGAAAACTGAAAAAGAAGTCCTATACTCTGTAGATGTACCAATAACTAGAAACTCACTAGAAACTCATTCTTTCTTTCCTACTTGTCTCATTGAAATGAAGCGGCACACCTTCTTCTTGGGACACTGCAACAAACCGTCAAGTAAACTAAGTAATGATTTCCAGACAAAAAAAATTCACCTTCTAAACTCATAAGAACGCCATCTGAATGTAATGAAATTCACATAATTTTCATCTGCCCACTTATGTCCGTCTATGTCTGATAGACGAAAAGGAGGTATCCTGGTCACTTTTTCACCCGATCATCCTTATCATTCACCATCACTAATTCGTAGCTTACTGAAATATGCTCGACCTTATGTAACACATTGAATTAGATATGACTTTTTCACTTCAACTAACTCAACCCAAGGCTCATTTCTCCGGAAGCCTCTACAGCACTCGTCTCACGAACCCAATGACTACAATCCTCTTCGATTAATGACATTACATATACAAAGGCGGCGCTTAACGGGAGTAAGACCAGACGTTCTTCAACAAACCGTCCTGTTGGGCCAATCTGTTGATAGAGTCGTCACCCTCACCTCTGGCTCTGATGTAGCCGGACAAGGCGTAGGTGGTGTTGTCACCTGGGATGGCTCTGCCCTCGGCGTCGACGTTGGCGACGTTGATCTGGACAGAAGCGTGGTCCTTGGCCTTGATGATTCTGTTGGAAGCAGAACACTTTCTTGGCACGTACAATTCGACCTGGCGGTTAGTAAGGGTTGAGAATAGGTTGGATGACACAGGCAGACGGGGTTTCGTTTTGGACTCGGAGGATTTGGATATAGATCTGTGGATACTTCTGGGGTGATGTATATGGACTGGCTGGGATATCAAAACAGAAAAGGCCCGGGGGAACCTGAACGCCTAAACAAAGCGGGATGGTGCATTTTTGGGATTTGGGGATTGGGGATGTAATGTGGACCGTTTGGGATAAGGATTATCTGAAAATATTATCGGTTCACGCTAAACCGTCCATTTTTGCCTGTGGGCTCCGTCGGGGACTCCAACCTCAACATTCTATTCGGGATATTCACATACTAATTGACCCTTATCGTTCTCCATTTTGGCTGATTCTAGATGATGCTGAAAAGATTTCTATGAGGGTTTCAAATTTTTTTCGGTATCAGCGCTGCGAGAGTTTGTAGTTCTGTGCAGGATAAATGCGTGTGTGCACTGTATGGTAGCTTTAGGGCTGAAGCCCTAGACATATAGACCCAATGGACTTGTCTCTGTTCACAGCAACTTCTACATCTATGGTCTATTTCGGCGTCTCTTGTGCTAATTTAGTGCTAGCACGGCGACAGACTCCACGTGGTGTGTCTGTGGAAAAAAGTCAAAGCCCTTGATGCTCTCCACATGGTAGTCCTTTCCGTGCTCTGTATTGTTAATGAACCACTCAACGTCTCTGGCTTGCGAGTGGACGTTGCAGCTGATGTAGACGATTTTGGCCGGGTGGTACGTGCTGAGCTGATTGAGGAAAACATCGTCACAGCCTTTTCTGGGAGGATCCAAAATCACCGATGTGCGGTTCGCTGGAGTGTCGATATTGGCGAAGATCTGTTCTGCCTTGCCCACAATAAAGTCGGTATTTTGGACCTTGTTGATCTCAGCGTTTCTTCTGGCGAACTTAACACTGTCTGCGCTGACTTCCACGCCGACAACTCGGGAAACACCGCCGGAACAGGTAATCGAGAAGAGACCTGAACCGCAGTACGCATCCACCAAGTAGTTAGGCTCTTCAGGCTTCAGGTTAGGGATTTGGAGGTTGTTCTCAACGTATTTGGTCACTAGCGGCAAGATGGAGTTATTGTTCTGGAAGAACTCGCCAGCACTGAATTCGAACGTAAACCCATTCACGTACTCCCTGACGATCGCTCTCGACTCAGTCACGCACGTTTTCACCAACTTCTTCCCGTTTTCTTCCACCTCCACCGTGGATATCTCGTCACTGGCATCCCTGGACCCCTGGTCCACCTCGATCTTGCCCTCATCATCTGGCATGATGGTGTTTTCCCGTAGAAGCACCGTAGCTCCACGCTTATACTTCAAATAGTCGTTTTCAAAACGACGTCTCTCGTTGGTCATACCCTTCAACACTATCGGCGTACCGATCGAACACTCCTCAATGTCTAAGATGGACCCTTCTCCCCCAGCAGTCTCTCTCCATTGAGGCCTGCCCTTTGCACCAAAGCCCATGCTAGGTCTATAGTAGTTTTCCGGCTTTTTGTTGGGCACGTTGAAATGTGGCGTGAGCTTGGTTCTGTAGTTGTACTGTATTGGCGACAGCTGTGTGTTGGAAATGGCAGGGAGCTGGCTGTTTTTGGAAAGCACAGGAGCGAAGAACCGGTATGCGTTGGCGATGGTGTTTCTCTTGAATTCGAGCTGCGTTTCGTAGTCGACGTTCTGATACTGGCAGCCCGAACACTTGCCAAAGTATTTGCAGTTGATAAGCGAATCGTCTCTGCTTGGGCCTGGCTTTGCAATCGAAAGAAGATCAGACTCCACATACAAAGGATGCGACTTGAACACTCGGATATTCACCACGTCTCCAGGTAACCCAAACGGCACCATGACGATCTGCTTGCCGTCTATTCTGACAGGGTGGTCAATGACCGCAAGACCGTCTCCATTCGATGATAATCGTAGAATCTCCACGTCCTTCACTTCTCGATGGTACACTTTCTCAACAGAGGTGTCGTTTAAAATCTCCCTGAGATCGTTGCTAATGTGCTCCTCTGTGAGGCCAATCTCTGCAAGAATCTCTTTGACCTCGAACTGGAGAACCCCCATAGGCAGAGTAGGATCCACATCCTTGGCCTTGTACTTTTTCTTGTACTTTTTTTGTGGTTTTTGTCTTTTGTCCACGGGTGCACTCTCGGCACCGGGCCGTTTGGCTTCTTCCATCTGTATCGGACTCATAGTTTGAAAAGATGGTGGAGCTGGGGATTTCTGCCTCATCGCGCTTTACGTAACAAACTATCATGGCCTACTCATTGGCTGATAACCTGCATGTAGGCGCCCCATACCCATTTGCACCCAAACGTTCCATTCATGGGCAACGACCGAATTAAGCAACGTTGAATAATTCAGTGATTATCTTGAACCCTGGCTTTGCCATTGTGGGGATTCCGGCATAAACAATAGTACGTCCGATGATCTCCACGTCATAGCGCTTCCTGAAGACACCACTGATTTTGACCTCAACCTGGGGCTCTGACGGATGAGACTTTCCATAGGAAAGAAGTTCGTAGGCGTCGATGTCATCGACAGGTCCGACTTTGTCCTGGTCGCCTTCTCTGACCGATTTGAGCGCTTTATTGACATCCATCAACGGCTCGTTAGCCATATTGGAAAGCGACTGCGACCTGATCTGCCTGGACGTCAGGTGGGAATGGGCAGTGGGCGTGAACTGGCTGCGGGGGAGGTACACGCCGATGAATTTGTAAATGGGTGGCAAGATTGTGAAGAGGATGGGTTTGGAGATTGTCTTCCAGATGACCACCAAAATCACCCCTAGAAATATGCGGACGATGCTGAACGTGATCCCAAGCCTTTTAAGTGAGTAAGGAATGCGAAGGAGCTCGCTCAAGTCGTTGCTCAGCGAAAACGACTTTGTAATAATGAGGAAGTAGTCGCTCAAGTCCAAACCAATGAGCACACCCACAAACGCCACAGAGTCGTCAAAACACGGGCAGTCGTCCACGGGTTCCGGATAAATATGGATAAGGTACAAGTGGCCAAGGACGATGAGGACCACAGTGCCTGCAATTCCCCAGTAGGTGTCGTTTCTAGACGAAAGCATGAGCCAGGAATCGTAAGCCTCGCCGTAAAGGCGCCTGAAAACAAAAAGGCCTCCGCCAATTGTCGCTCCGGTCAAAATGTCGAAGAATCCGTGCATTCCACAGTACAAGCGACCGACAATAAGCGAGAAGTAGTATACCAAAAGCAACAGCGCCAAAGCAATCAATTGAAAAGCCAGAAACAGGACTCGGTTATCCCACAAGCTGGCGGCCAAAATCAACGTCACTGCCGTAGCATTGGCCAGGTGAGACAGCGGCCAGCCGTACTCCTGGGTAGTATATGAGGACATGGTGATTCTATGAAGCGGAGGCGACCTGGGTCTGGGCAAGCAGAGGAAATCCTTAAAGAAGCCCGAAATGTAAATTCCGTAGCCAATCACAGCCACGAGGTCCCGCCCCACTATGCTGCTTCCGAACCAAAAAGGAACAGGAAGCATAAGAACATAGAACGTGTGGGAGGCCAAGTTGGCGGTCCAGGCAAAGTAGAAGTCGAGCCACGGGTGACGACCCCGCTGCTGCAAATCCGCCAACACTTCAGTTTCCTTCCGGACAATGGGAAGACACATTTGTCTCAAGTTGTATCGAATGGAGGAAAGCTTGGATTTGTAGTGATCGGCCGATTTGTTACCGGCGTCGTTGGCACCCAGCTGGGTCTTTGCCACCGGGACTTCCGGCACGGTTTCGTCTTTTCCTCTATACTTGAGCTCGCCTGGCTCCGAGGTGGAAGATTTCATGGAGTAGTTTTGGTGATGTTTTGAGTTTCGCGAATCGGTGTCTGTAATAGTCCGTTGGGGCCGGTGGGGGCAGAAGGGCGTTTTTTTTTTTTGTTTTTCGGAGTGGAGCGGGAAGTTCGTTTTCAGTGGGAGTTTGGTTTCGGAAATCGGTTTTGTTGGTGTGGTTGCTAGTTTGGCTGTTGCTGGCTGCGAAATGGAGTAGATGTAACAGGGATATGTAGAGGAACTTATGCAATTAGTCTTTGATGGAGTATTATTTTATTTTGTTTTGGCTTTGGTCAAGGGGAGGTTGAATTCAGAAAAAGAAGGGCGGGTTCTTGGCACCGGAACTGGTTAGACCGAGATCGCATGTAGAGAGTGAGTAATCCGTTGAACAATGAAATGCGTTGCGTATGGTGAGTTTCGTGTTTTGGATAAATGCTAATATCGAGAGATTGTGGGTTTCGTGGATGGGTATTGTGGGTTTAGTTGGTGACTCCTGACTAAATGCACTGTTCGGTGTTTGATTTCGCTTTGTTCAAGCATTTGGCTATTTTCTTAGAAAGAGCTGGGGTTAGAAAAAGGTCTTTATTCGCCGTGGATTCAAAAACCACAGATATTGCGGGATGGAATTTCTTGTATTTCAAAGTTGATGTCAAAAGAGTAGAAATCCACACCAACTGTGTACTTTTGTTTTTCAAAAGTGGTGATATCACAAAATGAGGACCTTCTTCAGGAAATGCTCCTCTTTTACACATTGATAAGTGTAAACAAAATGCTGAGGACCAGCTCCTAGAGTTATTTGTTGTGGTTCACCTGAATTGCTAAACTTTAGCTATAAAACGAAGGCTGGTAGTTTTTATTGGTTCTGCTAAGAAGATGGACCTTCAGTCTTCGTATAATTGCTTCTGCCAAACTCAGCCATTTCTTCCTAAACAGCTAAAAGCTCCTTACTCCTAACCATCTTTTTACTGTCTGCGCCAATATAATCAGTCCTCATTCTCCAAGCAGATACAAATCTTCTTAATTCTCCCTTGAAAAAAATTCCATCCTCTTTTCCACCCACCCGTTCATCCATTAGCCCCAATTCCTACAACTCCCCACGTATGCTATTTCGATATGCTACTTAATGCTCACTCAATCTTCTCGTCCAAATGCTTCAGGCATCTACAAAATCACGCACCGGCGGCTGGTCTTTTTCCTCCGGGCAAACGCAAGCTCATCCTCATTGTACTTCAGCTGCGGATTTGGACTCAGCTGGTATGGATTGCGCTGGTAGTCGTCCTCCACTAGAGGCTGGTCCAAAAGCACACTCAGCCCTACGGACCCATGCGGGAAATGGCCGTGTTTGTTGCTTTTGTTACTTCCTGTTCTGGAATGTCCTCCTCTCAGATTCCCCCGCAGGTGGGTTCGCAGGTGGCTGCCGCCCATGACCCTGCTGAGTCTGTTTCTGGACTTTTCCACCTGCTCCTCCATCTCCTTGCCCTTTTGGAAGTGGTGAAGGGCAAAATTGAACACCTCCTGGATATTGAACATGGATTTCGCCGAGCACTGGATATAGCCAATGGCGTTGATCTCGTGGGCAAGCTGGAGGGGAATGTCAGGGTCAATGTCAGTGGGCAAGTCCAGTTTTGTGCCCACAAGCAAAACAGGCACGCCTGGGCAGAAGTGGTTCACCTCGGGGAACCAAATGTCCTTGATATTTTGCAACGAAGTCAAATTGTCCAAACTGAAGCAGATAATGATCACATCAGAGTCAGGATACGACAACGGCCTCAATCGATCGTACTCCTCCTGGCCAGCCGTATCCCACAAAGCCAACTCAATGCTCTTTCCGTTAGGCGCCTGGGCGCTTGTGACGTAGTTTTCGAATATCGTAGGTACGTAGATCTCGGGAAACTTGTTTTGAGCATAACTCACCAAGAGACACGTCTTGCCACATCCACCATCGCCGACTACCACAATCTTCATATTGTACAGCGACTTCTTGGACACCTGGTCCATTATCTTGTATTTTGGGATCACGGGACTATCGTTGATCAACGGGCTTCGAGGTGACTTGGGAGTCCTTGTAGGAGACCGGTTGTAAGGATTGACGTAGTCGTTCTGGAGATCGAGCGGCAGTTTGAACGACATTGTGGAGAAAGGAGAGTGACTGTTTTTTGTTTTGGTAGTGAAGGGCGTTTGGGTTTTATCAGACCAATTGGTGTGGATCAGTGTTTGTTGATATTTTCTATATTTGGCTCACTTAGTGGAGAGTGCACAGATCCAGGGGCTATATGGTAGTCGTGACTAATGTGGCCGAAACTCGATCGATATAAAATTGCGAGGTTACAGAGGTAGTTTTGAGGTGTTTTGTGTGTTTCGTTTGTTGATTGGACTTTGATGTTTTTGTTGAATTTTTCTAAGTGTCTCAGTTCAGTGGTCCGCGACTAAAAGTCTTGGGTCTCGTTAGGGTCCCCAATTGACCTAAGGGAGATTTCGATCGAAGGGAGATGTGACGCAAAAAGTCATCAATTTTTTTCTGACTTTTGCTTTTGATGGAAGAAAGCGGGGTCTCATTGACAGCTGTTTCGGAGAATACAGAATACGGAGATCTCGAACCCAGATTCATTCCCCGGGTTTGGAGCGTGGTAATTATTGGTGAACAATATCAGAGACAAGTGCATTCAAAGCCAGAGCAAGCCTTCAAAATGAGCTTTTGCTAAATTCAAGAACGGTTTCTAGGAGTAAGAACTTCTTTGTTTGATAGAAGGCCAAAACACGCGGTTGCAAAAATGTCGTCACTACCTCAGTGCAAACGCTTCCTTCATTTGTCATTGTCTAACAATGTAGTTTCAGACTTACACAGAATAGAGAGAATATGTTCTGCTAGTATCAGACAAATTTACTGTCCAAATAGTGGCCAGCTTGCCAAAACCACTCGAGCCTTAGTGAAGTAGCGACGACATTGTCGTGCAAAATAGGCTGGATCAGTTTCTGAGTAGGATCCCAAGGATTGGGCAAGTCTGCTTCTTAATACTCTAGAGCGAAATTTAAGAAAACAAAACCATTTCTACTCCAAAAAAACTCTCGTCGTCCGTCGGAGAACCAAATTTGGGTGGGCCCGAAAAGACAAAAGTGTTGCCTTTTGATTATCTGCTCTTGTCTGTTTTGTTCTTTAACATCAAGACACGCTATCTTTTTTTACTTTTGGGATTAGTGGGGTTCTTCTTCTGCCGAATTGGGGGATCTCTTTGTTGGATGATAATGAAGCAATTATTGCAAATTAAGGGTGCACTAGCCGTCACTCAAAGAAGCCTGTGAATGGTGAAGGGACAATTTTCAGTTACAAAGAGAAGGAGATTGTTTTGGACTATGAGGTTCCCGTATCCTACCGCTATGGAGGCAACGAACCTGACAATGAATTGACAACCATTCTCAAAGAGAACGCTGGGAACAATAAGGGTAAAAATAAAAGAAAAGTATCTTTTCAGCTTGATCTTGAATGTTATGGAGGCTGATAACATAATCTCCCAGCCCAGCGTTATCATGTTCTGGGCGAAAAGTTCAATCTTACAAAATCTGAAGCACGGCGGAAGACGCCTCCAAATCACCTCTCTTTATCCGTTGTCATGAAATAAAATCTAATAGAATGCCTCCCATTTAGAAGGCATTTACGGTCAAGCCAACACCACTACTCTGCAAAACTTCGTGCCTGGCTTTACCAGTATATAGTTTTTGGGCACAGTCAACTAAAAATCACAACTAGCCCGCAGATACGAAAATTTCGGTAAAGCCTTTTCTCACTGAGTTTCCTCGGCTGAAATTCTCCCTTTCTTCGACCCCTTTTCAGCCAGCCTCACCTTTACGTCATGTCCGATTTAGCCCTTTTGACAGTAACTTGCAGCACCGTTGAGCACTCAGCCCTGCCCCGAAACATCAACGTGGACTTTTCGCCACTGAAAAATTTTGTTACAGCCTACCCAAACGCCATGATTACTTGCCGTCACTTGTCTGGCTAAGAAGCTCCAAGTATGACTCCCCGTGAGGAACCAAGAAAGGCTCATCTCATCGCCGTGGAAATACGCCGTGTAGGTTTTTATGCCGAACACCTGAATCTACTCCCCGTTCTCTTCCCAAACCGATACTTCAAATCTAGACTATCGAGCAGAATCTGCTGCATCCTTGATGGTCCAGCGAAGAATTCTGCACTTTTGCAAACTGCCGGTTAGATTTGACCTGTCATTTTGGTGCACCTAACGCACTATTCGATACAAACCAGCGACATGCTTGAAGTCTGAGGGAAGAATCGGCAAAGGTAACTTCATGTTTAAATCAAGCAAAACTTCTAGGCCCTAGCCAAAGGAGACCCCGTAAATGGTTGCAAAATGACACATCAAAACATTGGGACAGGGCATCGCATAAATTTCTTGCGTCCGATACGATCTGGGCTACAGATCCGACATCATCGCCGTGCACGAAAAAAGACATTTGATGAAGGAAGACAAAACTTGGGACAGAAACGGAGTCAGCGAGTCAGCGCATCGCAGCCGAAACGGTGCTGAAACCACTAAAAGTACAAAATGAGAAAAAACATAAAATCTGACTTGAACCCCCAAATCAAAAACCTCTTTGTCCCATTGTTTCTCGTCTCAGATGCCCTCCATGGAAGTTCTAGATCGGATGCAAAAGGGTGAGAAAACCGTTGGAGCTGGCTGCAGTCAAGAAATTGATGGCTAAGAAATAAATAGCCGCTTGTGCAGATGGGGAAGCGGCGTATCACGTGCGCAAGAGGCCCTTCAAAACACGACAATTCTCTCCTTTTTCATAGAAACATATCAGATTTCTGATTGGAGATACCTCTGTAGTATTATTTAGCGCTCTTTAGGAGGGGCGTTGGCGGGTGCAGCGAGGGGCATTGTGGGAAGGAAGCGAAGCTTGTGTGTAGTACCTTCGGCAATCGAGGGGACACAAAAGCGCGTTTTCTGCAGAATGCGCGGCAGCTCGCGCCGGGAACGAAAACAAACCAGGCAGTGCGGGCCTGTGAGCCGGCTTTTATGCAGGTCTAGTTGGTTAAACGTGCGCCTTTGCGCGCGCTAAACGCCGGATGCATGCAGGTGCCTCAGGAAGACTATCTCCAGCATACCGAGGGCCCCAAGCCAAGCGGAACTGGAGATATTGAATATTGGAGAAAAGGATACTTTTGCTGACTATTTAAATGCATTTCTTACTTTTCTATGAAACGATGCCGCTCACGTGCAGCGCAAGGAGGCCCCCTGCCGAAAAGGGACGTGCCCAGCTGCTGGCTGTTCCAGAGTAGCATGGTGGCTGCATTATTTTCTGCATATAGCCAAGCATTCTCTCTGATGTTTATGCTCCTGGTTGAGAGACCTGCATCCAGCGCGCCGCCCGCCAAGGTTCGTGCAGCACCACCCTGTCGCAGAAATACCAGCGTAAATCTCAATAACTTCCTTCTTCTTCAACCTCCACACTCTTTATCCTAACTTCAGTCATTCCTTTAAAAATGAAGTCCGCCGTGTTGTTGGCCCTTGCCGCCTCCTTCGCTGCCGTCAAGGCCGACTGCGATTTTATCGAAGGCTACCACTACTGCGCCAAAACAAACAAGGTCGCTTTCCAGAATGTTGGTTTCCTGGACTCTTACCAGGATGTTGTCTCCATGGACGAAAGCACTGGTAAGTGTTCCCAAAAGACCTACGAGTTTTCTGGTAACTTGGCTCCTTTGAACGAGGAGTTGTCTTTCCACTTCAGAGGCCCCTTGAAGTTGAAGCAGTTTGGTGCCTACTACCAGTCCTCTGGTTCCTCCAACAAGAAGAGAGACGAGGACTGCAGCACCACCCAACACGTCCACCACAAGCACGTCAAGAGAGCCACTGCTTTCGTCACCCAGACCGTGTTTGTTGACCAGTATGGCAACACCGTGACTTCCTCCGCCACTTCCACTCCTTCCACTGCTGGTGGTGAGTCTTACGACACCACCCAGACCAACGTGGCCTCCGTTTCCAGTGATGGCGGCGCCAAGTTTTCGAACGGTGCTGTGGAGCCATCTTCCTCTTCCACATCTCAGTCCTCCTCCACTGCTTCTGCCAGCACTGGTGACTGGGTCCGTTCCTCCTACTACAAGCCAGGCACCGCCGACAACTGTACCTTCTTGAACCACCACGGTGGCTCTGGTTCTGGTGTTTGGTCCTCGGCTTTGGGAAACTCCCTTTCCTACGCCAACTCGGACAACTCCAACGGCGCCTCGTCTCCTCAAATCTTGGACGACATCACCATCAAGTCTAACACCGAGTTTGTGATCATGTCTGGCCTCAAGTGTGGCGACGACTCCGAGAACGGCGACTGTGGCTACTATAGAAAGGGCATTCCTGCCTACCACGGGTTCTCTGGCGACACCAAGTTGTTTGTGTTTGAGTTCTCTATGCCTTCCGACGGCTCCAAGGGTTTCAACGCTGACATGCCTGCCATCTGGGCCTTGAACGCTAAGATCCCAAGAACTTTGCAGTACGGTGATGCCACCTGCTCGTGCTGGAAGTCCGGCTGCGGTGAGTTGGACTTGTTTGAGATCTTGTACTCTGGTTCTGACAAGTTGATTGCCCACATCCACTCTGGCCAGGGTTCCAACGGCTCCGGCTACGGCGGTACTGGTTCTCGTGACTACTTCGACAGACCTACCGACAGCACCATCAAGGCCGCTGTCATCATGACCGGCAAAGAGGTTGTCATCAAGATTGTTGACGACGACTTTGACGAGGTCTTGACTTCCGGCACTGTTGACGGTTGGTTGGACTCCCAGGGTACCGTGGCCAAGCTTGCCAACTAGATGCGATTACCTGTTTCATTTACGTTCTGATTTGTTTTAGTTGTGATTAAAAAAATTGTTTTGCTGACTGTAGTCATGGCCAAGGCCTGCAACAAGCTATACTCTCCGATTACCCTCGGCAATTGTAGTCTAAGCCCTTTCTTCAGTCTACATTCCAGGAACTTCTCTTCGTCTAACTTAGCTTCGTCTGACTTGGATTTTCTGAGAAAAAGGTCAACGCAATTCCATTTATGGAGCTGTCTACCAAAAGTTCGATTTGAATTCGTCGTTCAATTTTCTTCCATTGCCACGGCAAAATCCAAAGTCTCCTAAGCCCTCTCATCTGCTCAAGGCGGAAATGTACATCTGTTTTTGTTAGTTGCGGCTTGTTGAGGCTTCACAGCAAACAACCAATCTGCAAAACGCCTGAAAATCGTCGATATCGTGATATTTTCAACCCCTTGTTTACATCGCACCGCATGCCTGTTTAACATTTTACCGCTGCAGCAGCCAAGCCAAATCCAATGTTACCTTTTCGCGTTTGTGGTAACTCCTCCATTGCAGGTTCGGATTTATATAAGATTTACATCATGAGAGAATTTACACATATCATTTTATCTCATTTTTACTAGACCAGAAAACAGGGCTGTTCGGATGGCTATTTGTTTTTTCATTCAGTGTTGCATGTGGGAAGTTGGGCTTACAACGTGTACAACAATGGGAGCATGCGTAAAGACTAATGAGCCATATTATAGAAATGTTGAGACATTTTGAGGTTTGGTCTTTGAGAAGAGAAGAGAATTTGGAAGTAGTCAGCTCATAATGCAGTGAAGGTTAAGCACACTGGCTATAGACAAACTACTCAATGCAAGAGCCGGTATTTCTCACGATACCGGAGTGTCCCGCATAAGGTTTTTGGGTCCTGATTGGCCACATCTTCTTCAATTGACACTTCTACGTAATATTTTGTCATATGCATTAAATGGTGTCATTCAGGCGTGGGGGTTAGCTATGTCCGACAAGGTTATTCAAAGTGCCCACGGGACACAGAGAATTTTTTGAATTCTGCATCTTTTTGGCCTGCCATTGGCTGCTTAGATTTTGGCGGTTGTTTGAAAAGTGGAGTAGACAACTTGGGTTCAGTAAAAGCTCACAGGTCCTGGCTCTCATGAATCAAGGCCAAAGGATGTGATGAACTCTGAACTCTTTCATTTCCTCTACGATTTTGTGTTTGGGAGTTCTATCCTCCTTTTAACTCTCTTCAAGTCGATCAAAATCTATCGGTAGAATACCTCTGGGAATTGGTCTCCTTGTACTTGTCGTATTTCGTCTTACCAGGCTGTTTCTTTTATGTGTCATGCTGGTTGCCTAAATAAAAGCCCATGATCAACAAAAGTAAGGAACCGAATAGCACGAAATCTTCCTTCGCAACTATAAATTCATCATGGCTTGAGAATGAACCACCCGTTGCGCAATGAATCTCATCTTTTATCCTCATTTCTTTTGTGGTCTGAATCTCCAGTGTTGTAGCAGGTCCATGCTTTCATTTATCTCTTGTACGAATGACTCTTTGGAGGCGGTGATAAATCAGAGGAACTTGCATTTGACAGACTTTTGGTCTCATTCATAGTATTCTACAACATCGTGCATTTCATTTCAATAAACACATCAGTTTGCAAATCGGCCCACTAACTTTCCATTTGTTCGACCGTCCCATCTCCTATTCAAAGGAGTTGCCTCAAAAGGTATAGAAAATGGCAAACCATCAAGTTCGTGTCAAGCAAAAGGGCAATGAGTATAGCACTGATTCTACTATCAGAATTCAAGCATCCAGGTGAACCCCGTGAATTTTGATGACAAAAAGCTTTTGAGCTCTTAAGAAGACCCAATCGGAGACTTTGATGAGGTCAGCAAAGTGTTCATGAGCTTTGCTGTGCCCTCCTTTGCTAGACTATGAGTCAAAACAGCCACTTCATTCTCTTCCCAGCCTAGATTAGTCTAGAGAGCCGAATAATCGGGCGGGAGATACTAAAATAAAAGGCATTTTCACAGCTTGAGCTTCACTAAGTATACCCTGGCCTGAAGTTGTATTGGAGGTGCTCCAAAGCTCACCTATTGCCTCGCTCAAATTTAACCACTAAGTCCTACGAGTTTCTTTTTTGTTTTTTCCACGTAATGCAATGTTGTTCGAGCAGGTGCAAGATTGGCCGTTGTTCAAGCTTGAAGGAATACGGGCGGTCTCTTTTGTGCAAATTCATGTTACCAAACTCGATTGAAGGCAGTTACTGAATGGCACATACTATGAAAAGATACCATTGAATGTGAGCGCTTTGTACTGAAAAAAATATTACTGGCCTCTACATCAGTTTCTGTAGATAAGTGGAACACCGGGTGAACACACCTCCATACATTGGCTGTACAGATGTAAAGAATATATACTATTTTTCAAGATTCCATCTCTCTGTTTCCTTACAAACCTTCACTGACTAATAAGTATTTCCATTAACGATTTTGGCGGCTTCCTGCCCCAGTGCAAGCAGAAATCTCAAATCTCCACTCTCCAACTTCTTCGCACAACACTTCCTCATGATAGGCATCGACGTCGGCAGCGACGCCGTGCGGGTGTGTTACCAAGGTAACTGCAAACTGCGGCCATTGACTAGACTAGTTAACGGAGCCGAACACACCATGACCACGGAGCATCTTTGGCTGCAAATCACAGCATTGCTTGAGGAGCTAGGGGTGAAGAAGAGGGGTGAAATATCCGAGAGCAAGGAGCATTTCGAGAAAAGGAATGATCAGAATAGGCCAATTCGAGCCGAGGAGTCCGATGGAGGTGGTATTTTCAAGCCATCTTTCGCCGATGAAGCTATAGATGGAGGTGGACGATCCTCCGAGAAATCCGTCAGTTCTGATGATTGTGAGAGCGCGCACAGAGCAAATACTGGTACTGACGAAAAAGAAACAGGGTCAGCAAACCACGTTCACAGTGCAGATATGGGTTTCTCTGAAAAATCAGCCTCCGAAACCGCCCCCAAGAGAGACGATCCCCAACTTTCAGATTCTCCGGAACCCTGTGTGTTCGTTTCTGCCACATGCTCCATGGCGGTGGTGGAAAAAACAGAGACCCCCAGCGGGCCCCATTTCGCGCCGCTCGAGGATATAATTGTGTGGATGGACTCCCGCGCCCAAAAACAGGCCCACTGGGTGTCCCAGCATTTGCCGCCAGAGGTGCTTTCTCGGGTCGGCGGAAGGGTCACGCCCGAAATGGGCCTTGCCAAATTGAAGTGGATCGACGAAAAATACAGATTATCTGGCAAAAACGTCGTGGTTTTTGAGTTGTACGACTGGGTAAGTTATCTTTTCGCAGCCGGTGGAGTGCGCGACGGGTTGGTTCGGTGTGTGGGCCCCGAGGCAGTATTTGGGCCCGGTTCCCAGGCGATGGATGGGCTGGTCAAGGGGTGGAGTGGCGACGTTTTGGCGGGTTTGGGGGTGACGGTCGGCGTGGGGGCACTCGTCCGGTCCTCCACGTTACGTGGGGGCGACCCAAAAGTGGGGGGTCTCCCCACAGAAATGGCTGCAAAATCCACCAACCAATCCACCAACTCTGAAGACTCAGGCGCTGAACAGTTGCTCAGTGGCGAGGTCCCGTTGAATTTAGGTAAAGAAGGTGAAGATGAAGGAGAGCTAAAAAGGGAGGAAATCACTGAGGACCTCAGTCCAGAGAAGGTGCCAGACCTCAGTCCAGAGAAGTTGCCTGGGGGCATGGACTCAATTTCTGAAGACTACAGCAACGACGCCCTTTCACCAAAGCTGGTCCGAAAAGAGGTTTTTAACACCAGTGGGCTCCATAAAGCACTTGACGAAACCTCCAAAGACGCAATCGTCAACCTGTCGTTCTTTCCCTGCGCTGGAGAACCAATTGCATTCAACAAGTACCTTGGCGGCACCGTCCTCCATGGCTGCATTGACTGCTACGCCGGTGTTGTCGCCGATAGCAGGGTCGGGTCCTCGGAGGTTCCGAAAAATAGCTCTACTTTGCATATGGTGGCTGGTACGCTGACATGCTTTGTAGCTTCGATTCCCAACTCCACAGAGCCAATTCCTGGGCTATGGGGCCCCTTCGACCAGCTTACTTCTGTGCCCATTTACGCCTTTGGCCAGCCGGCGACAGGGAAGCTTTTTGCTCTGGTGTTGAAGGAAACCGGTTTTGATTTTGATGTCCTAGAGGAAATGCTTCTGGGAGCCGAAAGCGAATCAAAGCAGTCCATCGTGGAGATCGCCAAAAATCACCTATACTACGGCGACAGGGACGGCAACAGGTCGCCGTATGGCGATTTTGCCATGGACGAGATATTCTTGGTAGGCGACAACGCAGATATTCATTCCATGCCTCTCAGCAGAGCCTGTCTCCAATACCACCTTGCCATGGAATTCTTGGCTTTCCAGACCCGACAGCTAGTGGATAAGCTCGGGCCAATAGACTCTATTCGAGTGAGTGGGTCCCAAGCCAACAATAAGCGGTTCATGAGACTCCTTAGTGAGTTTTCATTTTGCGGAAAGCTGCGTCCCCAGGTTCGTCTAGCGAGCGGAGACGCTACGTTTTCTGGAGCTTTTGCTGGGTATGAAATCGCCAGTGGGAGGTTGGTCGGAGACGGTGATGTGCCTTTTCAGGCTGAACCATTGCAAGATGGAGAGAAGGAAGTTCTTGAGAAGAAGTATAAGTTTTATCTAGAGCTCAGTGACTGGCAGCACCGGTTTCGCCAGGCCATGCGGTCCTAGCGAATTTGACGATTTGAACGGGGAACTTTGAAGAGGGATCTGAAGTCAGGGTTTTCGTAATGCCTTAAGGTCATTGGAGCAGTGTATTACGGGGTCTGAGCTGCTGTTCAATAAGATGTACACAACCATGGGCGAAGGGAAGCCCATATATAGAGGGATGAAATGCACTTTCATCTTTTCTGCATTAAATCGGAAGCATTGTGGTGTCATGAGAGGCCTCTAAGACGCTGCAATCGATGCAAAAGTGTCAAAAAAACGGTTCCTTCTTCTATTCCAGTCTCGTGCCACGGGCAAATTGGAATGAAAAGACACCGTCCGTAAGGGTAAACGCTCTTGAATCTGAAAGGCCTTTTTCCTTCCAGCTACTAAATCAGGCACTTGAAACGCCACAAACACCCTAGGCAGTGTCATCAAAGACCCGGCTTTCCACAGATCAATATTGATTTACCTTCGGATCGACATCCGTCGTTAGTTGATAACTGTGGCCTTCAGAGCGTGAAATCTCAAAAGGCCCGAGAAGTGGAGATATTTAGAGATTTGCTGTCGGTGGATGTGAATTGAGATTTTCAAGACTCTTGAACTGTGCACTTTCCCATTACAGACCATATTATATAGAAAGTCAAAAATCAAGATCAAATTTTCTGGTCTTTTCCTTTCTTCCCATTTCCATCTTTCTCTTCCGTCCATCTCTCTCCATCCTTCTCTCCTCATCATCCTCACAAATAGTCTGAGACACTTCACTGATATCAAGATCGCCAAAGGATTACACATTACAATAAACATCCACTCTTTATACTTCCTTTTCCCACTATCAAACTCCATCAATTCACAAAATCAATCTCCCTTCTAAAATCAATCTTCTCTCAACTTCACAGAATCTCTGCATTCACCTCAAATGGCACTGCCTCTAAAGGCGGACTAAGCCAACTGGCTGCGAAGCCAACCACCACTCCACCACCTTAACTACGTGGAATCAACCAAACTTACTCAATTTTTCTAGATGCTCCGCTTACTCGCCCCGCTCATCACTCCTGATTCCCGCTTTGCTTAACTACTCATCTCCGCAGGTTCGCAGCCCTTAACATCATGTCTAACTTGTACTTCGCCTACTCCATCAAGAAGGAGTACACGCTGCCGCCGTTGGGGCACCTGATTCTAGAAAACTCGTCGGAATCCCGCAAGAAACATATAAGGGCATGCGACGCCTGCGCCATCAGGAAGACCAAGTGTGAAGAAACAAGACCATGTCGAAACTGCCGTAACAACGGCCTAGAATGCACCGAATTGCGTGAAAGAAAAAAAATGGGGCCCAAGACGCTCCGCAAGAGAACTATTGAGCTGATCAATCTGTTGGAGCGGCACCGCCTGGGCGAAGAGAATCTGGATTTGAGTCCTGTGGCTGAAGCCGTATCAGCGTTGAAGAAAGACGCTGTGGAGGCCTTGTTTCCGCTCACAGTGCCGTCGATGGCCAATTGCTTAGAAGACGTGGCTCGATCGATCAAGGCAGGGCCAGTAATCGCATCTGACGACTCTGGAAGTAGAGCATCCAGTGATAACGGTGAAAAGCCCAACTGGGACCCGGCTGCCAGCGCCAGAGAGCTCGCCCACGTTTCTCTAGGGCTTCTTCTTCTTTCTGCTCCGTCCTCTACATTTGCAGGTGCTTTGGGCGGCTTCAGAGATCACGTATCGCTGGTATATGGAGCTTTCACCAGCAAACTGCTCTTCCTCCAAAACTACACGTCTGCCGCTCACTACCACGCCTCTTTGGCTGAACTTCACATGTACGGCTGCTACTTGCTTCTGGGCACGCCGTTCTCCGCAAGACAGCTTGTACATCTACGAAGTGCCATCACCCACTATCAACTCATTGCTACATCTCTGGATACAGACACTGACATGCTCCTGGATCTAAGACGGACCTTGTACACTGCTGAACGATGTGCCTGCTTGTTTGCAACCGAGGAGGCCTTCAGAGCCGGCGGCCTCATTCACATAGGGCCCTCTTCACCTCAATTCTCACATTCCCACAACAAAACGTTTGTGACGGACTGTGTTCACGATCTTTTCAAGCTAGCGGAGGAGCACGGCGTATGCTCTAGGGTCTCGAGTCTTCCTAACCTTTTTCTTTGGCGCTACATTGCATTTCAGAACCATACTGGTGTTTATGGTAGCATCAAGATGAACGCCCACAATGTGGCCCAGGACGGCGCAAAGACCCCGTTTGTGCAGCTTCTCGTCACCTTCGTCTCGTTCAAGGTGCTTCTTCTATACGCTGGCGAGTATAGTCAGATCACCGTGGCAAACGAGCTTCTTGAATTTATCACCAGGTCATCTGCTGTGCTTGTCTCTTCCAAAACGGACCCCCATTTCCCCACTCGTCTTTCCGCCTTTTCGCTTGTGCCCCATCTTTTGGATCTCCTCCGCTGCTACTTCGAGGCTGTCAACAATACTCCTCCCCTTGAGGCCCTAGACCGGCTAAGGGAGTACACTCAATTGATTTTACCGTTTTGCGACAAAACCGCCTTCATGGACGCTGCCAGATTTGATGCGGTCTTTGCTGAATGGTTTTCTCGAGAAGCAGGCGACTGGGGGTCCAGAGCCTCCAGCTCTTCGGCGTGATTCTAAGGCAAAGATCAGGATCAGCCAAGGATTAAGATTCTTGATTCAAGCGAGTAAGAGACATCTTTCACGACGTAGTCAGTCTACTTGTCATGGATTTGACCCTTGATTGATGAACAGTGATTAGCTGCAGGTGGACTGAAAGACGATTTGCTGCACCAGGCATCAAGTTTCAACCGAAAAAGCAGCTCTGGCATACGGGAAGTTTTTGTCGAGGATATCGCTTTGGTCCTTTCAATTGTCTTTGTGAATTGATGTAGACAACTCGAAAGGTCAGAAGACTACTCCGTTTGCATCCAAATGTAAAAAACTACGAACTACATCCAAATCATTTGAAAATCTTGGCTTTCTCAAATTAACAAAAATTATACCATCAATAATAGGAAAAAAATTGGACTCCCCATTCAATGACTTTATGGCTGCGAAACCCAGTTTCACCAACTCATTGCAATTGTACTAAACAACGCAATTGCCTTATAAAAAATCTCTGTGAAGAGAAAATGCATCAGGAATATGAAAAACTAAAACACTCCATTCTTTTGGCGGCTGCCTACTCACAGGCGGTGAATATGCCCTCAGTTCTCATAACCCACTCCGGTCTCGGCCAAAACGCCAACAAATGAAAAGCTACAAAAGGACCTCTTCAAAATATACCGCCAAAACTACAATTACCTCTCCACAAATTCTCTGCTTCTCGTGGACATGCCCCGTTGCTGAAGCCATAGTGAGCTTCGCACGACCAGTGTTCTGTCCTAATATGCGTCGGAAAGATAAGATTACCACCAACACCATCATGTCATTGACAGACGACCAGGTATGTACAGCCACGCAGAGCAACAACAATCGCTTTACTAACATTAGGTCAATGCGGAGCTCCGCAAGATGAAGGCCTTCATCGAGAAGGAGGCCCAGGAAAAGGCCAAGGAAATCAGATTGAAGGCTGATGAAGAGTACGAGATTGAAAAGGCATCCATTGTCAGATCCGAGACTGCTGCCATTGACTCTGTGTATGAGCAGAAGTTGAAGAAAGCCTCGTTGGCCCAGCAAATCACCAAGTCCACCATCAGCAACAAAACCAGATTGAAGGTTTTGGCCGAGAAGGAGAAGGTCTTGGACGAGATCTTTGAGGACGCCAAGAAGGAGTTGGCTACCATTGCCAAAAAGAAGGGCGAGTACAAGACCTTGTTGGCTGGATTGATTGAGGAGGGTGTTTTGGCACTCATGGAGGACAAGGTTTCCATTAAAGTTAGAGAGGCGGACGTTTCTGTGGCTAAGGAAGCCGCCGAGGAGGCGGCCAAGGGCTACAAAGAAAAGGCCCAGAAGGACGTTTCCATCACCGTAAACGAGAGTGAATACTTGTCTAAGGACTCGCCTGGTGGTGTGGTTGTGGTGAACGAACTGGGCAAGATCGAGGTTAACAACACCTTGGAGGAGAGATTGAAGTTGTTGTCTGAGGAGGCGTTGCCCGGCATCCGTCTTGAGTTGTTTGGTCCTTCGCCCACCAGAAAGTTCTTTGACTAGCCTGGTTGTAGCATTCAGTTCGTCCCATCTCTTTAAAATACGTTTCATGATAAAGGCGTGTAGGGTGCTGTAGAGTATGTAGTGGGGGTATCTGAGTGTCATGGACAGTCTGGCATTAAATGACAGTAGACTTAGTCAGACTGGGTGTTGGTTTTGATGGAGTTCATTGAGAACCCTTCTACAATAAAGAAATTCCGCCTAGCGATTCCGCTCATCTGCAGCAAAATTTCCAAATTCAGGGACTGGCTAGTTTGGTGTTTCTGGTTTCGCTTGTGTTGCTTAGCTATGAGGATCGCTAAGTAGCCATCTACCATAGAGTCATTTCATCCAAACTCACAATTTTGCAGCTCCTGATACTGTTGACTTGAATACTCGGTTTCCAGCCCTTACAATGCTTTTAACCTGTCCTACCCAAAAGAACAGTCTAGCCTTTAAAAACTGTCTCACCTCATGAAGCTTTCTCACAATTAAATAAACGGCACTCAGCCTTCAAGTTGTTGCTTGCTGCTTGAAGCTTCGTTAATAAGAAGTCTTCATGAACTACAGAGTAAAGCATCAAAATCTTCCTGTCAGCTCCGAGGTCAATCCCTCATTATCTCTTCTCCCTATCTCGAACTCTCTCCATAGGTCGATTCATGGTACCACAAGCCACACCACCTTCCCTTTCGAATCATACTTCACGTCCATCCTTTTTTATTCTTTCCTTGATTCATCTGATTGATATGAAAATCTTATGTTCAATATGTAATATAAAACATAATATCAATACTGAGCCCACTACCCTTCAAGACGTACCTCTGGTCTCTAGAACCACAGCAAATCCCTAGACACATTCACTTGCATGACATGCCCTTGGTGACCCGTTTATACCACAACTTCATCCAAAACCTTTTTTTTTTTTCCGCCCGTTTTCGAAACCCCAGAAAACCAGCGCAGTGGTTGCGAAATACCTCCACTTATCACATCTACACATATTGCCAAAAACACAGCACGCCCTAAAAATCCACAAACTCCCGAAATCAACCGAAACAGTAAAAAAACCTCAAATAACACCCCCCACCTTCCTCCCCAAACCGAATCCTCCACCACTCTGCCTCCTCTCTACCACCACCCACATCGCATATCGCACTCATCTCATTGCTACACCATCAACACTTCCACACCCCATGAATTTTCTACGACTGGCTCACTGGCTCCGGCGGCCACTACATACAGGAACACGCCGACTAAGAGACGTCAACTTGCACAAGTTCCTGTCGCCGCTTTGGGGGCTGGTGCCTGATACTGCCGAAGAAGACTTCAGTGCCTTAAACGCCATGGTCCAGCCGATAGTGCCCAGTGACCTGTTTGTGCTGTGTACGACGTTTGATGCCGCTGGAAACGTCACGGCCGTTTCGAAAAAGTACCCCAAAATGTCCTTTCTAAAAGACAACAGCTTGTTTCCCCGAGACCTACGCAAGGTGGATACCTCGCTGGTTGACGTTGTGCCGCTGATCATGGTCCGGCCGGGCAAAGCCATCATCGTCAACTTGCTCCATATCAAGGCGATTATCCAGAAGGACAACGTCAAGGTGTTCGACACGGCCAACCTGCAAATGGCGTCGAAACTAGGAATTTTCATGTACGACCTCGAAATGAAGCTCAAGGGCCCGGGCCTGGCGCCCTACGAGTTCAAGGCGCTCGAGAGCATCTTGATCTCCGTCTTGAGTTACCTTGAGGCGCAGCTTCTTGCGCAGAAATCAACCTGTGGGTTGATCTTGCTGGAGCTTGAGGACCACATCAGTAGAGAAAATCTCCAGCAATTGCTCATCAAGCTGAAGAACTTGACGAGTTTCTTCCAGCGGGCCACTTTGATCAGGGACGTGCTTGAAGAGCTTCTAGAAAACGACGAGGACATGACGGGCATGTATCTTACTGCCAAACAGGAGTATACCCTGGAAGCATCGCCCAACGACTTTTCCGACGTGGAGATGATTCTCGAAACCTACTACACCCACTGTGACGAGGTGGTGCAGCAGGCAGGCTCACTTATCTCCGATATCAAGGCCACGGAGGAGATTGCCAATATCATCTTGGACGCCAATAGAAACTCCCTCATGTTGTTTGAACTCAAGGTGACCATCTACACGTTGGGTTTCACGGTGGCCACGTTGGTGCCTGCGTTCTACGGCATGAATTTGAAAAACTACATCGAGGAGTCGTACTACGGCTTTGGTGCTGTAATTGTGTTTTCTGTTATTCAAGGTATTCTCATCACAGCCTGGAACTTCAAGAAATTACGCCGGGTCCAGAAGCTCACCATGACAGACCACACGCCTGCAGCAGCTACGAGACCTTCTTACTACTCCCCTTGGAGGCGCAGGCGCTGGTGGCAGAAACTACTCTTTGGAGGGAAAACCAAGTACCATAGACCCACCACCAAGGAACGGGATGTTATCTGGCGCATGTTGAGTGACGATAAACCCCCGAAATGAGCGCCAGAAGAATGTAAATAGAACTTATAGACACTCACGTTACGCGTGTATTGCTATTGTACAACCCAAATGCTCTTCTAATCGCTGCTTTCGTCGCTGGACGAATCGTTTTCGTCGTTCTTATCGTACGAGGGCACCTCTTCAGCAGCAGCTTCAGGGATCTCCGTCACTGTTGGAGCCTCCGTTTCGTCATTGTCGAATCTGACGTGGTTGGCACCCACCGAAGCAGCAGCCGAAGTGGAAGACTTTCTTCTTTCGTGAGAAACTGGCTGAGCGTCAAGCTCACTCTCTGGCGACACCAACGTGCCGTCCAAGGACACCATTCTGCCAGCGGTGTTGACGTTTCTCACGGTGAACTTGATCTTGCCCTCGACTTTGGTGCCGTTTTCGTCGGTCCAGTAGCCGTATGATCTGAACTTGGAGTTACCAGAATCGCCTTGTTCTTCGCCATACTCGTCCGCCTGGCTGGGCACAAACTCCCAGGTCTGGGGGAGGTTTCTCACTTTGATCGATGCGTTGAATGTGTCGTGGACAAGCAAGCCAATGTGGGACTGTGTTTGCATGTAGATGTATCCTTCCAAAACGTCGCCGGGCTGCGGTTGCCATATGAGAAGGTCCACTGTGGCCCACAAGAATGCAAAAGGGGAAACATCGTTGACCTTGGCTAACGACGTCTTCTCAGACGAGTCTCTATCATTAGACAAAGTGATGTTAAAGTAGCCCAACACGACTCCTCTCGCCTTGGCATGGTACTTCATCACCAAGGGCTCTAGGTGCTGTGATTTAATGCCATTAATCGGGTTGCCCAAGTGGCAGGGGGCCAAGGAAAGGTAGAACTGGGTACGAACCACTTTGAAGGTTTCTGAGATGCCGTCAGCGTTGACTTTGTTGTTTGTTTGAGAAAGATTTCTTTTTTTGAGAGGAGGCTCGGCCGTGTCGGGCGAGCTTTCCCGGATCTCTGCGGGCATGGTTTCTATGAGTTGAGTTTGATGCGAGCCAATGCGACTTGATGGTTCCAAGGTTTTCAAATTTGGTGATGAGGGTCTCATCGTCGGCACTGCACATAACCCAGCCACTCACTTGGTGATACATGGCTGCGAAATCTACCTAGGATGTGCCTGTTCTCTGAACAGAAGACTTTCCTCCTTCTTCAACAAATTGTCACGGGACTTGAACAGTGCTCCGTATCGGTTTGTCATGATCGGCTGCTTGAAGAAGGCAAAATTCTTCATAAGCCCGCGATGCAGACGAGTAGGTGCATCTTCCTCTGGAGTGTATTCAGGAACACCCGTGAAGCGAACCTTCTTGACTATCGGGCCCTCGGCGCTCAGCGTGGAGTCTTTGGTGGGCGTGTCTGAAAGCACGGTGATTGTTGTGGACGAGGCCGAGTCGCCGCTGAGACGGGGCTTGACTTCTTCTTTAGAGACAACACTGTTTCTCTGAGTGTTCAGCTTGGTGATCTGAGCTCTAGTGGGAGGGCCCTTTTTGAGAGGAAGAGCACTTTCGTCTGAGGCGGGTACCAGAGGAGCCTCTGGAGCAGGTGCGACTTTGGTCTCGGTAGTTCTCTGGATCTTGGTAGCACTGGGGTTGTTGGGATCGAAAACCACACTGGTGAGTGTCTCTCTCTGCTGAGAATGAATGAGGCCGCTTTTGGAAGCCTCTTTAAGGTGAAGAGCGAACTTCTGGTTAGCGGTCAACTTTGGCGAGACCGGCTCTGTGTCTTCTTCTAGGGGAGTGAGCTGGGTGGTTTTGTTAGCGAGCGGTGAAGTTATTTCTGGAGCGTTGTTGGACCTGGTGAGGCTGGGATTGCGGCGGATACTTCCTGTTGGGGAACGCAAACCATTGCCGTTCTTTTGGGCGTTTGAGGTGAGGGCAGCAGCAGCTGCATTGAACGAGATTGGCAGAGAGTTCGATCTTTTTCGACCGGCGGTCGTATTCACAGCAAGACGCTTGTCGACAGAATCGCTTTGTGAGGGTGTTTCTGCCGAGTTGATTGAAGCAGTATCCAGCGAAAGGAAGATCTGGCTGTTGGGCCTTCTGGTGATGGAGCCGTTTCTGTTTCTGACGTTACCGATACTTTCGTTGGTGAGAGAAGAGGTTCTCTTTGCTGGTTCTTGCGGAAGCGCTTTTTCTTTGGTGGGCAGCAGATCCTTGACTGGCAGAAGCTTTTCTTTGGTTGGCAGAGGCACAGGCAGAGGCAGGGGCAGTTTGGCCTCAGTCTTTTCGCTTGGAGGCAGAAAAATCTTCATTCTTTCTGTCGCTTTCTGTTTCTGGGGAGATGAGGCCACGCTCGCGGCTCTGGCCTTTTCTTTCTGCAATGCAAGGTCCTTGAGCTTCTTCTCGTTCTGTTTCCGGACCATCTCGAGCCTTTCGTTTTCGTTTACCTCGTTGATTTTCAAGAGGTTCTTGCTGGGCAAACTGTGGGCATTTCTGAAGCTGATTTCCGCTGCGATCCACGCCTTGCCGAGCTGCTCAAGAGCCTTAGCGAGCGTCTCCACCAAAACAAAGCTCTGGCCTATAAAACCAAAGAACTCAGATATGACCTTTGGGGAAATCTCTATCCTGGAGTTCAAGCGGATGAACCGCGTGATGGTGGCCACAAGAACGCCGTTTTTCTTCGCCGTGGTGAACAAATCCTCAATGGTCTTGAGTGTTTGCGTCTTGAAAGCCACAACGTTGGACATGTGGGAAAGAAACTTCGCATCGTGCAAGTGGTGGTAGTTCGAAAGGTAGATCTGGCGCCCGAAACGGCGCACCACCGTGTACAAGTCGTTGAGTCTGATTGCCCACACAAGCACTCTGTGGAGAGCATAACCAGCCTGCGGCATTGCATCAAGAAGGGCCTTCTGCGACTGCTTAGGCGCCGCCTTCAATTCCTTGAACTTCGCCAACGGCATCCTGTGGTAGCGTATAATCCGCAGAACCAGCCTTGTAAGCACAAAAAGCGCATGGAGGTCTATGTCTATAAGCAGCGCTTCCATGCCATCGGGGCTTTCCAGGTACTCCTGATCTATGGGGAAGAGGAAAGCGGGAATGGGCAAGTCTTCCGCCTGGAGCGACACGTCTACATCCGCTGGTGGATTGAACATGGACGCTATCAAGTTGTCTAGGTCTGAGCAAAGGTGCTCATTGCCGATTTCCCTTTCTGCGTTGTTGAGCCGTTTCTGGTAGCCCTCGAGACAGTTTTCTGCTGTTTTTCTCAACGCCGTGGCCGCCTGAATCGTGGTCTCCCGCAGTGGCATTTCTGATAACGGCGTGACCTCCAGGTCCTTTGGGTCGTAGGGAACGTGGGTCACGACAGACGTCACAGGCACGGTCACCGCTTTCACGGGTTTGAAATTCTCTAGCGCCGCAAGCCTGGGGCCGAACTTCTGCTCGTTTATGGCAAATAGCGTGCTGGAAAGATGCACGATATATTGAACCAAAACGACACTCTCTGGGTGGGAGGTGCTTTCGTTTAGAAGCTCGTCGATGGCCCGGACCAACCGCTCAAGCTTGTAGATCGCATACTTGTACTGTATTGTTCTGGCGTCCAAGGAGCCAAAGTACAATGGTTGGTGCTTCATGGTGTGGTTGATAAAGTGTTGATAATCTCAGGCATGAAGTCGCACTGAGTCGAAAAGGTGGTGTGCCACTTTTGGACAAACGGGGAAATTAGGCCGATTGGAGAAAGAGAAATTAAATCTATTTCTACAATTTTCCAAACTACACCTCTGACGGCCTTTCTGGCCTTGTTTCGTCTGGTGCACGTGATAGGTGTCACCACAAGTCCAGTGACCACAGATCCACCTACATTGCTTGCGCGTGAACAGGGGTATAAATACGGGGAGCCTCGCTCCATTTTTTGTCGGGTCTTTTTTGTGGTCTCTGTTCCTGGCCGCCGGCGTGGCTTGAAAATGTGCCGAACGCACAATGTGCAATTGCCGATGTGCTTGGCCACATTCCAGGAGGGACGTTTGGAGCAAGGCTCGGATTTCTGAGGAGGGTTTGGGGTTCGTGTAGAATGATGTTGTGGGAAAATCCGATGGGAAGCTATAGATCCGATAAGGATTGACTGGGAACTCTGACCTCGACAAGCCAGACAGACCGCAGAGTACGAAAGGGCATTACCCGAAAAGAATTGAAGTGAATTTGACTTTGGCAGAGTGGATTTTGTTACAACTCATTTGTAGGTTGAGAAATGGCATATGGGCTGTTTTTCATGGTGACCAGATATGCCCGAAGCTGTTCAATTGATGTAGGTTACTCAATTTTGGTAAACCTTGTAGTTTACAGTTTCATGTGACGGCAAAACAAAAGTCTATAATACTCTGACCGAAAACGTATACAGATCTGGATGTTCATGTAGCAGTGTCCTATTCTCCAGCTCTATAATGTGATGTGCAGAACCTCAAATACAGGAAAAAGCACAGCCATAGTAAACATCGTCCAAAAATCCTCGTTGAATTCTCGTTTATTTCCCAACTCAACGAAATCTACGCCAATTGTAGCAAGCTATACGGTCTCCCTTCACAACATCCTGCATACAACGTTTGCAACCAATCCTCACCCATGCAGTACACACCAAAACAACAACCACTACTTATCATTCAACCACAAACAATCCGTCCAAATTAACCCAAATTCACAAATCCCTAATATTTTCACTCTGCTATGGACCCCCAGCAACTGCTCCTCACAGAGCATCTAGGGTTTGCGCCCTTGACACTCATTGATGAGGTCATCAACGCCGTCAACCATATCATGTACAGATGCACCGACGCCTTGGAGGTGTTTCTCAAAAACAGACGTAATAGTCAGATCCAGGAACTACGAAATAAGCTGACTGACGACTCAGATATTATGTTGGACGGAGCAGAACCGACGAACCCCGAGTTCAAGAAGAAGGTATTTCCCTTAGAGGATATAGAAAAAGGCACAGCGGAGCTCGAAACGCTACTAGTATCACACGTGGACCGAGCTTTCGATAAGTTTGAGCTTTACACGCTCCGAAACATTCTTCACATTCCTCCCGATCTCGTTAGTGGAGGCTGGCTTCGATTGAAGCATCACGAGGGGCTAGACATGCTGGCCAAGAAAGACTCCTCCACCGATGAGGAAATTAGACTGTTGATGGAGAAGATCGATCTCGAGCTCTCCTTGCGCAAGGTTCTACAGCTCCAGAAGGCAAAGGCAGTAAAGCTTGTTCTGGCCCTCAAACACTACAGAGGGTGTGTGGCAGCCATTGTCTCGCTGGGTCCCGCCTCCCAGCTTTCGCCCGATACGAAGAACATACTCCGCCAGCATTTGGAGCCCATGAACGAAAACTTGTATTATTTGCTTGGTCAGACAGATACGCTTTTGGAGCAGACACTCAAATTGGAACGCAAACTCGGCACGGGCGAGCTTACAGGGAAGCCCACGTTTGCGCCCTCTTTGCGGGACATTTACATGAATCACAAGTCAGTGAAGTTGTTGAGTGAGTGTGGGGTTTTGGGCGACCTGGGCAGCCTGCTGTTTATGTACGCTGCCACTGCGCAAGAGCAGTGACGAAATTGGAGAGGAGAATAGAAAGGAGAAATTGAAGGGGCTCGGGACGCGGTACTGGAAGGGAGAGTTTGATTTGGTGGAGATGAGAAGCACTGGAGTGGGTCTGGTTTCGGTATAAAAGGTGTACTAGAAAGGCGACAAACTCTAGTTCCGTGGGATGAGGAAAGTCAAGAATGCTCTATTTTAAGCACCTGATACTTTCGAATTTGGTGATTTATCAATTTACTTGAGATCAGGGCGAAACCTGCCTTTAACGCATAGAGGGCGCCCAAACCCGCCCACAGTGCCAATTGTTTTGAATTAGGGCCAACAGGAATGCCATTAACGACCAAATAAACCGAAGGGGCCCCGCTATATGTTCATCTTTTTCAAAGACTGAGGGTTGGTCCGTTGCCTGGTTTATCGCATTTACATCCAAAGCCATGGACCAGCACACCTCAAACAGCAATGCACAAACCCGAATCACAACACAGCCTCTATTTTTCGTTAAAAGGCTACGAGACATTTCTTAAAAACATCTGGCCGTTTTGTTTGCTTCGCTACACCACTTATGAGCCGCGCACGCACGGCCATCCAATTAGCGAGCATCAAAAGTAAAGAAACATACCACAACAAAAAATGGCCGGAACATTAAGACCAGACCCTGACCTCCAGCGGTTTAACGCCGCCAAGGAGAAGATGGGACACTACTTCCGCTTCAGACCCAGATCGGCGATCTTCAATGTGATTTGGATGGGTGTGGTGCCCCTCTCCCTCACCTACTTGGCCTACTCGTACGAGGGCCAGCTATCCTTCCAGAGGAAATTCAGAAAGGAAGTTGTTTTGGAGGAGGACTACGTGCCCAGAAAGAAGGACCTTTAGGCACAGCATTCGTATATTAATACATGGCATAGAGACGAGGGCCCTGCCCGTGTAGAAGTGAGTTTGGAAGATGAACCACGGAATGATAGCGTTGATGGTTTATTTAAGATTTACAGATGATGGGCCAATTGGAAACCTGATATAGAGATGGAAGGTGGTAAAGGATGGAGAATGAGTCTTATGGGTGATGGATCAGAGTCAATTAAAGGAAACTGAGACTCAAGCCGAAATGGTTAGTTCAACTTTTAAGATTTTGAGTTGAAAGGCTTGCAATTCCATGAGCTCCATCAAAATGCTGGATTCGTGAGTACCCTGAAGGTCATAGATAATAAAGCTACGCAGCTTAAGAGACAGGGTAGTCTGCTTGCTTGAGTTGTGAGTACAATGATCTTTGAGGCGATTTGATAAGATTCGGAGCTTTCGTCGTTTTTTCTTGATCAGGTTGATTTTTTGTGTGTTTTCGAGGATTTCAAAGCTATCAATTCCGAAAGACCCCATATATATAGAAACTGTTCAATCCATGAATTACATTCTTTGGTGAGTAGGAAAATGACAGATTTGTTGAGTGGAAAACTGACAGATCGCTGCCTGATGATTGGAGGTGACAAAACATTGAAAAAGGATATATCAATGAAATGAACTTTGAATCGAAGATGCCCCATGATCATCGAGCTCAGATAACAAAGCACTTAATCAATGCCGCTCATGAAGAAACACAGGCACCTCAAGCAAAAAACTCAAACTCTGTCTGTACATAAATACTTGTCTCCGGTGAAATTCCTTCACTTATTCATCACCAAAGGCCATTTCTTTGAGCAGAGCTAGTTGATTTGATTACGACAATTGCTCGATCATCGAGAATTGGGCTAAGTTCCTGAAAACTGTGAGTAGTGAGTTAACTGATCAGAGAACCATCAAGGAAGTTTCTTCAACCATGATTATATCCCCAAGAACAAAAGAACATTTTTGTGTCAAATAGACTTCAAAATTAAGACCCAGACTTAAACTAGATTCAGAGCAAATAACGTGATGATTAGTCTGCCTTCTGTTCGTGCAAATCCCTACCAGAGCATCAAATCACTATTGCATCCTCAGTTGCTTCTACTCCTCGATTCCCACTACCAAGAGAGACTCTGCAATCTACATCCCTGGTGCTAAATCATTTATTGATCGAACTAAGAATACGAAAAGGACAAAAGCGGGTATTAGCTGTCCATGATGCGAAAGTCAAAATGATAATGGCCTGGTCCAGTTACTTGGAGTTCTTCAAATTTACCTGAAACAGCACAAGCCCCAGCTCCATATTGTTCAACACCTTTGGGTTGCGGCACTCCAGCCGAGGCAGACACAAGTTGGATGTGGTTTTTGATTTCTTGAGCATGGGCCGGGACTGTTCGGCCGAATTGTTCTTTTTTGGGGCCATGCCGGGTCCCAATTGCATGCTGAGCCGGGCCGTTTCGTCCTGAAACGAGTAGTTGCCCTCGGTGACATGAAACTCATTGAAACACTCCTCGAGTGAAAACGCCGGACCAGCCGAGGTCGAGGAGAACTTCTGAGAGTTCGAGAAGGACTTGCACTTGCGGACGTGCTTGGAGGTGCTGTTGTCCGAAGCCACGGCGCTGAAAGTGGGGATCTTGTGCCGGGGCGGTTTGGTCGGAGTGGTTGTGGATTTCGAGACTCTGTGCCTGGACGACGGCGGGGTTTTCTTCGTCGGCGTCTCGTCGTCGAAATCGAAAAACAGCGATAGCAGGTCGTCGTCGTCTATGCAAGAAACAGAGGGCCTCTCGAGCGTCGAAAACGGCTCGTCTTTGAGAAGATCCTCTATTGTGATGGGCTCGTTGCTGGATTGCAGTTCTTTCTGCGTGAACGGCGACGCGTGGTGCAGCGGGAAGCCCTGGTGGCTGATGGGGGAAAACAGCGGCAGGTTGTTTTCCTGTTTTACGTATTTTGGCGGGGCGTACCCGGCAGGTGGATGTGGATTCGGCCCTCCAGCTGGTTTTGACCTGGGAGGCAGCCTGTGGCCAGAGTAAGGGTCCTGGAACTCGGGCATTCGAGGCAAATCCTCCTCCGGAATAGTTTCTACGGATCCCGGCTCGTTGAAGCCGTCAAAGGCGATATTCAAACCGCCAGACATGTCGAACTCGCCTGGAGAATAGCGGATTTCACGGCCCTCAAACTGCTCGAGCCCGTGTGGCGCATAGGCACCGGCCAGTGCCGGTGTCAGCTGCACATTGGAGAAAGCCGGTGTGTTGAAAGACGCTGGAGAATGGAATCCAGGCGTCTGGGGGCCCTGAATATATGGAGTGTGAGGAAAAGAAGCGTTCTGATTGGCCGTCGGCGTGTGCAAGTAGCTCTCGCCCGGAGCGTGTGCTAGCGACGCCGGCGGCTCAGGCGCCCACTGCCGTCTTTCGAACGGAGGCAGCAGAAACACCTTCTGGTCAGACATCCAGGGTATGAAGCGAGTGTGCAAGCGAATGTGGAGGCAGCGCCTCTAGCGATAGTGGGGTGTTTGGGAGCCGTAAAAAGGCGTTTTTGCCACTGTGGAAGCGGGCCTTTGGCTGGTTTTAGAAGTACTTTTGGTAGACTTGGGTGGATGGTCGAAATCTCAACTTTGCGGAACGGGCGTTCGACGGATGGGCTTCGTCTTTTCGATTCGGGGTTCCTGGATTCTTCTGATTTCGGTGCTTCTGGAAATAGGGCTTTGGAGACCCGGGCGTTGCCTGGAGTTGAAGACTGGAGTGGAGCGAAGGTTCGAGATTCACGCTAAGTGGGTGGATTTTGGACGGCAAAATTCAGAGAGAAAAAACTCGATTCCGGCAAGAAGCAGTATTAAGAGAGACAGCAGCCGTGGCAGCAAAAAGCCCAATGGGGAATATCAGCCAGTACTTGAGATCGGCTGAGGATATGAGACATTTCCGGAGACAGGAGCGGCTCAGGAGAACACCCGTGCACCTTCTTTATTACATGCATGGACGTGAGGAAATTTCCGTGGGATTTGGGCGAATTTCGAAAATAAAAAAAAAAAATTGTCGAGGTTGACGGCGAAATCGTGACGGAGAAGCGGGCAGCATCGACGGGCAATGGGTCGGCGTTTTCCCGGCTCTCTGGCTTTGCACTACCTTGCTGTTTGGTCCGCTGGTTGTTCCGCACTGGGACCACCAGCCACCGTTGGGCGAGACGCCAAAAGGTTTTTTCACGGAAATCGGGTGGAAAAAAAAGGAAGAAAAAAACTGGTGAATTGGAAGATGATTTTCTTGACGCTTTTGAAGGAGGGGAAGCGAATGGTGAACGGACCCGGTTTCGAGAAAAGGCTTGCTGTATTGGCGGAAGGCTGTTAAAAGCGCTGTGCTGAAGCACGACCACGCCTTGGATTTTGCCTTTTGCCCTGATACTGATTCTACGGTTTTGGCGAATTTTGCGTTGCGTCGAAGCTGGAGCAATTGCCTTAGTAGGAGGCGTCGCTTGGCCTTTGTAGGAAGTACTGGCCCAGGAGCAAGACAGCTTTGCTGAAATGCAGAGAAGCATTTTCCAGCGGGAAGGCTGTGATGGGAAAAGGAGGGATTGAAGGAGTTGAGGAAGGAGAGGATTGGAGGAAGAGATGGACAAAATAGGAGGTTTATTGAATAAGTTGAATAAAGTGGAGGTGTATTGAAGAGTTGATGAAGTTAAAGAAAGTGTGAACATGTTGGCCAATGCAGAGGAGAGTGATGGAAGAGGTCGAGTAAAAGCGGATGGGGTTGACTTAGGGGCCTCCGTTGATGCATAGGTAGAACCTTAAGGACTACGAATGTGCTTATTGGGAGCTAAATGTTACCGGGAGGTGGTGAAATGCCTGGGATAGAAACTGAATGCTGGATAATGCAGCATTTTCGTGTGGCCGCTATGGAGGATTTGTCAATTCACCGGCCCGTGCTTTTGAGTTCAGTAAAATTGGGTATGATCGGTATGCACCAGTAATAGTAGAACATTCACAAAGCTTCAAAGGAAACAAAAGCTTCTAGCGTGATCAAACTGAGTATACATTCCTGTGTTCTGAAGAGTCAGTGAAGCTTGATCGGTTTAAAAAATAGTACGTCTTGCTCTAGCTTCCTTGGAATATCTGGGGATGAGAATTGTGATTGAAGAATAATGGAGCTTTTTCCTACTAGCTTGCCATGGTTCCTGGTGTGTTGATGGTTCAGGAAGCAATTATCAGAAATCACAATCACCGGAAATATCCTCCAATTCCCCAGAATCAGATGCCTGCCAATATCACCGTAGTTTCAAGCAAAGAAAGAAGGCCGAATGAGCATAGGCTACTTGATCTTCGAGGCCACGAGACCAGGAAGAAAATGGAGGGGATAGGCTAGAATCGAAGAACCCTTTTTTGTTCAATGTAGTAAAAAGACATTTATAGCAGTTATCCACAAGAAGCGAGAGGTAGATATCTCAATGGGAATCTGGACAGCGACGACTTGGATAAATAAGGTTCTTAGCCCAAATCTCAATTCTTCTGTCTCAATTTGTCTACATTGAGAGACAGGTTGACCGCATGAATTTCATTACTAGACATTTTACCCGGGTGAAAAGTACAGACCGAACTAGGACATTCAGAAAGTTGTTCCCCATTTCGACTATACAGCAACCTCAATCAACCTGAGTCTGTTGAAGCCAATCTGGTCTACCAATGTGCCACCTTAATCGCCGTGTTTTAGAACAATCCAATTCAGAAAACTTCATACTTAAGTAACGGCCTTTTATTTAAAAAAACACATTTTACTCCACCTTCTACATTTACGGTCTCCAGCACAACCTCCAAGTGAGCAACCGAATATGACCCAGAGACTTCTCATAAGCTTAGATTTTCGTTTATTACATCTATAATAGATGAGATGGTGACTACTCGCTTATCTTAAAGATACGGACCGCTTTTTACCGCTTTTTTAAAATCACCAAACCTGCCCTAAACGGTTACCTTTTTATCGCTTGAGATTCCCCAAATCGTTAGCCTCGTCATATCTTGTCCATTTCAGGAAACAAGCATTTTTGTGTCTTCAAATCCAAAGCCTATATGCCGCTTTATAACTCAGCCCACTCCAAAGTCACATGCGATATGCCCACACCACAATACGCCCCAGAAACCAAACCAAAAAAATGAAAATTCTTTAATATCAAAAATCTGCTTATCTTTTATCTCAACTCTTATCTTTTCTCAGGGACCGCGTTTTCTTTGCATGATTCCATGCACCCGCCCCATAAGCCTCACGATCTACATTCCTTCAATTATCCATATCCTTCCTAAACAATGGTTGATTCCGAATCCTCTATCCCAACCGTAAACAATATAAAACCAAATAAATAACAAAGAAGTAAAACACAGCCGGGCAGCGCCGGTCTAAACCGTAAACCTTTCTAGTCGACAGACCGTCGACTTCGCTCAGAGGAACTTCACAAAGTTCTTGTCGTCAAGCCAGCCAACCTTCTCAAACGCAGCGAAAAGCCGGCTGGCCTTGTTCACGTCAATGCGGCACGCCTTCTGGGCGTCTGTTCTGCGGAAAGGCATGTCGCCTCTCATTCTGCTGACCTTCTCAAAAAAAAGACGTCTCTTCGAGTCAAGGTAGACGTTGGCAGGCAAGCGCAACGTCAGCGCCAAGACAACCTCGGCAGGGTGCAACTTGGCCGCTTGCGGATCGTTCTTGAGGTCCATGGGCTGGCCCTTCCATTCGATCTTCAAACTGCGGTTGTTTCCCTTGGGCAAAGTCGCCTCGGGGTCTGGCGAGTAGTCTGGAATCGACTCGTCAATGAGAGCAGCCTGCTGAGCCGCCAATGGCAGACTGGCGTACGACGTCTCCTTCTTCACCTTTCTTCTCTTGGGAGAGGGCGAGGCCGGTCTCGAGGCGTCCATGTCAATTTCAGAAAGCGCAGCCAGATGCTCCCTGACTACACGGCGAGTTCTGACCTTCTCCTTGTCGTTATCCAGCTCCAGCTCGGAACTGGTCCTCTTGGGCTCGGGTCTCTTTCTCTTGGTGGAAACAGCAGCGGCTGCTCTCTTCTCAGCCAAGCGCAACAGTTGCACGTTCTGCTGCTCCTTGGAAACAGCCTGGTACTGACGTAAGAAATTCATTTGTCTGGCTTTGTAGCTCCCGTTTACGTGCATCCAGGGACTCACCGTGAGCGTGTAGCTCTTGTAGTTCTCTAAGCTGAAGGGCCTTTCATTGTCCATGTAAACCTTCAGTGCTCGAGGCACACAGCCAGAAGAAGAGGAGGCTGGAGCAGGCGAGACTGTGTATGTGTTTTCGTGCTTTTGGTAGGGAGATGCTGGAGGAGAGAGAATCTCGTGCTTTCTGGATGTTCCAACGGCCGCCTTGTCGCTTTTGTATTTCATGGTTTCGTCTTGGTTACTGGGTGTAAGGCACCCGTCTCTCTGCCCAAAAGTTCTTGAAATGGGCTGGTATAAAAGGGTCATGCTTGATTACCTGATAAGTATGGGATTGATGTGTAGGCTAGATGTGAAAGTGTGGTTTTGATAAGTGGTCTGAAAGTAGTATATGCGGAAGGCCTTTTTTGTGGGGGATGCGTGTTTATATATGGAATATGTACAGAAAATAAAAATACAGGTATTTCTGTTTCTTTTCCATGGTGTTTTTTCTTTTTCTTTTTTTTTTTCTTCTATATATGGGCTGAATTTCTTTTTTCGGGCCTGCTGCAGAAGTCGCCAAACGTGCAGCATGCGTCATCGGAGGTCCAGAGGCTATTCTCAATTAGTGCCGATAAGGCGGGGAGCACGCGATGTTTGGTCAACTCAGACTATGTGATTTTGGAACTGTTTTTTAAATTTTTAAATTCCTTCTCAATGGCGAGATAGCCCAGGATAGAGGAGAAAAAGCCGAGATGTGACCGTTATAGAGCGCATGATCGCTGCACGCCCCAGGTCACACATGCAGTAGTCGCATCTCTCGCCTGCAGACCAGTATCCCATCTCTTATGGGGATATCGCCCAGATGCCAAAATAGCGTGAATTTTGGCCCTATACAAGTAATAACAAATCGACTTGACAATTCTATGCAATTGAGTCGTCATGAAACCAATTGACCGCGAATGTCTCAGCCCCACGACATACTCGATTGAAGCGAAAGCCCATCGATAAGCCAGGCTACATGCAGTCCTTCAGAAAAAAAAACCAGTGATAAGCACCCGTAGTCCTGCGCAGACCTGTACGTGACTCCAGCGGCTCTGCACGAGGGCATCATGTGCTGCACACGCCCGCATTTCTTTTACACTTTGAATGCACCCTCCACGCTTTTCTGTTTCAATTGTGTTTTCAAAACCGGCATTAAGTCCAATTGAAACCACTAGGTGAGGGGCATCAGGCAATTACGGAATTGACGGGACTTTCCATTTGACCACCAGGTTCTGGCTATATCTAGCGCATCCCGTTCTAGTATATGCCTGCTTATCGAATGTCGCACATATAGATGTGCAGCTGACACATGCGCTCGACGCCCGAAAGCCGGGCTGGCCACCGGGGGTAGACCGCCGAGCAGCGGGGCAATTAGCCCCCGGTACAAGCAGAGTCAGAATGTCTCAGCTGCGGCCCGCGGGGCACAAGCCTGTGGCGAGTGACTCGTTGAAAGAGTGCTCGACTGGTGATGTACTGCAGACAAGCGGCTGGGAGCGCCTGCTTACTGTTTTTCCCTGTGAGTGGTCCAAATGCGAAGATACATTTCGGGATGGTTTCTATTTGCTGCCTGGCCTCTTAACATGGTAATGCGTGACTCAAGAGAATTGGCGACTGACAAGTTGGGAAAAAAGCAAGTGGAAGGTTTTGGAATGCGGGGCTGGCGATCGCCGAAACCGGACCCCATACTTTGTAGAATGAGATGACTCAATTTGAGGAAGGAAACCCCCAATTTGTAGAGACGGTGAAACCCGCTCAAGTCGATGATTTTGTAGTTTTGTTTTCAGTTCGGGATCGGGATCGAGGTCGGAGTTGAAGATTTCAGCCGCTTGTTTCTTTTGGGTTGTCTATTGTTGGAGAGCAAGTTTGGCAAATGAGCCCTGGAAACGGTAGGTTTGATGACCAAAGCAAACAAAGGGCCGAGTCAATTGGGGATTCGGGATGAAAAGGATTCCGGATTTGGGGGTTTTGATTCAGAGGTTTTTGATTCAGAGGGTTAGAGAGATAGAAAGGTTTTGCTAAGTGTGTTCGAGAATTTCTCAGGAGCCATGGATGTTCTGGAATTTCAATGGACGAGAGTGCATTGTGAGGCAAAATCTGGTGGCAAATGGGAAATATGGATCGATGATGAAGGCATTGGATTGATTACTGTAGGTACTGTGGCATGGAGCATTAAGAACGTTGAGGGTGAATGCGTTAATGATTGAGAATGCCGGATTACTGAAGCTGTTGATTTGGATTGGTTAAATTGGGATGGATATTGAGGATGTTTTGTGAAGCAAGGATGGCACTGGCTGTTTCGGAGGCTGCGGGTGCATTTGGAGCTCTGGTGGTTTTGTGTTACTCGATCGCTGCTTTTGATAAATTGCATATTTCCACGAGCGAGAACTTCAATTGAGCTTTTGGACTGTTCAACGCTATCAAGAAGAGAATCTTCCAAGTCGTATGATCTCTTAGTCCTGGGTATTTGGGTGGTTTAATCAGGGACATAAGTAACTCATCGCCGGAGTGTCAATTCAAAAAGCAACGAGCTCTACAGATTTAGGTGAGCAGAATATGATAGTTTGTTTTGCCAAAATTAATCATGAAAGTGTTTTGAGAGGCTAGGATTTCCCATCTTTGCCGAAGATGCCCATTCGAGCTATCGATTTTCCAATAACAACTGTGATCAAACCTCAGTCACCAGTGAATCTCGCAATACTTAATCATCTGACTGAAGCGTAAGATTGAGAGTTTTACTATCCCACAATCAGAGGCGTGGGGGGATTCAGTCCAGCTCAATGAGACTTTGTGGATGTCTCTTAATATAGCCAGACCAGCGGGAAAAGAAAGGAAACCGGCTGGAGCAGACCGATTTGGATTCTTTTTGAGGTAAACACAAGACGTCTAGGCAAAATTGTAATCACCAAAGGAAATTTAGCGATTTAAGTATCCCAAGGAGCGATTTTAGAGGTCCATCAAGATATATCTTAAAGCATCGAATCCTGACATACCACAAAGTCTGTTACAGTTCGAAACTTGAAAAGCTTTCAACGTCTTCACACACACTTTCACCGGATGAGGAATAATGTTATGTTGGGTTTATTCCAATAAGCTAAAGCAAAGTGAGCAAGGTGTCTCTTTTTGATTTTTCTCATCGTGAACCAGCACAGAGCAGAATGGAAGAAATCAATGTTTGAAAAGAAGTACAGCAGATTTTCAAATCTGGTAGGAAAGATAGGGAGCGGACGGGTTCCACTTTGAAGTCTTCAAAAGCAGCAAAATCGCTAGTCACGGAACAACTTCCAGGAAACTGACGTCTCGCAACAGCCTAACTCGATATCATTAGGGGTCTTTTATTTGGCCATATAAATTATTCACGCCAATAAATACAATCAGGCGCTCAGGGTATTCGCTTGTTCTGACTATATCAGTCCAATGCTGGTACGAGGAGGCTTAGAGAAACCCCGTTCATGACTCAGATAAGACAATTTCTCAAAAGTCTTTGAAATCTTAGTGATCAAAAATTATTCAAAACCACAGCCGTGGATTCACCGATATTGGTTCCTTAAATCCAATATCGCCACGTGACCATCGCCACGTGACCACCATCTCATCACTACTCCATCACCACTTCTGTGGAGTATGCTTGGGAAAGCCAGGATCCCAAGAAGACCTGCATATTTCCGACTTTTCACTACCAAAATGGTCGACTTCGCCGGAAAGGTTTGTTTGGCGCCTATGGTACGCAGCGGCGAGCTCCCGACGCGGCTCATGGCGTTGAAGCACGGAGCCGATCTCGTGTGGCTGCCGGAAATCGTCGATAAAAAGCTTCGAAACTGCGTCCGAGTGACGAACGAGGAGCTCGGCACGGTGGATTTTGTGGAAACCCGAAACAACGAGATTCCAGTGCCGAAACCGGGGAAACAAGTGCCTGTTGTTTTCCGAACCGACAGGACCAAAGAACAGGGCAAGTTGATTCTTCAAATCGGCTCAGCCGATCCGGATATTGCCGTGGAGGCTGCACAGAAAGTTATAGACGACGTCGACGGCATAGATTTGAATTGTGGCTGTCCGAAACCGTTTTCAACCCATGCTGGTATGGGTGCTGCTTTATTAAGTACACCGGAGCTCTTGACGCTGATTTTGCTGAATCTTGTGGAGAAAGTGGGGAAGCCTAAGGGCAAGCCAATAAGTGCCAAAATACGGCTTTTGGATGAAAAGGACCCCCAACCAACGCTAGATTTGGTGGAAAAGATATGCCAAACAGGAATCGCCAATTTGACTGTCCACTGCCGAACGAGGAACATGAGAAACCGGGATTTGCCGATCCGTGACTTTGTGGGACGGGTCTATGAGGTTGTGGCCAGGCACGGCGCCAGTTTGATCATAAATGGCGCTTTTCAGTGTCGGAAGGAAATCGAGAATTTCCAGAAAAGCATAGGAAATCAGAAGGTGGGCGGGATGATAGCCGAGGCGGCAGAGTCCAATCCCACCGTTTTCGGGTCTGTTCCATTACCTTGGAAGCAGGTTACCCAAGAATTCCTCCAAACTTGCATTACCTACAAGAACTTCCCCAGCAACACCAAGTACATTCTTTTGAACCAAATACCCGGAAAATCGCCCGTATATAAGGCCATTTGCAAGGTCAAGACAAACGAGGAGTTTTTGACGGCTGTGGAAAGTGTGGGAGAAGAAGGCGACTTGGTTTTCGTGAGGACGATGCAGAAAGCTGTTGCCATGGACAAGGATGCATTTATGGCACAATTTGATACGAAAAGAAAGGTGAGTCCAGAACCGGAGGTGGTGGAAAAGCGGCCCCGGATAGAGGCTGTTGCTGGGTGATGCGTTTTTTTATGGGAGGACGGTGAAAGTGATCTTGGATAGGAAGGGGAGAAAATAGGTGTGATTGAATGGTGGGAAATAGAGCGATGATGAAGTTATCGGGCAAGGCGTTCTATGTTTTCTCCGGTAGATATCTTTTCAGGGAAGACTGTTTAGTTATCATTCGTTGATGAACAGGATCAAGCTCTTGGGGGATTCATGTGTCTGAGGAATTCAAACTATCGAAGAAATCAAGCCGGTGAGCTTGTGAAATTTCAAGGTGCCCAATGAGCCCATTTCCTAAACCATTTTGTTGCAAAGGCATCCTTCTTGGTTGTAAAAATAACATTCTTCTTAATAGATCGAACATTAATCGAAAAAGGAATGGCCAAAGCTGAGAAATACCTCGTTGCGTCGACGAGTCTGTTTCCACTCAAGAAACTAAATTTTTAAGGTAAACCAACATAAGTTTTATAACTTCTTCCTTGACTCCAATGTATTAGCAGGGTCATACTATCTTGCTGAATCTACGATAAAATTAATTGGTTTCTCCAGGCGGCCCTCCATTTCCTTAAAACTACCATGTAATATTCTCTTAATGTAAGAAAATATCAACATGGCCAGAATGGACAGCTTTTTTTAGTTGAGCTGAGACTCCCCTTTCATCTTAATTAACTATCAACACCCCTGTTCTCGAGCCTTCACTCTCCTCGTAGGCCATTGTCCAACATAGTTGACTACCCTCTAGCTCTCAGCTGCAAATCTTCAATTTCTTTCAAACAATAACTTATGCTACCGAGTACCCTCCATGCTTACCCCACCCAATGACAAATCTACAGCTTCCGATCGTAAAACTTGAATTAGCCGTCTCGGCTTGGTCGGCTAGACCCAATTCCAACTCTTTCTGCCCTGATCCAATCTCCATCGAATCAACCAAAAGCCCGAATCAGTCCAGCCTCTATTTACACTTACTGCAACAGTCTCCTCAACACACACCAGGCACCAGCTGCCGCCGTCATCAATCCCGCAGAGTACATAGCTGGCTTCACGCCCCTGGCCAGCCTGAAAACCGCTCCAGTGATGGCTCCAGAAGCCAACGAGTTCAAATCGTCGTGCTTTCCTCTCCATTGGTCAATAAGCGAGTCCACAACGTTGTAGCCAATGGCAAGACAGCCCGCAGTATTGCCCAAAAAGGGGCCACGCTTCGTCACATGGTTCAAAACAGTGTTGAGCTTCAACTTGGGAGGCGACTCTGGAGGCATTTTGGAAAGACCCTCCTGGAGTCCATAAGCACCACCGATACCGAGACCCAAAAGGTACACCGTACCTGTGCCGTAACAGAGATCGTCTTTCCAGTCTCTCAGAGCAATCACACCTTGGGCGCCTTCCAAGTCACTGAGTTTGTCATCTTCAAGATCTAAGAACTCCACACCTCTGTCCAAACCGGCCTGGGGATGGAGCCTGGCGGCGTCGGAGTATGCTGCCAGCGTCACATAGTTATTGGCCCGATCGAGGTTATTGTCATTTCCTAGGAGCCACGACATGCTAGGAGGATTAAGAAAAGGTGTAGTTGGTGTGAGATTTTGGTGATAAATTTTCGCGAAGACGTCGGAAAACGGGACTTCGAGAACAGGGACTGGGGCGGGAGATTTGGGGGTTTTGGTGGGACTGGAGTGGTTTTAAGGTGATGGCGACGATGAAGGCGAAAAATTTGGGGTCTTTTAGGTCGTATTATTGTGAATTTAGGGTGTTGAAAGTTCTATGTACTGCATATAATGACTCTTCAACGGTTTGGCCCATCTGGAGGTCATTGGGTTCAGAAGGCGAACTGGAGTTTGCTGAAGAGGACAGATCGGTTAAGGCGAACTCACAGGAAGACGCTAGTCGAGGTCGTTAATAGTGTTGGCAAAGTGCAACCATATGCAGGAATGATAAGTTAGCTTTTGGATTCAGACGGAGAGTGTCATTTTTTAGCCTAGCTGGAGTAACGGGTCCTTTGTAATATATTTCTCGCCTCAAGTTAATAAGAAGACGTCTTGCCGGCCGTAAGCAGTCGACCATGTCAAAAGTCTGCATACAAGGCAATGGCTGCAAATACAAGTCAAGAGTGGTTTAGAATATAAAAGGTTTGATTAAAGTTTCTAAAGGAGCTTGTTTCGTTGCATAGTGGGGTGTTGTCTGTGCTTTGGGTCTCACCAAAATTCTGTTTTTTTTTGGCCTTGACCGAAATGTACTCTTAAGAGTCAGAAGACCAAACCAAAGGCACGATGTTCCACTCGCAGAAGAGAGTCAATCTTCCCTAGTTTGGATAGGTCTTAAGGGCCGATGGGTAGTTAAGATGTTCCAGCTCAGGCCCAGAAATGTCTATGACATCATGACACATTCGGAGCACCGAAAAGAAGGTATGTAAGTGATATGGGACAGGTGCTCTACTTAACTCAACAGTTTGGGCCAAGTAAAGAATTTGATCTTTGTTTGGATTTAGTGAACTACAGCATCAAATCAAGGAGACCCCTTCCTTGTGGAACGTACCACCATCACTCCTTTTGGAAACAGATCAGTGGTTGATCAAGATGTGATCAATATTAGATTCTGAGGAAGCCGCAAAGAAATGCAATGATGATGGCAATTGGACCATTCCGGCTTTTCAGCGGAATACCGATATATGGAGCCATCAACCTGTGGGCTCCAGTTATCACTGCCAACACCTTTCCACACTTAAGCCATTTTCCAAAAACACGACCAGGCACGGCTCTGTACAAATTCAGAAAAACACCGTGTTTTGCTGTTTCTTTTTTCATAGACGGCAACTTTTGGCGAAATCCCCAGAAAACGCACCAGCGGCTATTCAAAAGCCTCCAGGGGCTCAAAAAAGAAAATGATAACAAAGATAAAGCCTTTCCACGGCTTTGTTTTCGGAGATATAGCCAGCGAGCCAGAAATCCATGTGAACGTCAGATTTACAATTAAGCGAAGGGTCAATAAAAACTACTGTGGCTTATGACGCCTGTGGCTAGTGGATGGGGTTTTAAGAGAACAAAATGTAGTAAGGACACAAATCTAATAGCGGGTTGCGCTTTTAATGGAGAAGCGAGAGTTGTGGCAAGATTGGGGTGCTTTTTGAAAATGCCTGAGGTCTAGAATCATTCAAGAAAAGAGGTAACAAAAAGTCCATTCAACAAAATGCAGGGTGAACTTTTTGTGTGACAAAGTTACAGAATAGTGCTATAAATAAGTGCGTAGGTACTGTTCAGTGTAGTGTTTGACTTAGAAGGCCCATTGAAGCAAACTGAACTGAAAAGGCCTTATGACGATGCAGTTTTTGTTCGTTCACATTTGGTGTAGTTTGGAACTGTACCACAACGCCGTTTTCTTAATGAAACGAGAATAAGAATTGAGAATTTTCTGGGTGCTTTCCGATCTGTTTTGTGGTTTTACAATCCACCAACTCTTACGTCTAGAGTTCTGAATTTTGAGATGTGGTGATTTACAATTTCAAAGTCCTCGAGGAAGACAAGAAGCATGGAATCTGCTCGTTATTACTCGACCGGCCTCTAGACCTTAGGACGAACTACTTTATGGTAACTCCTTATTAGTGTCTGTAGTGCAAGTGAGGTCTACCATCCAATTCAAACGAGGTAAAAGTCGATTGACGTGATTTAGCTTTAATGGCCATTACGTACACCAGTCTCTCCACTACAACATACAAAGCAAAAACGTTATTGTTTTATCTATCCAGACAGCTATTGGACACTGTTACACCCCATCATATTTTTGCTTTTAAAACCAAGAGTTCATCAGTGTCTGCATAATCAGGCTCCCAATAACAGGCTCTTATAAGAAAAGGAGAGTGGTGAAGAATCAGACCAATTCAAATGCTCTGGCTCCAATGCAATGCTCATTCACAATCACTCCCCCATTCCAGCTCTTCTACAATAAATCACTCTAAATCACTATTATTCTAAACTCTCATTACTATTATTAATCCAGACTTTTCGAGGAGTCGAGGCCGTGCTCGATATGCTCAAAGTTGTGCTTGAGATTCTCCACATCAGACGCCTTGCCCTCTTCATCAAGGTGAGGCAAAGTAGCAGCAATCTCCACCGACTTCCAAGGCTTCCAGGCCGGAGTGGCAGCGAAAATAAGGTCTACCTCCTCCAAAGACCGGCCCTTGGTTTCAGGGTAGAGGAAGTAGAACACTGGCACCATGAGGAAGTTGATGCCGAAGAAGATAAGGTATGTGTGGTGGTCGATGGCGTTGAAGCAGATTGGCGTAATCATCACCACCATGAAATTGAAGCCCCAGTTGCAGGCAGTGGAAATGGCAGTAGTGGGGGCTCTGACTTCAAGAGATGAAACCTCTGGAGGGTACAACCAGGTGAGCGACAAAAGGGAAATGCCAAAGAAGGTGTTGAAGACGAAAAGAAGGACTGCAGCGCCAACCGGAGCACCAGGCCTGTTCTGTTTGGCCATTTCCATGGAAACGTAAAGGAAAAGCATGGTGAGACACTGGCCCGTGGTACCAAAAAGGAAGAGCTTTCTGCGGCCGACCTTCTCGATAATGAAGATGGGAATAAGCGAAGCAAGGAAGTACTCTGTGCCGTTGCAAGCAGCCAAAATACGAGACTCCAAAGCGCCCATGCCGATGTAGCTCTCGAAAATCGTTCCGGCGTAGTAGGTGATCAAATTGATTCCACAAATCTGCTGCATTACCTGAGACCAGGCAGCAAGATTGACTCTCTGGAAGTTCTTGCGTTCACCTTGTTTCACGAGATTCCTCAAGGAAAACTTGTTTCCTCCGGCCTTCTCCTCCGCGTGCAAAGAAATACGGATATCCTCAATCAACTGCTTGATGAAAGGATGGTCGATAGGTTTGTCGTACAAAGAAGCAAAAACTATCGCCGCTTCCTGGGGTCTGGACTGGCCCATGAGCCAACGGGGCGATTCGGGGAACTTGAACAAAAACGCCACGATAGCCAAAGGAAACACAAGCTGGAAAGCAATGGGAAACCTCCAGGAAACCTCACCAAACTTTTCGGTGAAGTAGAAAGCAAAGTCGATCCAGTACGAAATACAAATACCAAACGTGATCAAGGAGCCGTGGATACAAAGCGATTTGCCTCTGTTGCTGGCTCTAGAACATTCAGCAGCGTAAAGGGGCACTGTAGAAGTAAGCAAGCCGTTTCCTAACCCGGAAACCACACGAGCCACAATCAAAAAGTCTGTGGATGTGGCGGCGGTCTGCAAGATTCCTCCGATGATCATGATGACGCAGCCGGAGAAAATCATCTTCAAACGGCCGAACTTGTCTCCCAAGTACATTGTGGAGAGAGCAGCAGCCAAACATCCAATTTCATAGAGCCCCACTGTCAAGCCTTGCATGGTGGAGTGGTGGAGATCGTCGTTATCGACGGTGTCGATTTCGGGAAAACGGTCACGAAACGTTTTCAACGTGAGCAAAGAGCCCATGACACCTTGGTCATATCCAAAAAGAAGAAATCCCACACCACAGAGGGTAGTGATGGCTGTATTGAGCTTAGGGCCCTTGAGGCCGAGGTAAGTGGGGACTTCTGTAGAAGACTCTTCCGACTGGGGTCCGATGGAATGTATACTATCGTTGGCCTTTTCTGACATGGTATGGATAGTAAGCCGGGGTTTCTGGGGGCTTTATATAGTGGTGGATTGTGGCCGACGTGGGGGAGTTTGCAGCCGGTGTTGTGATAGTGGGGCAACTGTGCAGATCGTGACGTAGCAAGTGCAGATTGGCGCGCTATGTGCAGTAACGGAACCCGGAGTGCAGAGTACTGCATTCACTACAAGCGGCACCACTCTCTCGAGTGCTGGTGTCCTGTGTTTGTGGCCTAAAATACCGTGTCCGCATGCACAGGACCGCCGCACCCCACGAGATTGCTGCCACCCCCGCGGGCGGAATACGAGATTTCCGAGGGTGAGCGACATTGGTGCCCCTCCAACCCTACCTCCAACGCAAAAGGCTGCCAAACCTGCCAATTCTCTATATAGTGCTAGCCAAGGGCTTGGAAGCTGTCACTTCATTTGTGTTGGAACTTGGCAACGCAAGTGTAACATGGCATGGGGATACCGCCGCATTGTCGAGAAAGCGCAGGGTGCAGATGCTCATAACCAGACCATCGGCAGCTCGACTTAAACCGAAACCGAGGGAAACAACAGGTTTTGTTTTTTGTTAAGAGAAGATTGGGCCTCAAAGACCTCGTGGCTTACATGTTCTAGGGTTCGGAATCCCGACCCAAACTCACTTTGCAGCCGCCCAAACGCCGAATTCATTCTGGCCTGAGAAACGAACAAGGCATTTTACCGCGGCGCTGGACGGCTGTTGTTGCTGAAGTGATGTCATCTGGGGAACGCCTTTGTCTCAGATCTGGGCCAAAACAAACGGGCTTTGGAGTTTTTGAAACGGAGATTTTGGTTCGTGATATGGCAGGCCCAATTGGTGGTGAACTCCATATCGTTTCTCTCTCCCCTCTGGTATTCAGGAATACAGCGAGGAGGAAATAGCCCGGGCTGCAGAGTGGAGATGTCTTGTTTTGGCTATTTCTTGGCTCCGGTTTGGTGCAACACCTCAACCCAATTCGACCTGCGTTGCTTTCCCCAGATTACTTTGCTAGGTTGCCGCACGGATTCGGAGATTTACGTCGGTTCCCTGTTGTGTGTGTTCATAACCATTGTTCAAGAGTCAGAAAAAGAAACTGGAAGGTTCTGCCGGGCTGCAACGGGTGTCTGTATGAATGGACATTAAGGTTTCGGGATTCGTGACGTAACATTTATGAGATAAGGACCAGATGGTGTGGAGGCTTTTTCAAATCTTTGGTGTGAGGAGGTTAGATTAGATGTTTGTCGCTTAAGGACGTTGGTCGCTTAAGATTCCCAATAGAGATTGCTGGTCTCGGGGGGATGCCTTTAATGGGCACGGCGTAGTGGGTTATTCATTCACAGAAGAAGCGGCTGGGCTTGCTGGCCACACATGTGGTGCTCCCATTTTTTTTTCTGAATTATTAGTAGGGTTTTTTGGGACTTCAGTACTGTGTCACTCGTATTCGAAGCTCTAATTAAGCTACCGCTGCTGTCTCTTTCGATGGCGAGGTACCCCTGAACTTAAGGTCTGGACTTTGTGTGGAATTCTGTTCATATTAAAGTGCATGGGATCTAATCCATAAACAGTCTTCTCTTACACAACTCAAAGAAAAGAACTATGATGTAAAAGAGTTCTAGTAATTAGAAACTCTACTAAATGGCATTATATAGAGATGCTAAGGCCTTGTTGTCTACCTGTTACAGCAGTCTGTTTCATATTTCAGGTTTTGAATTCCTTGGCCTTCCATACAAGCGGATAGCACCAAGGTCACCACTCCTACTAAACCTCATTCAGGTTTTATTCCTCCTTCCACAGCTTCCCTCAGGTACCTTCTATTTGAGAGTCCAGCCGTGTTTCTGATTCACTATCACCGGAATCGGTCCCGGTCAGTAAAAAGTGAATGAAAAGAAACAAGTAGGCCCATTGTTAGACTAGAAGCCACACAGTGGTGGTCTTATGGCTGTACAGGAGAGTGAAGACGGCATAGTTGCAGCATGTGACTTAAGACGATTTGGCGTTTCGACAATGGAGGCACTCAGCAAGGTTGCTTCAATTCCGAGCCGTCTGGGATACCTTTTGAATATGGATCTCTGGGAACTAAAGAGCAGAAAGAAACAATGGGCTTACAGGCCTGGTGCCCACTTTTCAAATGAATCAAACTTCTGTCAATCAAACGTACAAGAAGTGGCATATTCCTTTCATTTGACAATAGGGATATAAGTGATTTGTGGGTCGACACTTTTGGTGATACATCCTGTTGATGCACTCAAGCAAACCTCAACTTCACCGACCAGAGACAGCCTCTTCTGAAAAGTTCAGACAGTGGTGTCAAGTGAAATGAAAACATTAATTCGGCACATTTTCGCCAGTTCAGATAACAATGCACGGCAACTCAGATCGCAAGGTGTATTATAATCTAAAATGAGCCACTCTGATACATTTGAGTCACCTATTCACCTTAAGAAGTGTCCCATCAAAATAAGACTAGCATAATCAAGCGTACTGGACACAGTGGATAATTGGTATGAGGAACAAGGGATCGCCATTCTCGCAGAAGGAGAGAAACTCTCGAGCCTCCGCCAAGTTCAGCTCAAAAATTTTGAACTTATAAACACAGCCCTGGTTGTGATTAGCGCTCGGCTTACTTGTCTGGTTCCGGAATCACAGCCGTGATTTCTAGAGCAAAAAGATTGGAAGCCGGCGATGTCAATTCTGATAATGCTCTGAACCTTGTCCAGCAAGCTTTCGTCTAATCAGCTCGCACGCTGCATAAATGCTGTCAACGACCTTGGGTATCACATATTTATTCCCAAAATAAATTATCGCCAAAAGGAATAAAATGTAGCAAAAGACTAAAAGATAGCGATAGATCTCTTCCATATAACTTCTATTGTATCAGCCAAAAATGTTTCGTCTCCAACACGAATATAGTTTCTCTGCACTTGGGATGTCTCGGCAACTTTTGAGAAATCTCGGCAACTCTTGGGATGGGTCGGCCTTTCTTGGCTACTCTGACATCATAATCTGGGGAGAGAATCTCTTCCTCAGTGTTGACGGTCAATCTGGTATCGGGTGAATTGAGAGGATGGTTCGGTTGAAAGCTTTTTGAGAAATCCAAAGGTCATTTTTATGAACCAGAATCAAAACAAAACTTCTGTTAATTCTGTAAACCATATCCTCCGTTCCTGATTTTTAAGGCTGCAGCTTTTGTCACTTGACAAAGGTGCACACTCGAAAACCACTACCAACACCCCCCTCTGAATAAGTCTATCTTTATGAATCTAATGTGCAGCTAAGTCAGCTAATGTTTTTCACCATCACCCCCTATCCTTTGCATCATAACCCCATTTGCACCCACTCCTTCACTGTCACTGGACATGTACGGCTTGTCGTCGTAAATCTTGAGATTCTCCTCATCGGCAGCAGCGGTTTCGTGGCGAAAAGGCATCTCGTAGGCAATCCTAACAGCTTGCCATGGCTTCCAGGCTGGAGTAGCAGCAAAAATGAGATCCACCTCCTCCAAAGTTCTGCCCTTTGTTTCTGGGTAAAGAAAGTAGAACACGGGGACCATGCAGAAGTTGATGGCAGCGAAAATAAGGTACGTGAAGTGGTCGATGGAGTTGAAGCAAATTGGCGTAATCATCACCACTAAAAAGTTGAAGCCCCAATTGCAAGCTGTGGAAATAGCAGTTGTAGGAGCTCTGACTTCAAGGGATGAGACTTCTGGAGGGTACAACCACGTAAGCGACAAAAGGGACATTCCAAAGAAAGTGTTGTAAGCAAACAACAAAAAAGCAGCTCCGATGTCTCCGCCCTGGTGGCCCCGGTGGTGCATTTCCATGGAAACAGTAAGAAAAAGCATCGACAAGCAGCACCCGACAGAGCCAAACAAAAAAAGCACTCTTCTACCGACCTTTTCAATTGTCCAGATGGGAATAAGAGACGCAAGAAAAAACTCCAATCCGTTGCACGCCGCCAAAAGCCTCAGTTCCATGGGACCCTGGCCAATGTACTCCTCGAAAATGGTGCCAGCATAGTAGGCAATCAAGTTGATACCGCTGATCTGCTGCATGACCTGAGACCAGCCCGCCAAGTTGACTCTCTGGAAGTTCTTCTTCTCGCCCTGCTCGAAAAGCTTTTTCAATGAGAACTTGGCACCTCCAGCACTTTCCTCGGCTCTAAGCGAAGCCTTGATATCGGCAATAAGCGTCAAGACAAACTCATCATCGGCGTAGGTATCGTACAAAGCGGCGAAAACGACGGCAGCCTCCTCGTCTCTGTTTTGACGAACAAGCCATCTGGGAGACTCTGGGAAGGAATAGCCGAAAAGGGTGATTCCAAGCGGAAAAACGAGCTGGAAAGCTATTGGAAATCTCCACGAAACCTCGCCGTGAGGCTCCAAAGGCTCGGTGAAGTAGAACGCAAAATCGATCCAGTAGGAAACGCAAATCCCCAACGTGATCAAGGCTCCCTGGATGCAAAGCGATTTTCCTCTGCTTTTGGCCTTGGAACACTCGGCAGCGTAAAGCGGAACCGTGGCAGTAAGAACTCCGTTTCCTAGTCCGGAAATCACCCGGGCTACTATGAGAAAAGCCGTGGATGTGGCAGCAGCCTGCAAAGCACCACCAATGATAATCACCACACAGCCCCAGAAAATCAACTTGACTCGGCCAAACATGTCGCCAATATACATCGTGGAAAGAGCTCCGACTAGGCATCCCACAGCATAGAGACCGATGGTCAAACCTTGCATGATAGCGTAACTTTGTTCTTCGTTTGAAACTGTGTCGATTTCGGGAAAGGTGGCACGGAAGGTGGGGAGGGTTAGAAGGGACCCCATGACACCCTGATCGTATCCGAAAAGGAAAAATCCCACACCACACAACCCGACGATTGCGTTGTTGAGCTTGTCTCCTTTACTTTTCAAAAAGGTGGGCTTCACTCTCTCGCCCGGAGAGGCGGTGGAGTTTCTGGATTCCAGGTCGGAGGTTTTTGACTTGGTATCAGACATAATTTGGTCAGAAGAGTAAATTGGACCAATTTAGAGTTGGGAAATGGCGATTTTTATAGCTTTCGCTGAAAAGACTGGGGCCGTTATTCTGGGCATGCCCCGCAACAAGGCTTGAAGGCCATCCCGCTCCTGACAGTCTTGCCAAGGGTATGATGTGGTTGTGCGTTTGAGTGAATCCCAGGCTTTTGCAACCAAGGGTTTGGTTGAGGTTTGTGCATGAACCCACGCGGATAAACAAACGGTGTGCATAACAACCCTGCATATAGTTCACGGTGACGCCCAATGTGGGCTAAGTGTGTATGCATACCGGAACATTTTGTCTCTTGCAAGGCTTAACGCTGCAGCTGTGGCCTCGTTTCGCATCTAGTGGGGAGCTGCAGCGAACGCACACCCTGGGCTCCGGACCCACTCGATCAACTAGTTTTTCCGGATTGCCCCTCGTTTATCCAATTTGCCCCGCTCAAACAAGTGGAAGCGTTGAATCCAGTCTTTGTTGGCGACCTTCACACAATAAAACCAAGAAACTCAGAGGCACGCTTTTTCTTCGTCCAAGAATACCCTTCTGTTGCTTTTCTGGGGCTCCGCTTCTTCTATTTTCTTAGGCCCCTCTCACAATGCTTTGCACTGAAACCGAGAAATAGTACGTCTTGACACGGCTTCTTCGCCATGGTCAAGAAAGTTCCCCAGGTTTGTCATTGGGTTTAACCGCCTGGCTCATTGGGGAAGTATAGGTCATTTTGAAAGATTAGCTACAGCGAGAAGTGACAATAAGTTAAGGCTGCTTTGTTATTTTCAAGATCTAGGCGGATCTACCAAGCTTTGATTCGACTCTCCCATTTATTCCTAGCCATGACGTCTTGGCTCTGAAGTATACAGAGAAGCTTATGACGTAACACAGGGCTGCTCCAAAGGTACAAGAATGGTCCAGAAATTGCCATGGCTATCACAGCTTGATATGAGGATGCGTGTATCTGGTCGTGTCTACTATTCGGTTTAAAATGGATTCTTTAATCACAAAGGTCAGGAGGGGTTCCTGATGCATGACTTAGGCACAATGACGAAGACAGAAGAACGCAATGTGGAGAGCGGGGAAGGCACAGAGCTAATATCTTTTAGTTGGCATTTGTTTCTACTGGTTTGGGGTTTTAAGACTCGGGTTCCCCAGTTAGAAAAGTGTAGCGCTACCTTGGGGAAGTGAGAATTTTAGAATGGTGAAATAGTAGCACTGAATTGAAAGGCGGGGTACTTACCGCTTGAAAGAGCTCTTCAGAAAAGTGACAATGATGTTTATTTGGTATCTGGAATTCGAGATACACAAAGCAATGGAGTACTTGCCAACAGTGCTTCCAACTCTTCAACGATCTGAGTCTCTACGCATCTATTTCAATGCTCATGAAGCAGTCAACTCTCCTCTTAGATACTCATATAAAAATTTACTATTTTGTGGCTCTTGATAAGCCAGAATGTCAAAATCTGCTGTGGCAATGCCCCGACAAGGAATAAACAATCCATAACACTCTTTCTCCGCAAACAAGCAAATAGTGATAGGTCCACTCTTGGCAATGAAATCACCGACCGAGAGCTGATATTCAGTTAGTTACAACGATAGAAAGGGTAACCAGGGCGAATCAAAACCAAAGCTCTCTAGATTGCTTGTAAATGCTTTGCCGACTTAAATTGCCGTATAGAAATGGATTATATGAATTAAGCCCGCTTTTCCCAAAAGCGCTATCGACGAGAAGAAGACAATCGATTTGTTGCAAGCAGGTAAAGAACTTGCCTTGTATAACCGATAGTAGCTTTTCAACTCCGAAAGTAGCCGGAAGTTCAGAATAATGTCACCAAAACCAGAACCAAATTGACAGAGTGACGTGAAAGTCCTCATCGTAAAACTTTAATCTACTAATTTCGAAGCTGCACTTTCCCACACCTAGACCAAAAGAACTACAGACACCGTCTTACCAAAAAAACCACATTAAAGAAAGTAATCAGAAGCAATGCCAAATCTCGGAGGCTCTTCTCTCTAAATATACATAGGCCTAGCTATGGCTCCCAGAAACTCCCTGCTTTTGAGTATCCTCGACATGTTTTGACTCCGCTTTTTCGTAAACCCCGTCCAGCTCAGCTGAGTCGGGAATAGTCGAAAACTGGTCGTGGTCAGCCCTTTCTTTCTGACTTTCTATGTCATCATTATTGTAAAGGAAAGGCATGGTAGCGGCGATTTTTACCGCCCTCCAGGGTTTCCAGGTGGGTGTTTGCTCGAAAATCAAATCCATTTCTTCCAAGGATCTGCCTCTGGTTTCGGGGTAAAGGAAGTAGAACACCGGCACCATTAGGAAGTTGATAGCAAAGAAAATAAGGTAGGTGTGGTGTTCAATGGCATTGAAGCAGATTGGCGTGATCATGACAACCATGAAATTGAACCCCCAGTTGCAAGCTGTTGAAATTCCAGTGGTAGGAGCTCTAACTTCAAGTGATGAAACTTCCGGTGGGTACAACCAGGTAAGCGATAAAAGCGACATCCCAAAGAAAGTGTTGAATGCAAAAAGAAGCACAGCTGCACCAATAGAGCCGCCGTCGTGGCCCTGTTCGGCCATTTCCATCGAAACGTAGAGGAAAAGCATCGAAAGACACTGGCCAGTGGTACCGAAAAGGAAAAGCTTTCTTCTTCCCACTTTTTCAATCACGAAGATCGGAATAAGCGAAGCAAGGAAGTACTCTGTACCGTTGCAGGCAGCCAAAATACGAGACTCCAAAGCGCCCATGCCGATGTAACTTTCAAAAATCGTTCCAGCGTAGTAAGTGATCAAATTGATTCCACAAATCTGCTGCATCACCTGGGACCAACCGGCGAGATTGACTCTCTGGAAGTTCTTTCTGGGGCCCTGTTTCACGAGATTTTTCAAAGAAAACTTGTTTCCCCCCGCCTTCTGCTCTGCGTCTAAAGACCTGGCAATATCGTCACAAAGCTGCTTCACAAACGGATGGCTGGGTGGTTTATCGTACAAAGCAGCGAAAACACGAGCAGCCTCTTCTCTTCTCGACTGCCCCATGAGCCACCGAGGCGATTCTGGAAACGTTGTGCCAAAACAGCAAATACCCACAGGGAAAATAAGCTGGAAAGCAATGGGAAATCTCCACGATACTTCTCCATGCGGCTCCAAGGGCTCAGTGAAGTAGAAGGCAAAGTCGATCCAGTACGACACAGCAATGCCCAAAGTGATAAGCGAGCCGTGAATACAGAGCATTTTTCCTCTGCTGTTGGCCTTGGAACATTCGGCTGCATAGAGTGGAACTGTAGCAGTAAGCAACCCGTTGCCTACGCCAGAGATAACCCGGGCGGTGATGAGGAAATCGGTAGAAGTGGCAGCCGCCTGTAAAATGCCGCCAATCACAATAATCACACACCCCCAGAAGATCATCTTCACTCGGCCAAACTTATCGCCAATGTACATTGTAGAAAGACCGCCAATAAAGCACCCCACAGCGTAGATGCCAATAACAAAACCCTGCCAGATGGCGTAGCTCTGTTCGTCATTGGAAACGGTGTCCATTTCTGGAAACGTCGCTCTGAAAGTAGGAAGCGTTAGAAGAGATCCCATGACTCCCTGGTCATAACCGAAAAGAAAGAATCCCACGCCGCACATCGTGGTGATCACCTTGTTGAGCTTGTCGCCTCTGCACTTGAGGAACATGGGCACCTCTTCGGAGTTTTCACCATGCCCTGAAGTCTTGGATTCGGTTTCGGACATTCTGATGTTTTGAAGGACCTTTGGGGCGCTTTTGCAGCCATTTATACCCGGGCCTAGAGCGCTATTGAGCAACCCCACACATCACAGCAGTCTCAGCGTGCCAAGTAGCGCATCTCAAAGTATGAAGGGTTGTCTTAGTGGAGCAGCACGTCATTTTCTTGCTTTTCGTTATTGAGTTTCTTAGTTGTGGCTAGTAAAGTGACGCAATGGTGCACAAGTACTTGGTGGGGCAGACTGCATATAGGTAGAACATTTTCTTGTGCATGGATCGTGCGCCAGCGTGTATTCCGAGCTGCGCAGCCTCGTCGATAAGATCGTGTCATTTGCAGCACGCAGCAGACCGGAGAAACCCTTAACCCCAGATTTTCCGGCGCTCCAAACCCCCATTTCTATGAAAACGTTATATCTCCCTGCTCTGTCATCTGCACCTGTCATGTTCTCTTCTTTGAATTCCGGCGGTCAAGAAATATGGGGTCTAGGTGCCGGCGGTCATGTACATCTGGAGAATAGTAATTTTCTTGTCCACCAAGCTCAAGAAAATTGGTTAAGAAAGAATCTACGGCGGAATCTGTAGAGTTCCGTTTGAGGATTCAGAGATAGCGCCTCGAGGAGGGTGGCTGACGTTGTTCAGAAAACGCCGGTCTGAAATGTGGTAGCTGTCTGTGGCCATCCTGTAGTATTCGGCGTTAGCTGCTATTGGGACACACTTGTTCGTTGAAATAGAGAGTAGATTTTTTCTTGGAGGAATAGCAACATTACCCAAAAGGAAACCACGTCGGTACTCGCTTTCGTGGTGGCGGAAGTTTGAGCTTTTAGGGGTTTGAGAGGCGGAATCAAAAAAATTTCAACAACAGCCATGAATGGTGATTTTTTTGATTAGGCTCTTTCTTACAATATTTTGACTCGCCTTTGGCCGGGACCTCGCTACTTCATACCTTTTTACTCTCTCTACTTCTGGCGATCCCCCGCCGCTGCTATATTTTTAAGGCCTTGGCGAAGGTCTGAAAGGCTGAATGACTAGATGCACAGAGCTCATATCGCTTAACCAATATTGCAACGAGGGTAGTATCTGCCCAGATGTGCATGATTGCCACAACATCAAAACAAGAAGAGCACGATATGGCACTTTTTCAAAGTCCCAACAATAAGACGACTCGATATTGTTCTGGTGCTAAGAAAGCAGCAGTAAAGCGGGTATTTCAAAGAAGGCAGAAGCAGAGAACGCAGAACCAAGCAAAAATAGCAGCAATGCAGAGTGGCTCAACTCGGGGCAGCGAGTGAGTTGTAGAATTAACAGTTATGAAAAGATAGAAACAACAATAGAATCTATCATATTTGTTTCTGGCAAGTTTTTCATCGAATAGCAAGGTCCGTGAAGCCGAGCCTTTGAGTGATGCGTGGATAATTCTTGCTTTTCGGGTTCAAAAACAATGCTGGAAGTGTGGTGTTTCTCGGCGATAGGAGCATCTATTGGGGTGTCATGTTTGATGTCGTTGCATAGAATAGAGCAGGTAAAAAAGTGGCTTGAACAATCAAAGAGGCGCTGTTGTGATGCCGGCACGTATTTCGAGCTGTTCGTTTAAGGCGTGGAGTTGATGCATAAAATGACCATTCTAGAGACTTGCAGAGCTCTACATTCCATTACTCCTAATTCTAAGGACTCAATTTATTTATGGTTATCCTACTTGCCAAAACGGGCTGTAGAGACCCAGTTCGAATAATATTCAGACATTATCATCAGTAACTTGTAAGGCAGGCGCAATCAAAGGAGAATGCATCACTAATCTTGCTCTATCTAATGGCACGAATGGGATAGCTCACTGCAATACTGTGAATATGGCTAAAGCTTCAAGAGATGCAGACTGGACTGGAAACAAGTACAAAGAACGAGAAAAGGACTTTCCTATTGTATTGTTAAAGCTTACGTTCTAGCCCTAGATCTCGTTCTGTAGGACAATTTGAGGTCCAATGAAAGAGCTTAAGAGCGTCAAAGTTACTGATTTAATACATGATAGAATTTCACCTTACACTCTTTTGTGGCTGTCTTGAAACGTAACGCACTATTGTCAGCTTCAAACACATCAGCTGAAATATAAGCCTAGATCAAAATTTTTATTTCAAGGCATACAGGTGAAGTGTTCCTAAGTCAAATGAAAGCTCCGGTTGTAGCCCTGAATGAATGAATAGATTTAGCTTCTTCCTGAGTAGTCAGAAACACTTTACTTGAGAGTCACAGTTGAAATAGAGCAAAGTTGTGTTTTACTGCTACGATCAATGAGTGGGTGAGTGGAAAGCCCCTACCTTATTAAGCTACTACGGACTCATTTTGAGCTAAACTTCCATGAAATCAACTTATGCAAATGACCAGCACTCAAACCTTCCAATTTGCGGAATTGAAAAGCCGTGATCCCCCAAAACTTTTACTCTCTCGCATTGATTTCAAACATGACAGAGAAATTAAGATTCATTCATCAAAAACTATGCCATTTGATTTTGTAACTCTTGGTTTACATTATGTTGGGGTTTAGGTCGTGCACTGACCATAAGAATCTACAATATCATACTGCACGATTTCGAACCGGCCAACTCACAACCGGCATTAATAATTTGGTCCGATAAGCCGGTGACGACAAAAGGCCGCTCAATGGTGCATAGAAAATTCCTGAATTATCCCAATTGATCACCCGCTACATCCCCATCGGAGCAGTGCCCCTTTTTCGAACTCTCCTCAACAAACATAATATTTCTTTGCGGAAACAGTCCACGTTTCCTGGAGACCTCCACGGAAAAAACATGAGCTCTAATGCCAAAAAGAGATTTCAAAGTGAAACCCAAAATCTGAAATAAAAATCATCTCCTTTTCTTCTTTCTCATTCTTTGTGGTTTCGGAATGGCTGCGAAAAGCACAATATCGATGTCACTGGGGCCGCAGCGTTGGGCGATTTCCCTTTTTTGGCCGCAGCGTTCGGCACGAATTTAAGGATATTTTGCCTTAAACAAGCCCAGTTTTATTTTTTCAAAAAGCAGAACATTTATTTCGAAAACAACAGAATTTTGAAAACGCCGGTTTGTGACCACGGTTTGGGTCCAGAATCTGGGGGGGCCGGTGGTATGTGCAGGACATATTTAACGGGCCCCTTTGTTTCCGGGAAGCCCAGGGAAATTTCCCAAAAAACACGGTCACATTTCAAAATTTCAGGCCATCTTTCTGAAGCAATTTTTCACCGTTTGTCCAGAATCATCGTGGTGCTCGAAAAACAGCCCCTCTGCGTCTCGGAGACTCCAGCGTACTTGGGCCAGGCGCAATAAAAAATAGCATCGAAAATTCAAAAGACCACCAAATCCGGGAAAGTAACCTGCCAACCAAAAAAGCAATTCCAACGTTTTCCCTTCATTTTTGCCCTTCCCGCCAGGGACCCGTCGCTGGGAGCAAAAAACACCGCCCTCTGGCTCCGTCAGGCCTTGCAGATTCGCAGCCAACGGGTCCTGCGCCCAACTTTCTGTTGTTGGGATGCGCTGCATTGGCTTAAATAGTCCGAGGCGCCTTCATTTTCCGGCAAGTCCAAAGTACGTAAATTGACGGGAGAAAGGAGAAAAGACGGCGTTTTTGGATTTGAACGTTTGGATTTGAACGTGAAGCAGTCAGAGTCATTCCGCCAGCGAGTGACCCCCAGCCAGAGTCAGCCCCCTCGGAGTGGAAAGTCCGTAGACATCACAAAAACGTGAACAGGATCCGAAAGTGGTTTCTCCGAAAACAGTTCTAACGGCAATTCCAAAGTCACCTTGAATTCGTTGCCAAATAATTGCCATCCATTGCCATTACCCCATCCATCCATTTTAAACTCATCCCATCCACTGAATCCACCTACCCAAAGTCGCTTCGCGAATTATCAACATCTCCAACTACTCCTCCATCTTTTCCACTCCCACCCCACAACGCCCAGCGCATGCTAAAGGGCCTCTTCTGCCTTACTAACTTCAGCCGCAGACACCTTGTACATACCTGGCCCCCGTGCCGCAATTTCGCCACAAATTTGCCCAGAATGTCCCATCAACAAATACCCAGCGCCTTTTTCGGCCTAAACCTGGTCTCTCGGGCGGAACCGGGCCCCGTCACCGAGTTCGTCAAGGCCCACCTGGGCCACACGGTGATCCTGAAGGTGTTGATCGCCAATAACGGTATTGCCGCCGTGAAGGAAATCCGGTCAGTGAGAAAATGGGCCTACGAGACGTTTGGCGACGAAAGAGCCGTCCAGTTTGTGGCCATGGCCACGCCCGAGGACTTGGAAGCTAACGCAGAGTACATCCGCATGGCCGACCAGTGTGTCGAGGTGCCTGGCGGCACCAACAACAACAACTACGCCAACGTGGAGTTGATTGTAGAAATCGCCGAAAGAACAGGTGTCCACGCCGTGTGGGCTGGTTGGGGTCACGCGTCGGAAAACCCCATTTTGCCCGAGATGTTGGCGGCCCTGCCAAAGAAAATCGTCTTCATTGGACCTCCAGGCTCCGCCATGCGTTCTTTGGGTGACAAGATCTCGTCTACCATTGTTGCTCAGCACGCAGACGTGCCGTGTATCCCCTGGTCGGGTACAGGCGTGCGGGAGGTGGAGATTGACGGCGAAACCAATCTTGTTTCCGTCGCCGACGATGTCTACGCCAAGGGTTGCTGTACCGGTCCAGAAGACGGATTGGAGAAAGCTCGCATTATCGGCTTTCCCGTGATGATCAAAGCCTCCGAGGGAGGAGGCGGTAAAGGTATCCGTAAGGTCGACAACGAGGAGGATTTCAAGGCCTTGTACCAACAGGCTGCCAACGAGATTCCCGGCTCGCCCATTTTCATCATGAAGTTGGCGGGCTCCGCCAGACACTTGGAGGTGCAGTTGCTAGCGGACCAGTACGGAACGAATATCTCGCTTTTCGGCCGTGACTGTTCGGTCCAAAGACGTCACCAGAAGATCATCGAAGAGGCTCCTGTGACCATTGCCAACCAGGAGACCTTCAGAAGCATGGAAAACGCCGCTGTGCGTCTTGGTAAGCTTGTGGGTTACGTTTCTGCGGGAACTGTCGAGTACCTTTATTCCCATGCCGACAACAAGTTTTACTTTCTCGAGTTGAACCCTCGTTTGCAGGTGGAGCATCCCACCACCGAGATGGTCACAGGCGTGAATCTTCCAGCCGCCCAGTTGCAGATCGCTATGGGTATCCCCATGCACAGAATCAGGGATATCCGTACGCTTTATGGCGTGGACCCCCACACATCCACGGAAATCGACTTTGAATTCAAGCTGGAGTCTTCTTTGACGGCTCAGCGCCGTCCCAAGCCTAAGGGCCATTGCACAGCTTGCAGAATCACTTCAGAAGACCCCGGTGAGGGTTTCAAGCCTTCTGGCGGTTCTCTTCACGAATTGAACTTCCGCTCGTCCTCCAACGTCTGGGGCTACTTTTCGGTCAGCAACCAGTCGCTGATCCACTCATTCTCCGACTCCCAGTTCGGCCACATCTTCGCCTTTGGCGAGAACCGTCAGGCCTCCAGAAAACACATGGTTGTGGCCCTCAAAGAATTGTCTATTCGTGGTGATTTCCGTACCACCGTCGAGTACCTCATCAAGTTGTTGGAGACGCCTGATTTCGAGGACAACACCATCACCACGGGTTGGCTAGACGAGTTGATTCTGAAAAAATTGACTGCCGAACGTCCGGACCCTATTCTTGCTGTTTTGTGTGGTGCAGCCACGAAGGCTTTTATCCAATCGAGAGAAGACAAGAAAAATTATTTCACATCGCTCGAGAAGGGTCAGGTCCCCAGCATGTCGTTGTTGAGAACGATGTTTCCTATTGAATTCATCTACGAAGGCTACAAATACAAGTTCACCGCCACGATGTCGTCGGAAGACACCATCACGCTATTTTTGAACGGTACCAGAGCTGTGGTAGGCGTGCGTTCTTTGTCTGATGGCGGCTTGTTGTGCTCCATCGACGGCCAGTCCCACTCTGTATACTGGAAGGAGGAACCCTCGGCAACCCGTTTGTCTGTGGATGGCAAAACATGCCTTTTGGAAGCCGAGAATGACCCTACTCAGTTGAGAACGCCTTCTCCAGGTAAACTCGTCAAATATACCGTCGAGTCAGGCAAGCACGTCATGGCTGGTCAGCCCTACGCTGAGGTCGAAGTCATGAAGATGTGTATGCCTTTGCTTGCCCAGGATAATGGTGTGGTTCAAACGATGAAGCAGCCCGGATCCACAGTGAATGCTGGAGATATTTTGGCTATTTTGGCCTTGGACGACCCATCGAAGGTGAAACACGCTTTGCCCTTCGAAGGCCTTTTGCCTGAGTTTGGCGAGCCTAGCATCCAGGGTACTCGTCCAGTTCACAAGTTCAAGAAGTACTCTTCTATTTTGCGCAACATCTTGGCAGGTTACGACAACCAGATGATTATGAACGCCACATTGAAGAATTTGACGGAAATTCTACAGGACAGGGAGTTGCCGTACTCCGAATGGACCATGCACTGCTCCGCCTTGCACTCCAGATTACCTCCTAAGTTGGATGAGGCCATGACAGCGCTTATTGAGAGATCTCACTCCAGAGGTGCCGAATTTCCCGCCAGGAACCTCTTGAAACTCATGAACAAGGCTGAAAAGGAGAGTGGCGACTCGCTCTTTGCCGATGTGGTTGCTCCTTTGGTCCAGGTTGCCACAGACTACGCCAATGGCTTGGTAGAGCATGAGTACACCTTCATTGCCGGTTTGATCAACGAATACTACGATGTCGAGTCGACGTTCTCGGGATCGGGCCAGCGCGAGGAAGATGTGATTTTGAAGCTTAGAGACGAGAACAAGTCGGACTTGAGCAAGGTTCTGAACTATGCCCTTTCCCACTCGCGTGTTACCGCCAAGAACAATTTGATTTTGGCAATCCTTGAGGCTTACCAGCCTATCTTGCAGCAATCAGCGACCATTGCAACACCTATCAGAGACGCCTTGAGAAAAGTCGTCGAGCTCGAGTCTCGTGGAACCGCTAAGGTTGCTTTGAAGGCCAGAGAAATCTTGATTCAGTGCTCCTTGCCCTCCATCAAGGAGAGATCCGACCAATTGGAGCACATTTTGCGGTCTGCTGTGTTGCAGACGTCTTACGGTGAAGTTTACGCTAAATACAGATCGCCAGCCTACGACACCATCCGTGAGGTTGTCGACTCCAAACACACCGTTTTCGATGTCTTGCTCCAGTTCCTTGTCAATCCTGACGAATGGGTTGCTATGGCTGCCGCTGAGGTGTATGTTCGTCGTTCTTACAGAGCCTATTCTTTAGGCCCCATCACTTACAATTTCCATGACCAGGAGAAATTGCCTATTATCCAGTGGACCTTCCAATTGCCCTCGCTTTCGTCCCATGCTACCCCATACGCCAGTTTCAAAAAAGACGAGTCGAGTTCTATGGGCAGAGCTGCCTCTGTTTCTGACTTGTCTTTTGTCGTTGACAACAAGCATGCTGGTAAGATCAGAAGCGGTATTTTAGTTCCTTGCAGACACATTGACGATATGGATGATATGCTTCTTGCTGGTCTCGATAAGATGGAGCCATCTGACGCTATCAGCTTCCAGGCTGGTTCTGAACCTGAGTACATGAACGTTGTGAATGTCGCTGTGACAAACATTGACGGCTACGAAACAGAAGAGGAAGTGTTGGAGAAGGTTCACGAGACTATTGAGGACAACCGTGAAGAATTGAAGGCTGCCGCTGTCCGTCGTATCACTTTTGTTTTCGGTAACAAGGTCGGTACTTATCCCAAGTACTACACCTTCACAGCCCCAGACTACATCGAGAACAAGGTCATCAGACATATCGAGCCCGCTTTAGCTTTCCAGTTGGAGTTGAGGAGAATGGAGAATTTCGACATCAAGCCTATTTTCACCGACAACAGAAATATTCACGTTTACGAGGCTGTGGGCAAGAACTCGCCTTCTGACAAGAGATTTTTCACCCGAGGCATCATCAGAACCGGAGTCATCAGTGAGGACATCTCCATCAGCGAGTATTTGATCGCCGAGTCCAACAGATTGATGTCTGACATTTTGGACGCTTTGGAGGTGATTGACACTTCCAACTCGGACTTGAACCACATCTTCATTAATTTCTCTGCTGTTTTCAACGTGACCCCCGTTGACGTCGAGGCCGCTTTCGCCTCTTTCTTGGAAAGGTTCGGCAGAAGATTGTGGAGATTGAGAGTGACTTCAGCTGAAATCAGAATTTCCTGTGTTGACCCCACCTCTGGCCAGCCTTTCCCCTTGAGAGCCATCATCAACAACGTTTCGGGTTACGTTGTGAAGTCTGAGTTGTACATGGAGATCAAGAACAACAAAAACGAATGGGTTTTCAAGTCTATTGGTCACCCAGGCTCCATGCACATGAGATCCATCAACACCCCATACCCAGCCAAAGAGTCTTTGCAGCCCAAACGTTACAAGGCCCACAATATGGGTACCACTTACGTGTACGATTTCCCTGAATTGTTCCGCCAGGCCACTATTTCTCAGTGGAAGAAACATGCTAACGATGCTAAGATCCCCAAAGATTTCTTCCTTTCCGAGGAATTGATCAATGACGACAATGGCGGTTTGACCGCTGTGGAGAGAGAACCAGGTTCGAGCAAGATCGGTATGGTTGGTTTCAAAGTGAATGTCAAGACACCCGAATACCCCCATGGACGTCAATTTGTGATTGTGGCCAATGATATCACCCACAAGATTGGTTCTTTCGGCCCTGAGGAAGACGAGTTCTTCAACAAGTGTACCGAATTGGCCCGTTCCTTGGGTATTCCAAGAATCTACCTTTCTGCCAATTCTGGTGCGAGAATCGGTGTTGCCGAGGAGTTGCTACCTTACTTCAAGGTTGCTTGGAACGAGGAGGGCAAGCCCGAGAAGGGTTTCAGGTACTTGTACTTGACGGCCGAGGACAAAGCCTCTCTTGAAGAAAAGGGTAATGCTTCTTCTGTTGTCACCGAGAGAGTTGTTGAAAAGGGTGAGGAGCGTCATATCATCGAAACCATCATTGGTGCCGAGAACGGCCTTGGTGTGGAGTGTCTTAAGGGCTCTGGTTTGATTGCTGGTGCCACCTCCAAGGCATACAAGGATATTTTCACCATTACTTTGGTGACATGCAGATCTGTGGGTATTGGTGCCTATTTGGTCAGATTGGGCCAGCGTGCCATCCAGATTGAAGGCCAGCCTATCATTTTGACTGGTGCTCCTGCTATCAACAAGTTGTTGGGTAGAGAAGTGTATTCTTCCAACTTGCAGCTTGGTGGTACGCAGATCATGTACAGAAACGGTGTTTCCCATTTGACTGCCTCAGACGACTTGGCAGGTGTGGAGAAGATCATGGACTGGATGTCGTACATTCCAGCCAAGCGCAACACTCCTGTTCCTATTTTGAACAGCACGGATCCTTGGGATAGAGACGTGGAATTTGCTCCTGTCCAGAAGGTGCCTTACGACGTTAGACACATGATCGCTGGCTGTGTCAATCAAAACGGCCAGTTCGAGGCTGGTTTGTTTGATAAGGACTCGTTCCAGGAAACCTTATCCGGTTGGGCACGTGGTGTTGTTGTTGGAAGAGCCCGTCTTGGTGGTATCCCAATTGGTGTGATTGGTGTGGAGACGAGAACCGTGGACAACTTGGTTCCTGCTGATCCTGCCAACCCCGACTCCACGGAGATGATGTTCCAGGAGGCTGGTCAGGTGTGGTACCCCAACTCGGCGTTCAAGACCGCCCAGGCAATCAACGATTTCAACCACGGTGAGCAGTTGCCATTAATGATTTTGGCCAACTGGAGAGGTTTCTCTGGTGGTCAGCGTGATATGTTCAACGAGGTGCTCAAATACGGTTCTTACATTGTGGACGCCTTGGTGGACTTCAAGCAGCCAATCTTCACCTACATCCCACCTCACGGTGAGTTGAGAGGTGGTTCTTGGGTCGTGGTTGACCCCACCATTAACGCCGATATGATGGAGATGTACGCCGACGTTGACGCCAGAGCCGGTGTTTTGGAGCCCGAAGGAATGGTGGGCATCAAATACAGAAGAGACAAGTTGTTGGCCACGATGAGTCGTTTGGACCCACAGATCCAGGAGTTGAAGGCCCAGCTCAACAGCAAGCTTGATGAGGAAGAGCACTCCAAGGTGGCCGCCAAGTTGTCTGCTCGTCAGAAGGCCTTGATGCCTATTTACGCCCAGATCTCGGTCCAGTTCGCTGATTTGCACGACAGATCAGGCAGAATGTTGGCCAAGGGCGTCATCCGCAAGGAAATCGAGTGGGTGCATGCCAGACGTTTCTTCTTCTGGCGTTTGCGCAGAAGATTGAACGAGGAGTACCTCTTGAAGATGATTGGCGAGACCATCAAGAGCGGATCTCGCTTGGAGCGTGTGGCTCGTTTGAAGAGCTGGATGCCCACGGTGGACTTTGAGGATGACGAGGCAGTCAGCACATACATCGAAACGAACCACGCCAAGTTGCAGAAGAGAATTGACGAGTTGAAGACGGAACAAAATCGCTACGATTTGCACAAGCTCTTCAAGAAGGATGGTGGAGCAGCTAGTGCCGCCATCAAGGATTACTTGAGCACAATGTCGGACGCCGACAGACAGGCTTTGCTTAGAAACTTGTAATCGTTCGCTATGAATAGAAATAATATTTGCTAATATGACCGAGAGTAGCTAGCACGGTATTCGTACCAGAGTGAGATTGTATGACCTTGTTGAATGGGAAATCGAATATGGGATTGTTTGATCGAGAATTTGCAGTGTTTATAATGAATTATGGATAAACGGGTTTTTGATTGAATAGTATCAGTCGTTTCAGAATGATAGATGATAAGGTACACGGGATAGTTTCTTCAACTTTTTCTCAGGTATCAAGGGCCCAAATAGGGCAATGTATTTTTTGATGAAACTCGACTCTGATAATGTTCTGAATTTTACTAGTAGGTTAAATTGGATTTCTCGTGCTGTCAACAAAATCGTGCTGGAGAAGAATCGCTTCTGTCGTTATGGAATCAGGAGTAAACGAGTTTCTTCCTCTTCTTCAAACCATTGGAATGAACTGAAGTGGAAGTTTCTTTAACATTGAAATCTGATTCATTGAGTACTTTCTCAAAGCTGACGTTCGTATGTTTTCTAATTGCCTTCGTGTAGTATTTGTTTGGATCTTGTTGCCAGGTTGAACTTTACTATATCTTCTCTGTTGAAACCTCTAAGTAGACAATCCACTTCGACTCATCAAAAGAAAGATGTGAGTGTTAGTGGAGTGTGAATGCTTTCTTTATCTCGATTAAGTATGAATCTAATGGTGAGTCTGAATGAAGCTACTTGAAAGTGAATAAAAAAAGTTGGGTATCTTTTAATAGAGACTTACTATTCCATAGAAGTAATGAAGTACTTTCAATGACCATACTTTTGCATTTTAAAGTTCCATGTTTTTCATATTCCATTGTATTAGCTGCTTAACGAAGTAACTTCACACCCAGCACAAACACTCTTTTGAATCCATCGAGAAACACCAGCATCATCTATTATCCACGATATAAACATTTGAGGATGAATCATCCCCTAAGTCAACGTCCTTTCCTCTTGAGCGATGGTCTCCAGGGATACAAAGAATCATCAAACACAACAAACCTCTGATCCCCGAAGCCCCCATAGCACCACATACCCCTGATCACAAACTACAAACCAAAACTAAATCCAATCCGCCCACTCCTACAACTCCAGGCAAGGGCCTCTTCACCTTGTGTTTCGCGTTTGCAGCCATTTCACCAATATGCTTCTTCGGGACCTTTTTCTTCTTTTCCTCGGCGTCGCCGCCCTGAACCACCTCGTTGTCCTCAAGGCCTCGGAAACGCTCGAGCTGTTCATGAAGTACGACCTTTCCGTGCCTAAAACACACAGGGCCCGAGATTTCATAGGCAGGCAGTTTTCCATCGGCAACTTCCACGGATTCGTGGGGAATTTCCTGGAAAATGTCCTCAAACGGCTTAAGCGGTGCCCGATGGTCGCCGAAATCACGCCAGATATCGAAATCCACGCCTTTGACTTGGTCCAACAGGACAATCCTCCAACGCACCTAGCCCATCTTTCCAGCAGAGACAAGCGAGTGACGGGGTACGCCAGCCAGCCTTACTACTACGACAGCGACGAAAGCGGCCAAAACGTGAATGTGTACATTGTGGACTCCGGTTTGGCGCTCGGGCACGAGGAGTTTGAAGAAAGAGCGTTTTTCGGAAAAGACTTCACCCACGAGGGCTCCGGCGACACCAACGGCCACGGAACGCACGTAGGCGGAATTGTCGGGTCTGCCACGTACGGAGTGGCAAAAAAAGCCCGACTCTTTGAAGTCAAAACCTTGGATAAGCACGGGCAGGGCTCACTTAGTGGGATTCTTGCAGCCATGGAGTTTGTGGTGAAGCACCGGCGCAGAGCCAAAGTGCCCGGGGTGGTGAATCTTCTGCTTGGAGCGGCCAAAAACAGCATATTGAACCGGGCCGTGGATGCCGCTGCTGCCACTGGGATGGTGGTAGTTGTCGCAGCTGGAAACACCAATGAGGATGCTTGTAGAACTTCGCCCGCCAGTGCCCGGGGTGCCATAACCGTGGGCGCCGTAGACGAGCTGACGATGGCTTTGGCCGAGTTTCTGAACTGGGGCGCCTGTGTGGATTTGTATGCTTCTGGAGTGGAGGTTTCTTCAGTGGATCCGAAAAGCAGTGAGCCGCAGGTTTTGACCGGGACGTCTATGGCGGCGCCAGCTGTGGCGGGGTTGGCAGCGTCGCTTCTCTCAGCGGGTATTTCGCCGTACCACGTGAAGGCGGAGCTTGTGGCGTTGGCGGTGGATGCCATGGTTCCGCTGGGCAAAGCGAGAAACCGGGTTTTGTACAACGGCATGGACCCGGAGAGCGAGGGAGAGGGGGATGAGGAAGGAAGTGAAGGTGAAGGGGAGGAGGAAGAGCTGGGGTTCTGGAGAGGCCCCCGGTGGTGGTGGGGCCGGGGCCTGGAATAGTAAGAGAAGGGAAGGGAAAGCGTAGAATAGAGGGAGGAAGGGAACAGAGGAAGGGATGTAGAGTTAAGCGGGCTTTAATGATGTGGTAGAAGTGGGTGATGTGGTAAATATGGATGTCATGTATGATATGAAATTTATAGATGAAATGAATTGTACGAATGATGTGGATGGTGTATGTGATGTGTATGATGTGAAAAGTTTGGATAATGTGAGATTTAATATAATTATGAATGATATGGTGATATGGATATCATGGATGATATAGGTGATGTGAATATTATGGATGATATGGATGATATTGATGGTTCTATGGGTGATGTGGATATGATATGGATGATTTCGATGGTATGAAGTTTGTCAATGACATGGATATTACACAACATTCCATCTTTAATAGTGGATGTACTGCGGCATTCCACATTTTCGTTCCTTTCGGCCTTCCAAAAAGCTCACATACCCCTTTTCTCTAAATGGACTCTACCTTGCAAGCGTCCAACCTTTTTTTCTCTCAAGCCCTCACGGCTTATTTGAGATCGGGAGTTTGAGTCAGGCTTCTCTCGAGTTTCTGTCTGTCTAATATCAACAAAAGACATCATCAGTCTTCTCTTCTTCTTCTAGGTATCAAGCGTTAACACTATCCATAGTAGTGTGAATGACTATGAGAAAATGATTTGCTGCCAGTTAGTGGTGTACCAAGCGTAGCTTTATCAGAATCATTCAATGTCAACTCTAGATATTTGGTGAATCTCTTCGATCGTTCGTATGTGCCATAAATTTCTGGAGCTTCTAGACGACTATGGTACAATACAGTGTATTCAGTATAAAATTATGGATGATATGGATGAAGTAGGTGACGTTTGGTATGGATGTTATGGTTGTTATGATTGATATGGAATCTATTGATTGTGTAGCCCTCATTGACCAATAGGAACAGTTACGGGGTGGGGTCCCTCGACCATGGACACTTCCTGGATGATCAAATTCAAAAAACCGCTACATTAAACAATACGACTTTTTTTTGGCTTCGATCCAGCTGTTTTACTGGTCCATTGCATAGAGAAAAGGCATACGCTAACCAGGGCGTTCTTTCAGATCCAGGGGTTTCTCTCAGCCAATGAAAATCCTACCCATTCCGTCCCGCCATTAAACTTTATGAATTAATTTGCATAAATATGTGTCCTTTTTTCACTATGGATCCCACTACTGCTTCTCACTATCTTTCGCAGCTACCAAATCCATGCAAAAGCGAAAAATAAGAGATGCCTCAAGAAAACCAAAAACCCAAAACGCCAAAAAGTCAACTCGCCAGAATTTCCCTATCTTCACTCTCTGCTGTTTTTTAGTTTCCGATTTGCTCTTTTGAACTTTTTCATATTTCCTGCCATGGTTCTGAGGCCAAGACTCCGATTTTCAACGTTTGACAGCTCACTACTTTGATACCATGCCGAGAAGGATCAACAGAGAAAGAGCAAGATTCTTTGAATTAAAGAATGTTCCTGTCACCCTTGGAGTCATCTAGACCAGAGTTTACCATCGCAAAGGAATCAAGTCATTGTACAGAACTGCAAAACATCACAAGATGCATTTCTTACAACCTGCTGATGAGATCACAGTGTTTCACGAGAGTGAGACAGTCTCTATAGATGGGGAGCATTGTTGCAGATGCAATTATAAATAATGCCCCGAAACAAACATGCTATTGCATCGGTCCATTTGACCAATGTCAAACATTATAAGGAGGAAGCTTCTGCGATAACCCAAATCCTGAAGCAGAACCAATACGCTCCAGAAACAGCTGCCAGAGTAATGCAATATTTTGCGGAGAACACCGAAGATCCTTACACTTCCACACTTGATGAATTGAAAGGTATAACCAAAGAGTTGTCGATATCATAGAAATCACCAGTGAGGTCAAGTTCTGTCACAAATACTGTAAGATCTGTCTCCCAACAGAACGCAGGCTTACTGAATGTGAACAGAGAGGTTGCAAAGTCTGTTTAGACAAAAACCATCCCTTCTGGAAATGCGCTCAACATTGCAAATGTGGAGAAGGCCGTCTACACTCAAAAAAGAACTGTACCAACAAGGAGGACAACTACAATGAAGGACCAAATAGCTTTGCTTTGCCCGCTCTCGCTTAAGGAATCGGTGTCAACTATTGGCCCATACGACAGGATAAAGACAAGTTTCATAACGACCAGATGTTGCATAAATGATTAACCGAGTTACTTCTCGAAACAGAATAGACCCATTAGCTTTTAATTCGTATGCCAGCTTCAGTAACTATAATAGGACTCTCAAAGATCGGAGGGCTTGATGTATTCAAGGCTGTACTATTCAATAAAATTGATAACTCAGTGAAAGTTAGTTGAATTGAGATACACTCCCTTTAGCTTATTACAATCGTTGTAGTAGGTATTGAAAACAACACTTTTCAACAAGAAAGTCCAGGTCCTTTTTCAAACGAAAAGAAACCAGAATAAGTTGTTAGTCATTGGTGAATCTAGGGCGTCCAAAAGCTTCAAATAGAGATCTCAGATTAATCCAAGTAACTTTAAAATCTTGAAAATGAAGGTAAACAATAATACCAAGATTCCTGCTGCAACAACGATCGATGCCATCAGAAATATTGGATAGAAAGAGTTCCCAACCCGTGTAAAGCAACTTGAGATTTAAGCTCACTATATTCATCAGATGCATCAAGGAAGAGTGTAACTCGGTATTTCTTGAATTCCCCTAACTCCTGATTCTGACACCTTTTTAGTCAACCCCTGCCGGTATCTCGCCGTGCGGCTCAGTGTACTATATAAGGACCCCTGTTCCCGCTTTTTCTCAGCCCACAGATTTTTCCCATGGCCAACAAAAGAAGATCACAAAGAAAACCCGCGTCTCGTATGCTCCACCCGTAGTCGTCTCCTCTGCATTTCTAACCCTCAGCTCACCTCGACGCGTCCCCTGAACTTGCTGATCCTGAAGGTGATGATCGAAACTACAACCCAACGGTCGCTTCAACCACGGTGGCGCCGTTTTCTGCGTTCCGCACGCCATACCTCAATTCCAGTCATTGGGCCGGCGTTGAGGGCATGGGACACGGGCCAGATCGTTTCTATCGTGTCTACGGTGACGACAAACTGTCTGCTAAGACAGAAAACACCCAGGCGGGCAATACATCGCCAAGCTCTGACCCGTACCCGGCATGGGCGCCCAAGGAGCAGATGCCCGTGTCTCGGAACAAAATCGGGGCCGTAATGTCCCATTTGACGAAGGTGTTCGGCTTTCAGGAGGACAACGCCAAAAACATGTATCACTATTTGATGCGGATGCTTGACTCGAGAGCATCGAGAATGGGCCCGTATAATGCTTTGCGTACGCTCCACGGTGACTACATTGGCGGGCCGAACGCCAACTTTCGAAAATGGTACTTTGCTGCAGAAATGGATATCGACGATGCTCACGGCTGGGCCAATGTCAAGAGAAGCGGGATTGTAAGGCAAACAAAAGAGCGAGTTACGCCTTACGAGAGAGCCGTCGAGCAGTGGTACAAGAACATGCTGCGGTTTACTCCTGTCGACTACGTCACTCAGATCTCGCTCTACTTATTGTGCTGGGGAGAGGCCAACAACGTTCGCTTCATGCCCGAGTGCCTCTGCTTCATCTTCAAGTGCTGCAATGACTATTTTTACTCTCTCGATGACGTGAATGTGACGGAGCCTAAAGTCCCTTTCTTGGACCTCATTATCACTCCCATTTACGACACCTACCGAGCTCAGTGCTACGACATCAAGGGTAACCGTATGAGTAGAAGCGACAAAGACCACTCCTCCATTATTGGCTACGACGATATGAACCAGTTATTTTGGCATCGTCAGGGCATCGAACGTATCACTCTCAGCGATTCCACCCCTCTAATGTACTTGAACCGCGAGGACCGTTACCACCAGCTCGGTGAGATTGATTGGAGCAAAGCATTCTACAAAACATACTACGAGACACGCTCGTGGCTTCACATTTTTGCTGACTTCAACAGGGTGATACTTATCCACTTCTGTGTATTCTGGCTCTATACTTCCTTCAATTCAAAGCCACTCTATACTCCCAACTACTCAATCACCGCAGAAAGAAAGACGCCTCCCCAAGTAACGCTTGCCGTGATGTCTTTGGCTGGAAGTTGGGCATGTCTCATCTCGCTCTGGAGTTTAATTCTTGAAATATATTTTGTTCCTCGAAAATGGCCCGGTGCTCGCCCAGCTGCTCGTCGAGCTGTCTCAATCTTGATCCTTCTTGTCATCAATTCTACCCCCACCGTCATCTTGTTCTTTTCACCTTTTCTCGAAGGAAGAGACAAGTTGGCGATCATCATCACTTCCTTTCAATTGGCCTTCTCCTTGGGCATTATTTTGTACTTGGTTTTCAAAACGCAGGCGAACCAATTTGGTGCTCGTCCCACTGGACGCTCTGCTTTGGCTTCAGAAGTGTTCACTTCTAACTTTTACAAGTTGAAAGATTCAGACAAGCTCGCATCATATGGATTATGGGGGTGCGTCTTTACTTCCAAATTTTTGGAATCATACTTTTATTTGACACTTTCACTTAAAGATCCTCTTCGGGAACTCTTTATTATGCGAGTGCACCGGTGTGTTGGTGATGAGTGGATTGGATCATGGCTTTGCAACATGCAACCACGGATCATCCTCGCATTAATCGTGATTCTCGATTTTGTTCTTTTCTTCTTGGATACCTACTTGTGGTATGTGATCTGGAATACACTTATCTCGGTGCTTCGATCTTTTTATATTGGAGCTTCCATATGGACTCCATGGAAGAACATTTTCTCCAGATTACCGAAGAGAATCGCCTCGAAGATCTTGGTGACAAACAGCAATAACAAGCATGGTCAGAAGATTCAAGTTTCAAAGGTTTGGAATTCACTCATTATCGCAATGTACAGAGAGCACTTCTTATCGATCGAGCAGGTGCATCGCTTACTTTACGAGTTCACGTATACTACGGATGGCAATGGTGACTTGACCATACGAGAGCCTACTTTTTTTGTTTCTCAGGAAGATGATTCAATTAGAAATTCGTTGTTTCTGGACAAGTCAGAAGCCCAAAGGAGAATCACCTTCTTTGCTCAATCCTTGTCTACACCTATGCCAGATATCAGGGAAGTCCGAGCAATGCCTTCTTTCACCGTCCTTGTTCCTCACTATACAGAGAAAATCATATTGCTGTTAAAAGAAATCATCAAGGAAGAGGACAGATACTCTCATGTCACGATGTTGGAGTACCTCAAACAATTACACGCTTCGGAATGGGCCAACTTTGTATGGGATACCAAGCAGATGGCAGAAGAGGATGATTCGGAGGAGTCGATCTTGTCACTCTCTCCTCCCGAGAAGCACGATGACTTGCCTTACTACTCCGTTGGATTCAAAACTGCAACACCCGAGTACGTGACAAGAACAAGAATTTGGGCTTCTTTAAGATCGCAAACTCTCTACAGAACAGTGTCAGGCTTCATGAACTATACGAGAGCACTCAAACTTCTATCAGACTTGGAAATCAGCAAGGATCACTATTCCGATTCTAATGATGAGGATAAGCTCAGAACAATCAATGAAATGGCAACTCGCAAGTTCCGAATCATTACTTCGATGCAACGTTTCAAAAAGTTCACTGAGGAAGAGAGAGAAAACACAGAGTATTTGATGAGAGCGTACCCTGAGCTTCAGATTGCTTTTCTCGACGAAGATGTTGATGATGAGACTGGGAAGGTGACCTATTACTCCGCCTTGATTGACGGTACATGTCCCGTTCTGGAATCAGGAGATAGAGTTCCTATTTATCGTATCAGGCTTTCTGGAAACCCAATCTTGGGAGACGGGAAATCTGATAATCAAAACCAGGCACTCATTTTCTCGAGAGGAGAATACATTCAGCTCATTGATGCAAATCAGGATAATTATATTGAAGAATGTCTCAAAATCAGAAACACGTTGGCTGAATTCGAAGAGCAGAGAATATTGGATCCCTATAGTACCGAGGCTAGGAGGTCCATTTGTCCCAATCCTGTCGCTATTGTTGGCCTGAGAGAGTACATCTTCTCCGAAAATATTGGAATTTTAGGTGATGTTGCAGCCGGAAAAGAGCAGACTTTTGGAACTCTTTTTGCCAGAACACTATCTCAAATTGGTGGAAAGCTTCACTATGGTCATCCCGACTTTCTTAACGTTATCTTCATGAGTACTCGTGGAGGTGTCTCGAAATCTCAGAAGGGACTTCACTTGAATGAAGATATCTATGCTGGTATGAATGCTGTTCTAAGAGGTGGAAGAATCAAACACTGTGAGTACATTCAATGCGGCAAAGGTAGAGATCTTGGCTTTAGCTCCATACTGAATTTCATCACAAAGATCGGGGCAGGCATGGGGGAGCAGCTCCTTTCGAGAGAATATTTCTATTTGGGTGCTCAACTTCCGCTCGATCGATTTCTTTCCTTTTATTATGCCCATGCTGGATTTCACCTCAATAATGTCTGCATTGTCTTATCAATTCATTTATTTCTACTCGTGGGGATTAATATCGCAGCGTTGTCAAACGATTCTTCGATTTGTGAATTTGACAAGAACAAGCCCATTACTGATCCCCGAAGACCACAAAATTGTTTGAACTTAGTTCCTGTTATTCGTTGGCTTGAAAGATGCATCTATTCCATCTTTGTCGTGTTTATCATATCATTTATACCATTGGGAGTTCAGGAAATTACAGAGAGAGGTTTTTACATGTGTTTTGCAAGATTGGGCAAGCACTTTTTGTCGCTCTCGCCATTATTTGAGGTCTTTGTTTGCAAGATGTATGCCAAATCTATCATGGGAGATATTGCGGTTGGCGGAGCTCAGTATATTGCGACTGGTAGAGGTTTTGCAACCAAACGAGAGCACTTTTCGAGCCTATTTACTAGATTTGCTAATGAGTCACTCAATTCAGGAGCCTTTTCACTTCTCCTTGTTATCTACATTTCCATTTCATGGTGGAAATTCTCGTTTTTATACTTTTGGATGACCGTTTTTGGACTTCTCATCAGTCCATTTCTTTTCAATCCAAATCAATTTTCAAGAGCCGATTTTTTCGTCGACTATGGAAACTACATAAAGTGGCTCTTTAGTGGAAACTCGAAGCTCCAAGACGAATCGTGGATAAGACATACGAAGATCGCGAGAAGCCGCTTTACAGGATTGAAGCTGACACTTAGGTACGGTGATGATGATGTCAAATTCACAAGTGAGGTGAAACCCACTAGATTCAACATTTTAATTCTCAGCGTGATGCCCGAGGTGTTCAGCTTAGCCTTTGTTGGCTGTGCGTATCTATTTTCCAACTCGCAAGCTGAAACAAGAAATGCCACCCCAAGCTTGACAATCTACCGCATCCTACTCGTGTCAATCGCTCCGATTATCGTCAACATTGCTTTATTGATTGTGTTCTTCGTCGTTTCCGTTATATTGGGACCACCGTTGAGTTGCTGCTTCAAGAGTACTCCCAGTGTGATAGCTGGCGTTGCTCACATACTTGCGTTTGCCAATCAGATGTTCTTCGTCGAGCTATTGTGGATTTGTCAGAATTTGGAAATACCTCGAACCTTCCTCGGAATCGCTTGCATGATTCTCATCCAGCGCATTATTCTACGGTTTGTTGAAGCGGTAATGTTAACGAGAGAGTTCAGGCACAGCAAGTCAAATCAGGCATGGTGGTCTGGCAAATGGGTCACTGCAGAGTTGGGTTGGTTGACATTCACACAGCCAATTCGTGAGTTCATTTGTAAGATAAGCGAGCTAACTTACTTCACGGTGGATGTGATTGTGGGCCACACAATTCTCTACATACAGCTTCCAATCGTTTTCTTCCCTTTTGCAGACACATGGCACTCGTTCATGTTATTGTGGGTAAAACCCGGGTCTCAAATAAGGCGTCGTCTCCTTTCCAAGAAGCAGAAGAGAAGGCAAAGACTCGAGGTCTTCTGGACAGGCCTACTCTTCTTCATCAATTTTTTGGTTTTTGCTGCGTTCATTTTAGTGCCAATTATTGCAAGCAAGGCTTTCCATATTGACCTTGGAGAGTTGCTTCCAGAAATTTTCCAGGACTTGAGGCAGCCTGAGAGCTTCTCCTTTGATAGGAAAGGTGTTCGCCGAGGCTCATGAAGTTAATATGTCTTTAATCTTTTTGGCAGCATCGTCACTAAAAGAAGCAGCCTTTGCGACAATATCATCGATGAGATCTTTAGAGGCAAGCAGTTTCACAAGATCAAACCGTTTGAGAGTTTTCATGTACTCAAGTTTCTGTATCAACTGTTGCGCTGTAATCTCTGCATGGGAAGGAAGGAAATATGCCGATGCCTCGAGGAAGAAGTCGAAAAATTCTGAATCTAAGCCAGAGTATGCAAACATCTCCTCTATCTGGCTGTTGTCCAATTGGAGTACAATTTTGTATCCCTTTGCTTTTCTGTCGGGCGGTAGGGAGCTAAGGGATCTTAAGACATGCATGGTTGGGAGGTCAGCAAACAGTTTATTGTGTTGAGGGTGAGGCTCCTCTACTATGTTAGCTTTCTTCTTTTCGCCGAAAAGTTCATTGGCTATGGCATCGACGTTGGAAGATGGGGTATTCGGGCTTTTCACTGTGTCGCCAGTTCCATCGATTTTTCTTCTAAACTCTGCGGGTAATTCTTCAACAACCTCAACAGAAAGCTTTTTTGAAGCTAATTCGGGACTCGTTTCCCTGTTTTTAGCCTTCTTTGGCTCCAATTGGTTTAATTCAGCGGCTGCTGCGTGATTGTCAGGGTCAAGCTGAAGCGCTTCTTCAAGGGCACGTTTAGCCATGACCACACTTCCAGAACCCTTGGCAGTCAATCCCTTACGGTATAAAAGCTTGACTTTGATCTTTTCGTTCGGGTTCAAGCGCAATCCCACTTCTACGTCATTGGACGCTCTGATCCAGTCTCTCAAGTTGAGATGGCACTGGGCTCTGTTTGAGTATAAGACGGGGTTTGTTTTATCGAGGGCGATCGCTTGGGAATAAAGATCAATGGCTTTTTGATACTGCTTTTCAGCGAACGCCTTGTTTCCCTGTGCTTTGTAATCGTCCAGCTGGGACATGAAGAACCTGGAGTGGACTACGCAGTACTATGAGAATCCTACTACAGAGGATACTGTTGCGAGGTGATTTGAACCATGCCTTCTCAAGAACAGATTGAGGAGATTGACGCCATTAGGGCGATTTACCCAGAAAGTGTGAAAGAACTCACGCCGGCGATTTTCAACATTCTCATACCAGACCACCACGATGTCTTGGTGCAGATGAGTTTTCCAGATAAGTACCCAGACGAAAGCCCCAATATAGTCCAGGTGAACACGACTGACGCCCGGAAGTACTTTGACAATGACTATATTGAGCGGAAGATTACGGAATTGTTGCTGGCGACGTTTCGCCCAGGTGAGGTTGTGGTGTTCGAGCTCATAGGCGATATTACTGCCTTTTTGGAGCAGTATCTCGAGGAACACAAGCAGCAGATCGAGGAATTGGCCGCCCAGCGTGAACAGCAGAAGGCAAAATCCTCGCTGCCTGCTCCAAAACTGGAGCAGACCACGCCAGCCGTAATTCCCAATACTACCCGTCAAGAAATCGACGTTCTCGAAGGCTGGATCGCCTCAGAACCCATTGTCGACAGGGGCTCCACATTTATTGCATACGCCCGAGAGGTCCAATCTGTGGATGAGGCGAAACACTACTTTGGTCTTCTTATTACAGACCGCAAAATCGCCAAATCTGCTCATAACATGAATGCCTGGCGAATTCGAGGAGCCAACGGCGTCACTTTTCAAGATTGTGACGACGACGGAGAAACAGCAGCAGGAAGCAGGATGCTACATCTTCTTACGGTATGTGAGCTGAAAACAGCGTTTGTCTAGTATACTAACTTATAGATTATGGATGCGTGGAACGTGATTGTGGTGGTGAGCCGGTGGTTTGGCGGCACCCACTTGGGGCCAGACCGCTTCAAACATATAAACTCGGCTACCAGAGATGCAATTGTGAAGGGAGGTTTTGAGACGAAAACCAAAAAGTGAGCAGTTCACTTGAGTTGGCAGTCTGGCTTATTTCTTGGAGCTTGTGCTCTTCTTCAGAGATCTGTCGCCACCCTGCTTTTTGCTCTTCTTCAGCGGTTTATGGCCTTCCGTCTTTTCGGCCTTTCTCTTTTTGTTCTTCTTGGGCTTCCCCATGATATCCTTGAGAAACTCATCTGCCTCCTTTTTGGGATCTTTCTTTGGCACAGGCTGCTCCTCGGGTGTGTCATCTTTTTTTGACTCCAGATCCTCAGCAGTCATCGAAGCTATGCTGCCGTATCCAACGGAGTTGACCTTCACAGCGGTCTTGATTCTCTGCTGCACCTGTCCACGGTTCGGGAGAAACCACTCGGAAGGATCCTTGACTCTTTTATATGTGGTCGCCTGGGCAGCAGGAGACTCCTTAGCGTCGCTTCCTTTCATAAACTTCATGTTCAACACATTCTGTGAAAGACCCGCCATGGTTAAGTTGGAGACTATGCGATGCTAACAACCTTGGAGTAGGATATGCCTTCACGTGACCACCACTAAGATGTGGAATCACAGCTACCCAACGAAAGCGGGGGCTCTGAAAGTGGGCAAAACAGAAAATTTGAGACTCTATACGTCTTCAGAGACTCATAGTATCTCGCTAACGGTTCTCGATCTGCGCAAACGGTTGAGGGTAGTGATACCTTGAACACTGCCTAACCAGGCCTCTTGATTGGAACGCTGGAAATTACGAGTAGGTTTTTCGACATGAAAAGCAGCATTTCATTTCTGGCCGACTTCAATTTCTTCCCGCTCCGTCTTTGGTTCGGTCCTTCGATGGAGTTGTGATTTTCCTGCATCTGTGCACCCCATCGCTCTCATCGCTGAAAAACGCAGGCTTCTCAAAAACGAACCCACCAAAATATGAAATCCGACTTCAAGCTTTCCAATTTGGTCGGAACGGTCTACCGGGAAGGAAACCTCGTTTTCACCGAAGATGGTTCCAAGCTTATATCCCCTGTGGGCAACAGAGTGTCGTGCTTTGACTTGATCAACAGCAAATCATTCACTTTCAGCTACCAGCATCGCAAAAATATCGCCAGAATCGCATTGAACAAACAGGGAACTTTGATGATCTCCGTGGACACAGACGGAAGAGCTATCCTTGTGAATTTCGTCTCGCGTGTGGTGTTGCATCACTTCAACTTCAAGGGAACAGTGAGAGACCTCAAGTTCAGTGACGACGGCCATTTCTTTGCTGTGGCTGTTGACAGGTACTTGCAAATATGGAAAACGCCCGACTTTACAGAGGACAGACAGTTTGCTCCGTTTGTCAGACACAGAAACTACGCTGCACACTTCAACGACGTGCTTTCGGTGACCTGGTCTCCAGACCTGCGATTCGTGCTTTCTACGTCCAAAGACCTTTCCGCTAGGATCTTCTCTGTTGATAATGAAGACAAAGCTGCTGCATCGGTGCTCCACGGCCACCGTGATTACGTGATCCTGGCGTTTTTCAATGCCACCCAGGAGATCATCTACACTGTGACCAAAGACGGCGCCTTGAATCAGTATGAGTACGTCGAGGAAGACGAGAGTGAAGGGGAAGAAGAAGAGAAGGAAGAAGACGAAGACGAAGAAATGGAGGTGGAGAAGGCAGACACTGGACGCTGGCGCATAACGTCCAAGAATTTCTTCCGTGTGGAAGGTGGAAACGTCCGCTGTGCAGCATTCCATGCCGGTACTAACATGTTAGTTGTTGGGTTTACAACCGGAGAATTCCGTCTTTACGATCTTCCCGAGTTCTCCCTCATTCAGCTGTTGTCTATGGGCCAAAACGCAGTAGACACTGTGAGCATCAACAAAAGCGGCGAGTGGTTTGCTTTCGGCTCTTCGAAAGCCGGCCAGCTTCTTGTGTATGAGTGGCAGAGTGAATCGTACATTCTCAAGCAACAAGGCCATTTCGATGCCATGAACTGCTTGTGCTACTCGCCTGACGGTTCTAGAGTGGTTACTGCTTCTGACGACGGAAAGATCAAGGTGTGGGACATCAATTCGGGATTCTGTCTCATGACATTCACCGAACATATTGGCGGTGTTACTGCAGTGAGCTTTGCAAAGAAGGGCCAAGTGATGTTCTCAGCATCGCTAGACGGTACGGTCAGAGCTTGGGATTTGATCAGATTCCGTAATTTCAGAACATTCACTGCACCTGAGAGAGTTCAGTTTACAAGTTTAGCCGTGGACCCCAGTGGAGAGGTTGTTGTTGCCGGATCCCAGGAAGAATTCGAAATATTCGTGTGGTCTGTCCAGACGGGTGCTCTTCTTGACTCTTTGGCTGGCCACGAGGGTCCTATTTCCTGTCTTGCATTTGGAGCCGAGGGCTCTGTTTTAGCCTCCAGTTCGTGGGACAAGACCATCAGGGTGTGGAGCATTTTCAGCAGGACTCAACTTTCAGAACCCATTGAAATGGAGCACGATGTTTTGGCGTTGGCTATGAGACCAGATGCCAAGGAAATCGCTGTAAGTACGCTCAATGGCTACTTATTGACACATGATGTGGAGCTGACGGAACAAACACACGCTCTTGATATCAGAAAAGACGTCTTTGCTGGACGCCACATGAGCGACAATTTCGAGCTGAAGAACAGCGCCAGAGCGAAGAACTTCACCACCATTGCATACTCCTTCGACGGCCAGGCGTTGGTTGCCGGAGGAAACAACAATAGCATTTGCCTCTACGACGTTGCCGACGAGGTCTTGTTGAAGCGGTACATTGTTTCGGAAAACATGTCTTTGGACGGAACGCTCACACAACTCAACAGTTCACGGATCACCGACGCCGGAACTTCCATCGATGCTGTGGACGTGGCTGGAGAGAACTCCGACAGAGAGGACCGCATGGACACATCGTTGCCTGGTTCACATCGTGGTGATCCTGGCGCCAGAAACTTGCGTCCTCAAGTGAGAGTCACTGGAGTGCAATTCTCGCCCACTGCTGGCGCTTTTGGTGCTGCCACCACCGAGGGCCTTCTTGTCTACAGCACAGACCACACGGTGGAGTTTGATCCTTTTGATCTCGACATGGATGTGACGTACGCCAGTGTTGTGGAGAGTCTTGAAGAGAAGGAATGGCTCCATGCGCTCATCATGGCGTTCCGCTTGAATGAACATCACCTCATTGAAAGAACGCTTGAGCTGGTTCCCGTGAAGGATATTCGCTTGGTGTGTGCTGATCTTCCACACATCTACGTGGGGCGTCTTTTGGAGCATCTCGGACGCAAAATGAATTCTGGCGATGGAGCTCAGCACATTGAGTTCAATCTTCTTTGGGTGAAGGCTCTTCTTGACAGTCATGGACAACACATCAGCGCCAAGAAGGCCGAATATGTCCTGGGCATTCGTCTTGTCCAGCGTTTCTTGAGCCGTGTGGCCAAGGACGTGGTGAATGTGAGTAAGAAGTCCGGCTACCTTTACGGGTATTTGAAGGAGAACAAGCAGGAAGAGGAAGAGGAAGAGGAAGAAGATGTACTCGATATGGATGAAATCAAGGTGGATGAGAGTTCTGGCGATGAAGAGGAGGTTGAAGAGGAAGAAGAGGAGTGGGCTGGATTCGAAGGAAAATAGGTATTTAGCAGCCATATAGCATTATAGAGTCGCATAGATACGAGTAGACATGCGTGAATACGAACCGCCGCAGCGTGGGGGCTGTGGGGGCAGGTGATTTAGGTTCTAGGAGGTTTGAGGGTTGATTGAAGATATCAAGTTTTGGTAATTTTCATGAAGCAATTGAGCTAGAGGAACAAAGCTGGCCTTGGCTTAAATCGAATGGTAAGCCGAACAGCAAAAAAAGCTATTTATTGAACCACTATTGCACCCAGCCAATGCTGGCCACGACCACCGGATTAAAAGCTTTTCTACCATCAATCAGAATAAATCCAAGAGGTCATCTATAAGGTGTAGATTTTCGGTCCCACAGTGGCACTACGTGGAAATGTTACGTTGCAGTCTGTGGTAAGTCTGGCCACAATTACAAGAAAGCCATAGTTGCATGGATTTCAAGGCTCTCCTTGTACTCAATTTTTTGTCATTGACTTGTGGCTTGTGCTAGATAGCTTGAGAGCGGTAAATACTGTGAGTATATTTCTAGTGATGCTGGGACCTCTAGACTATTATGCCATACACTATACGTCAATCTGGCAGATAAATGTGCTATTGAAATACGCAGATGGCTTTCTGGTAGTTGAGTTTTTTCATACTTGAATGTCTATACTTCCAGCTGTGGTCCGTCTTCTCAGTGGCACTGCCATGATACCCAACTGTCATTATTTCCTCTACCACTTTAGTAAAACCGAGAGCTGCTAAATTTGCGTTTTTTTGATAAACAGCAGCCAGGAAATAGGTTTTATCTGACAGTGGCTCAGAATAGCTTTTCCAACAGATGCTGTCTTCATCGCTATGCCTCCAAGCCTAATACTTCTAGATGAGATCTCGTCAGTAGCGCTTCCCAAAGTCCATTCCCTGAATCAGGACCTTTGTAGGGATTTATCTCAAGTACACGGCCATATAGCCATGGTGTCTTTGAGTGTTTCATCTTGTTGTGTAATTCACTTTCTTAGCCATTTTTGATAATCCTATGACTGTGATGCCTCCAATCTCCAGTGAAACCTTGAAAGCAGTGCCCCAAAGTTAGAGGAGCCTCAACAAAAGGAAAAAATTATAGGGGCCACCACCAGAATGGTGAAATCACCAGTAGCAAATCGGTAGATCTCAACGGATGCGATATCATGACTGTGAGGAATCAAGACAATAACCATCATATTGGTGCTTTCCTTGCAAGAGCGAGATCCTCGAGCTCCAGGAACTGCTGTTTCAATCAATGCAAATCCTTATATGGGATCAGCGCTACATCTAAACAAGTGGTCTATACTGGCAAATCGCTATGTGAGACCCCCGCATATGCGATAAACGGAATTCATAATGGTGCTGCCTCCACCTCTAAAAGTGCTGTGTCTTTAGTAAAGCGCCTCGACAACAAGTTCTCATAATAGCAAATTATTCATAACGGCAAAATCCCCAACTATGAAATCGTAAAACAGCTATATCATCGCACATCGTCGATACCTCGCTCGCTCCACAGCGAACTCCATCCACTCTTTCTCACTGCCCCACTGCCCCACTTCTGCCCCCTCCCCCACGAACAGAGCTGGCCCTCCACACTGGCCCTCCACGCTGGCCCTCCACGCTGGGGCCTAAGTTGAACTCCGAGACACTCACCAGTGCGGCTCATGGGGCCACCTGGAGTTTCAAACCGGCACAGTAACCTCAGACACAAGATTCCCAACAAGCCTCTCCAACGTCACTAAAGGTCTCAATCTTTAATATATCCAAATAACGTAGCTTTTCAGAAATCAAAACCTCCAACAATTCCAATTTTTCAAATCTCCGTCGCTTTCAGCCGGCTGGGCCAGCTCCACTCCCACTTGTTCTTAATAGCCGCCGAGCGCTGGGCGACCCCACATTCGGCGACAGCGGCAGCTGGAAGATTTAAATATTTCGGTTACTTTCTTCGGCTATTTTACGTAAAAAGCTTCGGTAGGGCTAGCGGATCCTGGCGGGCTGGAAGAAAAGTCCGATTTCTCGCAGCCGTTGGTGCATTTGACATCACCAGATACCTGCGAATAGGGGCACGCTTGGGGGTAGAGGCAAGCTATCGCCATATAAGGGCCAGTTTCGGAATCTCCCGGTGTCGACGATTCCAGCGGTGTGTTTTTTTCCCCCAAAACCCCAACCAGCCAAATTATCGCCCGCACCCAATTATTCCCCCACTGCACCTGCGTCACCTCCACCTACTACCTTTTCTCACCTACCACTTCGTCTTTCTCATCAATGCCCCGGGACATCCAAAACCACCTCCTTTTCGAGGTCGCCACCGAGGTCGCCCACAAGGTCGGCGGAATCTACCTGGTTCTCAAGCTGAAGGCCCCTATCACCGTTGCGGAATACAGAGAGAGATACACCCTAGTGGGCCCCTTGAACTACGAGCTGGCCCAGATTGAGGTGGAGGAGATCCCCCTTAAAGACGGCGCCGTCAAGGCCGCCTTGGACGCCATGAGCGAGAGAGGCATCCGCTGGATGTACGGCCGTTGGTTGATCGAAGGAGCTCCTCGGGTGTTGCTTTTCGACATCCACCTGGCTGCTCTGAACCTCAACGAATGGAAGGCCGACTTGTGGAGCTCTGCAGGGATCCCCACGCCCGACCACGACCACGAGACAAACGACGCCATTCTCTTGGGCTACATTGTGGCGTGGTTTTTGGGCGAGTTGACCTACAACGACAGAGAACGGGCGGTCATCTGCCACTGCCACGAGTGGTTGGCCGGCGTTGCGTTGCCCCTCTGCAGAAAGCGCAGAATCGACGTCACCACCATCTTCACCACCCACGCCACGTTGCTCGGCCGGTATCTCTGTGCTGGTCTGACCGACTTCTACAACAACCTCAAGCACTTTGATGTGGACGCCGAGGCCGGCAAGCGGGGGATCTACCACCGCTACTGTATCGAGCGCAGCGCCACCCACCTGGCGGACGTGTTCACGACGGTGTCTCATATCACCGCCTACGAGAGTGAGCACTTGTTGAAGCGGAAGCCGGACGGTGTGCTTCCCAATGGTTTGAACGTGGTCAAGTTCCAGGCCGTGCACGAGTTCCAGAACCTCCACGCGGTCAAAAAGGACAAGATCCACGAGTTCGTCAAGGGCCATTTCTACGGCAACTACGACTTTGAACTCGAGAACACCTTGTACTTCTTCATTGCGGGCCGTTACGAGTTCCGTAACAAAGGCGCCGACTTCTTCATCGAGTCTTTGGCCCGTTTGAACTACCGCTTGAAACAGGCCGGCTCCAAGATGACCGTGGTGGCTTTCATCATCATGCCTGGCAAAATCAACTCCTACACCGTGGAGACCTTGAAGGGCCAGGCTGTGGTGAAGGCTTTGGAAAGCACCATTTCGGAGGTGCAAAAAAAGATTGGCGACCGTCTTTTCGAGCACTGTGCCAGGTTCCCCAACAACAATAATGTGTCTAGCACCAACGGCTCCGAGGTGCCCTCCATTGACGACCTCATCAAGCCTGCGGACAGAGTGCTCTTGAAAAGGCGTATTTTTGCCTTGAAGAGAGACGGCCTTCCTCCCATTGTCACCCACAACATGACCGAGGACGCCACAGACCCTATTTTGAACCATATTCGCCGTGTGCAGCTCTTCAACAAGCCCGAGGACAGAGTCAAGATCATCTTCCACCCGGAGTTCCTCAACGCCAACAACCCGATCTTGTCGCTTGATTACGAGGAGTTTGTGCGTGGCTGCCACTTGGGCGTGTTCCCCTCGTACTACGAGCCTTGGGGCTACACCCCAGCGGAATGTACCGTCATGGGTGTGCCCTCCATTACCACCAACTTGTCTGGGTTTGGCTGCTACATGGAGGACCTCATCGAAAACACCAGCGATTACGGTATCTACATTGTCGATAGAAGACAGAAGTCCGTGGATGACTCCATCAACCAGCTTGTGGACTACATGTTTGATTTCACCGAGAAGACCAGGCGTCAGAGAATCAACCAGAGGAACAGAACCGAGCGCTTGTCGGACTTGTTGGACTGGAAACGCATGGGACTCGAGTACATCAAGGCCCGTCAACTCTCGTTGAAGAGAGCCTACCCAGACAAGTTCAAGAACGGGGCCAATCCTTTCCAGAACCTGCTGAATTTGAAGTTGACCCGACCATTGTCGGTTCCCGGCTCTCCCCGCTCCAAGGCTGGTGTGATGACGCCCGGCGACTTGGGCCTGTTGCAAGAGGCCGCTCAAGCTCTCAATACTGAGGACTACGTCAGCTTCAAGTTGGGTGAAAACGAAGACGGCGAGGACGACGACAACCACTACCCATTGACTTTGCGCGGCCTGTCTGCGCCACCGCAGGACGAGTGATCTAAAAAACTTTTTTGATTCTAATAACCTAAAGCACACAGCATTGAGTACCAGTAGTTTGCAGCCGGGCGTGCGCGCACCACAACATCTAAAGTCACCAAGCTTCCACCAACTCACTTCTCATCAAAATGGTATGTTTTAGCAGCACAATCACCCGATTTTCACTAACTCCAGTTACCTCTCTTTATGCTCACAAGCGTCAAGAGCCAGGAGATTCTTGTCGAATTGAAAAACGGCGAGACTGTCTATGGCAAATTGACCGATTGCGATTCATGGATGAACTTGACTCTTTCTGACGTCGTGGTCAACTATAACAAGGGCGAGAAGTTCAGCAAGCTCAATGAAATTTACATAAGAGGAAGCCACATCAAGTTTCTCCGGTTGCCAGACCTGGTATGTATTCGAAGGGGCCGCAACATTCACTGCTTTAACTGCTTTTACTAACACACAGGTAATGGACCACGCCAAGGAGCAGACGCTCATGATCCAGGAACAAAGAAACAGAAACCAGAAGAGGAAAGGCGGATTTCAAAATAGGAGGTTCAACGATAACCGCGATAACCGTGGAGGCCACAACCGTGGAGGCAACGGAGGCAACAACAGACGGTACAACCAAGCACAGGCTTAGACACGAAGCAACGACCATTTCATCTTGGGGTTTATTAACCCGGTGCCATTCGTGGCCGCCAGGTCCCAGTGCCGGTGCACTGGGTCTGTATAATAATAGACACTGCGACTCCATTTGCAGCCATCAACCGACTCTTCTACTACTCATTTCTCTCCCTGCTCTGCTATGTTTCGCTATGATGTCAGACGCAAGAAAATCGTCTACTTCAAAAGACGCATTCCCCGTGGATATCCCGAGTACAGATTTGACCGAGTCAAACGAGGTTTGTACAAAGGGACCAACGATACCAGACCGTCCCGTTGTTTCCGGCAACGGTGCCGAGATCTGAAGCAGCCATTGTGCTCATGGTGTCGTTCCTTATCATACGTGCCCACCCAGCTCCAAAAAGAGCGGTGCAAAAGCAGAAACCTGCTCAACATAGCCAATAAGTTGGGGTTCTTGATGGCAGAGCTTCAGAGCGCCCAGAGCGACAGCTACTACGATTGTTCCAACATTGAGACCGTTCTGGTTCTGCCCCTGATTGTCAAATGCTCCACGTACTCTCCACCGACCATTGTTCGTGCAAAGAAACAGCTTTCCAAATGGACCAGTCGATTATGGAGCGACAAGCGACCCCAGAGCGAGAAAATGCCCTGCGGTTTGGTCAGAAGCAGGGATGTTCCACGAAGAAGACGGGACAGAAGAGCAACAGTTTCATGCCCGGCTTTTCTGGAAGAACCACACATTTCTTTGAAGCCAGATGCCTGCACTGTCTAGACCCAGGAGATGGACCAGCTCTTCAAATCTTTCCGGAACGCTTCTTCGCCCACAAGCCCGCTCGAGTCTCGTTTTTCAGACTTGTGGTTCTGAAGAAGCTTGTGGAGATCTGCGTACACAGGCAAGCCTTCTCTCCAATCATCGTCTGGTCCACAGCTGAATATATGCTCCACGACCTTTTCGGGAGGGAACTTGAGCAATTCCAGCATTTGCGGGTCCCAGGCCGACTCTAGAACATTTCTGTAGAGCCCGCTGACTATCGGGTCCATGATGATGTTGTCGTAGGTCTGTCGAGGTTGGGTATCCTTTTGCTCACCTTGAGGCTCTTTGTGCTCTTTCTTCGACAGCTCATCGTCGGCAGAATGCCCGGTCGAGTCCTGAGAGCTCTTGGAATTGAGACCCCCGTCGATTCCGCCAATAACCGCCTTGTTCAGGAATTGCGGGATGTTAAAGGTGGAATCTTTCAGCCCTGACTGCTGGTCCAGCTTAAACGTCGTGGTCGAATGGTGGTGGGGGGAGTCCTTGATCTGAAGCTGGGTCAGAAACTCAAAATCGGATGGGAGTTCTGTGAGCCCCACACTGAAGCTCACGATGGAGTTGACCTTCGAGTCTTGAAGCAAGAACTTGGTGGTGACGGGCAGCGAAAAGTTCAAATACTCAGCCAAGTTGAGCTCCACACGGCCCAATTCGTGTCCTCCCTCGAACTTGGACGTCTTCTCGCCCATGTAGTATACCTTGAGCACCAAGAACTTCTCTGCTATCATGTTCTCCTTCTTCTTGACGGGAAAACGCAAATTGCACGAAACATTGTAGTTGAACAGGCAGCGGAAATTGTTGATTTTCCGTTTCGACGTTCTCACATGGACGTGGCCCGACGTGGACAGCTTGGTTTCTGTATTGTTGGAGCTATCTTTGACCGGTTTCAACAGCGATAAGGCAGCACGAATTCCTGCGTGGCCGTCCTGGACTAGCACATCCACGTAGCAGTAGCCGGAAGTATGGGGGATATTGGAGACCTCCTTGACGGTGAAATCAAGCTTGTACTTGGGTTTCTTGGAGGAAAACATGGTGTTGATAATCGCAATCTAGATGCAGAGATTCGGGAGTTGCGGAGGTGGGTGTGATGTTGTGTTTTAGCTTGATTGCTATTTTGTCCGATTAGTGTGAAATGGGTTTTATGGTTGTTTGGAAAAAAGATGGAGATGTTTTGGATAGCTATTGTTGCGGGTTTGAGAGAATTAGGTAGTTTTGAGAATCGCAATTAAAAAGTGCAGAAGAAGAGGCATGCCAACATGGTGTACTTTATTGGTAATTTTCACCTCTTTTGATATTTAATAAGAAGATTTGTTAGAGGCGGTCTGGAGGATTGCAATCTGCTCAATTGCATGTAGAGCTTTCTTCAGGCTCTGTGGTGTTTAAACTAGTAGTCTGTAATGTTCATACTTGTGGGGTATGTAATGGTCATACATTTGGTCTGTAATACCCGTGATGCCACTACAACACCTTTGCTTAAATCAAACTAAACTCTTCTGTTGCCACTGTCAACTTTAGAGTTCTTGGTAGACCATTTGGGTCCTGGGACAAAGAGCTCTTGATTGCTCCTCGGTACTTTACAGTGCTAACCAGCCAAAGCAAGCTGTTGAGAATGGATAGGGATAACAATTCTTTAATTGATTTATCTTCTTTTCAGGTGTCTAATAATCCGATTAAATTGATCTTACTGTTGAGCTTGGTGCCAATCAACAGCCATTCGAGTTATCGGTCTTGTAAATATCATGACTTTGACATGTGAAGCTTTATTCAAGAGACAGTGGAATGTAACGTTGCCCTATAGTGAACCATTGAGCCATTGGGCGTATGTTTTGTGAAACCGTTATCTGCTAACCTGCGATACGCCCAACAGCTATTATCTTTAAGCATCAACTCTGAGATTTACCTAGCAGATATTCACCCACCTTCCTGATAGTCCATTCAAGCAGTGAAGAATACAGCCCACTTCTACTTTTGTATTAAGCACCAGATGTCGTCGAAGATGAGAGTGTGATCAATTTTCACTAACTTGCTTCCACTGGGGAATTTCATCTTCAATAAACTACTCTGGAATCGGCAAAAACCGACACTTTCTTAATCCTGAAAAGACTACAATCTCCACCCCCATCTCCGCCGTCTTGGCCAGTCAGCAACAGACAAACTGTTGAAATCCCGGTTCAACCAAAGGCAAAGTCTGGAGCTGGTATTTTCCGCCTGAACATTTCTGCCAAATTCACAAAGAAAAACTTAGAGAAATGGAAATTTTAGCAAAAGTAAGAAAAGCAGAGCAGAGAAGCCGTCATAGAATCGCCCCATATACGCAGAAACGCTGTAACCGAGAATCTACATATTCCAGTCTCCACACCAGCTCCCCACTCCCCACCCGCTTCCACCATTTTTCGCCAAATTCCAAACTATCCCAAATCTCAACGCCAAACCCCAATCACAAATTCCCAAAATTCTAAATCCCCAAATTACACCTCCATTATCACAGTCTGCCTCTCACGAGAATGCCCCCCATACACTCCAGACGCACAAAACACCATCTCAAACGGCTGTATACTTCATAACTAAATACTCCAAAGTCAATGGTGGCCGAAATCGGCGACAGACCTCATACAGCAGGCACCTCGCTCAAGCTGCTGAAATACGCGTTCATGCTGATGCTCTTGCTACGAGTGCTCAATTTGGAGGACGAGCTGGAAATAACCAGAAAACTGGATTTGAAGCTTTCGTTGAAGGGAAAAGAGGCCCCGGAGGTGCTACCGCAGATTACCGTGCCGCCCACGTTGTGGCTCGAGGAAAACGTGGTTTTGGCTGAACTGAAGGTCAAGGTGGCTCTTTTGAAGGAGATAAACGGCATGCTCAACCGAAACGCCGCCACATTAAAGCTGGAGGAGCCCTTCCTTTTGGACGACACCACTCTCTTGTACTACGAAAAGCTTCTAAACGCGTACGACTTCTTGAAGTTCAATCGCCAAGCGCCGCTGTTCGAAGCTTTTCGGGAAAATGACGAATACGAGGATTACGACGACGAGTCCGTGTATCCTGAGAGTCTGCGGCGAACGTCGGCCTCCGATCTCGCCCGTCCAGGCTCCTCAGCCCGTCTGTTGAGCTCTGGAAGCTACAAATCCCGCATGTCCACGCTATCGAGAGATTTCCGGAAACTCTCGTTTTTGGGACTCAATGGCCGCGAGGAGAGGGACGAGACGCCGCCGCTGCCGATTCTGCCTGCTTCGGCGCCCCAGAGATCGCATCTGGCCACGGCTTTTCCGCTGCACCAAGCGAGAGACCCGTTCAACTCGCTTTTGTCAAAGCTGAAGTTCTACAACAAGTTGCGCCGACATGACTCGGGCGCTTCCACTACCAGTGCTTTGTCCACGCCGACAAGCATGACCAGTACCACTTCTGTGTCGTCGGTGCGGCGGAAGTCGTCCCTGGGCTTCCAGGACAAGGGTTCCAAAGAACGGCTCACTGAGGCTCAGAAACAAGAAAACCAGCGTGTCAAGCTCGAATACTACGTTCAGGTTCGAGAACTAGCGGAGAACACCCAGGAGCTTGTCAATTACCTTGGGAAACCGGGGTCAAGGGCCTCGCTAATGCGTCTAATGGACTTTGTCAAGAATAATGTGTTTCGCTTTGTGCTTATTGATATTTCGGCGATGATTGTGGACTATGCCCACCTCAAAGCCAGTGGGGTTGTTTAGCACGACCTGCCATATGAATGACGATTGTATTATATAATGACTAATGTACAGAGAATGGTTCTGTGGTTTGAAGAGTATGCTTTCATGGATACTCTCCATGGAGAAAAGACGCTTTCGTGGTTTTTCCGCAGTGTTGTCTTTGGTAATTTTGCAACAAGAATCTCGATGCCATGGAGGTCTTCTATTGAGTAGATGAGAAGAATGAGGTTGTATATGCGTTTTTGCAACAGAATCCATCAGTGCCAACCATGGATGGATGAAAGTCTTGGACGGCGCATCTTTAATCAAAATTCGTGATTACAGCAGTCTTTCTGTCAAAGATTTGTGCCCACGTCACACTAAGAATACTGAGATCTTAAGTCGTTCAGGATATTGGAGTCAATGGCTAACGACAGCGGGCATTCAGACGAAAAGCCTCTACTCATTTGCTCCCATGTATGACTCCAAAAAATCAAAAAAAAGTGACGCCAAGGAATCAGTTCGTGAGGTTGTTGATACTTCAACATGCTGAATAGAAACTTCAGTAATGCTTAGGATGAATACGTCAATGAGATCTTTACTTTTGCTCTAAGCTGCCCTATCTCTTTTTCATGCGGGGCAACCAGTCCATGACTATCTGGATGAGTACCAGAGTAATCACAGATTCAAGCTCTGTCTTTATACCACCTCTTAGCTATCCACAAACTATTGAGAAAGAGCTCACATGGATAAGCTGTCTTTCGAAAACTATCAACTCATCTGAGTCATAGCCCGATGAGACTGAGTGTTAATCAGTCTTGTATGGCCCCTCCTTACTTACAAGAGGAAAGCATCTGTGAGATTACACTTAGAAGCTGATCGTTCTCACATGCCGCAGCCACACGCTCTTTATCGTTAAGCTGCTTATTCACCTGGTTCTCCGACTGGTGGGTGCCCTCTTTGATCAAAATCCGGATTCTGAACCGAGGTGGAAGGCATCTATCCAAGCGAACTCTGATGCCAAGCCCAATGAGCGTGGCCAAGGAGCAGTGGGTGATTGTGGGTGTGATACGGATGAGCACCTCCGAAAGATCGTTCTTGGTGGCGCCGTGGGTTACGCTGATATCCGGTAGATTCACCACCGCCAACTGGGCCAATGTTAAAGGGTGCTCTGGATCTGAGATCGTGGCGATAAGATCAAACACCTCCTGGGCGTCGATGGGGTCTTCCTCCTCGTCGGAGTCAGCGTAAGACTCGCCAGAGTCAGAAACCAAGTCTGGTGTCTCTTCGTCAAGGGTAGAGTTGAGATCGTGAGGAACTCTTAAAGAAAGAGCAGTAATGCGCTCCACGAGGTCCTGGCCGGGCTCATTTTTCCTGAAGGAGACGTCACGTGTGGGCAAATTAGCCACGTCGATCACCGTGGGGTTGGCGTTGATCGGATCGGACATAGGTATAAAAGGTGTAGTTGAAGTTGAATTTGACGGGTTCGATTAGTGATACGGTAGATATGCAGGATACACTCATGTTGCAAAGTTACTACTATCTGGAGGACTCGAATGGTACCTCCAGTGTCAACCGTCGTGAGTGGTGCCAGCCAAGGACTCAAATGCCTAGAGAAGCTGATAGTATGGGCCTTGGGGCCATAGTACCTATGAGTTGCCATGAAGTTGGTGGTCAAGCGAAAGTATAACACGTGATCTCAGTCACGTGTGCCTCTTTTACTGGAAAGATTTAAGAAACTCAAAGAGAGGAATGAAGGTCAAAAATTCAAAGACAAAAGGAAGGGTGAAGGTCAGTCTGTCATAAAGAATTCGCCCTTCCGAGATTCGAGGATGTTCTTAGGCCCGGGACCTAGGATTAGTTCTGTTCCTTTTACACCCAAGTGCAGTCCATCTCTCCCTTGTTAGTCTTGAAGCAACAGTTTCACAGTGGGAAGCACAATTGGCCAATAGAGCCGTTTCTCAAAGCAGATAAACGCAGGAGCTTAATCGGCAGAGACCATGACCAACGGTAGAAAACAATAAAGATATATACCAAGAAGAAGAAAAGCTCAAAAAAGAGAAACCAAGAGGGAGGGAAGAGGTACTTATAGTTCGAAGGCCGGGCCTTTCTATGAAATTTTGTTTTTGCGGTAAATGCAATGTAGCACTGTGAGGCTCAAGCCCACAGTGTGTCTATGTTGTCTGACGTGGCACTATGCAGTATGCTTCAACAGCTCACGTACTTCACAGTTGGGGTGGTAATGGTAGGGCAACTATAAGAACAGCGGAAGTGTCTTCCTCAGGCGACAGACAAGCAGGAGTGAAATGTCACTGGACTATGAATAAACTAAGGCATCGTAGATCGATACATATAAAGAAGTGAATTTGAACACGTGACTAGCGAAATTTTAATTTCCTCCACAGCTCTACAGAGAGAATTCAAGGGAGGGGGAGGGACACGCCATACTTTCAGTCAAAGCGGCAAGGCTTCCCGAAGGAGCCGAAGCATGTAACCACGAATTACATTTCCACGAAGTTCGAAAAAGCTCTGTGATTATATGCAAGACGCATATCTCACTGCAGCAGTTACATGGACTGCACATGAATGTCCCTTGACTCCTTACTTGGTCCTTCTCTTATCTATAAATGCGGGACATTTCTCCATAATTTGTTCTCCCAGAAATTTCAGTTTTTGCTAATTTCTCGCCTGAAATCACTGCAGTGATCTTCTCCTCACCTACCCGCACCACCGGAGCTAAAAACCACCATGAAATCACCGTCCCCTGACTTGGAATCTTTGTCTGGTTTCACTGATACAGACAGTTGCAATTCTAGCTATGATATGCCGTGCAGCCCCGAGTGGACTATGGCCTCATTGGAACAGATAGCCAGCGATTTAGCGAAACCCTCGTCACTCAAAACATTAAAAGGTTCAAGTAACTTCGACGAGTGGAAATTCTACTATGAGCGGTGGATCAGTGACCAGGACCCTTGTGTTACTCATTTCTGCGAGGGATTGTTGCTGCACTCGAAAATCGATGATTCGGTGAAAATCGATGATTCGGTGAAAGTCTACTACCGCCTATTTACTGAGAATGAAATCAGGAGATTAGTTCTGATGATTCATACTGCCTTGGTGCATGTTCTTAAAAGTAGCGTGGATTCCAAAATGGTTCGCTTGAGCTGGCCTCCTAACTACCCAGACCATGAGATGGTGAGGGAAGTGTACGTGTCTGGCATAAGGGATCCAATTGCCAGGGACATATCCCAATTAAAGTGCCACTATAAGAAAAATAAGTCACTTGAAAATCTCATGCGGTACAATAATATCTATCTCACTACGCCTGTGAAGATGGAAGTGATAAATGCTACAATCAATCCTTTCCAACACAGTCACAAAGAGTTGAAGAGCTTGTTGAAAGAAATCGAGTTTTACAACATCAACGACATGTACGCTGCTGCCCGTAAGAATTCTACCGCCAAGAGAGCTGAAGAGTGTGATCTTATCATGCTGAACTTCCAACAGCTCATTCTCGATGAAATTGATGAGCTCAAACCCGGAGATACGATCGTGAGAGCCCAAAAGAAGAAGAAAGCCAACAGACGTAAGAACCGCAGAAATGGTGAACCTTGAGGCTCAGATGATAAAAACAACAATACTTGAGACAAAGACTGTTTTGAAGGCTTTAAATCGTGCTAGAGACAAAGTGACGCGGACTGTATCTTCAGGTTCATTATTCCTTGGGGCCCCTGGATCAGAGTGCCACGAATGGATGCGAGAAGGTATCAAAATACGGAGGGAAGGAACGCTGTCTCTTCCAGGGATCGATAGATAGAAGATGCATCTTTTTCTTCACATTTCCACCAAAATAACAATATGGTCATTTCATGAAGTTTGACCAGTGAAGAACAGTATGATACGCCAGGTGAGTTTATTCATACAATCTTACACAGTATTACGATTTCAAGAAATCAAATCACGCTTAATCAGTTCGCTATGCCCCCAAAGAAACCCACTATCAAATCTTATGCTCTAAACACGTCTAAATACGGCTAAGCCATCAAGGTAATGACCCCATCCAAAACCTTTTATATTATCTCTCAATCTCAATTCACCTTCCATAACTAGCCCCATTGGGATCGTCCTCGGATTATCTCTCCAGCCGCTCTCTGACGCATAAGGGTCCGATGCATGCGTCTCGCGTAATTACGCGATGCCTCAATTGATCCAGCCAGGGTGGCTCAGAAAAGGACCTCCAAATTATGAGATTCACTAATTTGATGGTGAGATCTCCTGACACGTCGGACGATTTTTTCCCTTTTCGTCCTCTCGGCTAATGGTGGCTTTTACAACCTGCAGCTGGCACGCCCGTACACCACATTACTTCACAAGTCAACTGATACTCCTTGGTTAACGTCAGTGGGGTCGAAATGCCTTTAAGAAGGGCTTACTGAGGTCGTCGATCCTATTACAGACTTTGTGATTCTCACAAACCGTGTGGCATGATTTGTGGTGGCTTGTTTCAGAATGCGCTGTATGCAGTATATAACGTAACAGCCCCGGAGTCTGAAACAAGCCCTCATTCGTCGGACGCACGCGTTAGAAAAGTCAAAATAAAAGGATTCTCTACCTTAAGTTACTTTTAGAGAGACCCCTGATAGTACCAAACACACTGCTACCGCTCATTATGACTCGTATCGGCACGGCTATGCGCGGTGCTGCGGCTTCATGTCAGCGCCAATGCTAGGCAGATAATCCGAAGCTAGTTTCTCCGAAACCAATAGCAAACCCCAAAATCTCCAAAGACCCCTGTAAATCTTTACATATCACAATCTCCCTCGCTTTCATTACCCAAACCAATCTAGAACTTACACGTCTGCATTGTAGGCCTCCCGCGTCGCTCTATACAAGATCACCAATTCTCACCAAAACCTATTACTACTACTTCAATAACCCCAAATTCACCGATTTACTCACCCCAAAATATCGCCATGTCTCGATTGCCTTTCGTGAAGGCGCTTCTACGCGACAAGGCATCGCTTACAGCCAGCAACGTCTCGTTTTCGCGAGACTCTTTGACGTGGTATTCACCCAGTCAGATTGAAATCACAGAATTCGGGCAAATCGTCGCCCACGAAGAGCACGAGGCGCCCCTGTTGCTTACGCTGGCATTGCAGGCGTGCCACGTGTCGATTCTCCTGCTGGCGCCACTGGGGCCTGTTGCAAACGGAAGACGGCGGTTTACCAAGAAAGCTGATCTTGAACTGGCCAGCTACGACGAGCCGCCGGTGATTTTTGTCCGACTGTACGAAAACGAGAAGCTTTTCTTGCGTATAGCGCTGAAAACTTCGTTTGGCACGGTGCTTCTGGCGCTCATGGCGTGGCAGAATATGAAACCTCCTGGGTTGGCGAAAAAATGGTATGCTGAAAACGCCAGTCTGGCGGCGGTGGTCTCCAGTGACCCGCACGAGGTGCTTGTTGGGCGGTTTCGTATTTACGGTCCGATTCCAGCGAAGGTGAAGAATCTCAAACTCGTGAAAATGCCTAGACCGCCTCCATATCAGCTGCCTTACGATACCAACGCCCACAACGATAGCAGCAACTTGTCAGAAACGTTGCAGGGTCATGAAGGGTCGGTTCACGAAGGCTGGTTCTACACTATGGGTGTGCTTAAGTCGAACGGTACACTCAACTTCATTTCCGAGCTTGACGGCACTTTGCTCTATTCTATCGATGTCAAGAGCATCCTCCTGCTGGAGATTCGGGAGGTGCACCACTCTATTTGCGACTCGTCGAATATTCTCTTTATTGGCCAAATCAAGGACTTGCGGTGGAACAATGTGCTCAAGTCCACAACAGCCTTGACTCTAGACCTGCTCAACACGCTTCTGCCGTCTTTACTCACAAAGGACGGCAAGCCGGTCGCCAACAACTCGAGAATCCTCATCGATTTCCCCTTGCACATTGACCTCGAAGACTGGTTTGTCGGTCTCAACTACTTCTGCAAACGAGAGTACATCGGCATCTACGATAAGGACTCAGTGCTTCGTCCGCCACCATCGAAGCATTTTGTGGATATCGACGAGACCATCGACAACGAGACAACCTTGAGCGGCAACGAAAACGGCCTGACTCCCAATACAACCGTGAATTCACACGCAACCTTCCCTAATCCGCCTGTTCTGGACAACAAGCCCCGCAGCCTTTCAGACTACGTGGAAGAGCATTTGCGTGTTTCCAAAAAGCTCACTGTTGATATCATCGAGGCCAAATTCGACCACCCACCCGCAAACCCGAAGGACTCCAATAAAATCTACGCCGAGGTAGTTATGTGGGGATTTCCCTGGGCCAGAACGGCTTTTGTTCAGCACACGCTGAATCCCTTCTGGAAGGAGAACTTCTCGACGTCCTTGCCCATTCTGACGCAGATGGTCCACATTGTGATCAAAAAGTGCCTTTCCAACAGAAACGTCTATTCTCCAGCCGACAAAGTCGTGGGCACCGTCTACCTTACGCCAGACGTGCTTACACAGCAAAGACACACGTTTTCAACGATGATGAACCTCAATTCTGGCGGAAATGCCATCAATGTTCCAGGCCATACCGCTAACGACTCTCTAGGTGTGGCTGCTGCCAGCATCGCCAATATCAACAACTCGGTCCGTCTCTCCATTTACGACGCCACAAACCTCCCAATCGGAAAGCTTCTCTTGACTGTGGACCTCAAGGAGTACCTAATACCTAATCCCTTGTACTTCAAGCCTTTGGAGCACATGCTCAAGAACTGCCCCATGAAGGAGCTCATTGAATTTTGCAATAACGCCGTGCTGACCTCTGAATTCGAAAACGTCAGTTTCATCTTGCTAGACATCTTCCAGAGCTTGGGCATCGAAGATCGGTGGTTCAAGACGCTTGTGGAGGCAGAACTAGTGGATGTGGACAAAATGACGAGGAAAAACTACGCCAGCAAAGGGACCCAGCCCGGTACTTCGCTGTCCAGTAACAATGTCTTCAATACGCTTTTCCGTGGGTCCTCGATTTTTACGAAATCGTTGGAAAAGTACATTTTCAGAATCGGCCAGGAATACTTGGAGAAGGTGTTTGGCGACATATTCGAGAAAATCACCATGGAGCTGCTCAACTGTGAAATTGATCCACGGTACATAAGGCAACAGGAAGCTGCCAAGCGGAAGAAGGCAAAGCATAGAAATAACTACAATCCCTCGGATTCGGATGAAGATAGTGATGAAGACGTTGATGAAGAAGTCGAGAAGAAACGGGAGGAGCAGGTCCGGGCGATCATTGACAAAAACTACAAAACACTCACAAGCTACGCTGAGCAGTTATGGTATCGCATTTACAGCACCTCCAATGACCTCCCTGAGCAAATCAAGCTCCAGCTCAAGAACTTCAGAACAAAGGTTGATTTTGCCTGTGATCCAGAAGACAAGACCACATCGCTCAATTGCTTAAGTGCGTTCATCTTTCTTCGATTCTTCTGTCCTGCGATTCTCAACCCCAAGTTGTTCTACTTGACGAAAAACCACCAGACTGGAAATGCCCAGCGCACGTTGACCCTCATAGCCAAAATCTTGTTGAACCTTGCAAACAGGCAGGAGTTTAGCCAGCACAAGGAGCCCCATTTGGTGCGTATGAACTCGTTTCTCCAGAAGCACCAAGAAGAAATCTACGACTACTTCGACAAGATCACGGGCAGAAAGAACGACTTCAACGAGAAAATCCTCGATTTGAGCCACGAAGTCAACAGATTCGACCTCGGACTCGGCGGAGATACTTCATCCAGTGAGCTCCCCACAACGCCGTATTTGATTGACAAGTACTTGCGGTTGACAGAGCTCATTCATCTTCTAAAATTGAGCGGTCACAGCAGAAGCCAGTCACAGAAGCTTTCGTCCACGTCTACAAGCTCCATCACCACGATGCTTTCCAGTCTGACTGTTGCCAGAAGCAACACAAACACTCCTGCTCAGAATCTTGCTTCAAGACTGCCGTTCAGAGACAACTTGGCACCGCAAAATGACGACATTTTCGAGGAAGGCGACAAAAACACGTACCAGATCGGGTCGCTTGAGTTTGAAAAATCCGAGTTCCTCGATTTGGCTGGCGACAACGAAACAGAGGGATTCATCAAGTCTTTATGTCGCAGCAACGAGGAGATCTTCTCCTTCATTTCGTCGAACATCTCCCTCAAGGATCTCCAGAAACAGAGCACAGACTTAATCAACCGAATTGATGAACTCTCCCATAAACTCGAGGAGCCTGAATTTTGCGCAAACCTTCAGCACGACTCCAAGCTCTGGGAGGCTTTCGTTGACAAGGTTGTGGATACCGCCTGTATTGACATTGGAAAGAGTAGTGTTGTGTTTTACGACGAGAATTTCCAGGCAGCCATGGTGCCCGGACAAAAACGGCTTCGTGACAATGGAATCACAGCGTTGAAGCTCAAGTTCCCGGTTGAAATGGATCGTACGCTGATGAGTGAGAGTTTCAGCACAAACTCTTTGGGCAGTCTTCTCCGAACGCCCTCTAAGAATCCTTTCAAGCGGTGGTTGAAGAAGGAGTAGCGAAATGACGAATATTGCAGGCGGTAATTTGAGTGGTTTCTAGACTTGAGAAGTCGGGTATAATGAGGATTGGAAATGCTCCTTCATCTCTCCTTACGTGAATGTTCCCCTCTGGGCAAAATGCTTAATAAGACACAACGAAGCAAAAGCAAGTTGGTTCTCATTCATTAAGCTCTTCCGACTAACAAGCGGATATGGTGTGATTTCGGGACCCCGATATGAATGTACTACTAATGTTTTATGACACGCCTATAACAGTAGAGGCCTGAATTGGAAATCGGAAAGCACAAAATGGTTCTCTAAAAAAGGCCCTTATTGAACTGGGCTCATTTTGGCTAACGCAGCTGTTCTTGATTTTTGAATGTCTGATGTAAGCGAAGGAGGCTGAAGTCGATCTCTTGATTTCGAGAAAGCCCCTACGAACGTTCCATGCGTTTGGTTTGTCCACGAACCAGGACGACTCGCATGGAGCTGATTCAACTGGCATTTTCAAAAACCGTGTTTTTTGTGGTTTTCGATATTTGGATTTTTCGCTGGATGCTGAGCCTCATTAGCATAGCCCCGACTTTTCACCTGCCAGCGAGCGGAGCACTGAACGATTTCAGAAGATCACCACACCTCCAGGGCCGTCAGGAACGCCGCCACTGCTTCCAAACCAATTTTTCACCGATTCTACGCCAAAGACAACCAAAATGCAACGTTACATTTTCGGCCGAAGCAGGTGAAAATTTCACCGATGCTCATACTGTTTGACCCCGTTTACCCTCTACCGTCGGTCCACAAAACCCACCGCCGGCTCCACGCTCCGGACCATCCCGCCACGCTCCAGAGTCTCTGCCTCGGCTGTTCAAGCCGGCGCAGCGGCTAAGGCTGTTTCCCCTGAAGTTGCTTCAGAGCCGCGCAGCAAGCAATAGAGAACGGGAAAATCAGAGGCAGAACGTGGAGACGAAGAAGGGTGCATTTGTCGGGATCGGGGGCTGCGGTTTGGCAGAGCCGGGATCCACGGAACATCGGCTGCTAATGCGCCGTTTAGTTTATCCGGGGGCTGGAAAAAGCCAGGAAACAAAATCATTGACATATTTGACGGCAGCTTTTTAATTTCACTGCCCCTTCCATTAAAAAAAAAAAAAAAACAGAAATTCTCTTACCTGGATTGCTCCGTATGATCACCTTCCTCAGAAAAAAACCCATCCTCTATTAGTGCGCGTGGTATCAACACTCATCTTTTTTCCACAACACCAATGGCAACCGAAGCAGAAATCTTGGCCTCGTACCCCAACATCAGTGCCCCCACTCTGCAGACCGGGTACACGTCAAACTTGACGGACGAGCAGAAGCAGATATTGACTCAGTTGAGGCAGGAGTTGGTGGCTCAGGGTTTTGAGTACCGTTTGGACGATGCGTCGCTTCTTCGTTTTTTGAGAGCCAGAAAGTTCAACTTGGCCAAGGCAAAGTTCATGTTCATTGAGTGTGAAAAGTGGAGAAAGGAGTTCGGCGTCAACACCATCCTCAAGGACTTCCACTACACGGAAAAGCCCCTTGTGGCTAAGATGTATCCTCAGTACTACCACAAGACCGACAAGGACGGCAGACCGGTGTACTTTGAGGAGTTGGGCAAGGTGTATCTTCCCGACATGTTGAAGGTGACGACCCAGGAGCGCATGTTGAAGAACTTGACGTGGGAGTATGAGCTGTTCACTCAGTACCGGTTGCCAGCTTGCTCGAGACAACAGGGCTATTTGGTGGAAACCTCGTGTACCATCATGGATCTCAAGGGCATCAGCATGAGCGCTGCGTACCAGGTGATTGGCTACGTCAAGGAGGCGTCCAAGATTGGCCAGGACTACTACCCGGAGAGAATGGGCAAGTTCTACTGCATCAACGCTCCGTTCGGCTTCTCCACGTTGTTCCGGTTGTTCAAGCCGTTCTTGGACCCCGTGACCGTCTCGAAAATCCACATTTTGTCATCGTCATACCAGAAGGAGTTGCTCAAGCAGATCCCCGCCCAGAACTTGCCCAAAAAGTATGGTGGCCAGAGCGACGTGAGCGATCAGGACTTGGTCTTGAACGACTACGGTCCATGGAGAGACCCACAATACATTGGCCCCGAGGGCGAGGCTCCCCGTGCTTTCGAGTGATTTGATAGACCGGCCAATGCATGGATCTACTGGTTTTCTGATAGAGAGCATGGAGCCAGCTGAACGCCGTGGCGCCCCGCGGGTCTAGAGTTCAATAAAACGCTATTTATGCGATTGTAGGGGTGGTAGGTGGAGCTGCAGTTGGTGAATGATGATTGCAGTTCTTTAGGAACGTGGGCCATAATAGCGGTTTTGGACCAAAATAAGCTGCTCTTTTTTCACATCCATAAAATAAAGACAAATTTGTCTGGCCTCTGCTTGAGTATTAAGTATCGTTGTCTTCTGAATGTTGCATCAATAACGTCGTGTAGCCAAAAGTCTTAAACTCTTCATTTTCAAAGATTTACTGGTTATTGCACCATGAACTAAAGGTTTTCGTGCGAGGATAACAGGCGATTCTTTGGTGGTAAAGAGTATTTCGATTGTTCTATCAATCTAGGCACTTCAAGCCTTTCAATTAATTTGAAGCTTTTAAATACATTGAGCTCTGAGCTCTGGTATGCATCGCAGAATTTTAGTAGAAGCCATATTTATTCATATTCAATCGTCAGTCTCTTCGCCTTCGTTCTCGTATGAGATGTGCCTTTGAACTTAAAATGGTTTTGGTTTGGCTGGTCAATCTGAGCCTTGCTTTTGTGTGGCCTTCAAAACTACGGGCTTTTCAATCGCTTAAACCTATGAACTCACTGTTTCTGTTGAAAAAGTTCTCTTTTTATTCCGTTAGTGTGTTGGTACTTAACGCTATAGAGCCATGATCATCCTATTTCATCAGCCAAATGATCATTTCTTCTTCAAAACCTCCTTCCTATTGATTTCGTTCGAGAAGAATCATCGTGCTATCTCATCGATTCTGGAGACTGAGCACGAGCCAGCGGGATGAAACGAAGTGCAGCTTTTCCGTCGAATCCTCTCAAAAAGTTTCAAAACATCACTCCCTTCGTGGGAAGCGATGCACCAATTTCCAATGCTCAATGAATTCTTTAAATCGCAGTCCTCAACCTAAACCTCCTCGGGCCACCATTCCGGGGTATGCGCCGTAGCATCCAAGCCCTTGGAAACGCCCGGAACCAGCACCTTGAGCCTGTTGTCCTTTTTGAGCTTATCGAGGTTGACCAAAGCAAATCCCATTCTTCCACGCACTGAGAGAAGTTTGCCGACTTTGCTCTGTCTCCTAGGCTTGGGCGAGCTGCCAAACGGTGAGTTGAACTTTCCAAAAGGAGAGTTCGACTCTTCAGGCTTGTCAAAAGGAGAAGGAGCAGGCGCTTTGGGCTTTTCAGTGGAAACAGACTCGAGAGACACTTCTGTCACGTCTGCCTCGCTCAATTTCGCCAAGTCACCTTCATCGCCAGAAAACGACAACGGAACTACCCGTTTTCTGATCACTCCTCCGTTGTACGTCCTAATTGTGAGCTCCTGGCCAACATAGCAGCCCTTTTCAAGACTCAACCCATTGATGTAGTCCAAGTTGCACTCAAATGGTAAAAGCGACATGCCCTTGGGCGCGTCAGCAGTCTCGAAAAGCCCGTTCGTGTACCTCCTGTCGGTTATTTGATGGGGCAGCACTTCCTTGACATCAAAAAGCGTCTTGAAGGAGTCAGAAAAGATGTCTGCTGGATCCTGTAGCTCGTTTGTGGTCAAAACTTTGAGCCCAAAGTTTGGGATGCGGTTGTCGATGGCAAATCCAGTCACATTCGGTGCAATTGCCTTATTGAATATGAGTTCCTCTTCAACAACTTTGTTGGCACTTTCTAGCGCTCCCTGGGGGTCTCCCGTCGTGAAGTAAGTCCCCTGAAGCTCCTCGAGCCACTCTTCAAATTCGGGCGTTTCGTTGTAGTAATAGTACGAATACACCTCCTTCAAAGGCTCGATCTTGACTCGAGCACTGAGCTTGTGCATGCGTAGAAGCGTCTGTAGCGACGATGCGTATTTGTTGTCAAATTCAATCAAGAAATTTGGCTCCTCTGTGCTCTTTTTAAATGCCTCGGTTAGCGTGTGGAAGGGGTTAGCATACACAAAGCAGTCGTTAACAACTCTTCCTTTGGAATTGAGAAACATCGACAGAACGCCGTCTCTGCGGACAAAAATATTAAAGTCTGGATCGTAAATATCCTCATGCATAAGGCCCCAGTTCTTCTGAGGGTCTATAACCTCCTGCAATTGCAAATGCCTGTTTTCGTTCTCACTTATGGTATGCTGCTTTTTCTTGACCACATTCGGCAAAAGCCGGGTGGTGATGAGTCCATTGAGGAACTTGGATGCGTCTACGCCTCTGATTTGTATTATCAGCCGCGGAATTCGGGCGATTCCGCTCCAAGACATAGTGAAAGTAGGTGATCTGCTTACTCAGTGGGAGACCTCGATGTGGTGCTTAGGTGCAGGAATATCAACACTTACTAGTATATTCAATAAATAATCAGAACTTCAGCATCAGCACCTGGCGGCCGATCTTGTTCTTCTTCTTGGTTTGCAGCCAGTCGAGGGGCGTTTCCCCCTGGTGCATAACCTCGTCGAGGCTGGGGGACAGAATGTCTGGCTGCAAACGGTCGCGGATTTGGTCGTTCAACGACATCTTCTGCTTGATATCGGGTTGCTGTGGTAAATGCATCATCTGCGGCTGAGCAAGGCCCAGCTGCTTTCCCATTTGGTACAAGTTGCCGCTGGAATGGACACGCGAGCCTGTTCTGGACGTCAAGCTTGAAGTGTTAGTGCTTCTGAACGACTCGTCCCGTACAAGCTCGTCCCGTCTGATATCCACCTCGCCCACGTCAAAGTAGCCATAGCCACCAAGGTAATTGAAATCGTCGTCTTTGTTGTCGTCGGAGTTGCTGCTGTGCTCCTGGGCCAAAGTCGGGGTGATTTCTCTCTTTGGGCTTTCTGGAAGCTTGAACAGCGCAGTGGAGTCTAACCGGAGGTCGATCGGGTGCCTGGTCAGGTACAACTCCTTGTTGACATTCTTCAACTCCTTTTCGATACGGAGCCGCTTAAGCTCGTACTTCCGGGTGTCGGAATCAGCCATTTCCTCCCAGAGGTCTGCCACTTGACGAACAATGTTCTTCATCTCCTTCACAACCGAGCGGAACGTGCTGAGGAAACGCTCGGTCTGGCGGAATTTCGAGGAAACCGTCACCACCACCTTGTCCTTGTGGATGATGTAACCGATTCCGAAACCTTGGTCGATTGCAGGCGAAATACCGAAAAGATGCAACGCCGGGTTTCCGCAATTGCTGATCAAAAGCTCGGCGGCAGTAAGCTTTTCAATAGACTCGTTGGACAAGAAGGGAATGTACTCTCCCGCCATGACCTCCACTGGAGGAATAGGCTCCAATCCTTTGACATCCTTATTGAGCGAATTCAAACTGTTCACAGCAGACGGTTTCCTCAAGACCTGAAGCATGGCCCCAATGTGCCTCTCAAAGCCCTGGCCAAGCATGGCAGAACGGTAATTCTTTGTGTGGTCCACAGCACAGGCCCTGAAAGCCTGCCATTTCTTCTCGTTGTCTGCGGACGTGATAAATAATTTGGCAAGGTTGTTGATCGCCTCATTCTGCACCGCCACAAGGTCTGTTCTGGCGTCACGGAACTTCCTCGTCGTGATTGGCTCCAAGGTATTGGCTACTCTCCCATACAAAGCGTAGTGAGCCACCTGGAAACCAACCTGCAAAAACGAGTCTGCCAGCAAGCCTGATTTCAGCAAAACGTGGCTGTCCACCTTCATCGTGAGACTTCTGTACTCGTGCTGGTTCAAGAGATCAGCAAGGCGGGTTTCAGAAAGATGGATCAAGTGCTGTAGATCAGGGGTCATTTTGAAGGAAAGCTGTCTGGCTGTGGGCTTCACATCGCTCACTTTTCCTGACACAAATTGCACGGACTCGTCAAATAGGGTGTTTTCGGCGCCGTTGATGTTTCTCGCAAGCTTCAAAATCGAATCCGTGTAAATGTCACTAATAAACCGCAAAATGGCCGTACTGTCCATCAGCGACGATTCCCATACAACGCCTGCGACTGCATTGGAAGTGACCACCATCTGGAGCTTGTCGTACCATCTGGACGTACACGAGCCGACCTGGATGTTAGTTCCTTTGAATAAGCGGGATGTTCCATGGGAGATCACCTGAGTCTTTTCCTGGTCCGTCTTAGGGGCACTACTTGTGTCCAAAGCAACTATGAAAAGCGCATTGTCCACAGTCTCAAGATACTCCGGACTGGTCTTCTTCAACTCGGCCCTGGCTTGTTTCCAGTAACCGTAAGTCTGAGTAGTTATAGCTCCTATTCCGTTGTTCACAGCCGTTATCAGGTCCACCAGGGACGATCTGTCGATGATTTCCTGCACTATGGGCGCCAATTCGGCGTCATTGAACCATATCTGGTGCTTGGGGTTCTGGTTTACGTCTTCACAAGGAGTAAGCACCTCCAAAGTGTAATACTGGTTGTTGCAAATAAAAACCACGTGCCGAGAGTCGTTGAAGTGCTTGTACTTTGCAATTGTCAAGTGGTGGTACTCCTGCAGCTCGTCAGGCACCCTTGTTGTTCCAAACAAGTTCATATAGCACTTCATGGTGAGTGGAGTTCCCAGTTTGGGAGTAACATCTGGTTTCAACGTCTGATTACGCAAACTGACAATAAACTTCAAAGCGGAGTTCACAAGCGACGCCGCACGCTGTGCCTGGTTTGGCGGGTTGATTGTCTGGGCGTATGGATCCTCTTCAAGGACCAAAAACGGATTTCTGGGGAGAATATCGCCGTTTAAATCGCCATAAATGCCCGGGTAACTCTCGCCGTTGACGGCGTTCAAGTAGCATGTGACATTTGGGTTCGCCGCTGCTGCCTCCAAGTGCCTTTGAATGAGCAGAACCGTTTTATTGGTGATCAATTGGGAGGCTTCGTTTAAGATTTCTGAGTATTCCTCGGCTGAAAGAAGCGGTTTCAAAGCAGCCAAGATCAGGTGTGTAGACTGCGTTAACAGCGGCACCGGAAGGCGAGGAAGGTCCTCTTCGTGTTCAAAAAGCGAGTACTTCATGGATTTTGAAGGAGGATTTGGTGATGTTTAAGTACCCCAGGATTCTGTGGGGGAGGTGGGGCGCTTATATGCAGGAGATTTAGTAAAGGCGTAATCATCTTGAAACCGGGATCTGTGGAAGGAATTTTTTTTGGTCGGAATATTGAGTTTTTGAAAGGAGAGTTGATTTGGTGTATCGATTTCCGGATGTTCCTCGGGCCGAGGGCATTTCGGTGGTTCGGGCTGCGGCCAATGAAAGTCCGGTTTTAGTCAGATAGCGGGTAATCGAGAGTTCGAGGATTTTTTCATTGAGTGGATTGATAATGTCTGAAGAGATGCTTTAAGAGAGTTTGGCATTGGGTCATCGTGATTTGGGCTCAATTGGCAAATCAAGGGTTGTCTGGAATGATGCATAGAAATCGACAAGGTGCCTTTCTGAATATATCAATTGTATATTTTACTGAAGGGACATTAAGTGCTGTTTGAAGGGATTAGATTCAGTTGATGTTCATTACATATGATGAATCTAAGAGTGGGCTTTACTGCCTCACACTTCGGACTTGGTCCACTGTGACATTGCCCAGCGTCCTATTAGTCGATACTGGTGGAAAATTCGAGATGCTTTTGTTTAATACGGGTAAGAAACTTAAGGACCCTAATCGATGAGTGTGCAGTTGAAACTCCCGAAATTTGATATTTTTTTGATATGTATTATTTCTCCAATTCGAGTACAAAAGGAAGACAAGGGCGGGGGCTTCTTGGTAGGCCAAGGGTTCAAATAACGTATTTTGCTTGCTCCCCTCGGTGAAAAGTTTTTTCATTTTATTGATAGTATGAAGCTCCCAGATCCTTGCGACGACGATTTGGGTCATTTCAGATCAGTCAGTCTAGACCTGAAGTAAAATCAAACACGAGCGAATGATTATTGCAGGATTTCAGCAAACTGATGAGTAGTTCCTTCACTATGAGACATTATCCAACAGATCGAAAACCTCCACAACCAGTTTCGGTACGTACTCATATCAATTTAACATGAGCAAGCCGATATACCCTATGGTATATTGATTCACTCAACCTATGTATTACTGATTCATTCAAGCGTGGACTCCTGCAATTGATTTTCAAGCTCACCGATCGCTTGCAAGTATCTAGTAACAACCATAAAGACCTTTAGTCAGTGGTCGCTAATTATAAAGGATTTTCCCGAGAAAATGCCGTCCTGGTGACTTCCAGAAATCTGCATTTCCCTCAAGCATCTGAATTGGTCTTCTACGGCTTTGTTTGCCGACTACTTGCCGATTGTATTACTTTATATAGGATTCTCGAAACTAAGATTCCCAAAGTATCAGCATCGTACGTCTGTTTGAACCAAGCCAATGAATCGTCATGACAGCTTTCACAAGTTTTCAGTTTGCCTGTCCCTACCATTTCGTCGGTTTTGACCAGCAACTGCCTAACCCGGGCTTGAGCTTGACGTTTTCAAAGGAATGCTTTTCGCAAGCTGTTTGACAAGATCGAGCCGATAGCTCAGGTTCTGGGCTCAAGAAGATGCTTTGCATTTCCTCAAGCAGCTCCAGTATCGTACATTTTAAGACAATTCCCACACTGTAGTTGCCTGTGCCGTTCTCGATACCAAGTCAATGCGTCAATAACCAATCAGACATCCCTAAGAAAACCTACTCCCAGCCTGCGGCACTTCAAGAGCAATTCCAGGCCAATTCTCTCATTTGACAGATGTCTGAAAAAAAGAGATCTGGATTAAAACTGATGACTGAAGAAACAGAGATCTGGATTAAAACAGATGCCTGAAGAAATCAGATGCCTGAATGAAATCAGACGTCTAGATAAAGGAAGACTCCAGGAAAATGCCAGTCGCTTCAGCCAGCGAAATTAGAGTTACTCTATCCTCCGTAATCTTATTTCGGAGACTCACGAGCTAAAAGCCGTAGTTTTCTTCCGGAGTTCACTTCGATTTGGAACTAAGCAGTAACGAGAATGCCAACTGAGCTTCTGTGCCGCCAATAGCGGCTTAGATTCTGCCAGCAGCAACGCTTAATTCAACCTTCGAACGAATTTTTTACATTAGAACCCAGCATTCTTCGCCAGTTAATTTTTTTCTATCATTTCCTCGATTCTTCAAAAAGATCCATCTCAAAGCTACAAAGAAGCCAAATCAACGACTCCTAATTGGATGTTTGTTTTCGCTGGAATAATCAAGCAACAATAAGAACAACAGGCATTTTGATCCTTCGTCTGGCTTATCTCCCACTTCTATAGACAGCTGAGCCCCATTCGAACAACGAAGGTTTTCACAATACAATGCTTTACGAACTGACAATGACTCGGCCCTACATGCTTCCAAACCGAAATTATTCTAAAAAGAAAAAACACATCACGCCTAGACGGTCCTGGTGGTTTACAATAAAAACTGTGAATTGACGAAATCTTTTGAAAGCCCCCTTTATCTACAATTCCAAAAGTCGTAAAGCTCTCAATAAGCGCTTTTTTTTGAAAACCCGGTAGACCCCACGTTGGAGTCAAATGCCGTGTTTCTAGAACTGCTTCTGACTCTCTTTTAGGCAAAGATCTTCACAGCAACTACTCCCACTTGCTTATCTCTCAAGCTAAAAAGCCCGTTTGGGCTTAGACATTAATAGCGATAACGGCTCTTTTAGTCGGACTTCAGCCTCTACGTCTTCGATCGAGACCCATGTGATACATTTGTAATCGCTCGAGGCAAAGTGTGGATATAAACCGGATAGCCGTGCGACGCGGCACAGCGGCAACTCCTATCTCTCGATCTCTAGCGCCTTTTTGTGGATCTTCCACCCCGTATATCAATTCACGAATCTAGACCAGCCAGCTGGAGACCTGCTCATGGCTGACCTGGTGGGGAGGTTTGTACGGTGTGTGGACAAATCACCTGCATTTGGAGCACGGGGCTGCCGCTCAGCCTCTGTCAACAACGGGGCTTGCAGACGGGACGATTTTCGGGAAAGACGATGCGCCTCGGAGCGTCATCTTGTGCATTGCGCCCATATGGCGGCGATCCCACAAGTCGAAATGATCACTTTCGCTCACTTCCGCAGGCCATTCTTCATGTGACTGGAGTGTCGGCCAAGAATGCCGCATATAGGGGCAGGCAGGCGGCGAGGCTTGGCACTGACGTGCACCTGTATGCGGGCCAGGAACCAATGAGAACGAATGTTGCTCAAAATAATGCCGCGCGGATAAAGCGATCGACCGTGCGACTATCCGATGAAGGTCTCGCTTGTTACGTCAACAAGGCCACACATTGTGCACGCCTGCAGCAGGCAAGCATGGGTGGTAGGCAGGTGTAAAAATAAAACGCATGACGCTGCTGGGTATGGCAGCCCCGTCGCTTCTCGAATGGAGGCGTGCCATTCCATCCAGCACCTTAAGATTGTGTCCTGCAGGGAGCATGGTGCAGCGCAAGATCGCAAAATCGAGGCTTATCGCACCTCTCCATTCACTACTCGTCTATCAGTCCGGATTCCAATGTATATGGCGCTATGTGCGAGCCTGGCACAACTGTAGTAGGCCACGCAAGAATGTAAGTGTCACGTAAGAGTTTTTCTATTGTTGACGTAATGGAGGAAGCGCAATCGAGTGCTGGAAATACAGTGGGTGTTCGGCCTGCAAACGGCCCAGCTCTAAATCCTTGGCCTCGTCCATCAACGGCTTGATGCAAAGCCAGCCCGTCTCTGTCCGGAAGTGGCGGGCCAAAGCGTCCAGACGGGCAAACGTCTTGCCACAGCCCCACTTGGTGGTTCCGTCTTTGAGAAATCCCTCACACTTGAAGTTCTTCACGCCCTGGTGAAGATGCTCATGCCGCTTGCGGTCATGCGACCGGGCAAACAGTTTCGGGCACATCAGGCACTTGAACGGTCTTTCCGTAGAATGGGTCTTCATGTGCAGCTTGAGGTTGTATGGCTTGGGGAATGACTTTCCACACGCCTGGCACGTGTGTTTGGCCAAGCCAGTGTCCGATCCGACAACCTTGTAGTCCAGGCGCCGGCGGCGTCTGCTTGCAGGTGAAACGGTGTAGCTCACCAAGGAGTTGTAGTTGATGCCCGTTCCTGGAACCTTGAGCGATTCGTCACTGTCTCTTCTTTGGGCCTCGCCACTCACCAGGCTCGGGCTGAGTGGGTATCCGTGACCAGGTGATGAAGCTGGTGCGCCTTGTGGACCCGCCAACGGCAGGTATCTGGAGGTCATGACCGGCTGAACCAAGATGGCATTTTGTGGTTGTTGGTAGTTCTGTTGGTATGGTTGTGCCACGGGCTGAGCCATGCCCAGTAGATTCATTTGAGGCACCGAAGGCACCTGTAGCAGGAAGCCCGGCGGCGAAAGCTTGGGGTCTGTGGAAGACGGCGTGTCTAGTTGTTGTGGAGGTTGGGGAGTAGAGCTTGTGTGGATTTGAGGCAACGCCATGGGCCGCAGCCTGTTCTGCTGTTGGGGATTTTGGGAATTTTGGATTTGATAGTAGTCCACCAACTGAGACATCCTTTGAGGCATTTGCTGGGGCACTTGTTGAGGCACTTGCTGGGGCACCTGCTGGGGAACTTGCTGGTTGTAGTAGCCCAGGCCTTGTTGGAATTGGGAATTGTCCACGACAGATGGGCCCATTTGTTGGAAAGGCCTAGAGGCGTAGTCTTGCTGGTAGTACACGGGGTAGGACATGGGGGGTCCTATTCAAAAAAAAAAAAGACAAAAGATTTTAAAGGAAGGATTTGGGAGGAATCGGGCCATTTATATAGTGGAGACGGCGTAAGCGACACCTTATTTGGCTTTGGAGGAGGCTGCACGTCAAAATAAGAGAGGTAGCGCGGGCAGCTGCAGGTCCTGAGTTTCTTGCAGGTGTGTGGAGGAACAGCTTCTGCAGTGTTAATGTAGTTCTGCAGACTGGAGTCCCAGCGCCATTACGTCCCGGTTTTTGCAGCTGTCCCGCAACGGCCAAAAGCCAGGGGCAGAGCCGCGGTTTAGCCAAGGCTGTGCTGTTTACGCAGGTTTGTACTGTATATACCCGGGGTACACCTGCCGCTCGACCTATCAACCATCCGCGCACAATTCATAAGCCAAATATTAGCGGCAGATGTCAGAAGCAGGGCCCTTTATTGGTGGCTTATGTGCAAGGTCCACCCATGCACCACGTGCAACAAAGATGAAGTGAAGCCTTGAAAGTATGACGTACGTCGCAGACCGTACCCGGTTGTATCACTCGTTGGAAAAAAATCAAAGTGTTTTCTGCCCCCCACTATCACGATTGCTTCGACGTAAATGCAAGATGGTCTCGCGCAGCAAGGTTCCCCTGATATATCTGCAGGACGTGCCTCCCCTGCAGCTCTACTGATGCTTGATGCCGGAAGTGACGCCCGTGCCGACGTAACAAATGGCCCACAGCCCCCATGTACCCTCTACACGGCTGAAAGGCCCCGGTTCTAGGATCCCCCTCCCTCCGGATCTCTCAAATCCTGTTCCCCAGCCACACCAGAGTCAGCCTCCCTTTCCGAGGGCTGAAAACAGTTTTCCCGGATTTAAACAGTACTACTTATTTGGAAACATCTCGACGTCCAGAGAACGGCTGCGATTGTATGTAGAGTGGAATGAGGCGCAGATTCACGAAACACGAGCGTTTATCCGGTGATCGTCAGGAATTCCCCAGCGCAGTGAATCTTCCAAGATGCACTCACAAAACCAATGCACTTACAAGTTTGGAAATACATGCACTCACCAGTATTCAAAAGATAGGCTGTGAATAAAGGCTGTGTTTTAAATGGTGAGGCTGTAATGACATTTCAGGGCTGGAGAATCGCCAAGAGATGTATTGTTGACGTGACGTCAATGTGAAGTATTTCAAGGTAAAGATAGAGACCAGAAGCAAAAGTGGTTTTGTGGTCTATTAGCTCCAGTTTTTCCGAATATCACGCCATTTCAACGGCGTGGGGGCTCCTGGCCTATTTTGGAAGTTGGCAAGAATTGGCCATTATCAATAGGAACACAAACGCACTCTTCGGACGGAAGTTTGCGAAGGATAATGTATTTTTGGATTTGATTTTATTTTTTTTTCTTCAAAGAAAATTCACCTTCTTCGTAAAATTAATCTTGTGGCTTTCGCCAGTTTGCTTTTGTTCAATGGGTCTACAAATTTAAAATCTCAACATTGCTTCAACGAACCCACTTTCCGAATCCTCCACGTCTCGTCTGAACCTCCACTTTTTCCATCATTGCTCTCTTTCTCCAACCTCCCTTTTCTTATCGCTTTTTGGCGAAAAGGATCTGAGGATCGCCCAAAATCAAGCGTTATGTGATTTAACCGCTGAACCTCGCAGTCGAAGTGTGGCCATATTTGGCCCGCCCGTTCTGGGAATCACAGATCCTTTTTCTCGCCTACAGATGTCTCTGATTTGGAGGCTGCTGCTTGGGGGCTGCTTTGCATCATTTAACAGGGCTTTCCCGATTTCCTCTGCTCGAAGAAACCGCCAATTTTTCCCCACATACCTGGTCGATTTTCTTTTCGCTTTAAATTTCCCGGCTTAGACTCCTCGCTAGTTTGGGGCTGACGGTGGGGGTGGCAGGAATCGGATGGGAAAGCGTAAGCGATGTCTTGGAAATCCCTCAAATTTAGGGGACGCTTTGATTCCCAGAATAATTCGTAAATTCAACAGCAGACTCACATGAACTCACCAGAGCCAGCGGGGAATAGAGCATCTGCGTAACTCTTGCTACATGTTCCACTTGTTCACTCACCATGCCCTAAGCCTCCAGTGCTAGTCACAGCCAAGCAACAAGCCATTCTTGTAGAGGTGTCTACCATTTGCATATATTGCTTTTTGACGTATCCCTGGTTGCCCAGACGGCGTTCCGGAATTCCTCTAGATTCGGTTCCTCTAAATTTTGTAATCAGCCCCAGGTGAGAAGACTTCCGCTGGCAATCCAGTCTAGCTCAAATTCTGGCGAATCAAGGCCAAACCGCTTGGCCATGGGCAAGAGGTCCTGGTCTGCAAAATTCTCCACGAGTTCGACCGTGTTGGATTGCACAGCGCCCTCTTCCTCCTTCTTCACAACATTTGGCACCGTCCGGGGCAAATAGTTGATGAAAAAATCATACAAAACCGACGCTGGAATCGTGTCCGGCAAGCCCTGGGACGTGACGTAAATTCTGTCGAGTTGTGGGTTCCTTTTCTTGCCCACAAGCACGGCGGTGCTGACCAAGAGCTCCAAATCCTGGAAGTTGAAGCCGCCCAAGTCGTTGAGACCGGTGAATGATGACCGTCTACGGCCAAACTGGTCTTCTACTCTGGAAGGGTCGGAAAGCACGCCAAAAGGATCGACCTTCAACTCGCCCAGACTGACGATACAGAATCTTCCATCCATAATCTGCGACCACAAGATGTAGTAGCTCTTCTGCTGCAAATCGTTGGTGAGAATGGCGCCCTTGATCTGGCCGTAAGCTTCCTCTCCACCGAATTTCTTGACTCTGGCCTGGTCGGAAGCGTGTTGTTTCCGCAAATTCATCTCGTCAGGCTGCAAAAAGAACTTGGGCATGGCCAAACTTTGCACCGACGATTTCTTGCCCAAGCCCAGCTGTTTGGGCGAAGCAGGGTCGATGTGAGAGCCTCCCATCTTCTCGGCGATAGTAGAAAACTCGTTGTGAGACCCTAATCTCGTCAGCGAAAGCGCCGAATGGACATTTGTAAGCGATGACAGCGACCTGCGCCCGCCAGACAACTCCAGGTGGAAGATGGTCTTGTTGAGATCGGTCAAAAGCTCCAACTCCCTCAGCTGCAAAATCAGCGAGATCAAGTGCTGGTCCTGCTGCTTGGAGGCATCCAAAAGGGTCAATTTTTTACCCGGAACCGATTCGTGGTTACCGTTTCCACTGAGGAGCTTTTGAACGGCCTCGGCAGCCTCACTATCCAAAACTGACTGAGGCACGATGTACCCGTCAACTGGGTATGGCTTGAAGCCAAACTTCGAGTACGTTGTTTTGATGGCCGAATACAAGTACCAGAAGTACCGCTTTCCAAGGTAGTATGTGGCCAACTGCGGATCCACCTGGCCGTTGTGGTCGGAAACCATACTCTTAAACGAACCTTTCTTGTCCGACAGCTTTTCAAGCTCTTTCTGCAACACCTCTTCCTCGGTCAACGCAATTGCCTTGCGGACGAGTTTCTCCATCAATCCCAAGCCACGGAACTTCGCCAAAGTGAACACATAACTCAATCTAAGTCCGGTAGCTTGATTCACACCAAACGTCGCTGGATCAGGCACACCGAGGCCTGCAGAGCCAGCGTCTTTGTAAAACGCCTTGTGCTGACTGACCACACATACGGAGGCGATTTCACCTTCCTTGGATTCCAAATAGAAAGCCTTTGCTGCTCTACCTTTCAATATGGCATCCACAAGCTGGCGAGTTTGAAAGGCGGCAAAAGCCTCGGGGTCGGGACGGCCCCATTCGGAGCCGCACACGAGGAAAACTTGGTGAAGTGTTTTGGGGTCTACTGTGGTTTTCAAACGAAAGTCACTCATTGTAGTAGTAGGTAATTTGAAGTTCTGGCGATATGTGGAGCAATCGCTTGGTGGTGCACGGGTGCGATCAGCTGATAAGCAGTGTGGGACGGATCTGGGGCACAAGAGGGATTTCGGAGATGGGATTTTCATGGGATTTTTTTAGGGGTGGGATTGACTGGTGGTACAAGTTTGGCGTGATTTTGACGGTTCTGGTGCTGTTTATGTGTGGTTGAAGACACCCTCGGTGCTATGACGTATTCGGTTAAGCGCGGCAATCGGCTCAACTCGGAGCTTAGGAAAGAAGCGGTTTTTAGGAACTGGGTACGTGACAAGCGGTTCGTGGTTGCTGTCAGCCGCAGCTTTCTGTAATTACCGAGATGCATATTGATAATGCCGTGTGGAAGATTTAGTTTTGTGGGTTGAAGAAAGTGTTGGTGTGCTGAGGAAGGTCTTTCGGCAGTGACGGTTAAGAGACTTAATTATGAGGAATTGTCTCTGTAGCTTTAAGCTTCACAGGTTCTGTTGAAAGAATACTTTCTTCTTGGCGTCCTCCTGATCGATAAAAAGTAAAGCTGAATTCGGTTTATCGATTACAAGATCTGCCAGGTATTTGAGATTTTGATTATACACGATCTGGGGAGCCAGAAAGCTGCTTCTGAAAACAAGTCTATCTATGTTCTGGTGCTGTTGAAGCTGTAGAGCATATACATTGATTTGTAAAATCCGAATCGCAAGTTGTATGGCACTCCTTCTTCTCCTTGAAATAAATTTCAATCATCAAAAATACGCCATGGACTCTTGTAACTCAAGTCGGAGCAATTAATAGATCGTAGTTAGGGTCTAGTTGAAGAAGTGCTATTTGGCGTCTACAATAAAGACAAATCGAGCCGCCCGAACACTAATATAATCAAAACGCTCATGAAGAACTCCTTTTCATTTAAATACATCTACATTGTATAATACAAACAATACACAACGATGGCCCTGAAGCCTCCTGTTGGTGTAAGCATTTATCATGATGCAGTTGCATTGGTACCTCAAAGGATCCACATCAAAGGACCTTCTCTTATTCTCGTAAGTTAAAGAAGGACTCAAAAGTGTGGAGCTGTGAATATTCACATATCCTCAGCAGCTTTGACGTACCCAGAAACCGATTTCCCAAACAGCCTTTGTCTAGATTTTCAAGCCCCATTGTTATCCAGAGCTTTATTCGGGCTTGGCCGTGTAAATCCGGTTTCAGCGTCAGCCTGCTTACGAAACTCTAATCAGTTAGGCTTAAACTTTGATCAGCCTCCGGTACCGGAGTTTACTGAGTAGATAAAGCACGGTCTTGGCCGATCCAATTCGGTCATGAAGAAAGGGGAAGTGGCTGTACAGATTTCCTAAAGGTGGAGTACTTTCCAGACTCTTTTTATTCGTGCTAAATCACAAACGCAACAGCTAAATTTTGAGCCATTCACGAGGATCAAACTAAAAATCACTCAATTATCCCGTTTCGTATGTTCAAAATAAAACCTCTCCATGGCTCACATCCCTCGATAATGCCGGGTTTTGAGTTCAATCATACTGCAAGAATCGACATGACAATGATGCACAGCCATATTAGAGTTTAAATTCGCCGGTGCCCCGTTAAGAATTTGTGGCCTGTTTCTGAATGCATAGCTGGAAGCTCTAGAAGCTCATCTGAGATTTCGTATGCAAAGATTCACGCTTCATCCTGATTATTCAGGCCATTTCTAAGAAGACTCCAGTACTTGGCAGGTGGATTTTTGAGCACGAAATCAAACCTTGGGACCTCCAGTGATTACATTTCTCGCCCTGTTAATACTGAAGGCGAAGCGGTTTTGGTATTTGTGCCAGATATCATGTCCCACTTTTCAGGCCTGTGTTTGACGAATTCTTTTTGTGTATTTCATCAAGGTCCAGTAATGCATAAAAACGGGCTAGAGTCGAATCCTCATACCTCACGATACATTTCTTCGAGATCCATAAAACTTCACCAATGGTTCTGAAAGAAAACTTTGATCGCTGTTCGAAAAAAATTCATTTCTCAACAAAGCCATCCGGCTACGCACTTTATTAGTAACCCCATTCAGCTAGATGGTTCGTCAGCTTGTCACTTAAAACTGTGATCGTAATGCTCATTTCAAGAGTATACAACTTGTTCAACAAAATGACCTCTGCCTCGACAGCCCCACACTGCTCTGTATCTCTCGACTGAGAATTAACGAAAACTACTCAAATCTGTTTGCATTGGTGATTTTCAATTAAAATCTAATTCAGCCAAGAACACATATCATTCTAGAGATTTTGTAGATGAACGCAGTTCTGATCTGGATTACTTAGTGATTGCCAGAATCCACACTGTCCAAACTTTATGCCATCTTTCAATTGAAAGACACCCACAAAAATTCGACCTTAAAATCAGAATAGGCCCACCGGCCCTAAATCGCTCTACCATTCATGCCAAGACTGACCCGTGTTTTCCTCAATTCTGATTATCCAATTCCGCTGGGGCGTATCTTTACCCAATCGGGACACTTGCCTACTCCAGTTTTAAACTACAATCGCAAAGAAAACTGAAAAATATTACTTTTTCACCCCAGTAACACTCCATTACTCACTTTTTCACCCCACCTTTGTTGGTCACCTACGCTTTTCCTTTGAGGTCAATGGCTGCAAAAGCGCATTAATCGAGCTCTCGTTATCTGCATCTTCAGCTCATACTCCCAATAAAAGGGTCCTGAAACAAACGTGGAATGCCGAAGGAAGTTGCCTAATCTGTCAGGTTTCCCAATCCAGACACCCCTCAACTCGAAAATAGGAACGCCGAACCACACCCGTACACCACACTAATGCTTCCCTCCAGCCCAATTTTTCAAAACGCTCTTCTTTAGCCTCGCCGGAAAGGTCCGAAATGTGGAGATGCTCAGCGATCCAAGGCGAAATTTTCTTTTTTTTCTTGCTTCATCGCGATGGACCTGCACATAGAAAACCGTTACCGGACTTTTCCTGGGGCAAACGCCCGCGGTTAAATTGCCAGGGTCACGCGATGGTCTGGGGATGGCGACGACAGGCCGCTTTTCGTTCGAAAAAGCAGGCCCTGGGCCGGGGGAGGTCAAAATGGTGGTTGTGGCGCCGGAAAAACTATTAATCCGGGACAACGGAACGGAATAACCTCCGTTTTCCGCTCGCCGGTTCCGCGCCGCTACCACGGCATTATCGCAGGGCTGGTTTTGCTTTTGACGCACCTTTCCTTTTTTCTGCACCAGCTTCTGACTAACACCGGACTTTCTTTAAAAGGGCCTGATCCACTGAAAAAAAAAATTAGTTACAAAAGTTTCCAAACAATCCCGGTTTGTCATCAAATCCATTTATTCGATTAATTGGTTAATTGCTTTAATTTAATACATCTTCAATTAATCAACCTGGAACCATGTCTAAGACATCCAGTAACGACAATTTGTCGTATGACTCCCAGGACTTTGGCAGCACTTCGGCCTCGCTGCAAAGGCCGCTGCATTGGCAGAATTTCAAGGATTCGTTTAAACCAGCCGAAGTGGAGGAATCCTCAGATAATCAGTCCATGGACTCGCTTGAAAAAGCAGTGAAAAAAACCGCCAACTCAAACCTAAAAAGCTCCATCAATCCCGTTTCTCAGGCTTTTATTGCCCTTGGCGGATGTGTCGGATCCGGTCTTTTGGTTGTTTCTGGCCAGGCTTTGGCTGCTGGAGGCCCTGCTGGTATTCTTATTGGCTGGGCAATTGTGTCTTCTTTTCTTTACTGTGTGATGCAAGCGTTGGCTGAGCTCTCGTCGACTTTCCCGGTTTCTGGTGCTTTTGCCGTCTACGCTACTCGTTTCGTGGACCCTTCTTTCGGCTTTGCTGCTGGCTGGAATTACGCTATGTTCTGGGTGGTGGTTTTACCGTTGGAATTGGTGGCCGCTTCGCTTGCTATTGAATTCTGGAATTCTTCAATTAACACCGTTGTTTGGGTGGCCATTTTCTACGTGCTCATCCTTGGCCTTAATCTTTTCGGCACGGCGGGTTTTGCCTACACCGAGTTGGTTTCTTCCATTCTCAAATTGCTCGGTGTGGTGGGTTTTGATATTTTGGCTATTGTGTTGATCTGTGGAGGTGGTGACACAGGCTACATTGGTGTGAAGTACTGGCACAATCCGGGCGCTTTTGCCCACGGCTTTAAAGGTGTGGTTTCTGTGCTTGTCACTGCTACTTACTCGTTGGCAGGAACCGAATTGGTGGCTCTTACAGCTGCTGAATCCTCTACAAACCCCAGAATCGCCCTTCCCTCGGCCATCAAAATGGTGTTCTACAGAATCATCATCTTCTACATGTTCACCTTGACCCTTGTGGCTTTCTTGGTTCCATACACCGAGGACCGCTTGGTTTCTGGAGACAACGCTTTTGCGTCTCCGTTCGTCATTGCCATTCAAAACGGCGGTATCACGGCGCTTCCTTCCATCTTCAACGTGGTGGTGATTATCGCTCTTCTTTCCATCGGCAATTCTGCTGTCTACGGCTTCTCCAGAACAATCCTCTCTTTGGCTGAACAGGGCCTTGCACCCAGCATATTCAAATACGTCGACAGAAAGGGCCGTCCACTCGTGGGCTTCTTGACTTCTGCCATCATCGGCTTGATGGCGTTTGTGGCTGCCTCTCCAAAACAGGGTGAAGTGTTCGCTTGGTTGGTGGCGCTTTCTGCTCTTTCTACGTTGTTCACTTGGGCTTCTTGTACCTTGGGCCACTACAGATTCAGAGCTGCTATGAAACGCCAGGGCAGACCGCTCTCTGAGTTGCCTTACCATTCCAAAACAGGCGTGTGGGGCTCCATTTACGCTACCATCTGCCTTACGGTGATTTTGTGTCTCCAGTTCTGGGTTTCTCTTTTCCCCTTGGGCGAGAAGCCAGATGCCACGGCGTTTTTCAAAAACTACCTTGGTGCTGTGATTGTTCTCTGCTTTTACGTGGGACATAAACTCTACACTGGCTTTTGGAAAAAGAAGTGGACCTTCTTGGTGCCTTTGGAATCCATGGACATCGACACCGGTCGCAGTGAAAGCGATTTCGACAAATTGCAGCAAGAGCTCCAGGAGGAGCGTGCAGCTCTTAGGGCCAAACCTTGGTACAAGCGGGTGTACCACTTTTTATTTTAGACATGACTTACGATTAACGAAGCATTGGGGGCCGGGGCCTTGGGCACTTATGGCCTGGGCCAGGCTATTCCTTTATAAAAATACCATACTGATAGAAATGAGACGTAGAGTTGGTCCATTGAGAAGTCTTTGAAGTTGTGGGGTTTTTCCGATGAAGGTTAAAGGTTTCGAGGATATGGCCTGGCGCTTCATCCAATCAATGAAACAACCTTTGGGAGTGTTGAAAATTATTTTAAAATGTAGAAGCCACTTTAGACAAAAAAAAGGCTATGCCTCAACGGTGATTGAGACTTTCTTTGATTGATTTTGTCATGTTGGAGTTTCAACTGACATCTATACTCACGAACACTGGTGATATCCCTTATTCCAAAGTAAGAGTAGTTGCGTCTTTGAATTTATCTGTTTTTATATCTCTGTTGATAATGTATCGTGATCTCCACTTCAAGCTGAGATCTTCGTTGAGACATACAATGTCCAACTTCAGACCACTTCCCCAATGTTCTTTCACTAATTTAAATCAAGTATCTGGAAAACTCATTTATTCCTAGCTTCAACAAATCCATGACTTTCCAGGTGCCAATCATCAAAAACAAGACTTTAACCTCCTCATTCGTGCACCGCCGTTTTAAGTCTTTCCAAATATTCCTTTGGACATGCAAACGGAAAAAGCCAAAAGAAGCAATTGGACCTCTATGGATAATGCTCTATTGAATCCCTGGTGTGTCACTTTGCGCTTGGAAGTGGGATTTGAGGGTTTTCTCTCCTCCAGCCATAGGACAATAGGCTCAAGGGCTGCTGATTAAGGTGCAAGTAGTGGCACATTAACCAAGGTGGCTTTAGTAGAAAAAAAAAACACAGTTGTTGAAAAGGGCAGAAGTATACTGGTTACGTCAAGCCATTCCTTTTATCTCCCCCCGAAACCTTGCAACTCTTATACGTCGAATCATCGTCTGAAACGCTGAACTCTTCAGAAAAATCTACTTTGAAATATAATGTATTTAACATCGAAGACTCAATGGTTTCATAGAACAGGTGCTTTCCACATATTACCCGATTTCTATTCTTCCAAAGGTCATTGCATTGGATCTAAGTTTTATAAATGGGTTCACAATGGCTTGTCCTTTGACTCCTCTATTGCCAATTCGCTTTCGTGGTTCATATCAAGCAGTTGTCACCAAACGGCTAGAAGACAATCCTTCGATTCCTCGACTAGCCATTGATGCTACGCTCAACTGCTCCTTTAGCCGTTGCTCCAACAGAAGACTCTTATCTGTAACAGAAATTCGTTCGTCTTTTCATGAGTCCCACAATGAAACAATGAGTCAATTCGCTATGAGGCATTCTCTCAATTCCCTCAGCTGTGTTTAGCTAGCACGTCCGCATCAAGGTGGGCAAAGCTGATCCCCAAAATTGTATCAGCCAACACTAGACAAACACCGTTGATGACAAACCCGAGACTAAGCAACCCGTGCTCCGCCAAGTGGCCTGTGAAAAATGGACCAATGCAGTTTGAAAACGTTTTGGCTACATTCACCGTGCCCATCACTCTGAGAAGATCGGCTTTGGGAATGATAGCTGTTAAGAGCACTTGGCGAGGAACAACGTCCATGGTTCCTGTAGCACAAAACAAAAAGTAGAAGACCGCTGCCAAAAAGTATGTTTTGCAGAAAGTGATGCTGAAGAAAAACACCGCCGAGGGGATTTGTGCAGCCAAAATAGCCTTCACAGGACCTAGCCAGTTGAACGTCACTGCCAGAGCAATCGACGAAAGCGAGTCAATCATGTTCGTAAAGAAAAACAACGTCCCCAAAGTAGAGGCAGCAGGATGGAAGGTTTTCTTGAAGTAGAAGACGATCCAGGCCGGCGGCATGAATCCGTATCCCAAGGAGTCAAGCATAAAGACGACGAGAAGGCGAGGAAGAATACGTCTTGTCTGTGGGCTGAAGGCGCCGCTTGGAGCAGATTCAAGAAGCTCTTCTGTTTCCGTATCGGTCACATCAGCTGCTCCAGAATCGTCGCCAAGATACTCGTGAAGTTCACAATTTTTGCTGAGAAGGAGCGCCAAAACAAGCTTCACAAGCGCCACGGCAGAGTAGCATATGAAAATTGCACGGTAGCACTTCTCCAAATCCCACTCTAGCGCGTAGTTCAAGTAGTCCACAAGAAAACCACACAAAAGCGCTCCTGAAGCAGCGCCAAGACGGCCCAAAAAGCCGTACAAAGCGAAAACTGAAGCCCTTTGTTTGGGAGGTGTCAAGTGGGAAATACACACCTCCTCGACGGTTTTGAAGGGGCCGGTTTCGTCGCCAGATGTCAGAATAACACCCAAGATGGCCGCCACCAAAAGCACCCAGAAGTTCAGAAAGTACGCAAAGACGAGCCCAGAAGCAAGCATCAAAATAGCGCCCACAATCATGACAAGCCGTCTTCCAAGCTGGTCCGAGTACCATGTCAAAAGGTACGAAATGCTTGTGTCTCCAAGAAGCGTGAGGGTCATAAAGAGGCCTATGTTGGCCTTGGAGACGCCGACTGCTTTGAGGAAAAGCGTGAGGACTTGGTTGGTGAGTCCAAAGCTGCCTCTTCTGAGGAACACCGAAACAAGAAGAACCCGGACGTCCAGAGACACTTCAGCAAGTGAGATCATGTTTGTTATTTTGTGGAAATTCAAGTGAGTCAATTATTGAAATATGGGGAGGATTGGTTGATATATGACGTGAGCCAAACGCTGTTTTAAATCTTATGAAATCTTCCTTCGCGCCGATAGCAGGTGAAAGTATTAGAGTGAAGGTTTCAATGGTTCTGCCAAAATATTGAGTTTTCTCCTTCAGCGAGCAACAGACGGTCAGGTTCGTAAGTCCAGTCCAGTTTGCTGGTGAGGCTCAATGTCCACTTTTCTCTAGAAACAGCGGATTTATGGGAAGTGTTCAAAAGAGTTGTTCCAAAGCACCCTTAATCAAAATCGAATATCTAAATTCAATTCCGAGTTCTCCACCTCTAGTCTGTCCGGGATCTAATCAGTGGGCTATACTAGCAAGGAGAACACCAAACAGAATAAGCAACGTGCGATCGTACAACCAAACAATCAATCACTCAAACGTCAAATCCTCGACTCCTTGTCAAACTTCAAGATCTCTAGATTCTTCGATATTGCTCCAAATCCTCAAGTTTCTCTCAAACTCAGAGTCCAGTTCAGTAGCACCCTCGAATTCAAATCCACAAAGCCAAAGCAGAGCCAATCAAGATCAACAGTAAGCCAAGTAGCAAAACCCGGTAAATTAAAAGCAAATTATTTCCACAAAAACCCTCTGTCAAATCCAAGACAACGACTCGTTGGTGGGGTGGTGGTTGTGCCTGCAGTCCCGCGATGGCATTCGTTGATGTTTCTACTACTCAAAATCACCTATGGATACCAAGTCCTCTTTGGACCGGTTGGCGCATATTGCCAATATCACCCACGAGCTCACGGAGCTCAACAGACAAATCAAGGAAGAACCCACGCCGGACGTTGAAGTCCGGGAAAAAAGCGACTCCGAAAGCCTCAAGCCTCGAAGACTAGCGTGTACTTCTTGTAGGCAGCAGAAGCTGAAATGTGACGCTCAGGTGAGAGGGCCACTTCCGTGCACAAGGTGTGAGAAGAAGGGGCTTGAATGTGTGGTGAAGGCGAATTTCAAGAGAACCGAGAAAAGGGCCAGGTTGGCTCTGATAGAACGGGAGTTTGCTGAGTTGAAGCGGACGTTTTCCAGTCTGGCAGTGCCAGGGGTCACGCCGCCAGGTTTGGCAGGAAATACGGTGAATCCGGCCGTTTCCAGTGGGAATTTGGCACCAGGAGGAAATGTCCAAGCCGGTGCTGGTATCCCTTCTGGATCTGCTTTAAACGCTCTGGCAGGCTCGAATTTGCCTCCAAACGTGCTCAAAATGCCGCTGTCGCTGAACACCCCCACTCCGGGCCTCGTCCAGGCCCTGGGCGAGATACCAGCGCAGACTTCTCAAAACCACCAAACCCCACAAAACTTTCAACCTTCACAGATCTACCAGCATTCCCAGCCCCAGCCGCCGCAGAGCTTTCAGAATAAGAATGCGCTGGTACAGCACCCGCAGCTGCAGCTGGGCCCCCAGGGGCTTCTGGGCGACTCTTTTTTAACAATCAATCCAACGGAAAAACCATCTCAGGCTCATACGTTCGCTGTGCCCGACCACGCCTTGCTATGCGACGAAAAGACACTTGGAGAAGTCACTCTTCTGCCTGATTCCATCGTGCTGCTTTACTTGGATTACGTCCACAACTACCATCCCACTTTGCCTGTGGTGGAAGTAGCCAGAGGACCCGAAAGAATCTATAGGCTCTGTCCGGCGCTATTTTGGGTGATCATGTTTGTGGCTCTGCGGCGACGCGATGATAGCGGGTCTCTTCTTTTGACTTTGGCCCCGTTGATTAAAGAAATTCTCTCGGAAATCACCATCTCGCCTATCACTCGATACCACCCGACCGAGGAAGATGAGCCCATTATGAACGCTTGCTCCGTTTACTCCGTCCAGGCGTTTATCTTGTACTCGATCTGGCCTCCGTTGACATCCTCGCTCAGTTCAGACTCTTCGTGGAATACGATTGGAGTGGCTCTTTTCCAGAGCATCAGAATCGGCCTCCATTCGTCCAGCCAAGTACTTGACCAGGCCCAGCTGGAGCCCATTCTGCCACAGCAGTACGCCATGGCCCAGGAACAGATGAAAACGTGGATTGTGTGCAACATTGTATCGCAGAATATCGCTACTGTTTTTGGCTTTCCAGCGTTCGTGCAATTCGACTCTTTGCGCCCACAGTACGTGGATTTGCCTGTGGCTACTCGTCACCTCATGGAAATCGCTCACTTTGAGGACCAAGTGGCTCGGTCTTTAACGTCCAATACCCGTCTTGATTATGGCACTCACCAGGTCAACGAGAGACTTTCTCTCATCAAAGTGCTCCTTCGCCAGCTTGACCAGCTTGAACTCAAGCTTACTTCCGACAACGTGCCCGATAACGGCTACAGAAAGATCAAGTACATTGTTGCCAGAGTGCACCTCTTGACTCACTATTTTTTGGATGCCACCAACATTCCTCCGTTCGAGCTCTCTAAGGGCCTTGTTCGGCTCTACAATGCTGCTATCTCCCTCATCACATGCGTTCAGACTCTTATCTCCATTGAAAAAGACTTTGTGCGGTTCATGCCCGTTGTTTCCATCTTGAACATTTGGCAGGCCTCCTTTGTCATAGTGAAGCTTGCCCACTCGCCGCTTAAATCAGTGCTTAATGTGGAGCAAGGCAAACTGACGTATATGAATGCCATTTCGATCGTGGCTAAGGCGTCTATTTTGAAGCACGATGTGGCCTACAGAGCCAGCGGAATAATGCGTAATATGTGGCCGCTTTTCAAGACTCTTGACGAAAAACTGATGACCACGCTTCTGATCCGTACGCGGTCTCGAATGGCTGCATCCTTATTTTTCGACTGTTTGTCGCTTCTTCGAGATCAGGTCGGAATGGCTCAGCTCAGCATTCGCACAGATGTGAGAGTTCAGGCCGATGATAATGAGGATGAAAGCAATTCGTACGGCGAAGAGGACGAGGAGGAACAGGCAGTTTCGTCTGAAGAAGAAGAACCACCCAAAAGTCGTCGCCAGAGCAAAACACCAAGCCAGAAATCAACACCAGGCAGCAGCGCCTCCTCGGGCCGGAAACGGCGAAGATCCTTATCCAATGTCGGTGATGCCGAAAGCAAGGCTCGACGGATCATAAGAACCATCCCCTTGGACCCCCAGCCCATTGCAGCATCCAAACGAAGCTCGATCTTCAAAGTGGTGAACACCAGTGCGGAAACTTCACCCAGCGTCCGGAACGACGAGTCCAATTCACGGGGCTCGGGATCACCTGCATCGTTTGTCAAGAATCAGCACCACCAGACGGTTCACAATGGCCATAATCCAACCACACCTCAGGCACATCCAGCACAGCGGGTGCAGCGGCCGCAGAATAAGCAGACGTCGAATCTTTATCTCAATTTCGATGAGTCGCCTACGCAGGGTGTGGGTAATCTTGACGTTTTTGACGTGAACAGTGATTTGCTTTGGAAGGATGTGGACAGTCTTATGAACGACTTTGGCTTCCATGCATAAGCGGTGGTCCAAGAGGGTGAAAGTGAAAAAATTCAGAAAATATTGTATTGTGATTTTGGCGAGTTTAACTACCATATTCAATGGATCAATGCCCCTAAGAGGTACTCAGCGCCCTGCATCATAAACATGAACCCCTTCGCCAAAATACATAAACATACGTTGTATATAGGATATTATGGCCACGGAGGTTCGGACCTTATAGATAATTGCTAATTCGACTAATACCCTAGAAACAAATAGAGCCCACAAGGACTCTACGATGCTGGTACTGCATATTACTCGCGTATATCAACAAACTTCAACTCTACTGAAAACACCATCATCAAAAATCTAAAAATCACAGATAACCCAAAAATGTCTCATGAAATGGTCAATCCCCACGAACAGCAGCAGCTGGCACTCCTTGCTCGTATAATTAACAGCACAAAATCGCTTAACGACTCAGTACATGACATGAACCTATTCCTCCACAAGATCAACAGTGACAACAAAAACATCGACATTGTGGCCCAGATGTGGGAGAACTACTCGCTGAATGCGGAGTACAATATTGAAGCCACTGGGCAAAAAAGAAAGCCACTTTAATTGTGCAAGAGAGCGGGTGAGAGGATGTGGTACAAAGAACTTGCATGAGGAATAAGTGAATTAGTCCCTTATCCGTGAGCACTGTGAAAGCTTGATTTACGCGTTTTTCACAAAGTTTTGTTTCAAGCTGTCTGGCTGGTCCTGGTAGCATTGATGACAGGACAATGCCTTCATGACTTGTCAAAGAAAGTATGGCAAGTTTAGGCCAGTATCCCTTTGAAGGGGAGTCTAGGTTTTAAAATTGATGAAGGAAAATTTTGAGCGTCGGCAAGTTGGTCCTTTTCCCCCGGTCTTGTTGGGCAGCACGCAAATTCTACACAGACTAGTCTACCTAAACTAAGAAAACGGTCTTGAGACACTCAGTTGTATTACAAGTCAGCTTGATCCTGTTAATGGCCCCTGCACGATTCTGCACATCTGAGACGCTCAGAGTTGTTATCTGGCCCAAATACTCAAGAACGAAGGGTAACGCGGAGCACCCACAATAGCATTTGACCTTTGAAATGTCACATGGATCACAATAAACGGAGCTTGTTCGCTCTTCGTCCAATACTACCTGTGCTTCAATGCACTGGGGCCTTCGATGCCACCACAGCGTCCCAACTCCATGTCTTCTCGATTACAATGTTCATGCAAACAAGTCTGGTTTCTCAAAAAGAAGTCTGTGTTCTTAATACAAAATTCTTTCACTTCGTTCAAAAAGGATACTACCCAACAATCTCGCGGTTCATCCCAATCTTTGCTCGTACACTCCATGTTCTAGCTACACCTTCTATCTACCATGCATGCATCCTCCTCTACGAGCTCGCTTCCATAAATTGTTTATTGATATGCTGAATTATAGTACATTGCCAGACACCGTGGCTTATCATCTAGTTCTGAGTTGGCAACATGCCGTATCTCTTCTTCAAGGTGACTCTCTGTCTGGAGTACTTGTCATCGGGAGAAAATCTAGCAGGGTGGGCAGATTTGGTGATTTCACCGTCACCGGAGATCTTCTGCAAAGTGTAGACTCTCTTGCCGTCAGGGCCCAAAGTGTACATCAAATGCATTTTAGGAGGAGTGGTTTTGATGAGATGAGGTTTGAAAAACTTCATGAGGTGTGGGATAACCTCCGTACACCATCAGTTCCAAATTGCAAAAGCCAAAGTTTCCACCCCAGATGAGAAGTTGTGGCTCAGAAAATTCAATAGATAAGTCAGGCTTTGTATCTGAATATACTAGAGCAAATATTTCTTAGCTTTATTCCTCTGTCGGCTAGTTAGAGCGTCTAACTTCTCATTGCGGGCTTTTTGGGCCATTTGAGCACCGGAGAAATACTTCTCACACTTGCAGCTATATACAAAAAAAATAAAGAAAAAGCACTAAAACTTCTGGTCTTTGTCACCTACAACTTATCAAACCAGCAGCTATATCCTTCCATCAAATGGCTCTGTGGCCGAGCGGTCTAAGGCGGCAGACTCAAGTTCTGTTATCGTAAGATGCGCGTGTTCGAATCACGCCGGAGTCATTATTTTTTTGTCCTTTTCCCAGCTAAGCAAAACCGCTAGATCGTCAGTATACAAGCCTACGGGTAAAACAGCAGGTATTTGACTTTGGCTCCCTCACGTGCGCGATCACGTGCACCCTCTCTCACATCCTCCACCTTGTCAATCTCCAACGACAAGTACCTTGTTATCATGGCTCCACCCAAAAAAGACGCATTTGCCGACTTGTTTCTGTCGGCCGCAGGCCTGGGGCTGGGAGGGTCGCTAAATCTGAACATGAACAAGCTTTCCTTGCAGGAGCAATTGCATTCACAGAAACCACAATCACTGAGTCCATTCAACGACTGGGAGGTCTTATCCTCGGGAAAATCGACTCCCCAGGGAGGGCAGAAAGCTCAGGGCCTGGACCCTTTTCTGGTTTTTGAAAGTAAGAAATCGGCGCCTTCAGCCGTCGATGATGATCTACTATTTGGTCTAGGATCCACAAATCCAGCCACACCTTCAGCCACTCCAGTGGCATCCAACGCACCCAAACCGCAATCCAATTTGGATAATCTTCTTGATGACGACTTCACGGATGCATATACGCCGGAACCGGAACCTGAACCACAGCCTGAACCGGAAATACCTGAACCTAGGATCGAACAGCCTGTTGCGAGAAAACCCTCACAGGTGCCTGAACTGGGCAGGGATTCCGTGTTGGCGGGGCTTGTGGATATTGGCTTTCCTATGGACGTTTCCAATAACGCAATCGACCAGATCGGGCCGGATCTTCAAGGTTGTGTCAACTTTATCATGAGCGGAGGAGAGAGAACTCCTGCTTCAGGGCGGTCTTCTAAATCTTCCAGACAGGGTCGTCGTGGCAGCCCCCCGGCACAGCAGGACTTGGGAGCCGCTTTTCAAGATTTCTCAACGGACATGTTCAAGAAAGCGTCTTGGTTTCTTGCCAAGTCCAAGGAAACCGTATCGAGAAACATCGAGCAGTTTCAGGGCCGTGAAAGAGAGCCGAATAACATGCCTGCGTGGATGAAGCAGCAGGACGAATACAAGGACCGGGCCCTGGAAAGAAAAAAGAACGGTGGTGCCTACGAGGACTATGGCACAGATGCCGAGAACATCGACCAGGAAGAGATCCAGCGCATTATGAGATTGCAGCAGCAGCGTGAGAAGGAGAGGCACAAACAGAGAATCAGCAAGCTCAAGGAGGGTTTTAGCAGGGACAAAAGCAACGAAAGCAGGGCTAACGACAGTAATCAAAGCCTGGCTCGTTCGTCTCCAAAACCAACCATGCCCAGAAGACCGTCTCTGGTCGCCAGTCTGAGAACTCAGCCTCCAAAAGAACTCGCCAGACCGGTTTCTCAACCAGTGCGCCCTAACAGTCGCCCTAAACCATCTCGGGCTCCTCAGGAAGACGATTTGCTTGGACTTGCGGATGGTTCACTCACCCCTAGTGAAAGATTCAAGGCTTCCCAAAGCGACGATGGAGCATACGTATCTCCTGCCAGAAGACGCCGTGGCAAAACCCCCTCTAAACCCCGTGTGGCTACTTCAGAAGCGCTCAATGCGTTCCAGCAGTCGGATTTCGAAACATACAAAGAAAAGGGCTCGGAGGCGTTCACGAGCGGCAATTATGACGACGCTTTGAACGCTTACATGCGGTGTCTCGAAAGCTTACCAGGCAAACACGAGCTCCGCATTGTAATAACGTCGAATTTGGCCATCACCAACATAAAGCTTGGTAACTACAAGCTGGCAATGCAACTGTGTGACGAGGGTATAGCCTTGATGGGCGAGAATGTCAACGATTCCGACTGGGTGCTCAACGATAAGGAAATCAAATATTGGTACGTCAAATTGTTGACCCGAAAGGCGGAGAGTCTTGAGATGCTCGAAAACTTCCCTAAATCTCTCGAGTGCTACATGGAGCTCGTCTCCAAGCTTGGTGTCAACGAAAAGAAGGTGATGGATGCCAAGCGGAGAGTCAACAACATAGTGAACCCACCCAAACCTGCTCCAAAGAAAGCACCCACGCCTGCAAGCAGTGTTCCAAACAAGGACTACGCCCAAGTGCAGAAAATCAGGAAACAGAATCTTGACGACAAGAGACAGGAGGAGCAGAAATTTAAATTGCATGATCAAGTCCACGACCGTGTTCAGGCCTGGAGTTCTGGAAAGGAAGACAACCTCAGAAATCTCCTCATGTCTCTCAGCGAGGTTATTCCTGAAAGACTTGGATTTCCATTCGTCACCACCAAGAAGATCACCATCAACGATCTCATGCTCACAAAGAAGGTCAAGATCAACTACATGAAGGTTATAAGTGCGATTCATCCCGACAAGTTGGGCAAGTTTGAGTTGGAGGACCAGATGGTTTGCCAGGCAGTTTTTATCACCTTGAACAAGGCCTGGGACACCTTCAAGGAGCAAAACAATATAGCATAATAAACACCGATCGATCGGCACAATAATGCTTCTTCGTAGAATAAAGGGCGAAAAACGACCCTAAAAGTTAAAAAAGAAAACTCCGATACGGGGAGTCGAACCCCGGTCTACTCGGTGAAAGCGAATCGTGATAGCCGTTACACTATATCGGATTTCTGCGATGACAAGATATGCAGGTTTATTATACTGTTCAAGAAAAAGGTCTTGAAATCACCTAAATGTCCGCATTTTTTTGCCTCTGTACACCCTAATTGAATCTTTAGCTTTTGTATACCTTTATTTTAACACAGAGCGATTTGGGGGAAGCTGGCAACGGTTTACCTGGGACACACTGTTCTTCCATTCGTTTCGAAGAAAAAAAAACGACAATAGGCATCTTTTTTTTTCTAACTGATATTTCTTTATAATATTGAAAAAAAACTATATCGCTATAGAAGCAACCTCCAATTAAGAACTTATTTAATTCAATTTCGAGAGACCCTCAGGTCTGTCACCCAAACGTCTCACTATGGTTATCGACCCATAGGAATCATCTTTTACTTTTTTTTTACTGAGATCTATTGGAGAAAGAAATACGACAGCCTGTTTACTGACATATCAAAAGGGCGGAAGGTTTGGTCAAATTGCCCCCTTCCCTCAATTCAGTAGGTGGTTCTTACAGCCCCGAGGTATAAGAAAGTTAGGCGAAAACTTCGGGGTCAGGTACTTGAACAAAGGTACAAAATATAGATTAGAGCTTGTATGCTGACAACGACAGGAATAGATTTTGGAGCTGAAAGAAAGCCTCAATCAACCCATTCGTCAAAGAGAAAAAAGGGGCTTGCTACGTGATTTTCGGTGTCCAGTTGCTAGCAAAGGTCCTTCAGCTTTGATCCTTTCTGTGAACTCCATTCTTAGCGAAACGACAAGCAAAAAATAAATTGGACTTTGAGATATGAGGACATGAGTTCTGGTAATAGAAGGATACTCGCGTGCTTTATTGGTGTATTATGTTTCCAAAACGATATACTTTGATGGAGGGGTATTCGGTGTTGAAACATTCCTGCTGATACATTTTGATGTAAGAAAGGGTCAGTAATTAGAGTGCTTGTGGTACGCAAACGAATTTAAAGGGCTCCAGAGGGACTGAATGTACGTGAGACAAAAACAGTCTCCGTAATTAGCCGGGCATATTTCACAATATATTTGAATTTGAATATGACACAGGCTTCATCTCCCATTACATGAAAAGCATTTGCATAATATTTGTTCACCTATTCACAAAAATGCCTATGCATTTTGATTTCGCAGCCAAATTATGGAAAGCTCACCATATCATGAAATAAACAATGGTTGCAAAAAAATGACAGATTTAGCAAACAATAAAAAAACAATTAACCAAATCCACCACTAAATTACACATGTCTCAGCTCACATCAATTAAGATCACCCGACTGAATTTACCTAATTGGTATTGATGCGATGAGCATCGGTGCGAAGAACTTACCCCAGATTCTCATCAAATCGCCGATTCTTCGACATTTACATGCTGACGAAAGCAGACTTTGAAAACGATATAAAGCGATACAATGAGCTTCTTTTGCGTTCGGAGGAGTTGGAAGTAGACATTCCTCCAAAGCGACAAACTAACAAGACCAGAAAACCACAAAGAAAGCAGATCAAAGAGGTGAGGGTTGAAAAGCAGCCCGTACAAACCAAGGGTGAGCCAAAACGCACAAGAATACAACCCCTGCGAAAAAGCAAGGTTGCAGTGAAGTTGGAGGAAGAAGAAGAGGAAATACATCTCGACATTCAGCCACCAAGAAAACGCTCGAGAGCCAGAACGCAGCCCAAGGTGCCTACCGTGGGACCCAAACGAATCAAGTATTACCTGAAACACAAGCCAGTCAAGAAAGAAGAAACTGAATCAAATTACTTGCGCCTGAAGATTAGAACCTTCGAGGACCATATTTCGGTGACTCTGTCCTACAGCGAGTTGGTGCAGACAGTAAAGGAGGACCAGGGAAGAACGCTTGATTTTGGCATGCAGATGAAACTTTTCCCAAAAAATCTTGCTTATGAAAGAAAAAGATTTGAGTTCGAGCCCAAGTCCGAACTTGACGTTCTATTAGACCGCCGGAGCAGCTTCAACGACGATATTGACCGATTTTTCCGGCTGCTAAGTGAAGAGAAGCCACAGGTAACTCCTCCTGACGTACCGTTAGTGTAATTTGATAATGTTGAGTGAAGAAATAGAGGGGGGGACAATCGAGGAGTTCAATTGGGAAGCTTTTTTAAAATCAACATGGCGATTTTGGAGTTCAATCATGCAAAACAGACAACAGTCAAAAACGGTCTCTCAATTCGTTGCGAGCTTCGTTCCTGGATCTCGCTGCTGGGACGGTTTCTCGAAAATCACTGAATAGCATTGGTCATAGTTTTAGCATCAGACATAAAAGCGCCGGAAGGTGACAGACAGGTTTTTCTTCCATAGTATTAAAAGCATAGTTAGTAAAAGCATAAGAAGTTCAGCTCTGGTTTGAGTCGTAATAGTTTACCGTTCTTGGATTGGTCCCACGAGAACCACGTTGCAAAGAAACTTTGCAACCCTAGCTTGTTCTGCCTTAGTGTCTTTTATTGTCTTTCTTTTTTATTTTCTCCAAATATCAAAGCACAAAGCAGCAGCCCAACAAATGTCTTAACTCATGGATCTTTTCTTGCCAGTTGCATCACCTTGATGTTTCACATACTTCTAAACCCACACTTGAACACCATGTACGATGACAAAACAAGAATTCACAAACTGTCCCTTTGATCTTCCAAAAGGAAACTCAGACGACTCCCAAATCTAGGCTTATGCTGATCTCTGTTGACTGATTTCGACTTGCTACCGTCACCAAAAACCACGTCTTGAAACATGATAAAAAGAGAAAAGCAAATCGTAGTGTTTGCTGACCAAAGACCCTGGCAACACCGCCCCCTCCCATTCTCTCTACGCTCTACATCCCACCATTCTCTTCAACCTCCCAAAGTCTCATTAACCTCACTCATCAGACAATGAGCCAACCAACACAGAACAACGCGTCCGCGTCTCTTGGCCCCGACTGATTGCTTCATGACGTTGAGCTTCTCGCCAAGAAAGAAATGACACAATGGTCAAGGAAGCTCTTCTCTCCAAGACCCGGGACAAATCAAGAACCGCGAGTAGGAAGGAGCCAATGAGACATGAACCCAGCACAGCCCAGGCAAGGCTTGGGAGGCCTCTAAGAACAGACAGTCAGCGTGGACTGGAGTGTTTCGGGCTAAATTCCCATTGAAGAGGTTCGGAGAAAAACAGGGATCAGAAAAACCAGAGAATTTCAAAACCGAAGAAAAAAGAGCCCTTATAGAAAATAGCTAATCTCCAACCCCCGGATCGAACGCAACTGGAATGACTAGGGATTTTGCGCCTGGCCGTGCGACTGCGCCCCAGATAATAGCCCAGCCTTGGAAACGCCAGTAATGCTGGTGAAAAAAAGTGAAAGTCGAACGGGAAAAAACTCTGTATTCTGGCTAAAAGATTTAGAGTTTATTTTAAGAGAACAATGCCTTCCAGGGGTGGCCTGGCCAACATCGGCGACGCGGCTCTAGCGCACGTGCTCGTATATTTTGACGTACAGCGTCCCATTACACCCACGCTTTTGGAGGCTACAGACACGGTAAGAAAAAACGGGAAAAAAGTGCCTCCAAAACTGGCCTTTGCGAGCAGAATGGTGCTAGTTCCGAGCCGCTACAACCCCTGTGGGCCGAAAAATGCATGTCGTATTGAGAGGCGCTGCGCACAAGGAACCGATGCCTGTCAACCCCGTAAAAACCCTCAGCCCGCTTTTCCCAAGGCAGCAGGAAAACAATATATAAAGGGTGCAGTCCCTCTGATTTGGCGATTTCTGCACCGTTTTTTACCATTTGAAACCTACCAACCCGCCGGTCTTCACCCGCCCTTTCCTACTATTGCCCCCTTTGCGTGCCCAGCTCCGTTAAGCCTGCACTGGCCACCTGATCCGCTATAAATACAGCGCCATGGCCGTTTTTCGCAGCTCTACCAGAGCAAAAAAGGCCAACATGGACGAACAACAACAACAACAACCCCAAGTCGACATCCAGAACGGCCATTACACAAACGCCGAGATCCACGACCCGATTCTCAAGGCTGTGAACGAGGCCCAGCCGTTCGAAGAGGCCACCGCTGGCCATTTCGGCAGAAGACCCTCGTATTTGTCCCAGGCCTCCGGAGAGTTGAAAGACCCCTTTGGCCAGAAAATCCGCCAGGCAGACATGCTGAACCCAGCACGCTCCAGAAACGAAAGACCCTTGGACACCATCCGTGGCTTTGAGTACCAGATCACCGGCGACATGTCCTACAGAGACCAGCTTGAACTGGACCGTTTGGGATGGGGATTCCACGAGGACTTCCCCCACTACAGCCTTCTGGGCCAGGGCGACGGCCAGGACCAGCTGCGGCCCGTGGCTAGCTTCAGTGGAGGCGAGCAGGCCATCTACCAGGCCAACAACTACAGTGCTTCCAGTTTGAAGCCCGAGGGAAAGAAGAAGAAGAAGGGACTTTTCGGCCGTAAGAAGAAGTGAGCTGCTTGACCAGTCACCATTTCCAAGCTTTAGTGTCCACTCACACTGCCAACCAAGCTCAGCCTGAATCGTTCGTTTCCCGGCTCAGCCCCCAAATCCCTACATACACTAGATGCTAGATCGGGTTCCCAACCCGCTAGAGCTTGGACACCGGTGGGCCTCGCGGCAGGCCGTCTGGTCTACGTAATAATGTTGTTTACGATTTGTTGGTAGAATGTAGTTTTGCGCAAGGGCGGGGTGGTCTACTCTTTAGGCGCCGTACAGCTTTTTTTGATTCCGCTTCACGGCGGTTTGCTCGAATGTCACGTTCACCTTTGATCCGAACATTCTGGCTGACAAATTTTGGACCTGCGTGTCTGGAGATCAAAACGGAGAGTGTTGTTATTGTTCTTGTTAGTGCTTTTTGCGGGGCAGCGCGACGTGAATCTCCAGGCCCAAAATAAATCGGCCTTTACCAAATGGCCAAAATGTGATTATAGTAAATTGTTTCAATGTATCCCTAAGGTCTCTTTAGCGACTAAGATGCGTCAGGTGCGTTAGGGCGACGCACACGTATGGGCGCTAAACGCCGAACTCAGACACCGGTTCGGACTGGGACCAGAATTATGTACCTTGCAAAAGACTCACAAAGAAGGAGGGCCGTAATTTCCGGGTACAAGCTTTGCCGGTTTAAAAATAGTGTAGAAGCTCAAGGAGTCTATCAAGGATCAACTATTAATCTTTTTATAAACAAGTGTTGAGGTGAGCCTCACGGAAGAATGGCCTGGTCCTCGATTTTGGTTGCTTTGCAGCTGCGGTTACAGGTGGAGTTCAGAGAACTTTTTTCCTGAATGAGCCTTCGATATGATTTGCAGAAACAGACGTCTCTAGATTTCGGCATGTAACCGACAGGGCGCAGATTTTAAAAGATCGTCAGATGGTCCGAGTCACCATATAGAGGTACGAGGAAGAGGCGATTGAGGGATTTTGAGCGTAAGGAGACCGATTTTGTGGTCGTCCGGCGTTAAGGTTCGGCAGCGGACCTTGGAAAAGTGGTCTATTTCCGCCGATTGCCGAAGTTAGCGATGTACATGGAACCAGGCATGGAAGAGAGGCGATGCTGTGACAATGATTGCTCATTCTTCGGATCAATGTAGAGGCGCCGGGTATGATTAGGAAGAAAGTGATCCGCCAGGAAGAAAGCGGATCTCGGTCGGATGAAGCCTTTGGAGATTTCAGAGTCAGCCAGTGGACAAAATTCACAGTGGAAACAGGGAACGATGTTTGTAGCAGAAAAGCAGCTTCATAAGCCCCGTAACAGATTCAGCGGCGATAGTCAAGAATCACTGGTCTGGGTTTCTGGTTGAAATCAGGTAAGAATGTAGAGCCAGGTGCCGAGGTTCAAACTAGCTCTGAACGCAAGGAGATGTTTTTGTGATTTCCTTCCGTCTCTCCTCCTTCTCTCCTTATTTTAAAACGTGTCAATGAAAATCGAACACGCTTCGATACCTAGTGGTGCTTCTATACCCAGCGGTGCTTATCAAAATCTGTGGCTCAAAGACTTGGGGCCCAGATTTACTGGAATCCCGTACTGTAGAACAAAAGCCGGTATAACAAAAACCGGTATAACAAAGACCGTAAGACTCCCCACCTAAAAGCCGCCTTTCCGCCTGGCTGCAAAAGAACGTTCTAAACTGAAATGCTCATTGGCTGCAAATGCCAGCCCACTTCGACACGAACCGTTATCTGCACCGGGAAGATGCCAAGTCCGGATTGTGCAGATTCAGCAGATATCATCTGGATTCGATTTTGAGAGGATTTTGCAGCTGTCCAAGTCTTCGAAGTGCAAATCGACTACCGTTCATGACACCCCAAATCGCCAAAATCAGGCTCTACATAAAAGAAGCACTTAAGCACGTAACAGGCCAAATAGGCGAATACAACTGGACCGATAGGAAACACGAAAAAGGAATTCAACCTTCCGATCACAAAACTCCAAAGACTCATCTGCCCTGCGAAATGAGCGGCAGTCTGCGGGTACATTCCCGGAATCTACAGGTTCAGCTATTTTCAAAAGCCTCGATAGCCAAAATACTCGATTCAGTCAGATAACGAAAACTGCCTTTTTGGACCTTTTTAACAAAACCTCGTACTCGAAGTTCGCCTGGTTGCGGTGTTTCATGTTGAGTGTTTCAAAATGCGCTGTGAGGCGCGATTTTGCAGCCACTGCTGGATTCCGAAACACTGGGCAAACGGGCACCATAACCTTTTCAAAACCCATCCTTAAAATCTACAGCCAAAACAGACGCGTCTGGTTTCAGCGGTACCCATATCGCCTTGTTTCAAACTCTGCCAGCCCCAGAATGATGTTTCAGTTGCCGATCGTCCTGCGCTGCTTCACCGCGTACATTTCCTCGTGAAACTACCTCATATATACCACTTCGAATCTTCCTTTTTAAGCAAAAATACCACCATGGACCAGGCGGTATACCAAACACATAACTCCCAGCAAATGCCCCATCCCCAGCATCCGGCAGACCAACAGCCTCTAGAAAAAAACCCAAATCAGCCCGACCACAAGTACAGATTCAATGTGCTGGATCATTACCGAATCGAAGAAATCGTGGGCCAGGGCGCCTACGGCGTGGTCTGTGCTGCCACACATAAACCCACTCAGCAGAGAGTGGCGATCAAGAAAATCGAGCCCTTTGAGCGGGAAATGCTCTGTTTGAGAACACTCCGTGAGTTGAAGCTTCTCAAGCACTTCAACCACGAAAACATCATCAGCATTTTGGCGTTGCAGCAGCCGGCGTCGTACGAGACCTTCAACGAGATCTACTTGATCCAGGAGCTCATGGAAACGGATCTTCACAAGGTGATCAGAACCCAACAGCTCCTGGATGACCATATTCAGTATTTCGCTTATCAGACTCTTCGGGCTCTCAAGGCCTTGCACTCAGCCAACGTGCTTCATAGAGACCTCAAGCCGTCCAACTTGCTTATGAACGCCAACTGCGATCTCAAAATCTGTGATTTTGGGTTGGCTCGTTCTGTCGCTTCTTCCGAAGACAACTTCGGCTTTATGACCGAATATGTGGCCACACGCTGGTATAGAGCCCCAGAAATCATGCTTACGTTTCAGGAGTACACTACGGCCATCGATGTTTGGAGTGTGGGGTGCATTTTGGCCGAAATGGTGACTGGTCGTCCTCTTTTCCCAGGCAGAGACTATCACAACCAGCTCTGGCTTATTATGGAGGTTTTGGGCACGCCCAGCTCCGAGGGCTACTACAATATCAAGTCGAAACGTGCACGTGAGTATATTCGACTGCTTCCCTTTTGCAAGAAGATACCGTTCACCGAGATATTCTCCCAGGCGCCCGACGTGAATCCGTTGTTGATCGACTTAATCGAACAGCTTCTTGTTTTCAACCCAGCCAAGCGTATCACGGTTGAAAACGCTCTAGCGCACCCTTATCTTGACATATACCACGATCCAGAGGACGAGCCATGCAGCGAGCCAATTCCGGACAATTTGTTTGACTTCAACAAGCACAAGGACCAGTTGTCCATAGCAGACTTGAAAAGGCTTCTTTATGAGGAGATCATGCAGCCGTTATAGCATATAGATATTGAGCATACGAACAACGATAAATGACAGACAAGACGTTGACCATAGGTTCTGTAAGTTTGTAGGGTACTCCTTGATTAAACAGACACTTAGGGCCCTCCATCTGAGGCAGACATTCTTGATCAAGTAAAAAGAAAAAAAACGAACAAAAGCAGAGAATAATCCGAGGAAGTGGAATAACATGCTAACTCCCAAACTCAGCCAGTTTATTTGACAATTTAGTAAGAGCAGATTGAAAAAAAAAAAAAAAAAAGCCATCAGAGGAATGTTAGAAAAGAATGTCCCCAGACCACAATACCAAATATGAATAACTATCCAGTCTTCACACCACCCAACGGCTACCACAAAGCTCAATGGCCGCCGTTAGCGTAGGCAACTTCAACAGATTTGGAAAATTACAAATGTAAACTCGCATGTATTTGTATTTTAAATTTCAGCGAGAATCTTGTAAGTTTGTGTGTTGATACTTATCGACTGCTCGATTCGATATCATACTCCCCGATCCGAAAAGAAAGATACAGCAATTTTCTCCATTGGAGCATTCATATTCATATTTTTGAATATACTTTCTCATATATTTCAGAATTACAATATAATGCACAGCGGTCACAGTTGTCAATTCTAGGGAAGTCCAATTGCAGCGTTCAACAAAAACGCCCACCAAAACTCTAGATCTACAGCATTTCAAGCTTCATTGCGGAAAATCTAAACAACACATATCCATTTCCCCAGCCTTGAAATGATGCTTTGGAGAATCCATGGTTGCGAGCCCGCGCCCTACCATCAACCTACCCATTTCCCCCGAAAAGCCAGCTCAATAGAAAAAAAAGCAAAAATACAAGAACTCACGAAAACCAAAACAGACGACCCCCAGAAACAACTCAATAACTCACTCCCCCATGCTGCCCACTAAGACAGTCGTGCACGCACCGCGTTGAAGAAAACACGCAGCATTTCCAGATCACCAAACTACTACTTCAAACCGTACCCATGAACTTCTTAGCGCTCGTGTGTATGCTAGTGGCGGCCGTCCAGGCGCATACTGTGCTCTTGCCTCCCCACGGCAAACAGTGTTTTTTTGAACATCTCAAAGTAAACGACGAGTTGTCCATCAGTTACCAGGTGGGTTCTAGAGACCCCAACAACGCTGAACAATACACCATTGACTTTTACATCATTGCGCCCAACGATAAGATGAGAGTTTCAAGAAGCAGCATTGACCACGGCGACGAGACCGTCAAGGCCGAAGTGACAGGAAGATACAAGTACTGTTTCCTGAATGAAAAATCGTCCAGAGTGGACTTGGATGTGTCTTTCAACGTGCACGGGGTGGTATACATTGACGTGAACGACCCAGAATCGGACACGTTGGACTATGCGATCCAGAAGTTGGGCGAGTTGACCAGTGATGTCAAGGCCGAGCAGAACTACTTGGTGATCAGGGAGAGAACTCATAGAAACACCGCCGAGTCCACCAACTCGCGAGTCAAGTGGTGGTCGATGTTCCAGATTGTCGTGGTGGCTGCCAACTCCTTGTTTCAGATCTACTACTTGAAGAGGTTCTTCGAGGTGAGGTCTGTCGTCTAGTTCCGTCTCTAATCGTGCATATCCGGCCCTTGGCCAGCGGCAAAGTCAAAAAGTCAATAAACGGCAAAAAGATTGATAGAATACTGCAGAACTTGGTTGCAGTGGTAATTGTGGTGTAGAGGTAGATTTGGTAGAGGGGTGATGTTAGTATGAGAGATGGGGATTGGGGAGTACGGGGCAATGAACGTCGATGGATCTAGGGATTGAATCTTGTGGATCCCATTTGCCTATCAAGGAGCGAAGTTTCCTAGGTTGAAAACTACCTTTTATTTGTGCTTTCTTCTTCTCCGTTTGCAGCCAAAAGCACAATCTGCAGCCATTAAGCACGGAAAGGGAAATATGATTGAAAAGATAAGACCTAACGAAACTCACAAATTGAATGCACAATGCTGTTTCGAAATACAGGTTTTGAAGCTTTCGAATAAAGAGAAGGAGAGAAAAGGCCAAAGCTTCAAGAAGCGGGGCTTTCTGGCATAAGAAACCTCGCCAAGGAGACAAAGAAAGACCTTGAAGAGGACTTTTGAGGTAGATTATCATAATGTAAAGCAGATAGAGGAATTATATAGCGAAGAGGAGGAGTTGAGAAGCGATATTAGGCAATCGATATCACGGAAAGCTCCAAAGGTACATTGAATGGCAGTCAGTAAACTGGCAGTATATTTTGTCGATTTCAGTAAAATACAATTAAAACGATATTCTGTTATGGATCATGTACTCTTGATCACACGACAGAAACAACCACGTAGTCACACGACACTTCCCTCTTCAAGCTAATCTATTCTTCTACGTTCAGCCTGTGCCTGATGTTTCGTATTTCCTAAAACTAGGGCTTTACTACATTGTGTATCTCACAACAATTCAACGTGTCGTTCAACCACCCAGACTCAGTTAAAATCAAACCCAATTATCATCTCCACGGCCATTTCTTCAATTTTCTCCATCTACCTTGCCTGACGAAAATGGCCATACTGATTTTGCAGCGAGGTGCATTGACGTCCAAGTCCGAAACACCGAGGTTGGCTATACTCCAAGGCGGCGAATAAACAAAATCGAGAAAACTCAACCTAGCGGCACGGCATTCGACAGAATGGCTGCGAAAATCGTCCCGCAGCTGACCAGGTAAATACAGAAACTGGCGTCTAGACCATTTTGTCAACACGGCCAACTGAGAAAGAAGAAACGTTATTGCCTTGGCGGGGCAGGCGGGGCATCCCTGTTTCTTCCGGCCCAAACCCCGACAACAAAGAACACAGAATGAGAGGAACTCAAACTATGAACGACAATTGAGTTAAGAGCAAAAATAGAAATATGCTAGGCTGGCTGGGTTACTTCTGGTCTCACTTTCCTATTCAGGTTACCCCGGATCGCCTGACTGCTGGACCTGTAGACTGAGCCCTGTCGCCTTATAGAGCCAGGCGTGACAGCTTTTCAAAATAAACGCTTCTCGGCAGAATGGACCCCGAAACAGCCGAAGGTCCATGTGCTGTTACTTCGTGAATTGGTCGAAACAGGAAACTGCTTTCGAGGCTTCGTTTGAAGAAACCGGACTCAATTGCTTCAAAGCGCTCATTACTTGTCTGCCGCCAAGGATTCGCTAATTTCGTACGGCGATGATCGAGCCGCTGTCTCAGAATCTAGGCTACATCGTAAGAGGACCCGGGAAACGGCCCGGAGTTTAAAGTTTCAGGAACCCGGAAACTCAATAAACTGATTTCACTCTTAGCGCTATCTCTGGGTGCAAAGGACCCCACCAACAAGACGGCACTGTGTGCAGGACCGAAACCACACTTGACCACCCAAACGCCAACACACATACCCCTAGTTAAAATAAACTTTCCTCTCTCCACAGCCCAACATTGAAATACGGCAACCAGGAGTGCCTAACCCATGTGCAGTCCGTCTCCAGATTCAGCGCGCCGTTAAGCACCGCTCGGCTCAATGGAACTCCTGTGTGACCCCACCATTTATTCCGAGCCCTATATAAGCAGCTGAGAAGTGCCCTTTTTTTTTCTCTTCCCCGTACCACATTCATCATGTCCAAATACTTCACAGAAGTCAAAGAATTACCCCCAGACCCTCTTTTCGGCTTAAAGGCCCGCTATGTCGCCGACAAGCGTACCGATAAGGTCGACTTGGGCATCGGTGCTTATAGAGACAATAACGGCAAGCCATGGATCTTGCCTGCTGTCAGAAAAGCCGAGAGAAAGTTGATTGACTCGGATGGCTACAACCACGAGTACCTCCTGATTTCAGGATACGAGCCATTTTTGGAGCAGAGCGCCAAGGTGATTTTGGGCGAGGACTCCCAGGCCATCCAGCAAGGGGCTGTTGTTTCCCAGCAGTCGCTTTCAGGAACAGGCGCTTTGCATTTGGCTGCCGCCTTCTTGAAGCAATTCTACGCCGGCAACCACACTATCTACTTGTCGAAACCAACTTGGGCCAACCACAACCAGATCTTCTCCTCCGTGGGCTTCAAGGTCGACTCGTATCCCTACTGGGACGCCAAGAACAAGAAATTGGACATTGACGGCTACCTCGCCACGATCAAATCGGCACCCCGTGGCTCCATCTTTGTCTTGCACGCCTGTGCCCACAATCCAACTGGTTTGGACCCCACTGCTGACGAGTGGGCTCAGATCTTGAAGACAATTGCAGACAACGACCACCTTCCCCTTTTCGATTCCGCCTACCAGGGCTTTGCCTCGGGCGATTTGAACAAGGACGCCGCCCCTATCAGAGAAGCGATCAAGTCTGGCACCATTGCCTCTCCTATTCTCATTTGCCAGTCGTTTGCTAAGAATGTGGGCATGTACGGCGAGCGTGTGGGTGCCATCCACGTCGTCTTGCCTCTCAGTGAAGACCCCGCTACTAGAGACCCATTCAAGAAAGCTGTCAAGTCGCAGTTGAACAAGTTGACGCGGTCTGAGTTCTCAAACCCCCCAGCCTACGGTGCCAAGATCGTGGCTACCATTCTTACGGACGACGAGTTGCGTAAACAGTGGCAGGAGGATCTTATCACCATGTCATCGCGTATCATTTCCATGAGGAAGGAGTTGAAGAGACAGCTAGAGGAATTGGGCACCCCAGGCACCTGGGACCACATCACCAACCAGACTGGTATGTTCTCATTCACGGGGTTGAGCCCTGACATGGTGGCCCGCTTGGAGAAGAACCACGGCGTGTACTTGGTGAGCTCCGGCAGAGCCTCTGTTGCTGGTTTGAACGAGCATAATGTTTCCAAGGTGGCCAAGGCCTTCGACGAGGTGATCAGACACTACGCCAAGTCCAAGTTGTAGTATGCACAGATATATATTAATTGAGATTCAAGAACCCCGGGTTCTTTTAGTATTACGAATAATATGGTTTTTATATGCGTGGGTAGTCAATGGCGGGTTTCTCTGACTTGCTTTGATTGATTTCAGGCGGGAGCTTTCGTGCTTGTTTGGTTTTATGAAGGTTTACTAAGATTGCAATTGGGTTACAAGAGATCGGTTCGAATCTTCAGCCTATTTGAATAATTGGCACCTGTAGACTCTGAAATTCAGAAGTGGGTCTAGTCAGGATGACGAAGAATCAATATATTCTTTGATTTTTGAATAAGAGTTTGAAACCAGATTCGTACGTCTCACTAATGTATTTTGAATATCTTCAGGCTCTATCTCAACCTTCCTTAGTTATATAACTTAAGAAGCACACAATTGGAGATCACGCAAATTACAAAATTCTTCAGCGTCACCATCAAAGAAATCTCACATTGGGGAATACCTAAATCATAAATCGTGTTCAGGCATTATAAGAATGCTCTTTAGTCCACCATGCGTCTACTCATCTGGAAGTATCATCTCACAAACCCCACCATCACAACATGGAGATGTCTTTTCTAAATAAACACAATTCATTAATATTAGAAGAATCACTTTCACTTTCGTGCAAATGATATTTTCTTCATCCATCCGGAAAGCGAAACCACCCAACTGGCAATGCTACATCTCAAGAGCACTCAGCCTACAAAAAATCCACATATATGCATGTTTTATTCTTTATTAATTACGCCGAAAAGCTTACTTTCTTCTGAAAGAGCAGCCCTCGGTCAACTTGGCCTTACCACCAGTAGGGGTACACAACACAGTGGAGCAGTTGTCACAGGTGACAGCGGTCTGTGCGTGGGAGAAGACGGTGGTAATGTTCAAGCAGCCCTGGCACTTGACGTCCATGAAGTAGGATCTCGGGCCCTGCACCAAGGTCTTCTTCTTGTGTTTCTGAGCTTCAGTAGCTGGGTTTGGGTGCAACAAGTCTTGAACTAAAACCTGGTTGTTAGTGAGCTGGTGGGGTTGGGGAGTTGGAGAGCCTTCGTTTGCTTCAAATTTTGTGGATGGAAAATTCTTCTTCAGCTTCTGATATAGGAATCGTGGAATTTCGGGGAAACGGGAAAAGGATCAGAATGACAGGGACAAGCAGGCTCGCTCGGGCTTTCAACGGCACGGCCGTGGTTCGGTGGTTTCACATACCATATTGAGTCTATTGAATGAGAAAGAGTTTTCACTGAGAAGAAGTGATAATTTTTTCAGGGCAGCAGTGTGAGAATTTGGGCTCCTATGTGCAGTCTCACGCTCACTTTGTGGTGAGGCCTTGAGCCACTGGTTTTATATGGAAAAGTGCGACTTTTAGTGTCTTGTGTGTGTGTGGGAGGAGGCGATTTTGGTGAGGATGCACGGGTGTTTATGAGTCACGTGGAACCGTGACTGTCTTTATGGACTACTTCCCGGCGTCGCTGGCGGGACGGGACGGGTGGTCAGGCAGACCTGGTTGATGAATTGCTGCTTTGGACGTGGTTTGGCTCTTGGTGGAGAGGCTAGGCAGAGTCAGGAGTCTGTGGCGCATGATTATGGCTGCGAAATGTCGAAAAGACGAAGAAGTGAGGGAGACTGGGATTTGAAAGAGTAAAGTATTTTATCAGAGAGTGACAGATGGAGAGAGCTCGTCTGATTTGGTTTGTCGAAAATGTTATTTTTCGAAGGAAAGTTCAAGGAAGGTTGAATGAATCGCAGTCAAGCTCAGCACGGTGGTCACATAAGCATAGATATACTTGGATGATGGAGGTTTGGAACCTGATTTTTGAATTTGGTTTAGGGCTTCTAGAGTACTTTTGAACTGGTTTTTGTAGCGTTCCCTGAGGCTCTATATAGCAAACATAGTATTTTGGTATTGATTTGACTATGGTCAACCAGAATTATCCAAAAGGGCGTAGATTTCAAAAGTCGACGAATCCATGATGTCTTTCTCCGAGAGGTGAGGCCAATGACTAAGTCGAAATATCATAAAAATAGTGAAAGGTAACATTTAAAGCAATGGGAGTAACAGACACTATAAACTGCCTCCTCTTGAAGCCGACACGAAGCAAATCATGAATCAGCATAACGGCAATCAAAGCACTCGATATGCCCAGTATGGAGTGCCTTTTCAAATCAGCCACGAACCCGTTACATCCTTTAATTTTTTTTTGTCTGTTGAAGCGAAGACTTACGACTTCTTTTCCCCAGGGCCAAACTAGTTCCTCTTATCTTATTTCTTGCTTCATTAAAGAAGCAAATTTTCGGTCAAAAATGCACAATTTATTAAAATTGACATCCTAAACATCACTCCCGAAATGTACTCATGGATATCATCTGTATGTCTCAGATCATGTACTCCACAACGCACCGAAAAACGACACAACACAAGCCACTTTTGTCAAGCATACAATAAAAACTCAATTTCCATCAAACAGCTTGAATATCCCCAGCTTCAATTCACTCAATTGTAAAACTCTCTCTGGTGACGCTACTTCGTCGTCTCACAAAAAACATCGATTCAATAGTAAACTAAAAGTAAAATAATATTAGCCAGTTCTCCAGACATTTCAACAACAGCCAGCTCGCCGTCCGTCAGAAGCAAAAGCCCCAAAAGGAACCAAAGCCCTGGAAATCACTTCTTCGCTGCTGCATGTACTTCGCTATCAAGCAACTATATAAGATAGGAACTATATATGAAGTATTAAGCTTTCTCAGACCTGGGACGACACAAAACAACGATTGAAAATCTATACGGCTTTACTGACTTTTGATGTTACGCAATCGGTTTGTGGTCGGTCCCAGTCTGCTGTTTCAGGTAACGCTGACTCTATGTTCTGCTGTAGCTCCTCAACCCTTCAACGGTCTTTGCACACGTTCACAACAGCCCTTTCTCAAAGTATATACATTTGTCTCTGGCTGCAAAGTCGGGGGAGGGCGAAACACTGAGGGCTGCGACAGGTCAAGTTGTGAGCAGCGAAAATCCAAAAAGCAAAAAAAATAAAAAAAATTCTGACGTTCGTAAAATGGATGCATGTAAAGAATGACTGAATTAGTCTGGCTTGCCTGCTCGTTATGGATGCGGCGGCATTGGGGCTAAAATACACGGCTCGTGGTGTAGAGCCACAGCAGATAAAACCAAGGATAAAAAAATGAAATGGCACGGTGAAGCTCAACTCCGACATCGTAAGAAACATCATCATCAATTCTTGCAATGAGGGCTGTCCCGGAGTGGTGTGGGAACGGCACAGCCGATTACTTAGAGCCACGCTTGGCTTTCCTTGGAGGGGTGACCGGTCTGTTGTTGCCGACACTGTTTGGAGGGGGATAACGTGGTCTCTTGTCTGCTGGTTTCAAGATTTGGAAAGAGCATAGTAAGCTCTCGTCGACACTCATCATAGCACCGGCATTATCAAACTCACCACAGTAGTTGGGGGCCGAAAACAAGGTCACCAACTGTCTCTTGGAGAAAAATTCGTAACCATCCTCGACAACCTGGTGGGCTCTGCATATCAAATCCATATCGTGTTTTTGGAGGAAGCGGGACACCACGTCAGGGCCGAAAGTGAAGGAAACACCACGGTCGTTCTCGGACCAGCCGGCAATGTCCTTGTCGGGATCGGACCACAACAAGTCACAGAGCAAGCCCACGTCGGGAATATCTGTGGGTCTCATGACTCTTCTGATTTGCTCCATGGAGTTCAAGTCGGGAGACAAGCCTCCGTGCATGGTGAAGATCTTCTCGTCTATGATGGCGGCGATGGGCAAGCAGTTGAAACAGTCGGTGAAGGTCTTCCACAACTTAATGTTGTACCTTCTCTTGCATTCGTCGTAAAAACCGTAAATACGGTTGATAGAGGCGCACTCGTGGTTGCCTCTCAAGATGAAGAAGTTCTCGGGGTACTTAATCTTGTACGCCAAGAGGAGACAGATGGTCTCCAAGGACTGCTTGCCTCTGTCGACATAATCGCCCAAGAAAAGGTAGTTTGCCTCTGGAGGGAAGCCGCCGTACTCAAAAAGACGCAATAGATCGTAGTACTGGCCGTGGATGTCACCACAGATTTTAATGGGTGCTTCCAATTCTAACAAAATGGGCTGTTGAATGAAGATTTCTCTGGCTTTGGTGCACAAGTAACGGATTTCGTGTTCGAGTAAAGTCACCTGCTTGCCGGGTCTGGACCCTCTGACTTCCAACAATCTGTCGACGATGGAGTCGATATCAGCTTCCTGGTGTTCAGCCATGGGAAGGGGGTTTTAAGCTGGGTTTATGTGTTTGTAAAAAGCCACCTGGACGAAACAGGGGAATATGCTGAAGGGGCGGATTTTTTTGAGGGAAGGCAAAAAAAAAAAGAAACGCTGGCTGGAAGTCGCTGGCAGCGGTTTTTTATTTCCTGGGACGGGGTCGGGGTCGATGGAAGGAATAAAAGGTGGTGTCAGCGAAATGAGAAAGAGGGCAAAAAAAAATGTGTGCTCAACCGATATTGTATAGTAAAAAAAACAAATCTGGGAAAATTGGGCAGTGTCTATTATGACAGCGCACTTTTTTCTGCCCAAGGGGTGAACGTCGCGACATTTGTTGCTACTGGCCACGTGACCTGGCGGATTTTCTTCGCCTTGTAGGCTGCTACAGAGCCCGAATTTGATGAAAGTAATATTAGATTCGTGTTCAGGAGCCCTGATTGACCCTGGGAAAAATCTTGTTCTGTTTATTTCACTCGTAATTCGTCGTTTGAACAGAGGGTTGAAGCCGCTGAGGTAGTAGTCCGGATAAGAAGGGTGCGGATAAGAAGGGTGCATCATCGCCAATTTCGCCTTGTGTCGGCCAACCGCTTTCGACAAGCATCCAAGACACTACCATTGCCCGTCATATTTCTCGAAAGTCTCCTTCTCCGAGCTCAAAAGCCCTTGAAAATTCACTTTTGCAGCTGATCAGCAACCGAGGATGCGAAGAACGCGCTGCGTTTTTAGGAGGAGAAAAATGTCGCAATTTGAACACCCATAGTGAAGCAAAACGATTCCAATGATCCGGGAAAATGTTCCTTTTTTGTCATGCGATTCCATCTGAAACCGACGTGATCCGTTTGCGGCCGCGCGACATTCACGACATTGCTTCCTGGGCAAATGCATTTCTTGACTCACCCAGTCACGTGCCATACATACCGTGAATGGCCATACTTAAGTCGAATGGGTTCACTTTGAAGCAAACAATAGAAGATTCCCTTTCCGATCATTTTTCAGTATTTGGCTTATGAATCCCCGGACGTGCCGTGCTGAGACAATAGCAAGCTCTGTACGAATGCCAAAGACCCAGAGGGCTAGGCCATCGATGGAACCTAAAAAATTGTAAGAATTCGGGATCATTGTAGATGAATGCATTATGATAAATGAGAATTCTGCACTCAGAAAGTTTTTGACAATTGGTTTACTGTCGGTGTTTGGCAGGTTTTGTGCTTTACTCTGGTGACATTGACAATGTTTCGACTGACCATTTCACTATCCTACCTCTTCAATAGACCTTGTGGTATTCATGAAGATAGCAATTGACTGGAAGCTATTGATATAACTCATTGCAATTCAACAAGGGCTGGAATGATTGGAGCGAAGAAGTTGAATCACTTCATTGACTATTCACAATTTGAGCTCTCAAACTCAAGGGCTATTGAATGCGGCCAAAGCTCGGAGACCAAATAAAGAAAGTTCACTAGAAATCTCATAAGGTTCCATTTCAATTTATTCAATGGCTGTCTAGAAATCCAGGCACTGCATATTCAACCGAGCCTTTTGGTAGAAGCTCGCAATATCAAGATCGCATCCGTACCTCAAAGTTCAAGTCTTATCTATGAGCCAACCACCATTTCCCAACGAGTACACTAAGAGACTTGTAGGGGCTTCTGATGGAAAAGCATGCGTGGTATGCTATAAGCCCACCAGTGTTGTGCTCCTATCTGAAAACAAAGTTGATTTTTTTTATATCTGTGGATCCCACTTGAAGGACACTTCCTTTGCATCGCCAGTTCATCCTGAGAAATACAACCAGTTGCTCGAGCAGCGACTGAGCCAGGAGAAGGCTCTTGTTCAAGCACGCGAGAAAGTGGAGCTCAATAAGCCGTATGCATGGGATAAGCTCGTCAGCTGGGGCAAGAAAGACAAAAAGGACGACAAGGAAAAGGACGACAAAGAGACAGACAAGCCCGCCAAAGAGACGTATGAATCGATGGTGGAAAAACACGAGCAAGCAAAGAAAGATCTTGCCGAGACCAACGACGCAATTGCAACGTTTGACTTCAAGAAGTTCAAGTTGGACAAGAACATGTACAAAACCCGAGTGAACGGCCATATCCAAGCGAAAGTCCGGTCTGCCCGGCAGAAGGAGATGCAGAATCCGTCTTTCTTCCCGTCAGTGCCCAGCGCAGCTCCACAGAAACCCTGATGGTTACATTCCTCCGTAATTCATGGCCTTTTCGTCAAACCAGTTCTGCCAGTCCAGAAGCTTGTTTTTGAGAGCAGAGCCGCCAAGAAACTCCATGTTACCCTCCAAAACCTCAAACTTGAAAGGTCTGCTTCCCACAAGCGACTTCCAGAACTCTCTGGTCGACTCTTCTTTGGAGAAGCCCTCCTCCTCTTCATCATTGTCAATTCCAGAACCTCCACGAGCCAGGCCCTTAGCATGGAGTTCCTCCTGAACGAGTTTGGACACCTCCTGTTCAACCAAGCTCTTGACTTTGAACACCGGCTTGGTGTCAAACAAGTCCTGCTTGTTTATAGCGAATAGATAGTCGACACCCATGGGTGTTTTCTCAGTAATGCTCAACAAGTCGTACAAGAGCTTGGCGATTGCAGCGATCTTGTCCTGGTTGAGACTGGCGCTGGACGAGTCAATGACGAAAATCACGCCTTTGACGTTCTTTACCGTGACATCCTCGGTGATCAACTTACGTAAAAGCTGAGAGTACTTCAAGTGGCCTGGCCAGTCGATGAACTGGTATTCTTTCAGAATGTCCGGGTTACTGAACGGAATGGCAATTTTTCCGTAGTTCGCCTCTAACGAAGATACCGTGCTGATGGGCTGGATCCCCTGCAATTTATAGAAAATTGACGTCTTTCCAGCTCCATTGGCTCCCACTATCAAGAAGGTGGGTTTTCTGTAGGGCGAATTTTTGTTTCCCACAGCCACTTTTTTTCCTTGAAGACTGAAAACGACAAGTAAAATAGCAAGCCCGAGAACGGCTGTGGCGAGTATGAGCTGTACTGAATCCATGGTGGTTGGTGAGTTTCTGGTTGAGTTATCTACTGCGAAGACGTATCTACACCGGTACACCATTTTGCAACCACTCTGGGGGGCACCGAGATGAGCAGTTTTGGAGGGAGATTAGATGTTTAGAATATTGGGGCCGTTTTGGGTGGTGCTTATTGGCAGAAGGTGTTAATTTCAGGCTACTTGGACGGGGGTGACGTTGGAGTCGGGGTAATAGTGTGTTCACCTCAGCGACAAAGATAAATAATCGAACATTGTGGTGAGGGAAAGTGTATTGAGTAATGTTTTATTTTGTAGTTCTGATAAAAAAGATAGTGCTTTTATTGGGACGGTTTTTTTCTGTGGGAGGGCCGCCCTTCCATGAACAAGTACAAACTAGACATTTTGCTAACCAACGAGCATCTATACGAGAACCTTGAACTGACGCCGAGGAGAAAAGATTAGCGGAACTCTTTGAGGGACGAAACCACTGAGGGTTTCTTGCATCGGTAGAAGACTTGTGACTTGAAGCTCTGTGATCAAATGCCATTTGATTGTTGTAGCTTTTGATAATCATGGCAAAAACCTGCTTAGTCAATTCTCCTGGGGCTAGTCCTCCTCTACGACTTTTCATGTGTCGAGAGATCGCCTCTAAGCCATATTTCCAACACTCATCTATCCAATTAAACAAGCCGTCCCAAAGCAGCCAAATGCTCATGTAGTTTCTTTACCTTAAACTTATTTCGAAGTAGCCGACTGTAGAGACACTATCGATCAACACTATCGATCAACACTACCAATCAACACTATCTATCAACTTAGCCAACTCCCTGAACATCCTTTTGTTGCCAATTAAAGAAACCTCCTGATCACCAATCCATCTCCATCTCTCACCCAACAGTCTACACTCATTCAAAGCCCCGGTCTATCTTCAATATATACTCTAGCTAGCTGCCTAGGCAACTATCGTGCGGCCGTACTCACGGGCCTTTTGCATCAACAACTGGTCAACAAGCACCAATGCAGCCATGGCCTCCACGATCGGCACCGCTCTGGGCGTCACCGAAGGGTCGTGTCTGCCCTTGGCAGCCAACACACCATCCTTGCCCTCGTAAGTGGCCGTGGGCTGTTCCTGGGAAATCGTGGCAGCCGACTTGAAGGCCACTGAGAAGTAGATGTTCTCACCGTTGGAGATACCGCCCTGGACACCGCCAGAGTTGTTCGTTTTCGTTCTCAAGCGCTGCGAGTCGCCGCAGAAATGGAAAGCGTCGTTGTGGGCCAGGCCAGGAATCTTGGTGCCCTCGAAACCAGAGCCAAACTCGAAACCCTTGGTCGCTGGCAACGACATCATGGCGTGGGCCAAAGTGGCCTCCAACTTGTCGAAACAAGGCTCGCCCAAGCCAATAGGGCAGTTTCTGATCACACAGGTGACCACACCGCCGATCGAATCCTTGGCGTCTCTGTACTTCTCGATGACCTTGACCATTTCCTCTCTGACGGAGGCGTCGGGGCACCTCACGGGACCCACGTCGTCCACCTGCTCCCTAGTAATAGTATTGAGCAAATTCTGGAACTTCTCGTCCTGGGGGTTTCTGTCCATGGCCACTTGACCAATGGAGCTCACGAAAGCGACAATCTCCACGTTGTTAGCCTTGGCCAAAATCTTCTCGGCAATGGCACCGGCAGCAACACGTCCGATCGTCTCTCTGGCACTGGAACGGCCACCGCCCGAAGCCAGCTTCACTCCGTATTTCTGGATGTATGTGTAATCAGCATGCGATGGTCTGGGGTACAAGTCCATCTCCAGGTAGTCGTGGGGTCTGTGATCCTCGTTTTGCACCAACATGCCGATAGGCGTGCCCAAGGTTTTCCCGTACTCGGTACCCGACTGGATGTGGACCTGGTCCTTTTCGTTTCTGGGTGTGGAGAGCTTCAGCTGTCCTGGTCTTCTTCGACTAAGCTGGGGCTGAATGTCTGCCTCGGTAAGTTCCATACCGGGAGGGCAGCCGTCAACAATGCAGCCGACCGACTTGCAGTGAGATTCACCGTAGGTGGTGACTCTGAAGATATTTCCGAAGGTGGACATGGTGGAGGTGAAGTGGAGGAAAAGTTGCACCTTATTTTTTCGCATCCATATCGCGCTGAGTCACCGGGAGAGTGGGTGGTGTGAATTTTATTCTATGGTTGACATTATTGCGTTTGTTTTGAGTTGTGCTGGTTGGTTTTGCTTCGGCTTCTTTTGTGATGTTACTTATTAGATTCTTTTTCTTTTCTTGTTTGCTTTGGGTTTGTGGTGCTGGTCTGGCTGCAAATGTGTCATGATGCATGGCGTGATAATGTCGACGAGGCAGTAAATGTGAGAGAATTCTCTTTGGGCAGCGATGTTTGGTCAAGGCTGGGCTGGGCTTGCTTGTACAAGGGATTCTATTTGGAGTGAGTGCCTTGGCTCAATGAATTATGTTTAATTACTCAAGGTATTGTGAGAAGAGACCAGAAAATAGAGTGTGCCTGAAGAGCAGAGATACAAAGGTGTTTTAGTCTTCTGTCGTATTACCTGGTATCTGGTATTCAGGGTATTGGCTGCAAACGGGCTTCATCAGTAGTTCAGTGCTCTCAAGTTACTGGGCTCCAAGTACAGAGAGGAGTGCAATTCTTTAACACTGAATTTCCAACTCATCAATACAGCTTATTTACGTCCTCTCAATTGATAACATCAGCATCAGAAAGATCACTCACTTGGTTTAGCAGGACTGAGTATTCTGTGGAAGAAGCAACCCAATGCGATGGTAATACCATCCTGGGACATATTTAGTTAATAGGGAACAAAAAGGAAAGATTTCATGTCTTTCTTGACAAAACACTCTCGCCTGCCATATGTGAAATTATCTAGAGAGCTCCGCTAGGCGGTATCTTGCTCAGTGTTAAGCGTTCTCTGAATCACGACAGGTGAGTGACTCGCTTTTCTTTCTGAAAAATTAGCGATGACCACCTTTATCCTTACACCCAACATCAAACTGAGAAACTTTCCTCCTAAGATAACGTATTTATAGTTATCCTCGCCTTCCATCTGTTCACTAATCTCCACGTAAACCCTCTGACTCGCATTGAGCAGCCCCAGTACCACGAATCGTTTCAAAATCACAGATTCTCCATACCCCGTAACAAAAATTATCAATTTCTACGATTATGCTATTTTTCGTATTCATACCAAGTACACAATTTGGAGCAACATCTCTAATACAGCTAATTAATGCGAATTTGCATCCACTTCTACTAGCCAAGAGGAGAGCACCTCCAAAGCATCTAATCAAAAATGCTAAAAAAATAAAATTCCGACACTCTGATTTGATTGAAACATAATCATATTATCTTGCTTCCTGATTTCTTCTTCTATCTTCTTCAAAATCTCCCGCTAAATCAAACCTCTTCAACAATGTACCCTGGTCTCACGACAACATTCCATGCAACCGTCCGCCTGAAACGGCTTCACCAATGAAAAGCCAATCTCAAGCAAATTCCTGCCCTCAACAACAGCGTCCACATTGTCCTGCCCCATCTTCTCGCTGACCATGTCATGTAATCATCCGGATTGGGAAAAACGTAAACACCACTAAAACTGGGGCATACCACAAGGCTTGAATGAGAGATGGCCTTCAAACTACCACGATGCTTCTTTGGGCATTAGCGTTTGTGATTGCGCCGTGCTGGGCGCTGTGGGCCTCCTACTACTCGTTTCAGGACGGCAAGGTGTTCATGAGGTTGAAGAATGACGACATCGTCCCATTGAACTTCTCCATCACGGGTTTCGACAATCTCGACAAGTATCTGGGATATTCTCAGGGAGATGTGGACTTGGCCAATGGCCAGAGTATTTCTCCAATTACACTGCTGCCGGCAAACTCAACGGTGTTTCTACATCATGGCACGTTGTATGCCTTTAAGGCTCTGGACCAGGAAAGCGACTATGACGTCTGTGGGGATGGAATCTTCCTGCTTTTGGCCTACGATGAAAACAAGAACGAGTGGGCTCCGGCCACCGACAATATGACCTTCAGCGATGTCTCTGACGTCTCATACTATGAGGGTTCCTCCATCTTGACCAATCCAGACTCAAACAGCATCTACATCTACGGAGGCAGATGCTCGTCTAGTGGAGTGGCGACAGACCGTCTTCTATCGTTTGATATGGACAGCTTCAGTTTTTCAAATATCACCACATCCACAAAACCACACGGATTCTATGGAGCTGCTTCTCAGTGGGCACCCAGTCCCCAGAATTCCTTGGTTGTTGGAGGCCGTTCCAACGACGGTTGGCTCAACATGTATCAATTGGCGACTTGGAACTACGCCTCTGGCTGGCTGTTCCAGGCAGTCGAGCGGAACAATTCCTTCAGTGTTAACTCCAGAATCAACCCAATTGTGTTACCGATATTCGCTCCTTTGGCAGACAACTCATCCCAAACATTCAGCAGCTCATACAGACCAGATGCAATGTTGCTTATCGGGGGAGACGATTCCAAGGGTACAGCTAAGCCAGAATGGGCTAAATTGAAGGTCGACACCAATACCTGGACATGGGAGCCCGTGGACACAGATATCAATATTGAAGACGTGCTAGGCGCTGCAGTACTCTTTGATACTTTGGTTTTGATCAGAGGCTCCGCCAGCAAAAAGAGAAGCTCGGGTTACACCGTTCTGCTCTACGACATCGGCAACAACTTCCAGCAGGTCAAGTCGCTTTCAGACAATACGCCAAACGGTGACAGTTCCGGAAACAGCTCCAACCTGACTACACAAAAAGCGCTTATCGGAACGTTGGTGCCTGTGGCAGCATTGGCTATGGCGGTCGCTATTGGCGTGTTTCTCTGGAAACGCAAGTCTTCTCGTGAACCCGAACGTGAGAGTGTAATGGACGCCTTCGACTATCAGCTCGGCCATTTCCGGACCGCCTCTGAAGTCCCAGTGAATGTACCTCCTCCTGAAGTCCATTGCCGTTTATCCACCAGCAGCGAGTCCACCCTAGAAACCGCATCGATAGATTCGTGGGTCAAAAAGAGACAGGAGTACGACTCTAAAAGGCAACGTACTGTCAGGCGACCCAGTTTCCTGGGGCTGAATGAAACGCTACAAAACATGCCTGAGGTGGACGACGAATCAGAAACGTCAGAACAGCCAGAAATGAGACAGGTTGATCTGGAGCCTATGCTTCCGGCCCGTGTGCGCCAGCTTCAGAAGAGTTTCTCCTATACGAATACGCCACCAGCACTGCCGGGGCTTCGGAAAAGCACTAGAGGCGGCTACATGGGTGTCAACGACTTACAGGGAAATGCAGACGAAGAGAGCTCGTCTTGCGACGAGGCCATGGACGTTCAGGTATTGGTGAGCTCCAAGAGGAAGAGTATTCTTCGGGTGGTGAATCCCGAGGATCAGGATGATGATGACGACGACAAAGACAACTCCATACGGCAACGCACGCCGTCAAAATGATGTAACAGTATGGGCCCGTGGGGCAATGTATAAATATTAATTTTAACAGAACGGAAGAGTAGCGGTGGATTCAGTGATGCTAGCTCATGCAATGGGAAACGGGGCAATTCGTAGAGAAGAAGCTTTGCATCAATTCTAATAGAGCAAGAGAAGACGGGCGCAATATTGAACTTTAAAATCTTGGCAGGCTCAGCGGCTAGTGGCCTGGCTACCCCTTATCGCAGCCTGGTTTAGTGCATTAGTCTCTTCAAAGAAATCCAGCACACTTCTGTATGCCACTCGTTGTGAAACGACATGGGACTAGCTCAGAGTCGTAGCCGTTCTGATGAAACATAGCAAAATTCAGAAATCACAAAACTACATCTGCAACCCTTGACAGCGCCTCAAACGTCACGGGACATAAGCGATGCTTCAAGAGTGCCTGTCAACTACGTGGCTTGCAGGCTGCAGCTCCACTAATAATTAAACCTAAACTTCGAGGCACTTCGCCAGGTTCGCTACCAAAGACGGAATGACCCAGTAATCACGAAAGCTATTCTCTTTCTATTTCTCCTTCTACCTTTCCTGCCCTTCCTGTTGGCTGCATCGCAAATTGGCCTTTTTGCATCATCCGTATGGCGGCGTAGACAGGCATATTGAAGAGCGCCTTCGCCGAACCCTTAAGCGATAGAAGGATTGCGGCATTTGAGGAACTTGAGGCGCCAGGTCAAGGTTTGTCAGGAACGCCGCAAATGCCCTGATAAGCCCGACTGAAGCTAAATGGACAAAAGAAAAGAGAAGGTTGTTCGGCGCCGCAGAGGGATTTAGATCAGGGGGTCCGTACTTATTTACCAGTGAAGTATTTTTGGAAATTCGGAGTTCTGGTTGTTCTGAGTGGGACCTTATTTGTAGTAGATGGTTACGACCGCTGGGTTGTCCATGGCCGGAACGTTTTGACTCACATAATTCATTTTTTCTATCATTTTTTCAGCCTTCTAACTGCACTCCCCATTTGGCTAGTTATTATATTTCTACACCTCAGCCTTATCAGCTCACCGGACCTGATCACCTTCAGCCGAACACAAAGCAAAAAAAAGAAAAGCTTTTTTTCAAAATCTTTAAAAGTTTTGTATCGAAAAATAATTTCCCCCCACCCCCAGATTCCTAGCCACACTTCTCAGTGCTCTGCTTATCGGCCAACCCTCACACCACCTCTACCACCACAGGACCTCGACGAAAAAGAGGCGCTACCCCAAGAAACACTTCTATCCAATTCCGCCCCAGACCGAAGAATCGACCCCTCTTCGCCTCTGCCCAACCCCTGACCCCGACATCAACACACCCTTCTGCTAGTGATCCTGCACTATCAAACCACATCTTTCTCGCCAGCTAGTCGGTTCCATACTTCCCTTTCATGCCCCAGAGCCCCAAGCCAAAAGTCAACCAATGAATGGCAACACCGCCTCGCCCGAAGGCTTCTTTAGAGAAGATGACCCCGAGGCGTCGAGGCACGAACTTTCGGATGAGCTACACCACCACATCCCCAAACATGAGTACCTGGACGGGTTCCTTCAAATGGACCAGGAGGTTCTCAGCTGGAACATGCCTGGTGCGTTCCGGACCGACATGGATGTCGACAACAGCCCGAAAATGGAAAACGGCCAGTTTGGGGACTCCGCCTCGGGACTAGGCTCCGCTATGAACGAGGACGAGTTCATGCAATTTCCGCTGACACAATTTTCAGACCAGGGTCTACTAGAAAACCCCCAACACAGGATTCCACAGAGCCAGCAGAGCCAGCAGGGTCTTTTTGAGCACGAGAACGGAGTTTCTCCATTTGCCAGAGACTCGTTCTCTGGTCTCGACAAGAACTACCCGGAATCCTTCCAGGGCTCCGTAGACCAGCAGATCGCTGGAATCAGCCCTGCTAAGGCATTTGGAAGCATGGTCGGAGACAGTCCACAGGCGCCCAGCAGCGTGGATTTCGGCCTGATGCCCAATCATACCCCAGAAGCGGAAGAACATCCCATTCGGTCTCGCCGAAACACACAGAGCCACCGAACGTCCTTTTCTGCCGTGGGCGAGTTTCTGCCCTTGACGACCACCACGTCCTTGACACCGTCGATGAATTCCATGTATCTGGCGCAGGCATCCTTTTTCTCTGCCAGCCAGTTCCGCCTGCTGTTCGACCAGCCGCCTTCGCTGAACCACAGGCCGTCATTTGATGTATATCCCCGTGGAAGAGTCTCGATAGACAGCCAGGGCTCCAGCATCAACCCGCCGTCTCGAAACCCTCGGTCCTTCTCTAGTTATATTCCTTTCATGGGCGAAAGAGATAGAGACAGAAAACTGCCTGAGTGGGGGCAGCAGCCACAGAGCAAGCACCTCATACGCAGCATATTTAAGTCGAACAACGAGCCACAGGAGGACGACCCAGCACCGTTTTTGGCAGATGTCCTAGTGAACCAGGACGAGGAGGTGGACCCTGTTGAGAACCCAGCACCCTCGAAAAAGGCGAGACGCACTCGTATGAATCTTTTCAACAGATTCAAGACTCAGCGTAATCAGGTGCTCGAGGCCCTGCCGGAGCTCGTCAAACAAGAGACCCACAGTTCGGTCGCATCTAGTGAGAGAGACGATAGCTCTCATCAGAACAGCGTGGTACAGCATTCGCTTCAGAATTCAGTCAAAACGGAGAACTCATCCAATCTGGGCAACGCACAAATGTTCGACTCACAGCAGCAGCCGCTTGCCGAGCCAGATTATGCCTCGTTGTTCGAGAACATGGGCAAGAGGCGGCGTGGAGGTATGAAGAACAAGAAGCCCACGGTGAAGCAAGAACCCGAGTCAGGCATCACGTCGTCGGTCTCGGCCACAGAAAAATCGTCCTTGAACAACGTCAACCGCCTGAGCGCCGAGCAATCTGGCGACTCTGGCCTGATGAATGACATATCCCTCTCGCAGCACTCTTCCATTTCCGAGGAAGGAGTACCCGGAGGGTCGCTGTCGTTTGCCAATGCATCAAAACGTATTCTTGGGCTGAGGCTTCTAAAGAAAAAAGCACAGCAGTCCAAAGCAGAGCAGCAGCAACAACAGCAGGCTGATCTTGTGGAGATCGACCTTCTGTCACTTGATCTTCCGCCAGACACCGAGATTATTCCGACCATCAACCCTAAAATTCGTACGAGAGGGCGGAAGGAGAACAAGGCGGCTGACTTGGTGGACCTGTCAAAGATTTTCGTATGCACCTACTGTCTGAGGAGGTTCAAACGACAGGAGCATTTGAAGAGGCACTTCCGGTCGCTCCACACGACTGAGAAGCCCTACGAGTGCCCAATGTGCCAGAAGAAGTTTAGTCGAACAGACAATCTTAACCAGCACATCAAGGTGCACAAACAAGAGGAGGAAGAGGAAAGGGCAGCGCGTGCTGCCTTAGTTATAAAAGAAGAAGACACGGAGGTCTAATATGAGAAACGCATATACGGTAACGGATTTAATTGGAGTTAAGTGGGCTGTAGAGACGGACGGGGTTGACATTGCTAGCTGATGTGAGGCTTTCAGCATATCAATAAAGAGCAATGATTTAATTTGCCAGATCATTTGATTGGAGAGGAACAGTGTAATGGATATAATGAGCTCTTTGATTCGGCGTGGGAATATATGAGTTGCATCCACTGTAATAAAAAAGTGGAACAAGGGCTACCGGGACATACTTATATTGGAATTACGGCGGGGAAATCCACCGAAGACTTTGCAAGGTAACTGTTAACTCAATAAAGCAAGGTATGTCTATGAACAGAATGACAACTTGAACCATCAGAGGTAGTCCATCAGATAACCATCCTCCAAAGCTTTGGATTTGAACCAAATCCCTTAGGACGCTCATAATAATACCAAAGAGAGAGAGGACGTCACTCTGCCCGCTCCTAAACCTCCTACGCCTTTCTGTGTACTATGTCATTTCGTACAACCCAATACCTATACAAATGTTGATTATCAACGATCACGAAACAAAACGCCAAAAAGAAAAAATCGAATTAAAACAGAAAAGTCAATGCTCCAGCACAAGCCCAAGGTCCTCGTTGAGCCGGTTGGACGTGAGTCCATCCAAGACGGCTTCTCCACGTCGTTGTTTTCTGGGACTACGTTTAGAAACACCCTTTGACGAGCCACCCACATCGGTATCGGTAAATTTCTGACAAATCCCCTTAGCCAAGTGTCTTTTGTAGCCTTCCACGCGGGTGAATTCCCGGCCACAGCTGCACTTACAATGTTTTGCAACCAAATGCGATTTGACATGACGATTAAGATCATGCTGACGAACAAAAGATTTCGAACAGTAAGAACATGCAAAAGGCCGGTCACTCAAATGGGTCTGGATATGAGAACGAACGTTGTAGCGGCGGGTGAACTTCTTGTTGCATCCTTCGTACTTGCAAGTGAAGATTTTATTTTCATCAGGACCTTCCCAATATCGATCGAGCTCGCCGGGCGGAAGCAAAGACGTCTTTTTGATGACTCGTTTGGGCGAAAGATCCTGGATGGCTTTGCGGACATCAGAGGTAGCCTTGGAGTTGGGCGAAATGATGGGACTCCATTCGAGGGTGATTTTGCTCTTGCTGGGGGTAAACGGCGTGGTGCTGTTTTTGAGCGGCGTTAGCTGCACAATTGTCTCGTTCACGTCGGTGGTGCTGTCATCGGCAGCTTCGGTTCGGTTGTATTTGAGAGGAGAAGATTTGAGCAGCCTGGGCTCGTTTCTGAACGGCAGCAGCTGGAACGGCAGCGATCTGATAACGTCTGGATCCAGGCGGTGATTGTCATTATCCAGGAAAAACTGGCCATTGCAAGCGTTTTTCTCGTAGGGGGAAGAATGAAGAGCGGGTCCTTGAGGTACCATTCTTTGAGGCGACGAATACAAACCATTCTGCGGTAGCGGTGATGCTGGCTCAGGCAGGGTGTAGTCGTTGGTACTCGTCGTCTGAACATCGGGCGGCGGGAGGTAAACGTTCATGTTCATGTTCATCTGAAGATCTAAATCGAGGTTGGGGTCAATATCGTCTTTCACAGGGCTGCTTCGCCTGGGTTGCTGCACCGGGATAGGAACATATTTGGGTTTTCTCAGCGGGCTTTCCAAAAGAGATTCAATCTCCTCAGGGTACGGCTCGCCATCTCTGGCCAGAATGTGGATGGGCTGGTTCACCGAGGGCATTTTCCGAAGATAGTCGATTGCAAAATCCTCGTCTTCCGGGTCGGGCGGAAACTTATATTGCTTCGGCGTGGCGCCCGTAACAATCAAATCGTCCTGTTTCTTGGGCTCGTCGTACTCGTCGTTTTCGTTGATTAGCATCGGTTTGCACTCTTCCAAGCCTTGAGAGAAATTAAGATCGAGGTGGTCGTTTGAAATCGGCGGTGCCTTCTTCCGGGCCAATTGCACCGGCAGAATCAGCGGAGCAGCCTCCAGCGGCGCTCGTTGGTGCCGAAGAAAATCGTTCATGCCGTTGATGGAGAGTTCTCTGTTATGGTCAGCATAGCCAAAAATGGCCGTGCCGCTGGGTTTTTTGGCATGTCTGAAGGGCGAGGTAAGATGCTGCAAAGGCGCCGGCTGAGGAGGCCCCAGCGGGACATCCAAGTCTTGGAGTGTGGTCAAAGCTTCATTGAAAAGGTTATCGAAGTTCTTATACTCCAGGAAGTACTGGCTGAACTCCTCCTCCGGTGCAGAGTCTCTGGGCTTCTGAGCGAAGCCGAGGTCGTCCCAGTAGGGATCCATGAGGTGGGAATATTAAAAGGGATGGTTTCGAGGAATTGGAGGGTATTAACTGTGGTGTTTGCAGCCAAAATTGGGTGAGAAGGGCTGAAGCGTGAGGAAGAAAAGTGGTAGGCAGGGTTGGCGAAAGAAGGCGTTAGCGGTGGTTGCTAGATCGAATATGGCTGCCTATTCGAGCTGTTTTCTCCATGGGCAGTTTTAAATCTTTAATCGTTGCAAAGTGTTTCCTCTTTGGGGTGAGATGTAAACACATCAAAACGCAAGTGATATACATATATGCCGGTGGCTGCGAAGAGGCTGACTATTCCAGGTGTTGTGGATTCTTCTGAAAAGGGAAGAGGACCCTTCTTTGCTTTGCTTCTTTCTGCCGCCCTGTTTCTTTACATGGATTTGTCGGACTTGCTGTTTGCGTTTTGCTTTTTGTGTGGGGAGGATGTGACAGAAGATGTCGGATTACCTGTCTCGGACTGTCAAGCAAGACTCTGCAGAGAACTTAAGATACAGTGATTTCCATGGGAATAGCAACGGGAATGTTCGGAAGTCAAAACGGGAATTGCGGGCTGAAGGCTTTGATGCACTTTGCCCAGGGAATTTCACATCGCAATGACAGTTGTATGGAATGAGCGGTGGGCTTGCGTTTCTGATTTGCTATTTTCAGGAGCAAAGAAAACAAGATAAGCGAATAGCTTCTCTGCTTTTCTCTACAAGTCACAATGGACCGGTAAAGGGCGGAGAGAAGTCTCTACTGAATCTGGCTGTGGCATGAGAGTTAGAGGATCATGTAGTGCAGGTGGATTTAAAAGATCGTACAGTTTTGGGTTGTGTCCACCAGACTATCTTCTCTATCATTAAAGGATGCTTTTGAATATCGACAAAGTCTGACCTCGTAATGTGCTTCGTGGTGGCTGCAAAAATGTCGCGGCTACCAATCCAACTGGACTCAATTATCTACACCAATAACCCGATTAAAGCTCCCAAAATTAAACAAAACAAGGTCAACTTTGTTTAGAGCACCTTCACCAAGTTTAAGCACGAAAGTCATCGAGTTGGCCCAAAACACTCGAGCCCTGCTGAGGCAGCAACGACATTGTCGCAGCCACATCACTACGTTATGCAACCTGGAACCAAAGAATGGGCTATTCTTACAAGAAATTCGATAATGAGCCTAAGTTTTGTGTTGAACTCAACATTTACCCCATTCACAGCAAAATCCTTATTCATACAGCCAATCAGCTAGTATGCAAATGGACTTAAACGGGCCCATTTTGAGCCCTGATTTTGATTAGGACCTTACTCCACATATCAGGCCAATACAAAGATCGTCAGACCGTAATTGCTCCTTCCTTATCAGTTTCACCGAGAGAAAGTATAAGAGACCATTCTACAACGATGCCATTGACTTCTCTACTGATCACAGTTCTCTTTGATAAATAGATTCAATACCACACTAAGCCACTCCTCTTTCCGTTCCACTCTCGATCACACGCTTGATCGGTGCTTTCTCAACTTATTCCACAACTCCTACACCACTCTCAATCTGCTTGTTCTTTGCTACTTATTCTAGTTATTCGCTTACGCAGACAACAACATCTTTCTAGGGTCCTCAATGAACTCCTTGATGAGTTTCAAGAAGGTCACAGCCTCACGACCATCCAAGACTCTGTGGTCGTAGGTCAATGCAACGTACATCATGGGTCTCGACACAATCTCACCGTTCACAGTCACGGGTCTCTGCTTAGTGCCATGCAAGCCCAAGACTGCAGTCTGGGGCAAGTTGATGATAGGGGTTCCGTAAAGGGAGCCGAAAACACCTCCGTTGGAGATGGTGAAGGTGCCGCCGGCCATGTCCTCGAGGGTCAACTTACCGTCTCTGGCTTTCTTGGACAACTTGGTGATCTCTTGCTCGACGCCCAAGATAGAAAGGGACTCGGCGTTTCTCACCACCGGCGTAACCAAACCCTTAGGAGTGGCCACAGCAACGGAAATGTCCATGTAGTCTCTGAACACCATGGTGTCGTTGTTCTCAATGGAGGCATTGACAGCTGGAATCTCCTTGGAGGCAAGGGCGGCGGCCTTGGAGAAGGCACCCATGAAACCGAATTTGATGCCGGTCTTATCCATAACTTCGTCCTTGTACAACTTTCTCATTTCCATCAACTTGGACATGTCGATCTCGTTGAAGGTGGTCAAGGAGGCGGCGGTGTTCTGGGACTCTTTAAGGCGCTCGGCGATTCTCAATCTCATTCTGTTCATCTTGACTCTCTCTTCGCTTCTAGAAAATCCACCGAAGGAGGCAGGCTCGTCCTTGGACTCCTGCTTGGTCTCCTTCTTTGGCTGCTCCTTCTTAGGCTCTTCCTTCTTAGGCTGCTCCTTCTTAGGCTCCTCCTTCTTAGGCTCAGACTTCTCCTCCTTAGCTGGCTCTTCCTTAGCAGGCTCTTCCTTCTTCTCCTCCTTCTTACCGCCCTCTGGAGCAGCACCTTCCTCGACCTTGACGATCTCTTGGCCCACCTCAACAGTGTCATCCACGCTGGCTAAAAGCTCAGTCACGGTACCGGACACGGTAGAGTTCACTTCCACATCAATCTTGTCTGTTTCAATGGTGGCAATGAGTTCATCCTGCTCCACGTAGTCACCCACCTCCTTGTTGAATGCAGACAAGGTACCTTCGGTGATGGACTCAGCCATTTCTGGGACCTTGATGGAGGTGGAGGCCAATCTCTTGAAAGTGGCCACGGGGGAAGAGAATCTGGCGTTTTGAACACCCATGGTGGTCACCTTAGTGTGCAAAGCAGAAGCCAGGGAAACTCTCAAGCCGGCCACAGCGGCAGAAGAAACCCGTTTGGAGGCGGGTATACGACGTAAACTTGATCTGAGGGATCTGGACAACATTGTTGTTAAAAACAGGGAATAATGAATAGGAGGATTTGTAAGGATTGGTTTTTTCGAGATGGTAGCAGGGCCCGCAATTATATCCAGGCTCCGAGAAGCGCCGGGTTCAGCCAATAACCTGCCGCGAAATGCCCTAGTGGGTCGCTGTTGACTGGGGAAAATTCTGAAGTCAAAATTCCGTGATTTCCGAAATTTGCTTTTTGCTAAGACTAGGTCATTTCGGCGGCTCTGGTTGGTTGATTTGTGTTTCCGGGGTGTGGGAGGCGTGTGCACAGTGATTTCACACCGTGCTCCGAGTGGCAGCCGCAAAGTGCAGTGGGCAGTCAGACACAGATTCGGCTTTGACTCCGATGACTCACGGGCTGACTCCGGCTAGACTCCGGTTTCATCTGAACTCCGGCGCCGGTTCAATTTCACAGTAGTCCAAAGACCAGAAAGCCCGACTGTATACAGGACCGGGATTACCGACGTGGGGAGGTGGATATGGGAGGGGGGGTAAAAAAAGCGATTTGTATGGCGATTGACGCGCGAAACGGAAAAAAGAAAAGCCCTACGCGGGGGTCGAACCCGCAACCTTGAGATTAAAAGTCTCACGCTCTAGCCATTGAGCTAGCAAGGCAGTTTGTAGGGGATTGGCTGGCGGGATAGATAAGAATACAGAATTATAGCGAGTTTCTAACATAAAGGTCCTGCAGATAAAGTTTCAAGAAATAAAAGAGAAGTCAAAGGATTATCGGGAGGCCCTCATCTACGTCACCGCTTTTTGGCTATTAAGGACGCTTCCCAGCATCGAGGTAGTTGGTGTGTGAATCAGGAGCCTTCTCAGAGATTGACTTGAGTGTCTACGGAAAAGTCGCGAGCTAACAGGTCCTCTCGGGTTTCAATTATTAGAGTAAACGACCTCTCAGAGAATTTCTCTGTCGAGAATTCATTTCGTAAAAAATCTGGACGTAAACTAGTGGAAGGAAGGGTACAGAAAAATCCGAGAGTTTTCAGATACTAGAGGAAATGGCATACCTGTGCGGGCTGAGAAACTATAAATTAGTATGATAAGAGAGCCACGTGCAACCATACTAACATGAAGGTAGACATGGCAACTTCCTCGGACTCTTCCCTAGGATCTCCTGGAAATATGGTTCTGCCTTACCGTAGCCTCTCAAGCTGTGTGCTTTATAAAGTCAGGACTGTCTCAGATCGAGGAAAGGTGAATTGACCTGAGACCCGAGGTAGGAAAATACGGTAGCTTTTCAAGCTTCTTTCTACAAAATATTCCGTTTACGACCCTTGTGAGCGAGATTGGCCAAGTACAATCTCGTTCTAGAGGCTTGGCTGGTAAGTCGATATTTTCGTCATAGAAAAGAATGTGAGGCCCACGGGTGCTTGTGTATTCAAGGGGCGACAATTGCCAGCGGGCTTTACTGGTTGTTTTTATGGACGTTTGTTTGTTGATGCCAGCAATGCAAGTGTACCCAACTAGCAGAAAGGACCACCGGTTGCACGGAGTAAACAAAGAAACGAGAATACAATCAGGGTAGTCTAATGAAAAGAAGCAAGCAAAAGTGGGTCCAAGGCATCCTATAAACGTAAAACTCGTTGTCAATCTTCAGATGTCGTATTCTCGCTTATCCAATGAACAGTTTCTACATATCAGGGGCTGTTTTACGTTGTCTGGTGATCCTCTCAAAAGCAAAGGCCCAACATCGAAAATCGTGCTTTCACAGACAAAGCGGCTTCCAAGCTCTTAACCAGCTATATGGCTTGACACATAAACTGCCATTGAGGAAAACGCCTGAAGTCGTGGTTGGCTAGACACTACACAAATCTCCTAGCAGTACAAATACCCGGCAATCGCATCACTGGTAGTCACTTTGCTAATCTGTGGCTTCGACAAGTTTGAGGTTCGTTCTAGATCAGAAGAGGGCCATATAAGGGGCGGTAATTGAGGTAACAGCAATACGATAGCCAGCACGTTATATCGCATTGTGTCAATGCCCTCACTACTTACTAAATAGAGAGCTGGACATTTGGATCTCTGAGGGAGTATATCGAGCCCTGACCTGGTTATTTTGTACGGTGTCAACCTGAAGCATTTGCTGGCTTGATGTGTTGACAAAAGAAGTAACCATCTTCCTTTTATCGATTTAAACTTCCATGCTCACTCCACTCAAAAACGCTCTAGACTTCATTATATTCTCAAGCTAGAGTGAAACCATATCAGCTCCAAATGCCTGGCGTTTATCTCAACATATAATCCCAAGGTAGTTTTTGCAAAATTCCTATTTCTTTTTCATATTTGCGGGTATTAACTCTGTAACTAAGCCTTTTTCAAATGTTTGGATGAAACCACACACTCTTGCCATCTGCTAACTCAATAGTAAAAATCATTCCAACCTAATCAAAACAAAATCTTCAAGCCCAAAACCCTTCTTTCCTTCTCTAAAAGCATCCCTTCTTAAATCCGTGATCCCCAGATCCTCTCCACAATCCAGCGCTGCACCAGCCGCTCAACCTTTGTTTACCTTTACCCAAATCGGGCACTCATCATCCCACCTGTCAAGCCAGCTCCTCCTTCAAGCTACAACCAGCATGATGCCGATACGGCCCTATGGCGGCGAAGAAACAAGAGTAGTCAGCGACTTGTCTCGTTTCGAATACGGAAAACCAGAGCCTCGCAAACGCTCCAGAAACACAACGCCTACTTCACTTCCTAGTGACTCAGAGACCCTGGAGGCTCCAGTCACCACCGATTTCTACGAACACTACGCCACGCTGCTGGTCAGTGAAGAGCCCATAAGGCAGTTTGCGCCTTATCCACCGTCTATCGTGGAAAATTTACCGTACAACACGCCCCATAGGCTTCATAATCCACAGCCACCGCTGCCGAAGTATCAGCCTTATCAAAACAGGCAGGGGCCAATGGAGCATCTTCAGCAGTTTAAAATGAGGGAGCAGGTGCCTGTTCCACCACCGAAGGACTCACCTGCTCAGGACAGTTATAAGCCAGAAGCAACTTTTCATGACTGGAAAGACGAGGATAGTCTTCCCCCAATGAAGGATTCTCGAGACTACATGAAGCAGCGGGACAGCCAGGCGACAGTTGTGCCTGACGCAGAAAGACAGAATCCCCAGAATGCTCAGGCTCCTGAGAATAATCTTCTTGAGAGAGTCATGAACAGACCAGTGCTCACATTCGGACCCAAAGAAGTCGATCCGTTCGACCCACAGAGCCGAAATTTTCATTTCACCGCCAGCAACGTCATTGACTTTTTTGAAGTCATTTTCGGTGTCGTCATCATCGCTCTAGCAAGCACGCTAGGCTCTCAAGATAGCAGGATATCCATAGGCATCTACCGCTACTTCATTGCCGTGGGAGTGATCACCTTGGTGGTCTCACTTCTCTTTATTGGAAAAGCAATCAACTTTGACCGGCGCAATGGCGTATTCTACTGCCTCTTGGCTTGTGTGTTGACTGGCGTCTCTCTCATTTTGTCCATCACCAGCGTGGCTACCAACAACAACTGTGAGACTGAAAGCATCTGCCAGATGAGAAAGGCTTTGGCGACGTTTTCCATTCTTTCTTTCTTCCTTTGGCTCTGCATGCTCGTGATGTTCTTCACCACGTTATACATCTCCAAGATGAACTTGCTTGAGGACGTCAACTTCGATTACAGCAAACGGGGAACAAGCCAGCCTCAGTCGAGAGTGCCTTCCCAAGGTGCTCTTCCGCAATACTTCCTCGACGAAAAGGGTGATATGTATCCGCTTGAGAACCATGACACTCGGGGAAAAAAGAAGATTGTGGTTTACGCTTGAGGAAATGCAGCTATTGCCGGAGAATAAAGAAAAGAGAGCCGAGTGTGGTCTTTCAACTTGAGAGTTCTGTCTTTCATGCCCAAAAGCTCTGCAGTTACTGACGTACAGCGTTGCATCTATCACCATCTGCCAAGAACCAAAAGTCAATTATCATGAGTTACAAAGAAGCTATAATACCAATGACTTGCTACGATCGTCGCAGCCATTGGGCGGAGTGCCCCCGAGCCCACAGGCTTTCTTTGAACCTATCACTAATCAACAACAAAAGCAAGACGGTAAACAACTTGCGGCCTCAGTCCACACATATTTATATTAGATCAGGTGAACTTGAACCAAATGATTCATGATTTCAAAAGTACCCTTTGAGCCACGCATTTGCAGCCACTCGCATCAATCACTAACTTGCACAAGATGCTCTTCTTCCTATTCTTTCATTTTTTTCTTGTCAAGGGTCTCTTGGTGCCTCAAAGGTTTGACTCCTTTTCAGGGTCATCGGCGTTGGCATTACAAGACGGTTATATCAACTTCCTCCCTCCAGCCTTTTTGGTCAAAGACGACGAGATCTCCATACTCTCCTTGGCCCGCTTTCAGAATCCAGCCAAAGCTGCCTTCCACCAATTCACCCTCATTTCCAAAATCAACGAAACAGCGGCTAAATTGTATGCTTCGCCTGCGATAGTGGACTCCGATGAAGACCTACACTATGAGAGTGAGTTCATGGAACGTGTGGCTGCGAAATTCGTGGAATTCTTACATTCCAAAGTCGGGGGCAGCTTGGAGCAATTGCTGGAGAATTTACAATGCCAACGAAATCCTAGGGTTCCGGAGGAAATGCTTTGTTTTGAGCCTCTAGAGAGAAGTAAAAGAGAGGAACCTCATGAACCTCAAGTGTCTGCTCAATTATTGCACCAGGTGTTCCAAAAAGTCAAGCTGGCCACGGAAAACATCAGCGATAATGTGGACTTCTTTGCAGACGACCCAAAAGAGTTTTTCGTCAATATGGACGAAAAGCTTGATGATAAGTTGGCAGAATTCGCAAATAAGTGGGAAGAAGCCAGTTTCCAGTATTCAAGCGAGCCAGTAGTGGGTTATGAAAACAACAATGAAATCACAGAAGCGACTTGCGAAGAGGCTGAAGAGGTTGACAGTGGTTACAGTGGATTTCGTGGCCTACAGATAGACAAGCGGCGATGTCTATAGGATTCTTTTTCTAAGTAGATTGAATATTTCATGTCTTGTGAAAGTGGTCACTTTTGGGGCCGTATAGATACAGATCGACTCGCCCTTTGCACATTGCTAGGGTAGACAAGCCGACAATGGGGTCATGCATTTCTCGTTTATGGTGGGTTCATACGCCGAACTTAGATGTAGCTCGGACTGTATTGGTTCTGGCGGGAGCTGTTGCCATAGTAGCCTCTGTAGGGAACCTCCTCATTGGCTTGGTTGTGGCTGTATTGTGTCTGGAACCCCGTGTAGGCATTGGTGGAATCGCCCACAATCGTGGAGGCTGGCTGCTGTGCTTCCGCAGAGTCCACACTCAAAGAATTCTTGGAGAAGCTCTCGGATTCAAAAAGGTTGCTGTTGCCCTTTTTAGTTTGACTGGAGTCATCATCGTAAACAGACTCATCTTCATAAACTGGTTTTCCACCGTTCTCGTGTCCCTTCATGGCACTAGCACCCAAGGCCACCAATTCAATATCATCTGGGTCCGAAGAGTTTTGCTGAGCGCCCTTGTGGTGAATACGAGGCAAGAATGAGACTCTGTCATCCTTCATTGGCTGGTACCTCGTGTCAGGGTTCTTGTAGACCAAGGCAAGGACACAGGTGATAATCGTGAAAAGCAACAAGAACAAGGCAAACACCGCATTCAAGACGAAGTAAACCACGGCCATAACCGAGGCAACAACCTGAGGCTGTCCGAAAATGTAGGAAAAGAACATGAAAAACAAGGCGTTGATGGTGTTGATGACGGTGATGGTGATATTGAAGATGTTTGTTCTCTTGTCCATGAATGGTCTGATCCAGCACACAAGCACACAGTAAATGAGCTCAATAGCGAAAATGATCACGGACTGCGCTCTACCTTGCTTCTGCAAGACGGCAACAAACAAACACTTAAGGAAGGTGTAGATCATGGAGGTAACAACGAACCAGTAGCAATCGGCCCTAAACTGAACATAGACAAAGCCAAACTTGTTCAAAAACTTGGAGTCACCAAACAAAAGGTAGGCAGGATTCTTGTGAACTCTGACGGAACGCCTTCCGAATTCAATCACTCGGACAGCGGAATAAGCAAGAAGAACAATTGTCATGAGGAACAAAAAGGCAGCCACCACAACATAACCAGCAGAGTCATGAGCAGTGAACTGCCACAAGCACATGACACAAACTTGAGGAAACGCAATAAGGTAAAGTCTGTATAAGGCTCCCTTGATGATGCTGGACCACTGCAGTCTGTATTCGTTAAACTTACCCTCATGCATGATCTTGGAACGGATACAGATCTCGATGACAGCCTTGAAAAACATCATACAAGCAACAAGGACGAACGCAAAGAAGAAAAGGAAAATGATGGCGGTCATGAACAAATCGGTGATCTCAATGCCTGCCAAGTAGGAAACTCTCTGGATGCCTCTCAAAATCAAAGTCTTGGATCCAAGGTTGGGGTCCTTCTCGTTAGTGGTGTACAAGGTGGTATTCAAGTTGTCGGACAAGCCAAATTTGTCAGAGTCCACAGAAACGGAGAGACGCTTGTGCAAGCGCATGCTGTTGACCAAGTGGTTGTCGTACATCGTGGTTGTGAGGTAATCAAGAGATCTCTTCACCTTTTGCACAGAAACAGACAAGTAAGATTTGCCCAAGACATCTGTTGGCGTGCCACCAGTGGCCTGTAAGTACCAGTTAGCAATGTCTTGGATAAAGCCGGCTCGAATGATTCCAAGGGACCACATGAAGTTTTGGGCCCAAGCAGCCGCGATCGGAGGGACTTTAGCCACGGCTTCCATAGACGTGATGGCTAAACTCTGGAAGTAGACGAACAAGGACATGGAGTTGGAGGCGATGTGCGCAGCTGTATTGGAGTTACCCATCACCGAGACCACACCCGAAGTGATAAGCCCTAGACCGGCGATAGCCGCAATAGGCCAGGCTGCGTACTTAGTCTGAACGGTTTTTCCGTTGGAAACCACGGCTTCCACACAAGCCAAGGCTTCGTCTGTCTCATCCTGGTAAAGAGCAATTCTCACTCTGGCGTCGATATCGGGAATAGTGAACGCCACGCCTGGAATTTGATTCGTGATATCTTGAGAGAGCTTCAGATCAATATTGAAATCCAAGTGGCCCAGCATAAGCGGGCAGACTGAGCCATATTGGGCGTAGTCACACAAGGAGATATTCTGACTCACGACCTTCAAACCGTACACGATCAACTCCACGTTGATGGTCACATTACTGTTGATGTTGGAGATAGCCACCACGTTGGCCACAACAGAATGATTCAGCTGGAAATAGGTCACGTCCAAGTAGGAAGCCAGGATCTGGGAGTTATCCATACACGTCAAAAGGGAGGACGCCTGAAGCTTGCCCAGCGCTGCCACATAGGCAAAGAACACATACACCACCAGAAGAAACAGAAACCTCATGGTGGACCGGCAGCCAGGATGGTGTTATGAGTAGTAGTAGTTGGTGATAAAAATAGGCACTTTTCTCTGCTATCTGGGGTGGATCAGGCATGTATGCAGGACGGCTGTGTAAGCAACCAGTCTGGGGCATCACCGGAGGGGCCGGGGCGAGGAGGGAGCAAAGAAGAAAAATTGAAAAACTCCACAAATCGGATTTATACATCCTTGAAGCGAGCCGATCTACTCTTTTTTTTCTTTAAGATTGACCCGGAAGCCTGCTTTTCCTCTGGCGCTTTGGTCGCGGATTGGCGGTTTTTTTCGGCCTCCCACTTGTTCTGTCTTCGCTACCTCGCCCCAATATGGTCTCTGGCAGCCGCGCTAGGCGCCACTTTTTTCTTTGTTTAGAGCCAGATCCAGGCCAAGCCACTTGGCAGACCGGGAATTGAAAGGGGGCGCGGTGTGTGCTGGGCTTGGTTTGCTCAAAATGAAGGGTGAAATGGGAATTTATTTTTTAGCTCGGAAAATACAAAGAGATCGGCGCTTTTGGGGAGTTTTGTCGATGAGTTGGTGGGTGGCTGGTGATGATGGTTGATTTTGCACCCGTCTGCGACACGATTTTTTTTTTTTCGCATTTCTCGTTCTCAATGCTGTTTTCTGGGGGGACTTTGCCGTGAATAATATTCTCGAAAACAAGAAAAAACCATTGTGGAAAACACCCTTTTGGAGTAGTCTTGTTTGTTACAAGAAAAAAAGTACACATGAAGGAGTCCTGTCCTACGTGACATCTCCGCAGAGGTTTCTTGATCTGAGCCTTCAGACTCTTACTACTGAAAAGTCGTTGATGTCGAAGATCGCTCACAACTTTTTTTTCTTTTTTTGGCTATTAGGTTTTTCAAAGTTTATTTGCCGATTTCGACTAACGTAGCCCCTGAGAGAAAAGCAATTCACGCCGGACCGTGACCCCACTAAACCCTTTAGTTATTTTGAAGCAATTGCTACGTCGGCTTTGCTTTCAACGTCTGCCGTTTAAAACTCTTTGCTACCCAATTTGCTATATAAAAATTGAAATTAAAACGTATTTTCGCTTTGGGGTTATTGCTGCTTCGTAATTGCTCCTATCTTAGTCCGCGTTGATGTACAGCTACTAATATCTGTTGGAGATACTACTTCTCTGCGTTCGTTCAAATAATTGCTATATGCACTTGCTAATTCAAAAACGTTATTTTTAAATCCGCTTAGTACGGAATACCATTGGTAAGACGCTGGAACTCGTCATATCCGGTGGTGTAGAAACTCTCGTAGGACTTCTTGATCAAGCCCTTGAAGAATAAAGCGGCCTCCTTCTCGCTCTTGCCTGGCGCAAATCTCTTTCTCAACTTCTTGATTGTTGTGTCCTTGAAACAAGGCAATCCACTCTCCAACATCGGGTTCACACACCGAACAATCGTCTCCATATATGGTCTACAAGCGAGATAGCCCTTGATACAGAGCTCCTCGAACCACTTGTAAGACTGGGTCTGGTCGTTTCCTCCAAGAACCATCACCATCTCCTTGGTCAATTTGAACGGAGACACCTCGAACTTCACTCCTCCAGGCACAATGTCGAAGCAGAATCCAAAATCAATGTGCAACACATGGCCCTCTCCATCGTACATGATGTTACCGTTGTGTCTATCCTTGAACTGAAGCAAGTAGGAGATGATCGAGTAGGCTGCCAACGATCTGATCAAATTGTTTCTGGCCTTCTGGAATTCAATAGACGTTTCGGGCCCGAACTTGGTAATGAAGTACTGGTACAATCCGTTCACCGCCTCTCTTCCAAGCATGTCTCTACTTGTAGAATTGGGCAAAACGTCAATCACACCACATCCAGGTGCCGTCGCTGTCACACGGTATGGGAAAACATAAAGGTCCAATCCACTGGCCAACCAAATCGAACGGAACACAGAAATCAACTGCAACGCCAACACATCTTGTCTGCAATCGTCACCAACCTTGAAAATGGCACTCTGCCACTTTTCAATTGGCACCTTGATAGTGTGGCCATGCTCATCGACATCGTCAACTTCTTTCTTGATCTTGAATGTGGCCATGAAGGGCGCTTTGGCGTGTGACTGTAATGGTTTACCTGACTTTCTGTTGATATCAACCAAAACACCATCGGGGTTACTGGGCAAGTAGACATCGGGCTGCAAATCAATCTTGGCCATCTCCTCGTCAATCTTGACCTTCTTCTCGGCCTTGGACTTCTTGATGTATGGCTTCAATTTACCGGAGATCGAGGTGACCTCGTTGAAAAAGCCAAACTCCTTCTTGTAGAACTCCATATCCTCGTCATCCAAGCTTTCTAACATCAACTGTTGACAGTCATCCAAAACTGGCTTCAATGAGTCAGGCTCGGTAGCATCTTCATCCTTGTAGCTGTTAGCCAACATGTTCCAGATGATCTGGTGGGCAAACAATTGTGATACTCTGGCAGTTTCCACAATGAATCTCTTGACATAGCCCTTTGCGTCATAACGAAGAGATTGCACAATCTGAGGCACGTAGAAGAAAGTCAAGTTCACATCGTGGTGCTCAAGCGATCTCATAGTGTACTGCAAAATGTAAGGATTCTTACCGAAGGGAGGCAAGAACAACGTGATGGCATCAATTGGCGACAAAGCATCCCAAAACAATAAATAATGCGTGGGCATGCTCTGGCCAGCGTTGATACCAATGAAGTATTGTACAGCATCTGGACAGGTGAGGGCTGGAAGAGGGTTCTTGCTGATCAAGCTCTGCAAAATTTCGTCCAAGTTTCTGAGCTTGTAACGGTTAGCCAAGTTGACGGCCAAACGAGGGCTGATTTCATATGCCTTGGTGATGTGGTCACCACTCAAGTGGGAGGTAGCAAAAGTACCCTTAGTGTCATTGGGCAGGGCTGGATGCAACCAGACCGAGATCTTCGAGATCTCGTCGTCCAAGAAGAACATCAACAAAATCTTTTTCAGCTCCAATGTTTTGTTGTTGAAGGTATTGACGTTGCTCAACAATTTGGTGACTTCCTTCAACAAGGTAAAGTCGGCCTTCATCTTTAAAACGTTGGAACCGAATGGGAATCCGGCTCTGCCTTCAAACCAGGACAAAGCACCATCAATGATCAACTCAGTGAGACGTTGGCCGGATCTGGATCTCAACTTGATGTGGTAATTCAAAACATCAAAACCAAATCTGATCAATTCGAAACGAGTGTATCTCGCGAATGGGTGCAAACTGGCAGAGTTCAAGCTCTGCAAACCAGTCTTGACAAATCTGGTGAAAAGCTTCAACAAATGGTCACTTTGGTTCAAGGTGGCCTCGAAGTTGGAAGAAAGCAACTTGATGATCTCAGAGTGAGGCTGGAATGTCTTGCTCACAGCAGTGGCTTTTTTGGAAACATACTGGTAGTTACTTGGGGAGTACTCCATTTTGGAGAATTCAGGGTCCTCAAGGTCAAACTCAGTAGAAAAGACACCCTGCTTCATGTTAATGGACATTTCCCATCTTTTGGCGATTTCGGACAAAACAATGATGGAAAGTTGAGGCTTTTCTTTCATAACAGCACCCCAGATTCCAAGAGCACCCTTCATGATACTGGAGTTGAAGATAACGAATGGGATCTCAACCAAATAGCGGATAGCTTCAGCCAAGTTGTTGTTCTGGATCAAAGAGAAACCAGCAAGCTCACTCATAAGGTCGAGAACGTCCTTGTTGGGCACATATTGATCCTCACCATGAATCAACTGCTTCAAAGACTTGACCTGAATTCTCAATTCACGAAGAGCTTCTTCAGCAGCCTCAGGAGTATGCAATGGCACTCTGTTCATCAAATCAGTCACGAAGTTGGATCTCCAAGCCAATTGAGACACAAGTCCTGGGAGCAAAGCCAGTGAGGCCTGATTGGCCAGTGAAAGCTGCACCAACTCACGGTCAGTAGGCCCAATTGACCCAGCAGACTCCAAAGCAAATGATACACCATAGATGATACCATGTCTGTTGACCAGGCCTTCCGTATCAGAAACGTAAGCCTGGATCAAACTCTTTGTGTCGTAAGAGCACTTGGCCAAAAGCAAAGACGTCCAGTGTCTAGCCTTCTCGCTGAGTCTCCTAAAAGTGGCTTCTCTCCAAGTGTAGGAGTCAGGCAAGTTGAACTGGATACCGGTCTTGGAAGCAGTGTAAAGGAAAGTGGGCTCGTACTGGTTGAGTTCAGCATCCATGACACTGTCATACAAAAGCGTCAATAAATCAAACAAGGCGAACAAACTTCTGTGGTGACACAAAGAAGAAGGCACCTTGTTGATAAGCAAGTCACAGCACTTGATAGCGGCATTTTGCAAGTCCTCTTGGCCGTAGCAGCACAAGGTCAACATATGGGTGAGCTGCTCAGCAATATTGTCGGCAGAAAACTGCTTGTCGGCACCACAATGGATCAACTCAACAAAGTCCTTATTGATGTGGAAAGCGATAGGTCCAATGTACCTATCAATACCACTTGTTTTCATGGAAGGATCAGAGTAGTACTTCAAGATGGTATGACAGTCACCGCTCTTCACTCTGAGAGACTCCACAAACAAAGCGGCAGCCAAGAACATCAATCTAGAATGAGACAACGTTCTGGAGATTTCGAAAACATCGCCAACAATGTGTCTGTGGTCCTTCACATTGTGGTTCGAGGAACCACGCTTCAAAACAGTGTTCAATTCCAATGAGGTTTCGGTTCTGTCCCAAGTAAGCTCGGAGGCCAAAGGTGGAGTGTTGTAGGCAATCTTCTCCAACTCGGGAGCAAAGGTTTTGCCGTGAGTGGAGTTGATGGAGTAACCGTGCACCACCATATTGAACCAAATGTTTCTGAATAAATCCACAATCTTGTTATTTGAAAGCTGAATTGGCTGCTCTCCCTTGTGCACATCAGGCAAAAGGGCGGCCAAGGGCTTCAAGTATATGGAGATTTGGTCACCAATGGCACTTATCTCGTTGTGAGAACGATGGTGGTCCAAGACCTGAACGTCACCCTTGCTCACAATAGCGGTCAAAAGTTCAGACAAGTAAACCTCATACAATGGGTTTTCACGGTTGAGAATTCTGGCCAATTCACAGGAGTTTTCTTGCAAGATCTCCAAGAGCTCGGTCTTTTTGTTGTCGTAAGCATCGAAGGTCAACCTGTGAATCAATCTGACGAGAATGACAAACTCCTTCTCAGGCAAGTATGGCGCAGTGGAAACCAAGCCCTTGAGCAACAAAGGAGCACTCACAGGGTTCAACTTTATGGCCTTCTGGGACAAAATGGTGGTGGCCAAAGTACTCACACTCTCGTCTCCACAAGCTGCAACAACCTCAGAGACCGCAGTGACAGCATGGTCGCAGACTCTCTTGTACTCCGCCTCACTGAAATTGAAGCTTTCTTTGGTGGCAGTGGAAGAGACTCTTTTCAGGGTGCTGCGAGAAATAAGACGGTTAGAAGTACCACCATTTTCTGGGGCCAAACCAGCAGAGTCAGCCGTAGTAGCGCCTCTGAGACCAGTGTTTCTTTTAGCACGGTTTTGCAACTGCAAGCCATCGTTGCCCACAAACAATAAGTTGGTTAAGGCATAAATGGTGGTCACCACAGCATCCTGAGAAAGAACCTGACTGGCCACACCCACGCTCTTAGAGGCAACCTGGCAGCTCTGAGAGTCAAAATTGGGGTTAGCCACCAAAGAGGTGAAGGAACGAGTCAAGGAGGAGCCGACAGACGGGTCCAAGAAAGTGAGCAAGGAACCCAACTGGATAACAGCAGCACCAACGTTGCGGTCCAACATAACATCGTAAATACTGACCGAGCTATGGAAGATTTTGGTGGCAGTTTCCACATCAATAAGTTTGTTGTAGACACCACAGCCAATGATCAGCAAAAAGTGGCTTTTGGCGAGGTAGCCAAGCTCCAAACGATTGTAACTGGAGTAGACAATGTAGGACTCGCCACGGTCCAAGAAGCTCATTTTGGCAAGAGCCAATTCGGAGAGCTTGGAGAGGAAAGCCATTTGATCAGCGTTCAACGGACCGTAGGAAGAGTCCTCGTTCAACGAAAAGACCTCTTCGCTGCTGGTGATTGAACGGGCAATACCTTTTTGGGAAGCTGAGCCGTTGATCTTGAGCTGGTCAACCAATGGGTCGAAATCTTCAGCCAGCTCAGCTGCAGCCTTGGCCAACATCGAGTCCAACAAGTTGGAGGACTTGGAAGAACCCACTATAGATTCGGCAATGGCGCTCATCAAAAGACTCAACCTCTCCACAAACAAAATAGGCGAAAACTCGCCCACGCTGTGGTGGTCAAGGTACTTGCGGAGGTCAGGGTACGAGTAGGCGGTGGAGATGTAAGACTCAATGTCGTTCAAAAAATCGAAATTGTCAATGCACACGTCCAACTGGAGGAAGATTTTAAATGCCTCAGAAGACGCAGAAAGCAATTTGGGGCTCTGCACCAACCCACTGATGACACCCAACAAGGCCAAGTAGTCGGAAAGCTCAAGATCACGGTTAGCGAAAAGACGCTTGATGAACATCTGGAACGTCTCTGTGACCTTTTCAAGCAAGACAGCATCGAATTTAAAAGCCAACTTCAGCAAAGCACGCGCAAGCTTCTCGCCCAAGACGTGCCATGGGGCCTGTTTAGCAGCCCTTTCGAATACAGCACTGGAGAACTTCTGGCGAGGCAATTCAAGCAAATACAAATGGAATTTTCCCTCCAAAACGTGGACCTGCTCCTTGTTCGCCATAGGTCCCTCGACGGCATCGCAGAGTGCAAGCAAGACCTCGTACTCCTTCAAAGACATGGCCACCAGAGACATCTCTGTAGGCTGGGAGGTGGAGGTAAACAAGACATTGAAGTTTTCTTTTGTGACACCCAGAGTATTTTGCACTGAGAGTTTAGCCAATTTCTGATAAGCCCGGGCACGGATCAGGCCCCTGGCGATACCGCTGAAATCCATATTTTCTTTCGTGAAAAAGTTGAATATGGGTCGGCTTATATGGAGATATAAGCGAGCCTGGGGAAGCTGATGGTGGGCAGTGTGCAGGAGTTCCGTTTCAGGAAGTTTTATAGAAAACGTGAACCCCGTGTGATTTTGGGGAAAGTAACAAAGAGTTTTGTGGAAGTGGGGGCAGGCAATTCAGTGATAGTACTGTAATCGTTGTAGGAGTGATTTGGGGAGAGATATTTTAGCATTTTAAAGGTGGGGTCGCAACATATGAAAATAGACAGGCCATAATCACAGGTTGCAAAATCACAGAGAAAAAAGCAGGTTGGAGAAGCGGCAGAACGAAAAATTGGCGATTCAGCGCGCTGGAAGTTTGGCCGTGACAGAAGCGACCATTTGAGTGAATATGATGATTTGGGGCTGTGGAGTTCAAATTTCAATTCTATACGATTTGACCAGGTTTCCTTGAAGATCTTTGAGTGAGGCTCGTTACGTTTATATGAAAATTTGTGGAAGCTGCTTGTTTAAAAAGTTCCTTTTTCGTTTGTGCTGCCCGACCTGGTGAAGTCTCAACGCGGAGGAATTTTCATTGTCTGCCGCTTCTCCTCTAGACTAAGCTTCTTCCGGATAAGCCCTCAGATGCATGGAACCCTGACCTTCTCCTCTTCTCTAGACGGGCGAAAAGTTAAGAGTTGGGTCTAATTAAAAAGTGTGCCTTTAGAATTTTGGTGCTATCGATGGATAAAAAATTAAACTCATGGATCGTTTCTTGTGCTTCAGAATGGCTGCAAAATGCATGGTCTCACTAAGTGTACTAAGTAGTTGCAGGAATGAAGATCACTTGGAATGTGGGGTTTGATTTGGTACATTCTTTGAAAGAGACAAGATCGCTAAAATGGCTATATTTGGCTGGCCTTGAGTTCAGCCATTTGCTAGACTGCGAGGAATTTATAGACCTTTGAGGTTTTGAAAGGAGGGCTAAATTTCGTAGCGCCTACGATGGCACAGTAGATTTTCGATAATAAAAAAAAAAGTAGAGTTGTCTGGTTCCCATTTGTGATACTTTTCATCTTCAAAACAAAAGACGAATTTCGATCTCTAGCCCTTTCTGAGTGTTTGCACTCTCAATTCAATGCTCATCCCATGCTATCATCACCAATTGACCACTCCACTAACTCATTCTCTTCACCACTAATCTACAGCCCAGTTTGCAATAAATGATCGCAGCGGTGGCAACAAGTCGCCTCCGCACCAGAGTGTCCCATTCCTATAATACATCCAATGCTATCCCTACGTGTAAGTCTCGATCAAGGTGTCCCTCAAGTTGCCCGCAATGGCGTCGGGCTGGGCATCCTGTAATCTGAAGATGGACTCCACAACCGACAACTCGGGCGCCGTGGTGTCCAAACCAGTCACTGCCAACCAGTCGTTCACCACCATGCCAGCACCAACCACAGAAGAACCGCGGTTCACCGTACCGGCCACAAGAGGCACCTGCAAAAGCGAGGACAACTCCTCCTGGTCCTGGATGGTGGTTTGTGGGTGCACGATACCGCCCTGGTTGGACAACGAACAGTAAGATCCCACCAACACGTTACCAGCGATAGTCTGACGGAACACCTCCACACCGAGCACGTCCGCAATCAACTCCTCGGTCTCTCTCTCAATATCAGGATGCACAAGGGCAACGTAGTCGTTGCAGCAGATGACATTGCCCAAAGCAGACAATCTTTCCTCCACTCTCTGGATCTTGACGCTGTCTGGCAACGAGTTTCTCAAATGCATTAGCTCCTGGTCAGTGGTCTGCGTAGGAACCAAAAGACCACGTCTGTTTCCAGCGGTCATACGGCCCACAATACGGGTACCAGCAATGGTAGTTCTCACAATGGGGATGACATCTCCGAGTTCTGCTTCGAACGCAGAGTAGAAGTTTTCGGATCCACCCACAGCAACGAGACAGTACGAATTGGTCAACTTGGAGAAGACCCCGACCTCGTTGGAATTTTCAAATTGGGTTCTGCTAGCCATAATGAACTGAGTTCCGTGGTAGTGGCCGCTATATATGTATTTTTTTCTCGCTGTGATGAGGGTCGTGCGGACCTCATATCAGTTGCCACGATTCGACTCCATATGAGTCATTTTTCCCAGGGTGGCGATGATGGAAAATATTGTCACTTCGTGCTGGGTGGGGTTTGTTTGCTAACCTTTGTGTCTTGTTTCTATTGCGCTTGCTAATTTGCGGGTTTTGGTTGGGAAGCTTTGCACCAATGGCTGCGAAAAACTGACCATAGAGCTGCCTGGTTGAAGACTGCTTTGGGCAGAAGGCGTGAAAATTTTTATTTAAAAAAATGCTTGTGATTTAAGGGTGTCCCATTCGGCGGCATTTGACAAATTATTTTTGATTTCAATAGTACCTTGCGATTCAATGCTTCACAAAGCATCTGTATCTTTGTCACTGAGATGCATTAACCATTAATACTGAGAACGTGGCTGCGATCTACAAATATGTTGAGTATTTCATACAAAAGCGGAGAAAGATTCGGCAGATCCATCAAAATAGATAGGCTTCAAGCGTTTACAGCTAGGAAAGCAAAGAAGTTTCAAACTGCCAATCATGAAGACTCTACCACAGAGTTCCAACTGAAAGCTCAATACTGCTCAGTATTAATCTCCAGCAAAGATGGTGTTGAGATCACTGTATGAGCACTACAAAAAAATTTCATTATCAATCGTATTAGGTGTCTATATTTACTTTTTCCATTATCAACAAAATTAAACTTAGTCGAGGTCTACTGGGGCCTCGATTTCGTCGTAGTCTTCACTGTCTTCCCAATCTTCAACAGCATCAGCCATCTCCTCGTCCTCAGCTTCATGGTTAGGTACCACTTCCAATCCCTTCTTGCCAAGAACAACACGGGCTGTTTCCTTGTCTCTGATTTGTCCCTTCAACAACAAAATAGCCAAGCGGTTCAACACTTCGCTTTGTATGAGACGGTTCAAAGGTCTGGCTCCAAGATCTGGAGAATAACCGTGTCTGCACAAGTACTCCAACGCCTCGTCGGAGACATCCAATGTGAGTGACTTGCCGTTGGCTGCAAATCTCTTCTGCACTTCTTCTAGCCTGATCTTGACGATCTTGGCGATTGCCTTTCTGGATAACCTGTTGAAGACAACCATAGAAGAAATACGGTTGAGGAACTCTGGCCTGAAGTGGGCCTTCACCGAGCTCATCACCAAATTCTTGGTCTCAGCATCAATCTTGGGTCCTTTAGAGGCATTGATGTACTCCGCACCCAAGTTGGATGTCATGATGATGATGGCATTCGAACAGTTAATCACCTTACCCTGAGATGAGGTGACTCTACCATCATCGAGAATTTGCAACAACACCGTCAAAACCTCTGGAGCAGCCTTTTCAACCTCATCGAAAAGAATAACAGAGTAAGGCTTTCTCAACACTGCTTCGGTGAGAATACCGCCCTCTTCGTAGCCAACATAACCAGGAGCTGCACCAAGCAATTTGGAGGCAGACCACTTGTCGCCCAACTCGGAACAGTCGATTCTGATCATGGCTCTTTCATCGGCGAAGAGGAAACCAGCAACCTTTTTGGCCAATTCCGTCTTACCGGAACCAGACAAACCAAGGAATAAGAATGAAGCTGGCTGGTTGGGGTTGGCCAAACCAGATCTCGTCAACCTCACGGCGTTGGACACTGCTTTGATAGCATCGCTCTGACCAACAACCTCGGAAGACAAAACCTTTTCCATGTTAATCAACTTGGCGTTTTCGGCTTGTGTCAACTTGGTGACTGGGATACCAGTCAATCTGGCTGCCGTTTCGGCAACACTATCAGGGCCAACAACGTTGTTCAACATTGAGTGAGAAGACTCCTCCTCTGCAACCTTGATTTCCATTTCCTCGATCAGCTTCTTGACATCGGGAATAGCAAAGTATCTCAAGTCTGCAGCAGAGGCATTGTCGTGTCTTCTTTCAGCGTCCTGTGCTTTAATCTCCAACTCGTCCAACTTTCTCTTGAGCGAGATCAACTCGTCATGGCCCTTGCGCTCTTCGTTAAAGCGCTCCTTCAATGGAATGAGACGTTCCTCCAATTCGGCTTTTCTCTTCTTGGCCTGCTCGAGACGCTCAGCAGATTCTGAGTCAGCGTCTTTGTCTCTCTCTAAAGCATTGATCTCAACTTCAATCAAGTTCAATTCTCTCTCGAGATTGTCCAACTCTTCTGGTTTAGAATCACGCTGGACAGCCACAGTGGCAGCTGTCTCGTCAATCAAGTCAACAGCTGAATCAGGCAAGCTTCTGTAGGTGAGATACCTGGAGGCCAATTGGGCGGCGGAAACCAATGCAGAATCCAAAATACGCACACCGTGGTGAATCTCGTATCTTGGCTGCAAGCCTCTTAAGATAGCCACAGTCTCGGGGATGGTGGTGGCTGGAACGTCAATTTTCTGGAATCTTCTCTCGAAAGCACCATCTTTTGAGATGTGCTTTCTGTACTCGGCAAATGTGGTTGCTCCAATACAGTGCAAGTCACCTCTGGCCAACATGGGCTTAAGCAAGTTAGCAGCGTCGGACTTGCCGTCGCCCATCAACATGTGAATCTCGTCAATGAAGAGGATAATCATCTCGTTGGAGTCCTCGATGTCCTTGAGCACACCCTTGATTCTTTCTTCAAACTCACCCTTGTACTTGGCACCAGCAGTCAAGGCACCTAAGTCAAGAGCAAAGAGCCGGGAATTGGCCAAAATGCTTGGAATGTCGCCATCGATGATTCTCTGGGCCACACCCTCCACGATAGATGTCTTACCCACACCAGCTTCACCGATCAACACCGAGTTCGACTTGGTTCTCCGTGCTAAAACACGAATCACACGCCTGATCTCTTCTTCACGGCCAATGACAGGGTCAATCTTGCCCTCACGGGCCTTTTCAGTCAAGTCTTCGCAGTACTTGCTCAAGAATTCGTACTGACCCGAAGAGTCTGCCTGTCTGGAGTCGATTCTTTGGTTTCCTCTCAACTCCAACGCCTGCGTCTTGATAGTGTCGACGTTGATCTGCGCCTCTTTGAAGATATCCTTGATGCTGGAGTCCTTCAAAAGCGCCATCAAAATGTGATCCTGAGCCACATACGAGTCCTTTTGTTCGGCCTTGATCTTGGTAGCGTTGGTGAGCATCTGGCCAGCAGCATAGCTCAATCTGACCTCATCTGGAGCCGGGCTCTGAGATGGCAAACGCACCAAGTGGCGATTGACAATTCTTTCAAAATCTGGCCATTCGTATCTGGCCTTCTGGATAAGCGTCTTCAAGTAAAGTGTCAGGCCCTCATCATCAGTGGGTACCATGGCTGCCAAAAAATGCAAAGGCACCACCTGAGAGTGGGAACCCTCTTTGGCAAGGTCGGTGGCCTTTTTGATGATTTGAAGGGCGTTGTCTGTGAATTGAGTTTCGTCCATCTTCAGTAGGAAAATGAGGAGCAATGGAGATGTGCCTTGGGTTATATAGCCCCATGGTGATATGCAAGGAAGAGCCCAGATGCTGCGAGATAGAGCTAGAATATTCTAGAATGTGCAGGTCGCCTGGGTGCAAATTTGGAGGGAGCCATACGAAAGTCACTTCAGGGGAGTGATTGGGGAGAGAAAATAACTGTTGTCAATAATTGATGAATGATAATGTTTCTTTCTGCTATGGAGCTGTTCATTTGACCGGGGTTGGGTGTGGGGGCGACTGGGCTTAGGTGGTGCCACTATTACTCTAAATGAGAAATAGACCTGTGGGGCGATTTTGGCTTCCAAGTATGAGGGGCGAGAATCAGAAAGAGCGAGATTCTTTAAACTTCTGTTTGATTAGGTGGATCGAAGCTGAAGAGTAATGAGAAAACAGGATATGATTGTGAGACAGCAGGTGCGGTTAGGATTGTGGGATGGATTCCAGTGTCAAAAATTTGGAGATAAGTTCTCTTTAACGGTGGCTTTGTTTTGATATTAAGCTGCTATTCACTGATTCTCTTCATTTGCATTTGCTTTCTAGTGCTCGTGAGCAGCTTGTAAATTCACTCCTGGTCTGACATTTCCTACTCATTTTTCCAATGATAGCTCTTTACAGACCAGTTACGCCTGTCTATCTTCACCATACAATGAAGCTTTTCTATTTTAATAAGATATTCATATTACATAGTGGATGGAATGGCTTGTACAATTGCCTTATCACGATGTCTTAGCTGCTGGAGCTCCAATTTGATCAATCCATTTTTTTTTCTTAGACTGTCAACTGAGAGTAGAAGAGTTAAACTTTTCAACAAACCCTATGCAAATAATGTACCCCCTACGTTCTCTCAACTGAAGCTGATAGAATCCGTGAAGAACAAACCAACTCGTATAGCAGGGCACAATGAACCTGCAGATAGTGCACTTTAGTCTTGCATATAGAGACTCAAAACACTTGATTCGTAAGCTTTACCACCTGCATTTAACAGAAATTGCCTTTATGGCCAAGTTGGTAAGGCACCTCACTAGTAATGAGGAGATCGTCAGTTCGAATCTGGCTGAAGGCATTTTTTGCAACCTAGTAAGCTTACCTTTTTACAGCATGAGAGACTTTTTGAATGTTAGACGAGATAAGAAAAGGTGAGAGCCGCGTTAGCAGAGTTATCAGTGTATTTTTAAAAAGACTCCGGAATTCGAGGTCTTAAGCTATATGCGTGGCCATGGGTGCTGGACAAATGTCACTACTTTTGGGCTATCACAAGGCTTACCGACGACGAGGTGACTGACAGTTGTTACAGAGTTTTGGACGAGTGATCTGTGCTCAGGTTTTCCCTGATCTGGGTCTTTTCTTTAGAGGTGAATCGGACAGTGTTGCGACTCAAACATATAAGTCTTTAACCTTTAGCAAAGTTTCTCTCTTCAAAAACAATTATAGCTCTGATTCTACGCACCCTCATCGTACCGCTTTATAACTATACACCGATTGTCTACCCGAAGTATTGAGGCTGGCCGTACTGAACGTTAGGCTGCGCCTGATAATAGCCCTGTTGAGGCTGGCCATACATGCCCTGAGTAGCTTGTTGAGGCATCCCAGTGGCCTGTGAAAATTGGTTAAATTGTCCTTGTCCTTGCCCCATCTGGAATCCCGTGGCTTGGGGTTGCTGTGTACTCTGGGGCTGCTGACCTGTGGGCTGTCCGTAAAGCGACAAGATGTTCTGTTTCGCTGTTTGCTGAGCCACAAGCTGTGGGTTTGTCTGCTGCATAAGCATTTGCTGGTGCTGCGGGTTGTTGGGGTCCAAGTACTGGTTACCCTGCTCGTCCACGTAGGAAACTTGGCCCGTGACAGGGTCTGTGTACTGGTAGATCTGGGGCTGACTCTGCTGCGTTTGCAAAGTTTGCATTGTTGGCTGGTTCAGCAAAGCCAGGGCATTGTTCCACCAATCAGGAGTGCTCGTGGTGGAGGGCTGGCTTGCGGGAGCAGTGTAGGAGCCATTTGCACTTGCTCCACCACTAGAAACAGGCGCAGGGCGTGGGCGCCGAGGCAAATCAGGGGCTATTTCCACTTTGCCTGGATTGACCTTGGTGTCGTTTTCCAAGATATCTAGCGCCAGCTCCACGTCACCTTTGGCCAATATCAAACTCTCCAAGGCTAGATCGCGGTCATAGTAGCCCATGTTCGTGAGCTGGCGAAGTTGCAGCGGGTATAGCGTCTGCTCGTAGCTGGTCAATTTTCTGTGGGATAAACGGGGGAGATTTCTGCGGCTGGTGACAGTGGACAGACGAGAACGGCTCGCTGGAGTCAGCGGACCGCTGTGGTCTGAGTACCGGGCACTCCGGGGATCGTCATACTCGTCGCCCTCGATGTTGTCGTCCCGGAAACGACCCAAAATGTACTTTTCCCGGAAGTACTCCTCCACAGGCTCAGTTTCATCGTCGTCCACGCTGGGAAATGGCACTCTCTTCGGGTTCCACTTGTTGCGGGCCTTGCGATTTCCTATCCGGCGCAAGTTTTCGATCTGCTCATCAGACCACAGCTCCAATGTGAGCGATTTGACCCGGGAGATGGGTCTTCCCAGCGGACCGTCCACAGTCAAGATCTTCTTATGAACATTGGCACATCTGCCGCAGAGCATTATGCCCAAGTTCCAACTGGCCCAGGTGGGATGTTCTGCACCGCATTCGCCACATCGGTTCAAGTTATTGCGGCTGTTTACTATATCGATGAGCTGCTTTTTGCTTTCCTTGTCTTTCCGCTTGAACATACTGGAGAAGTGTAGTTGGCGACTTGTGCGTGGTAGTTAGTGCAGGAGAGTGTCTATCTTAGCGCCGATTCGGAAGCGATGAAAAGTGATATATTGGGGTTTGGGAGGTTTGGTATAGTTTTTGATTTGATAGGGTGGTAGGTTGGGCTGGTTTTTGGGCGGTATTGGTTTTGTTGCTGGAAACGTGGCGGTGCCTCGGGATTAGAGTACTAAACGGGAGGGTTTAGTTCGGTCGGTGTTCAGGACTATTTGGTGGGTTTTGTAATTTGAAACTTGAAAAGGCGATTGAATTATGTAGAAGAGTTGTAGTGGACAGTGCCGTTCACGGCACTTTTGGGATTTGGCGTGAGGATTGTGAGTTGCCTGATTTCGCAGCCACTGCAATCGCAACAGGTTCGGATTAAGTGGAATAGCAAGATCAATAAAAAGTGGTCATTTTAAAAGATTCTGATACATTTCAATTTCTTTCTCTCCAGACAAGGCCTTTTTGCTGGTGAGGACTTCATTGACTGATGACTTTCCTAATCTGGCTGTTCATCAGCTTGTAGACAATTGAGGATTGGATGAATTAAACCTCCCTTTTGCCACACTGGAATGACAACTTTACGAATCAAAGAGAAGAACTGCCTCGTGGATGATCAAAATTAGAAAAAATGCACGATTTTCATCCTTTAGTCTTCACTATATCCCATCATGTCAAGATCATGCGACCCTGCAATGCATCGCAGGTGCTATGGGAACCAAAGGTGCCCAAATAAATATGTAAGCGGATGGAACGGCCATCCAATCAGTGACCACATGAACTATTTTTTAAAAAGAGGATACACATTCTTCACACGGGTGTTTGACCCAAGATAAAGACTGTCAAACTCGATCCCCATATCGTTCACCACATCACTGATATCCACATCGCGGGCCAGCTTCTTCACTCTATCAAACTGAGGTCGACTCAACCGTTCCTCGAAGCTGTTGGCCTCGCCAATAAGAAACAGACAATGGTAGTTCACCTCTGGAAGCCCGTCAGCGTTGAATGACGGATCTTTGCCCAAAAACTTCTCCCACTGACACTTGAGCCCCTGTTGGCTGACTTGTTCGTATACCATCCGCATAAGGCTCCGTAGGTATGTCTTTTCAGGCAGCTCCATCTGCTGCGTGGGGCCTATGACGTTTAAAGCAATGAAGAAGTTTCCCGTTCGTGAGCTCATAAACGCCATCACTTTATCGTCTATACGTAAGGAAACGACTTCTTCGCTTCTATTTAGCATGTTTCCCAAAGGGCCCTCGATTTTCTGGACCAATTGGCTGGGCGCTGGCTCTGCGTTCTTAACAGCCTTGCGTAGGCTATGATCAATGCGCTGAAAGTCGTTTTGGTCGCCATGTAAGTTGGGCAATAGCGTTATATGGGGACTGTTCATGGCAGATTTCTGAGACATGCCATAACGGCCATAGATATCCTGTTTGGACTGAATGGAGCAATGGAAAGAATAGCGCGTTTGTAAGCTTGGAATGTCTTTGTAAAGACGATCTAGAACGCGCTTGTAGCATTGGCGAATGAGTTCTCTGTGGGCTTGTCTTACCTTCCACGGTAGACATATAAAGGAAGAGCGGAGGTTCTTTGATTTCATGGCGTAGTTTTCGGAGTAGGCGACAAAGTTGTCAAAGGTGGGGAGAGGCGTTTCAGAGGATGGTTCGGTTTTGGGCGGATTCTTATTTGTGTTTTCGTCGTCAGAAGTGTAGCCTGCTAAAGAGTCCATGATGGAGAGCTGCGATGGAGGTGTTTGGGTGTAGGACCAGACGTTGAAGGTGAAGAATTGAAGGAAGTGACTCAAAGGGTAAGTGGGGAAAACGAGGTTTGTCTGAGGAAAAATTTGGGAAAATGAAGAGTTTTGTCAATTTGGATTTGGGGTGGAGGTGGATATATTAGTGTATTGATTTCGCAGCCATTTGGCTGTATGTGGATGGAGACTTTCTGGGATCTTTGGGATCGTCTGATCTGGAGTTTTGATATTTGACAGCTTCAAATATTGAGACAAAGAAAGAGGACAAAGGCTTCTGCTGGTGAAGTAATCAGCTCCGGGATTGTGGAAAGCAGACCTAGGGGAAGTATCATGATGCACTCCGCAAATTGACATATCAGCCCACAACCTACATTATACTCAAAAAAACGGTCAAAGCAGATGCATAACACCGCATTAAAGGAACGAGCCGTCTTCGTTTCTCTCAGCTATACTCCAAGTCTCACTGGTGATTCGCCCACTAAACTCTCGATCTGCCAGAACTGTCCAACAGGGCCACCGCGATAAATCCGTTGAAAATGACCAATTCAAGGAACTTGGGATACTCTCCAAACTCACACAGATTCCGCCTCCAGGCATTGCAGCTTCGAAAGACTGATAAGCGTAGATCCAAGGATCCGCGAGTGAGTCATCGCACCAACGAGCCAAATTACAAAATGAAGCTGAATTTTGATCCCAATAGAGTCCATTCATATACTCAATTTGCAAATTTTCTACTCTTGGGTTTGCAGTTCGCCCTCACGTAAGTCTCACGAAAACATCTTTGGAGATTGTGGCTGCAAACCATGCAGATATTCACTCAGGGTTGAACAGAACGCCTACCCAGGCCAATTCAAAGACAAAAAAAAATCGACCCAAACCTCCCAAATCCATCTTGTAGTAAATTCAGAACAAAAAGAAGAAAAGAGAATACGCCAAATCGTCGATTCACCACGGCACGTTCACAGGCAGAATCAGCGGCTAAATTGCAGTGGAGCGTTTCGCAGCCCCACTCCAGAGAACTACTTCGACGTGAGGTAACTATGACTTGGTTCAAAAAAATTTCCTTTTCTTATCGCCTGATTTCCAAAAAGCCAGTTAATCGCATGATCTCTCAAACTCTATCTCAAACTCTATGCGGCAAAGACTCCCCGGCTCATTGTTCGGCTGCAGAGACAATAGCCGTTTAATCGATGCATGTCTAACCTAACCAAACGAGATATGTAGAAATCTAAAATACCAAAAAAGAAAACAACTCCAATTCAACAAAACTTCATATCTTCTCTAACTTGCCCGCCTCCGGCGACTTCCCCGGTAACGGTCTCTCCACACCAGTGCAGGAGATACAGACCAAAAAAGATGAAAATTTGAATCCTCTCCAACATGGCCTACACCATGGAAAAAAAGGAAACAGAGCTGGTGGAGATTCGCCAGCTGTGGCCTCCGAGTCCGCTGCCGGAACCAGCAAATTCCCCGGCTCCGCCTATTCCTGGTGAAATCTACAACTACAAACTCGTGCTTTTAGCAGTCACTGCTGCTTCTGCGGCCACCATTATTGGTTACGACTCGGGCTTTATTGGCGGAACTGTGTCGCTAGACTCGTTTCAGGACGAATTCGGCTTGAACGAGATGCTGGCGCTGAAACGGAACCAGATTTCCTCGAACGTGGTGTCGGTTTTCCAGGCTGGTGCATACTTCGGTTGCTTGTTCTTCTACCCTATAGGCGAGCTTCTCGGACGCCGAATGGGGCTTTTTCTTCTGGGGTTTCTACTCACGTTTGGGGCCGCTATTTCTCTTATTCTGAACCAAGACAGGGGTTTGGGCGCTATTTACGCCGGGAGAGTGCTCACTGGACTAGGTATTGGAGGGTGCTCAGGCCTAGCGCCCATCTACGTTTCTGAAATATCGCCAGCTGCAATTAGAGGCAAATTGGTCGGCTGCTGGGAAATCTCCTGGCAGGTCGGTGGCATGATCGGGTACTGGATCAACTACGGTGTTTTGGAGAACATCGCACCAAGCACCAAGCAGTGGCTTATACCGTTTGCCATTCAGCTCGTGCCGCTGGGAATCTTTTGGGGCTTGACGATTCTCCTTCCGGAATCGCCCCGTTTTCTTATTGCTCGGGGAAATATCGAACAGGCCCAGAAAAACTTGTCCTACTTGCGTGGTCTTCTGCCTGATCACCCGTACTCCCTACACGAGCTCAAGATGATTTGCACGTCTATCGAGGAGAACTTTGCGGTCACCGGAAGAGGCTTTTTTGCGCCGTTGAAGGCCATGTTCACGAAAAAACACCTCCTCTATCGCCTTCTTCTTAGTACCGCCTTGTTCATGATGCAGAACGGGTTTGGCATCAACGCCGTCACCTACTACTCCCCTACTATTTTTAAGCTGATTGGTGTCGATGGAAGCAACGCCACGCTTCTTTCCACAGGCATTTTTGGTGTGCTTAAGGCGCTAGCGTCGCTTTTCTGGATCTTCTTCTTGGTCGATAAACTCGGCCGCAGAGCATGCCTTATTTGGATATGTCTTCCCTGCTCCGTTTGTATGTGGTACATTGGAGCCTATGTGAAGATTGAAAATCCTGCTGCCCGGCTAGATAATGGCGAGACAGGCAGTACTCCTGGTGGAAGAGCAGCACAGGGATTGCTTTACATCTGGACGGTTTTCTATGGCCTCACATGGAACGGCACGCCGTGGGTGATTTGTTCTGAGATTTTTCCCCAGTCTGTCAGAACCGTGGCCCAGGCTGTCAACGCCTCGTCTAACTGGTTCTGGGCTTTCATTTTTGGCCATTTCACAGGCGAGGCTCTCGCCAATATTGGCTACGGCTATTACTTCTTGTTTGGGGCATGCTCTATAGTTTTCCCCGTAGTTGTATTTTTCATCTACCCGGAAACCAAAGGCGTGCCTTTGGAGGCTATGGACCACTTGTTTGAGGTGCCAGCCTGGAGAGCACATGGTCATGCCATGAAGAAGTACCGCGAGCAGTACTTGGGCGAGACCGACAGCGTCAAGGAGGAGGAGATTCTTCCTTCGGGCTAGCAGACATGACTAACGAGCGAGACTAGATTATGAAAAGATTATGCAACATCCTGGAGGACCAGGATCGGTATTTAAAAGTTCAATCAGCATTTTGTGAGACGGTGTAGGTTCTGCTGCGAGGAAGTAGACGTAGACGTATTCTGGGAAGGACTTTGCATCTACTGAAGGTAACCCTTTGGCAGGTGTCGTTAGACCTATGCATTTTGTGAGTGTGACCTTCACCACGAAATGAAAGCAATCTTTCATTTTTTTCGAGCATTTCTAGGAGGAAACCTATGATCTTCAATGCGATATTTTCTGGTTAACTCTGCTCTTGGTTAGTAGGCGGAGAACCTGAATCGTCTTTCATGAATTTACAGCATATGAATCTTTCAAAGCCTACAATCACGCAAAAGCCGCAAAAAGACCAATTATTCAAACCGGAAAATTTCCTGTCGTTGTATTCGACTGCCAACCCCGCTGAATCCTTCCCATCCAGCATTTGACATTCACCAGTGCCCTCCCATTGACAAGCCACCTAGCCAAAGCTCCATAAAAGTCAAGTCAAGCTCAAATCCAAAAGACTACTCATAATAAACCTCAAAGTAAAAGATCTTACTATAGGCTGTTTCCACAGTGACACAGCTCCTAAAGATGTCAGCTGAAGAAAAGCCTCAGCACATTCACTGTGAAATCCGGAGTTTCAACGGTTCCGGTCGGTGCGGCTCTGGAGTCCCCGCTGGTCCCTGTGTCTTTATCATTACCCAAGCCCACGCTTAACTCCGCCGACAATCACAAGCTTCCACGCAAATATCACAAAGCGACGGAACACCTGCCAAACATGATCCCATCAAAGCAACGGCCTTTGCAGAAAGAGGGGCTCAGTTTGTGTTTGGCTGCGAAATCGTACCACTAGCGATAAGCGCTCGCACCGTCGGCATGTGCCAGGATTAATCACGCCAGCCTCAGGAACAAGATACGAAGAATGGGAATTTTGAGAAGGAGCGTCGACAGAAGGAATAAATATAAGATCTGTTGAGAATGGAGGCAAGTATTGTTGTGTGGATCGCAGCGGGATGGATCTCGTCGTTTCCACCACAAGCATAAATGCCAGATCTACTTCTTTAAGCTTTCTGGACTGTCTGTAGCGATAAGTATATCATCCGTAATCCTCCAGAATGTGATTGAGCCATCGTTTCAGGGGGCTCGTTTTGTGTCATTTGCGTATTGGCCAATGCTAGACAAAAGCCGGAGTCAGTATCTGTTTGTTCGTCTTTTTGTGAATATTCTGCGCTGCAGTGGACGGGTTGCAAATTGCTGCACCGTGTCTGCACCTTTTAGCCACCGGCACTGTCACATTCATGCTTTGCCAAAACCCACAATTGAAAAAAAGCAAATATGACAAACATCATATGTTTGTTTTTTGAGGAGGGCACTTTCACCACAAAAAGACAATCCTCAAATACTGAGTTGGTTTAGCAGATATGGGAGTTACAGGAGATAGTGTAAAAGCCTTCTTATTGCCGCTACTCGCATTAAGCACGCTGGGTGCAAAAAAATACCACGAAAGCATAGGAAAGTGTGTTAAGCTCTAGCGACCGCACTGCTTTCTGGTTTGTCGGTGTCGTTAGGCGATGTTGATCATTTCATAAGTGAACGGTCTATCTAAATAAAGGCATGATTCCTCTCAAAAAATGAAGATTCTTCATTCACAGGTCGATCTGCCACCGTTTCCTCCTATCTCCCAACAAACGCCTACATCCCACAGATGGCAATTCCTACGCCACCGCCACGAAAGACGAGATCCCGGAGCTCAGTAAACCCGAGTCAGTTTCTTGACTTTCATCAAATCCTTCAATCTCATCTAAGTCCGTCAGCCAGGCTCGCTTAAGCACCCCTCTAATCCGCTAAACCCGTAGCTTCTCTGTCAATACCTCCGAGACCCACAAGACCAGAAAGCGGATTCTCAAAAAATACCTGTTGCCCCTAAATCCCAAGGGCCAACCAAAACATCACATTAATTTTTATTTCAGCTGAATTGACCCAGTTCCGGACATAGCACAGGGCATTGCCATATCAGTCCATTTCCCTGCACGGCCCTTTTCACAGGCTCGCGAATGTGGGGTTTCGCATATAAGACAGCCAATTCCATCAAATAGCGACCACACGTTATGGGCATTTTTTCAGACTCCGTTCAGGAAAAGCACTTGGATGTGTTCATGGCCATTGCGGACGGCTTCCTCAGGGAGGTCGATCCGGCCACTATCAGAGACTATGTTGACAGAGATTTCCCCAAAGACAAGATCGATGAGTATGCGGCTAGCGTAGGGCGTCCTAGCACCATCCCTGGGTTCCGTGAATACGTCAAACTGGCAGTCGAAAGCAACACTTCGGAATCCGTCAGGCTTTTTGGTCTTTTGATGTCGGCTTTGGACTCGAGGATCTTGTCTCCAGCCTTGACAGGCACCACCACGTTGATCAGAGAGATGACAGACGAGCAAAAGGAAACTATGCTTCGCTCATGGAGAGACTCGCCCTTCCAGACCAAGCAGCGTCTTTTCCGTCTCATGTTCAACTTGACGCTTGCAACGTTCCAGCGCGTGGCTCCAGCCATCCACAAGCAAGCCTTGGGAGTTCCAGCTGCGGATGTCAGAGAGGTTTTGTATGAGGGCCACCAGCCCGACGAGTTCCGCTACAAAATGATGGATTTGCCTGTCTCCAACAATGTTGAGCTCTACTTGCCCAACGTGGATGCTGTGATTATTGGTTCTGGTTCCGGTGCTGGTGTCACCGCTCACACCTTGGCTGAAGCGGGCATGAAGGTGCTTGTCATCGAGAAAGGTAAGTACTACCACCAGCTGGAGTTCCCTACCGATGAGATCGAAGGCTGGCAGTCGCTTTACGAGGGCCGTGGTGAGATTCCCACGAGAAACTCCCAGACCATGATTTTGGCAGGTGCCACTTTCGGCGGTGGTTCCACTGTCAACTGGTCTGCCTGTCTCAAGACCCCCTTCAAGGTGAGAAAAGAGTGGTTTGACGACTATGGCGTGGATTGGGTCGCCACAGAGGCCTATGACAACGATATGGAATACGTTCTCAAGCAAATGGGGGCTTCCACCGAGCACATTACTCACTCCTTCTCGAATCAGACCCTCATTGACGGCGCTGAGAAGCTTGGATACCCAGCTAAGGCTGTTCCACAGAACAACGGCGGCCACACCAACCACTCATGCGGCATGTGCCACTTGGGCTGCAAATGGGGTGTCAAGCAGGGTTCCTTGATCAACTGGTTGCGTTCTGCAAACGACAATGGCGCCCAGTTCATGGACCAGGTGAAGGTCAACCGGTTGGTGCGTAATAAGAAGAACATTACCACCCACATAGAGTGCACCGACTTGAAAACAGGAAACAACTTCACCATCAAGGGTCCTCGTCGCTTTATCGTGGCCGCTGGCTCTTTGCAGTCGCCTGTGCTTCTTGAGAAGTCTGGATTCCGCAATAAGCACATTGGCAAGAACCTCAAGTTGCACCCTATTTCTGCCTTGACTGGTATTTTCGACGAGCACACTGACCCTCACTACAACTCCATCATGACCAGTGTGTGTACTGCTGTTGACGATCTTGATGGAAAGGCCCACGGCGCCAAGATCGAGACGCTTTTGCACACGCCTGTGCTTGAGAGTATCTTCACTCCTTGGGAGACGTCTAACCAGATGCGTCAGGACATTTTGAAGTACCAGGGTGCTGCATGCTTCATTTTGTTGACCAGAGATACCTCTTCTGGCAGTGTCACGTACGACAGAGCCAAGCCAGACAATTTGGTGATTGAGTATGATGTGAACAAGTATGATCGTTACTCCATTTTACAAGCATTGCTTGTCACAGCCGATATTATTTACATTCAGGGAGGCAAGGAAATCATTCATCCCTCGACCCAGATCGAGCGTTTCGTGTCCCACAAGCCAAAGAACGAGCGTTCTATCCACGACGCCGACTACCAAGCCTGGCGCAAAAAGGTCGCCAACACTCCATTGTCGTCCTATGGCACTGCCTATGGCTCTGCCCACCAGATGTCGACATGCAGAATGACCGGCAAGGGACCCAAATACGGTGTGTGTGACGAAAACGGACGTACATTTGAGAGTGACAATGTCTACATCACCGATGCCAGTGTGTTGCCCACCGCTTCTGGCGCCAACCCTATGATCTCCACCATGGCGTGTGCCAGACACATTGCCAAGGGCATTGCCGACGAGTGCAAGCCATCCGCCAAGCTTTAGTTAATATGTATGATAAAATGCTAGGACAGTCAATGCAACTAGGCCACCTCCTCGTAGACCACGCTCTCGCACGAAAGGTAGTAGCAGAGTTTCTTGACGTCTGTCTCCTCTGGGTTTCTGAAACCAGCAAATCCCAAAGGACCTTGATCACATTCACTGCACACCAATAGACGCTCCACTTTCTCTAAATCCCCCACTTTCAGGCTCGACTGTAGCTGTGGAGCCACTTTAGAGACACCAATGTTGTCAAAATCCCAAACGTCGTCTAGTTCAAAAAAACTCTGGGACTCATTAGCCATGGGTGGTGCGTTTCCTATCTTTCTTCTTCTCAGTGCTAGTTTGTCGTTCATGAGAATGATTCTTGTTTTGCATTTTCCAAAAGGGCAGCGAACGATGCTTCGTGGGAACTCTTTATTCAGGAGTTCTGAGAATCCAATGAATGACATGCTGTGATTTGTAGAAAAGAGTGTAGTGAGATGTGAGAAGTTCAGTTGATCTCCGCATTTCTGAGATGCAGATTCAGATCAGGTGCAAACGAGGTGTGATATGATTAATGTTGGCGGACGGGAAGTTTTCTTATTTATTCATTCTAAGAGTTTGTAGGAATGGAATATTTTAAGCTTAAGATTCCAAAATATCCGGGGCGTACATTTCAGGGTTGTCTGGTTTGGGTTTAGTGATGCAAGCTGGAAGGACGACCTTATGATTTCTAGGCTTAGTGATAACATTTACATTGATTGATGATAGAGCTAGTTGACTTATGTTTCTGACTTCTTTGTACTCATACAATTTTATCAACTTCTACCCTGGTCGGCACGTCGAATGCAAGATTCCACGTCGTTCTTGATCATTTCATTCTTATATTCATTATTTTTTTCTCTTTATCTAATTTGGACATCTTTTGATTCCAAAATCGTCACTATGTATGTCACATTGAAGAGAAAAGCCTGAATCCATCCACATGATACCCCTTACTGACAGAAGTGACCCCAATCTTCACTCATAGCTTAGAAAACAATCAAAAAAGTCCCATAAGGTTCTACATCACATAAACGGTCGATTCATAATTAATGTAGTGTTCATAGAGACTATATCATATGTCATCATGCAATCTATAACTTTGAGCTCTTGCCAATGATCTCCATGGCCAAAGCAGAAAGCGGAATGTACAAGCTCAGATAGCCGGAAGCAATGGCAGAGCTGGCAGTGCCCTTGGCAACTCTCATGGCCACACCCTGTGAAATCACACATAGTCTCAAAATGCCAAAAATTACACCCACAGTCCACAAATCGACGGGGTTGTTCTCGGGCACATCATCGTTCCACGGGTAGCCGAGCTTCTCCTGGTAGAGACGCAATTTGTCCAAGACAGCTTCCCTGGAACCGGCCACTTGTCTGCCTATATTGACCTTCTCAGGACGGAAGAAGGCGTTGTTCAACTCATTAGTCATTTCGAAGGGTTGAAGCAAGTTGGCCAAATCAAAAAGAGGATGGCCAAACGTGCAGAGCTCCCAGTCCAAAACGGCAATGATTCTGGGCTCGGTGGGGTGAAAAATAAAGTTATCGATTTTGCAATCACCATGGATCAAAGTCAACTCGGAAGGGTCCCTTGGTGCATTTTCGGCCGTGAAGCGGACCAATTCCTTGAAGTTTGGAATTGGATCAACAGTCTGAGCCTGCAAGTGTTCCACTCCACCGAGGGTCTTTATTTGTCTCTGGAAGTAGCTAGGTCCGCCCTTGTTTTTGGCGAGCTTTTCCGGCTGAAATTGAGGAAAATGATTGGCTGGAAGGTACTTCACGAGCTCATTGCCATCAAGCGAGTGGATAGCCGAAATGGTCACCATAAGTGCATCCCAGTAGCTCTGTTTCTGGGACAGGGGAATGCCTGGCAAATCGGGTCTTTTGATTGGACGGCCGTCCACGAATTCCATGACGTAGAAGACAGCGTCAGTCACGGATTCGTCTTCACAGAGAATGTGCACTTTTGGAACTGGAACCTTTCTAACCTCAGGAACTGATTGGTTACATCTGGCGATACCGTTCAAGATGTAGAACTCACGCTCAATGGCATGAGCCGAACGAGAAACAAGCTTCCTATTGGGCGAGGGCTTTCTTCTCAAAACGTAGTGTTTTTTAGCTCCGTCGGTGATCAAGTAGGTAGGATTGGATTGGCCAAATCTGAACTGCTCGATTTTGAAGGGGGCCTGAAAATTGGGTACCTCGCTGCCTTTAATTGCCGAATCTGGAAGATTCGTTAAATAGGTTTCAATTCTTTTGGTGTCTATGGGATTTCTGATTTCCGTAACGTCAAGCATGCTGGAGAGAAGTAGTAGGTGGGTTGGTATCTATCAGTGCGCTACAATATGCTACCCCACAGTTCCTCGGATTTAGCGAACCGTGCACCGTTGGAGATATCCAAGATCAACCGAGGCTCGAAAATCGGCTACACAAAAAGATGCTCCTTTTTTATTCATTTAAGCTGTAAGGTCAAAAATGCTTTGCTTTTTAAGAGTTCCGAACGGGGTGGTGTCATCAGGCCAATGTGCTCAATACCGTGATAGGTGAGCTGACAAGAGCAAGGGCAGGTGCTGTTTCTCGAGAACCGAGGCGAGTTAAGTAAGGAATCCTTGGTGGAATTTGGGATCTGGGACCGTAAAGCATTTGTTTGGGCCCTTAGACGTGGCTTCACCTCGCTCGGAAAGATCATTTTCCCGAATATCATTTGAAATGTGTGCAGACAATGTCTAACAGTTTGAACCGAGAAATGACAAAACCTCGCTTTGATGCTGAATCCCCTCCTTTTAATCTCTCGATTACTTCACATTCAACGAGTAGTAATTGTAAATGCCCCTCTGACTGAACTCCACTGGCCACACCAGCTCCCGCAACTCGCCCTTAAGATACTTCTTCTTCTTTGTATTGTTAAGGTTGTAGTATCCAATTGAGCAGTTGACCTTTCTTGAGGAATACTTGAGAAATGACGGTTTCTCCAGCTTAGTCTCGATCTTGGCGCCGGTCTCCAAATCGTAGTACACCAAATTTGATGCAAAGCTCTGGCTCAATTTGTTGCCCGAGATGATGGAGTCGTACAGCGGGTCTGAAGAGTCAATCTTGTAAATCCAAGCACGGCGACCTTCGTTATCGTAAAACTTCCATACCTGGGGAAGCTGTGGATCGCCCATTACTGTGAAGTCTGTCTGAACAGCGTCCACGCGGACGTAGTTTCCGCCAGTGACATCGTAGAGTGTTTTGTAGTCGAACTCAATGGCCTCAAGGTTGGAGCCATAGCAGGTTTTCAAGAAATTGGTGAGTTTCCAGCGATCCAAAGACTTGATGGAAGTGAGGTCGAGGAATTTGATGGTATCATTCTCGTGCATGAATGTCTCCAAGTCTGTTATGTCGACTGTGGAGTGGGAAATGGTCAAGCTCTCCAAGCACTCGAACTTGGATCTGATGAGCTTGAGGATCCGGGAGTTCACCGGAAGTCCTCCCAAATTGAGGTATTTCAAGTTTGATGCCAGGAGGTGATTTAGCACGTAATGAAGGTAGACATCTGAAAGCGGTGACACCACGTTGGAGTCGATCTGGAGGTTGAGCCATTCAAGGGAGTCCAGGGCCACGGCAGGGTGCTTTTCCAAGAAAATGATCAAATCCTTGGTGGTGAGCTTGGAGCACCGGCCTAGGGAAAGATGCGTAAGGCGGCACGAATGCGGAAGATGCGAGAGTAAAATGCTAGAAGTGATGGAGGTGTGGTTGAGATCTAAGCGGCGTAAATGAGTGAAATGTGGGAGAAGCTTCTCGAACACGGAAGGCGCCAAGTTAGAGCAGTCGTGGAATGAGATCTTGAAGAGATTGGTCAAGGAGCTCTTCTTCAAGGAGATGGTCAGAGCGCTATCGGACATGATGTCTGAGTCTGCGATATCGTGGCCGGTAATTTCGAGTTGGTTGAAAGCCATTGCAAGCGCCCTCAGTGAAGCTCCACAGAAGTCCAAGGCCTGGATCTTGAGAAGACCATTGAAGAGCATCAGCAAGACCGTAACGTCCATGTCGTCCTGAATATTCTCCGAAGCCATGAATTCGATCAAGTTGGGACACATGCGGAGCGCCAATTCAATTGTCTGAGAAGTGACCATCTGGATCTCCTGGTTCATTCTGCCTGTTCTGCCGAGACCAATGGAGGTGAAGGTCTGGAAGTCCAAGAATTCCACGTAGACGCCCAAATCAGGCTGGTTCAATATGTTGTGGAGAAATTTGTCGAAGGAGTGGGGCCGTGTGAAGATGGCGTACTTATACAAGAAGCGCATGGCCAACTGATTGAATGTCTTCAGAAGCACGGGGATGGTTTTCAGGAACTTCTCGAGATTAGCTGGAATCGACGACGTTGTTTCGTCGTAATACACAATCTCCACGATTTGGTACAAGATCTCCATTGGGAGCGAAAGCAAAGGCGAGAACAGCTCGGACTGGGTTTCCTCGTGCACATGGGGGTCCACCAACGTGAAGTTTTTCGTGGCCAGCGACGCCAGCGTCAGCAGCATTGCTGTTTCACCCAGCGTGACAGATTCGGTGGTGATTACAGGCAGCAAAAAGAGCCCGCCTGGACCATGGTTGTTGTGAGTTTGGTCTTCGCCGGAGTAGTCCAAAAGATCGAAAGTGCTGGCCCGCCGCAGATTCTGCTGCTCTTGAAGCGCAAGCTCGTCTCTTTCATGGAAGGGCTTGGGCGCCTTCAGCAGTGTCTGGCCCATGTAGAACAGAACTAGTGAAGTTGATGATGAGGATATCATCTGGATCTTGAGGTAAGGATGTGCTGTGTGGCGGCTAAAACGGGGAGTTGTTTTGGAGTGGTAGGAGAAAAAGACAGCTTGGAGAGCTTTAGGGTGATTTTTTGGTGTAGCTGGTGAAAAGTGGTTGGAGTAGGTGAATTTGGATGTTTGCACTAGTACACAGGGTGCACTATGGCTGCGAACGCCGTAGTGGAGAAGTCCTGGAAATATTCGGGCGGCCAGAGGTTGAGCTTTAATTTGGTTGGAATCTATGGAATTTTTAAGAAAAGAATGTAGAAAAAGTCTTTTTTTGGCTTGGTGATAGCGTTTTGTGGGTTTTTGGCAGGCTGTTTCGGCTTTTCGGAGAGCTCTCGGAGTCGAAGTGTCTGACCATACACTGATGCATCTGGCACGTTTGGAGATATTTTGAAGAATTACGATTTTCAAAAAGTCCAGAATAAACTCTTTTCTACGTTTTTCACAATAGCTATACCAAAAGATTGAACACCACCCCGGATTTCCGTAGCTTCGATGCCCCAGATCATCGCCATGTTTGGCTGCGAAACGGCATTTTGACCACTAAACTGGAGACCATCCAGCCTTGATGCTAGTGCAATAGAATTTCATAAGATCAAGTTTTTGGCTTTTAGTTTGCGAATTAGGGGTCACCGAAAATCCGCTCCTATACTCCCCTCCCAAAAAAGGCCCCTCTTGAGCCACTCATGTGGAGGCTCTGTGACCGCACATAACGGGAAGCCGGCTTCTAGAAGGTGCACTGTAGAAAATTGGCGAAATGGCGTTTCTGGGTGATCTGGGAAATTGTGAACTTTTGGTATGTTCAGCTTGACGTTTCCGTGCTTTTTATGTGTTCTTCGGACTTATCTCTTTCATCAGCTCGGACTTGCAATTCCGGACTATCCGTTGGTTTGGACAGACTATGTATACTTTTGAGATCTGTGGGAATGGTGAATTTTCAACCTGGAGGATTTATCCAGGTCTGGACAATTCTGCTAGGTGTGGAGGCTACATAATCGCTGATTGAGCTAGATCGATGTCCTGGTTGTATGGACCGCCATGACTCCGTGTCGCTAAAACCTATATCTGCTTTTTAATTCTAATCAAGGCGTCTTTTTAGAATAAGCCGATAGGAACTTTATGATTGGCAATCCAGCCATCATTGGTTACAGGGCCCCAGTATGGTGAAACTCAGAGTCAGACTCCTATTTCACCGTTTTCGTATACAGTGACGTAAAGACGGGCCGTCAGGGCGTAACAAGAATAAGGAAAATGTGATCTAATAGCCTGGGCTTGTTTACATATTCTTATACCACCTAGTTTTGCCTAGATGCTTCAAGGGTAAGAGCTTGACGTCTCTCACATCTCGCTAAGCCGTTCAACGTCTGTGTCGGCTCAAGGAAAAGGTGGGCTGAAGGGTGATATTTCCCTCTGCTGATATTTGATGAGCTTTAGTGTAGCCATAACTAATGCTAGAGCAACTCACGGGCATCACTCGTATCTAACTGACCATAGTGCTTCGAAACATTCATTACAACAAGGCATCGGGTTATTTTAGGCATCAGCCTGTCGAAACTAAACTTTTAAATTCATGAGCAAGCTGCTGTAAGTTGGGCCCCGTAAGTCGCCTGGATGAATAACCACCCCTATATAAATCCACAGCTAGTTCTGATCTACTTCATTAGCAAAGAAGAGAGCCAATTTTTAAAAAGCATTTGTATATCTCTTCAGACCATCGAAGACGTATACTTTCTTTTCATCCAGGCTAAATGTAATGCTTACATTGTTGAATACTTGCGATTGACCAAATACATACAAGTAACTCTCGAAGCGACACCCCTAATTGAACTAAATACGGCGGATCAGAAGAAAGAAATATAACGATTCGCCAGCCTGATACTTGAATAATTAGCTGATCGATTTTAGTGAAATCCACAGAACTCACAATGGAAGGTCAAACACCTGGACACTTCATGGCAACGAATGCATTCTACACATGTATTGCTTAGTTACTCCTAAAGGAAAATCGTCTTCGCTAAATGTACACACTGAAGCTTTTTTGATCCGACCAAGCCTTAGTATGGGCCAAATTATTCGTTACTGTTCACGAAACACTCAACAGAATGATTTTGCAGCCATTGAACCACCCTTCGTCTGAACCCCAGAGCTTCCTTTCCATCTGGCATTCTTCAATCACATTTGACGTTACTTTGAGCAATCAACGCTCAATATCGAACCTACAATTCCCTCAAGCACCCGTGGTCACTTACCAGAATAGCCCTGGTTGCATACTGCTCACACTAGGGACTGGAACCCCATTGCCAATAATCGAAACCACAAACCGAAAGTCCTTGATCTTGCCAATGTAGATAACAAAATATCTGATCTCTTCTTTTTACACATTTTATTTGTATCCCACGAAGGACACCATCACTCATCTCTCATTACAGGAATTTGCAACCAAAACACCCCGAACGTCAACTCCCTACTCCGCCCCAACACCACTACAACTTTGCTCCCGCAAAGACACAGAAGTCATCAATTCCTTCTCTTTAAAACAATTTGTTACCCAACTCCAACTCAGTAAGTCTCTGACTCACAACCTTGAAGCCTGCACGAAGTTCCGCTAATCCGCCTGAACCGGCCCGGCTAATATTTCAGATACCTACAACTACTTCTTCTCCACATATCACCATGGACAACTACGGCTCAGACAGCGAGTCTGTTTCCGAGTTCGAGAGACTCGAATCTACTTTGCCCCCACCGCTTCGCCGCTCTGCCTCCTCGCTTTTAGAGAAAATCTCTGGTTCTCAGACTCAATTGCTGAACTTCCATATAGACTCTCCTACCCCAAGAGCACCACATCACCAAACACCCCTGAACTCATTAGGAGGCCAGCACCGGGCTCACCACCAACATCTTCTTCTGAAGCTCTCTATGTCTGAGAACGGCAGGGAAAGCTCGCCAATTCCCGTTCCTCGTCCTGTTTTCAATGAAGAGATCCACAAGCCGGCCATGAACACGAAACAGTCGTCCACAGGTGTTTTGTGGGTGACGGAAAGAGCCAATGAGTACGGCTTCCAGGGCAATGGCGACGACTCGTGGGCCAATTTGGGCCAGGGTGCACCAGAACATGGAGACACTGTTCCTGGCTCTTTCAAAAGACCAACGCTGATTGAGGTGCCAGATATCAGCAGGGAGTACGCTCCTACTGCCGGTGTTAAAGAGCTTCGTGAAGCCGTGGCCAACTTGTACAATTCGCTTTATCGTGAAGGCATGGAGTCCAAGTACACATACAAGAATGTGTGTATTGTGCCTGGAGGAAGAGCAGGATTGATCCGTATTGCCTCGATCATCAGTGACTGCTACCTCTCGTTCTTTCTCCCTGATTACACTGCCTATGCTGAGATGCTTTCGCTTTTCAAGAACTTCTCCCCTATTCCCGTGCCGTTGGACGAAGTTGACAATTATGAGGTGCACTTGAACCACATTGATCTTGAGTTGAAGAGAGGTGTCTCCGCCTTTCTCACTTCAAACCCTCGTAACCCCACTGGTAGGTGTATGTCCGCAGATCATTTGAAGCGCCTCCACAAGCTTTGCAGAGAAAAGTGTCTTTTGATCATGGACGAGTTCTACTCGCATTATTACTACGACGACGGCTGCCTGGGCTCGTCCATTTCTTCGGCCCAATACGTCAAGGACGTCAACAAGGACCCAGTATTGATCTTGAACGGTCTCACCAAGGCGTTCCGTTTGCCCGGCTGGCGTATTTGCTGGATTTTGGGTCCAGAGGAGTACATCAACAGTTTGAGCTCGGCGGGCTCCTACCTTGACGGAGGCTCCAACGCCCCCTTCCAGTACGCCGCTATCGACTTTTTGAAACCTTTGGCGGTGAAGGCCGAGATGAAGGCGCTTCAATTGCACTTCAAGATGAAGCGGGACTATATCATTGGGCGTTTGAGTGCCATGGGATTCCCCTTCTCGAAGAAGAACATCCCCAACTCTACTTTCTACTTGTGGCTCAATCTCTCGCATTTGCCAGCCAAGCTCAGCAACTGTCTTGGGTTTTTCCACGAGTGTCTTCACGAGAAAGTCATTGTGGTGCCGGGCTTCTTCTTCTTAATCAACCCTCAGAACTTGTCTCGACTTGAGGATGTTATCTGGTATAACTATGTGAGAATCAGTTACGGCCCGGAATTGCAGCAATTAGAGAAAGGCATGGATGGAATCGAGCGCATTCTCCGCAGATTCAACGCCTTGCCTGCTGACTATAAGTAGGTGCGACTTGCTAAATATGTATAACGCGAAACTTCAACTAGACACTAATTACATTTAGCAAACTAAACTCACTACAGTGACTCAATGGACGCTGTGGAATCCACTACGTCTCAGGTTTTTGAGGCTCTTCCTCCTGCAAAGGATTCGGTATCCTCAATTACCTTCCTTACTGCTTCCTTGTGGTACTGGCTGTGGATATTCTTCAAGATCATGAACTACGTGGTGGTGATCATTCCCACGATTTTCTTGAACATGCTCCAGATGAACTTCCAAATCACCTTGTCGCTTCTGTCGATCTTGACTTGCTTGGTGATAACGGTTTCACTTTGCTATTTCATTGTCAGACACAAGTACCTCACTAGATACTCCAAGGAAACACTTCCCGCTTTGCAAGACAATACGAGCCACGGAACATGTGGGTTTGACTACGTCGAGGGATCCCGTAAGAAAAGGGGAACTGATAAGACAAAAACGTACTTGGACGAGTTTTTGAGCGCAATCAAAGTGTTTGGGTACCTTGAAAAGCCTGTTTTTCACGAATTAACCAGGAACATGACGACCCAGCGACTCGAGGCTGACGAAATCTTATACTTGGACGAAAAACTCGGATTCTCCATTGTAGTAGAAGGCTGTGTTCAGGTTTATACCAAGATACATGACAAACATGGATTGCATTTTGAGTTTGACCAGGACACCAACAAGGCCGATAAAGATGATATCTTGATGATCAAAGGCCAGCACTACCAATTGCTCAATGAGGTCAAAAGTGGAGCTGCGCTTTCCTCCTTGCTCAGTACGTTAGACCTCTTCCACACCAGAAACACCGCCTTATCTTCACCTGCTTTCCCTCCGGCTTCCAATAGAGCCGGTGGATTGGCTAGACCAAAACCCATGCTTCACAATCGACTCAGCTCGAGACAGCTGAGCACCTCTACGCCTATCGAACCGCTTTCTTTGAGCCCAATGCATGATAGTAGTTCTGTGACACAGAGCAGGGGCGAGGAGCAACGGGGTTATTTCAATTCACCGCGTTTAAACACGACTGGACTTCAGGGTCAGCCAGAGTCAACCGTAGGAACACCCATGGATAACGGAAGCTTTCCACTTTACGACCATAGCTTTTCTGAATTGCCCGAGGTTGTTGCTCGTCCCAAACCATCTTCACCCAAAAGCGACTTTCCCTCCACAGCCACTATAGCTATCATCCCTGGGCTGGCATTTCAGAGGGTCCAGACAAGGTACCCCAAGGCAACGTCGCACATTGTGACCATGGTGCTCACTCGTATGTACAAGGTCACTATGAATACAGTGCATACTTATCTCGGCTTGATTCGGGAGGTGTTTGACTCTGAAATCGCCTTGAATTCTATTAATGAAGAGTGCAAGTTGCCAAGCTATTTGTACGATGGTGTTATCGAGAGCTTTAATCAACAGAGGACTGCGGAGGCAGACGGTTCATCTATGCCCATTTTTGCAAAATCAAAAAAACGTCAAAGAAAACTTCATCGTGAAAACTCCTCGAGATATGTGGTGCTTGCGAATCGATCAAAGCCGTCTCATCCTGGTGACTTGCTTTCCTCGGTCCCGCTCTCTCGAACTTCTGACTATGTCAAATTGCAAGGCTCCTCTGTCTCAGACGATACTTCCAACTTGACAAGCGGGGATAGTCAAAAACAATTGCACAATGAATCGAATAGCACTGGCTCTCCGGTTCTCAAGAAATCGAAACCAAAGCGCAGGGAGAATATTCGGAACAGGTCTTTTTCTGATGAAAGAGAGGAGACAGAAGAGACTTCGTTGCGTATCGCTATAGTGGAAAATTTATTTAAGCTTTTGGGCGTTGACGAAAACTCGTCTAATCTAAACATGAGTGGCATCTCCAGTGGTCAACTCTCGGGTAATTCGTCAACGGTTGGCCTCTCTTCATTGATGAGTGACCAATCATTACCAATCAACATGGAGCGCAACTTTTTCGACACCGAGAAAACTAAGGAAGCTGCGGTCAATTCGTCTTACTATGGCTATCGAGCCTCATTTCCCCAAAGCTCACATAAGTTTTACAACACCATTGTTCATACCAAGCCTGAAGGCACAGAAAGTGAGGATTCTACACCAAATTCCAGAAGACCGTCGCACTCTAGCCCGGAGGTCAATTTTGCAACAGTGAAGAACGCCTTCAGTAAGCATATCGAGGTGAAATACTATAAAGCAGGCGACGTTATTGTGGAGCAAAATGGAATGAGTCCTGGTCTTTTCTATGTCATACATGGAGGCTTGGATATCATCCATAAATCTCCAAAGGACAATACGCACGAGGTTGTTAGCAAGCGTCTTTATTCAGTAAAACCGGGTGGGATGGCTGGCTATCTCAGTTCTATTGTCGGTCTTCGCTCTTTGGTCTCGATCAAAAGTTCGAAATATGAGGGTGCCATCGTGGCCCATATTTCCAAGAACGATCTAACGCGTTTGTTGGACAAATTCTACTTTCTTCAGTTACCTATAGCCGCAAAGCTCAAAAGCTTGCTTCCAAGCCTTATTGTGACCATCGACTTTGCCCTTGAATGGTGCCACATTCCAGCTGGAGGTGTTCTCTGCTCCCAAGGCGACTTAGCCAATGGTTTCCATGTTGTTTTAAGTGGTCGTTTTAGGGTTGTGAAGAATAAAAAGATGAAGAACGAGAGTGAGGATAACGAGGAAGATCTTGAACACCTTATCGATGAATCAAACATACCGAAGCATCATCAAGACAGTGACGACTTTGAGGTGCTCGGCGAATATGGTCATGGTGCCTCTATTGGCGAGGTTGAAGTGCTTACTGCCTCGAGACGTACAAACTCTCTCATTGCTGTCAGAGATTCAGAGACAGCACGTATTCCAAGAACTTTGTTCGAAATGCTTTCCTTGCAGAATCCATCAATCATGGTTAAAGTTTCCAGAATCGTTGCCAACCGAAGCCTTGAGGCAAGCAAGCGGGACAGAACGAACACGCTTATTGCGACAACGTCAAAAAGCTCGGTTGTTGAGATCAACAATGACTACAAGACAATCACCATTTTGCCGGCCACTAATGGTTTGCCTGTTCGTGAGTTCGCCGATAAATTGGTGCATGCTCTCAGGGCTTTAGATCGTCGTGTCATTGCTTTGGACCGGACGTCCACCTTATCACACTTGGGAAGATATGCTTTCGATGAGCGACTTGCTCAGTTAAGACTATCGGGATACTTTGCCTATTTGGAGGAGGTCTATCAAACCGTGGTCTACATTTGTGACTCTCCGTTGAAGTCGTCCTGGACGTCTACCTGTATTTCCCAAGGTGACTGTATCTTGCTTTTGGCGGATGCTGAAGATTATGATTGTGCTGCTAATGTCGGTGATTACGAACGATTGCTTTTGAAACTCAAAACAACCGCCCGAACAGAGTTGTGCTTGTTACATCCCGAACCCTCTGTATTTCCAGGATCAACTAGTATCTGGCTTAAGAACAGAATTTGGGTTCAGGGTCATCACCACATTCACATGGAGGTAGCAAAGCAGGCAGCTCCAAAGCCCAATAAGAAGAAATCAAACATGCTTACAGAGCTTGCCACTAAGCTTAGTACCAAGGCTAATCCCAACATCAAGATGAAGTTTCTGAACGTCAAGTCTAGAGCCATGAATTCCCTCATCAAGCTCAATGCTCGTGCTAACAAAGCAGAGAATGTGCCTGTGTTGTACAAGAACGACTTCATGAGGTTGGCGAGAATTTTGTCTAATGAAGCAGTTGGTCTTGTTCTTGGTGGCGGTGGTTCCAGAGGAATCTCCCACGTTGGTGTTGTGACTGCCCTTGAGAAGCACGGAATACCTGTGGACTTGATTGGTGGTACCTCCATCGGTTCTTTTGTCGGTGGCTTGTATGCCAAAGAGAATAACATTGTGTCAATCTATGGTATGACGAAGAAGTTCTCGAGAAGAATTGGCGCAATGTGGAGAATGTTATTTGACTTGACCTACCCTGTCACTTCCTACATCACCGGGCACGAATTCAACAGAGGTATCTGGAAGGTTTTTGGTGTACACGAGATTGAGGACTTTTGGATCCGCTACTTCTGTAACTCCACCAACATCACAACTTCCACGATGGAGATTCACGAGAGAGGCTATGCTTGGCGGTTTATCCGAGCGTCCATGTCGTTGGCTGGACTTCTCCCTCCGATCACTTATAACGGACTGATGCTTCTTGACGGAGGATACCTTGACAATCTTCCGGTCATGGAAATGAAAGTCCGAGGCGCAAAACACATTGTGGCTGTTGATGTTGGCTCTGTGGACGACCGAACCCCCATGAATTACGGCGATACCTTATCTGGTTTCTGGGTTCTCCTCAACCGATGGAATCCATTTTCGAAGCACCCCAATGTGCCTAACATGATGGATATTCAATTGCGTTTGGCATACGTTGCCAGTGTCAATGCCCTTGAGGCGGCGAAGAAAATGCCTGGAGTAATGTATCTTCGTCCACCTATTGACGACTACGCAACGTTGGATTTCATGAAGTTTGACGAGATCTACAATGTTGGTTTGGCCTATGCCGACGAAACCATTGGGAGATGGGCCAAGGAGGGAAAATTGCCGAAATTTGCAGGTGTGACTGATTTGAAACTGAAGGGAGGCGAACACCCCAAAAGGAGATTCAGAAGAAACTCTATCTAAAACAATACATACTAAATGCATGCATACGTCTATGTGCGATGCGCATCGCCAGATATCAACCATGCTACTACTAAGAAATGCAAGGGTGCCCCGAGCTCTAGGGCGCAGGTTTTTCAATGGCATCAGCGATGTTGCTAGTATAGATTCCTATGATAAAAACACACGGCAAATGGCTCTTGTGCCAAAAGTCGAAGAGAACTTGTCTCGCCTCATACTGAAGCTACAACCGCATGCCAGAAACTTGAAGTACACCTTGGAGCAGCGGGCAATCTGGGATGTAGTTCGAGCTGAAAACAGTTTGATTCTTCGAGGATGTACCCAATCGGGAAAATCTCTAGCTGTTGCTGTTTTGGCGTTGAATAGAGCCCTCACACATGCTCCAGTCAGACCGAGACGATTCTACGATTCCTTGATTGTGGTGCCCACAGATGACCTTGTCAGAAAATACCACTTTTACTTTGAAACTCTTGCTGAAAGATTGCCTGAGACGTGCTGTCCGTCGAGAGAAACGCAGGAGTCGGAAATTGGGTATGAGACCTTTGGAGCAGAGTTCGTGGACTCAAACGGAGAGTCTACTTTTGTTTCCACTGGAGAATCTAAAGTGCCACAGGTGTTGGTCCTGACCCCCACGGGAATCCATAAGATCCTTGAAACACGAAACAAGTTGTTCTCGTCCATCCGACTCATAGCTCTAGACGATGTGGACTTTATGTTGAGCAGCACTGGTTGTGGGGAAAGCAGCAATTTCCTACCGAAAGGTAAGCACGGAAAACTCCAGTCAAAGTTGATTGACTCGCTCAAACATGTTCTAAAAGTGCACCGGGAAACATTCACTGATAAGGTCAAAAAGCGTCTTCATGATCTCGAGCTCCGCTACGACGCAAACACAAACTTTGCTGCTTCCGGCTATGTGATGAACCGAAAAATCGATACCCAGGAAGAGGCGCCAGAGTCTTTCAACAAAACACTAATCTCGAGGCTTCTCACTGTGAAGCTGAATGTGACTTACCGCCCTATCCAATTTTGCATCATCGGAGAGCTGAATTTCCCTGTCACCAACGCCATTGTCGGGTCGGATAAAACAGCGTCGCAGCTTCGGCATCTTATAGACGTGCACCGCAAAGAAGAGACATTTTTCTCGAAGGAGCGGAAACTCGTCGATATGGAAGAACTCAACTTCGACAGGCACCAGAACTGGGTCGATCTGTTCACAGCAACACCGCCCAACGTCTACTTTGGTTCCGCAAAGAGTAAGTCCAGCTACAAAAAAATCAAAATAAAACACTTGGAACTGAACTACTTGCAGGGCTTGTCTAGATTATCATTCCACATGAAGGAGCTCCAGACCTACTGCCTGAACAATCATCAAAAGAAGTTTTTGAGATACCGCAAGATCGAAGAGCGAGATCTAAGCGGCTTCCACACGATCTTTCAGAAAACACTTCTGAAGTTTTATACCAAAAGTCAGAGTAACCACCCCTTTTTGATTGTTGTCCCACCCTTTGTCGATCTCAAAACCATTCCCGAGGATTGTGCACCCAAATTCACAACGAAGCTATACGAGAATATTTCAACTGAAAAGCTTGAGCTGTTTTTTGAAGACGGTCACTCTCACCTTTGCATTCACCCGCATCATCTTATTGGTCAGAGTTTCACTGGTGCTCAGAATATTCTAGTCGTCGGTTTAGACTCGCTACTTGCAGCTACGGCTTTTGATAAAATTGAAAACCCCGATCAGCTTCTTGGGGTTCTCAACCCCAATATGGATTTGATTTGCTTCTACCTCAAAAAAGTCATGGCTTCAAGGTCTGCTGCTTCCCAATCAAATATTCTTTTCATATTGGATGATGTGGCACGCAAGTCTGATAAGGACACCCAGCACAAACATGAATTGGATTTGGAGAAACTTGAGCAGATCCTTTTGACAAGTGACGTCGGGCAGTACACAAACATCAAGCATTTCTGATCGTTTAATTATGTATATATCACTGAACTGAATTACGCTTTCTATGTTCACTTGCAGTGGTAAGTGTCTTGTAGAACTCCTCAACAAGCAAACTTGACCTAATCCTATCTCTGCGAAAGTTGACCACCTGGAGCGATTCTCTGGAAACTGCTCTGGAAAGAGCAACGTACGCCTGGCCATACTCGAAAATCCGATTGAGATTCACTCTAACGTGTGATAGAGTAAGCCCTTGCGACTTGTGAATCGACAATGCCCATGCCAACATCAACGGAAGTTGAGTACGGGCCACCAAAACCTCATTTTTCTCATTCACGTGGTCCCACTTCTCAGGCTCAATAAGAACATCTCTCGTGGTAACATTGTCTGCGTTGGTGAATCTCACCAAAGGGTATTTGGTCTTCTTTGACAGCGCCTCTAGTCTCTCTAAAAGACCAAGTTTACGACGCTTGTTCACTTCAAAAGGGCTCAAAAGCGACGGTTCAGATTCAACACCCGTATCATCTGCGACATAGCTTGAATCTTCTTCCTTGCTGGTAGTTAGGTTCTCTTCTGTAACATGACTTGAACTCTTTTCTGTCTCTGTGGTTTTACCTTCATCTTTAAAGAAGTCAAAAACATTATCTAGTATCGTCTCTTTCTTAGGTTGAGCCTCCTGCTCGATGACTTTTTCTTCCTGCTCGCTTTCGGGCTTGATATCGGCCCTCTCTCGAGGAGCTCCTGCCTTCTGGGGTGAAGCAATTATCGGAACGTTCTTCTTCAGAAGTCTCTTCGTGTACTCTTCATAAGTGTAATTGGGATCCTCGGCCATTACTTCGTGGCCCATATAGACGTCACGGTCAAGAAAATCAATTACCTTACCGATCGAACCGTTGATGAGTCCCTCATCGAAGTTCTTGATGCACATGACTTGAGCACCTACCTTCAAATGCAACCTCGGAGGAGCCAAGAAGTTCGAGAGTATAGCAGCTTTGATCTTAGGCGGTAGATCCCCAGTGTCTATGGCTTCGTAGAGGTAAGCGTCCCCTTGAAGACGGGAAAGTTGGAGATTGTTCGCATGATCCACCTCGTTTCTTGTAGCATAAAGCTCTGCGGGCACAATCCCCGCTGGACAAGTGAGCGGTCTCGAAAGACGCATGAACTCTAGTTCCGACTCTGGTGACACAAGACCGCTTCTCATATCATTGAGCATTCCGATGAATTTCTGGTCGCCTTTCTGACGAAAGACCTCTTCAAGCACGATGCTTGAGGATATGCAAGACTTCCATGCCTCGGACTCGAATGCAAAATGAGCATCGTCTTTCACTTCGGTGCCGTCTTCGGAGTACTGAATTTTGCTCACTGGAGGCAACTGGAAAAAATCTCCTGTAAGAACGAGCTGTATACCACCAAAGGGTAAATGAAACGTCTTTCGAATTTCTCGGGCGACATGATCCAACTTGTCCAAGAGCCGCCCATCAATCATGGAAACTTCGTCGATGATAAGCACTTTGGTATACTTCCAGCGATGAACAGCCTTTCTATTACGTCTCACGGTTTTCACAAGTTGCAGAACCGTGCCGTTTCCCAAGCCTATACCGCTAAAACTGTGCACAGTTGTGCCTCCAACATGGTGAGCTGCTAAACCGGTGGATGCGGTCACGGCAATCTCTTCAGATCTGTACTTTTCTTGTAATGCTTTGATGGTCTTCTTAAGAAGGACGGATTTTCCCGTACCAGCCGAACCAGTGAAAAAAAGTGACTCGCCCTGAAGCACAAGGTCCATAACGTACTGCTGCTCACGAGACAATACGAATGGGGTAACACTTTTGGCTCTTCCTGCAAATTTGTCTTGAGTACCTAGAAGATCCTTTTCCCACGGCGCTAGCGGTTTTTGTGTGGCTAGCTGGATAGTGGGGTTTGAAAAGTCCTTTATCGTTCTTCGTGGGGGACGATTCTGGTACAAGTCCGGGAGTTTAGGAGGATTATTCTCCACTTTAAGCTCTGGAGGCTCGGCATTTGTGCTGTAGCTTCTCGTTTGTGGATCAGGTTTTAGCCGTTTACGCTGAGGCGATCCTAGTAGCAGAGATTGAACATCTGGTCTGTAGGTCTGGGTAACTTGAGAGATCTTGACAGGCGTCTCTTGAGGCAGAGAGTTGGCAGTTACAAAAAGTGGCGAAGAAGGCATTTCCTGCTTGACTTCGACCTCAGCTTGTTTGGTCTCTGGTTCTGTTGCCATGGCTTCTGAGGCTTCACAGATACCCACCAAATCCTGAGAGTCAAAAGGGTCATCTGTTAAATTGTCCGAGTCATTGAGTGTATGCTGGGATTCTGAAAATGAAGAAAGATCAACTCCTCGTAGCAGGTTGAGGTTCTCTGTGGTAGGCACCAAATGCCACCGAGACGCGCTGTTTAAGGAAGTCAGAGTGCCGTTCATAAGGGCACTTTGGGGTATAAGGCTTCTTCGTATAGGCGGGTGTCGTATAAGTCGTAACGGTGAAATCATAAAATGCCGTCCTGGATTAGCATAGAAGAAGAAGTTCGTGAAGATAACGATAAACAGGGCTGGATATAGCGAAGTGGTCACGTGCACTGGATGAACGGTGGAATCTGACAAGAAAGAGGCAATTGGGATAGAAGTACTTTTATTCAAGCTTTTTCAAAACTCAAATGCCCAGAATGCCGGCAATATTTCTCTTGTGATGAACATTTTGTACTTTGGGCAACTACTACTACAGTGCGCACTGTACAGATTATCAACACCTTATACTTCAGGATATGCCTGATTCTACGCTTGAGCGGCTCGATGCCCAGCTCTATTTGGCTTTTTGCAGTATTCTAGCGAGTCACCCGGAATCTCTTGAGCCATTGTTGGCGAAAATTGTTCCCTTGAGCAAATTAGGGCAGCTCCACTTCAACCAACCTGTCAACCTTTTAAGAAGCTTCATCTTTGGAGTAAGCACGATTTCGCTGAGTTTGGAAACTATCGCAAATTATGCTCAGCAGCTCACCGCCCGGGGTAATGGCTACCTGCTCAATACAGCAGAGCTTTCAGATGATGTGGAGAACTTATTGCTATGGACTACCAACGAGTACTCTGTTCAATTGCCTGACGAGGAGGACGTTGTTAAGGTAGCAAGTACTTTGGAGGCTGACTACGCACAGCGTAGCTCGCTGATTGGATACACCAGCGGTGAAACCTACGGTAGCTTCGTCATGGCTAAAATTATTCAACTCTCCAGATATACCTCTGATTTGGAGCAGTACAACTTTCTTGCAGGCTCGGTTCAAGGCGTGGAGGGCTTTGCTGAATGGTACCATGGCATTCTTGTCCCATATAACAACTTCAAGCGCCTGTATGGCTCGGTTTTGGGTGATGTTCCTGCCTTCGAATACCTTAGTCTCCAGTCGTATACAGAGAAGCTAGACTTCTTTCTTGACCCTTACAATACGGCGGTGGAAAAGAAGCACGTCGCTTTCCCACCGAAGTTGCTCACTGATGTGCTTTTGCCCCTTTCCCTATTCTACAGGGGAGATGTCACGCCGATTCTTGAATGGGTATACGCTGAGAAGGAATATCCGTCGTGGTTGTCGAGGCTTCTGACATTTGAAGCTGCCACAGAGAGCGTTTTGAGATTCACGGATTTCAAAGGCAACAGCTTGCCACACGAAAATACAGCGGGTTTTGTGAGCAATTACATAGCCTTGGTGTATTATTTCACACTCTACGGTGAATCTTCTGTGTCTTCGGTTGATGTGTCGAGGGCATATGATCTTATTGATAATGCCGTCACCACCTTGATCGAATTGCTTGATGTAACTAGTTCTGGGGGTTCTTTGCTTCCTGAAAACGTCAATCTCGACAACTTGCCCGAATATTCAACATTCACAGCCTTTGCCAGCAGCAAAGCCAATTCATTGAGACCCCTCTTCAAGCTGGATGTAAAGAAATGTCTCGCATTTTTAAAAAACGCAATTGCAACATGCTGCCAGGTTTTCCCAGTGAATGGACTCACCATCTCCAAATACTTGAAACTCAGCCAGAATGGACTGATCGACCAGGAGTCTGTCAAGAAGGAGGTCCTCCGTGTTCTTGCGCATTTGGAGTCTTCAAACCACGAAAAGCTTCTCCACTCTGTCAGACTCATCTCATCCTCTTTCATCAAAGGTGACAAACAGCTTGAGGGTGAAATCGACCACATTATTTTTGAACGACTCCTAGGAGTTGGGCTCTTCTCAGCTGCTGCCGAGTTTTTCCATAGCATGCCGTCACTCTCCGTCAACCAAGCGTTCGACGCTCTATTCAAAAAGTTCAAAAACGAATTCGATGAGTCCACCAATTTGGACGAACGCTCAGGGCATCTTAAGCAAGCCCATGAGTGCGTGGGACTATTGAGCACCTTATCATCCAGTGACGAGCTTGAAGAGGCGTCGAGGTTGCAAGTTGTCAAACTCAAGCATTTGCTCAAAGCGATCAACAACTTGAAAAACTTTAAGCTCTCGCTTGACGGTAGGGGCTCAGCCAGACCTCTGGATGTGCTAACAAAAATCACGAGAGTGGATGAAGACGAACACTTTACGCCATTCTCGATTGTATCGCATGTGTTGGAGCAAAACCCCAAATCCTATCATGCCTACGAAAAGCTCTACCGCATAGTCAACGATCTTGCTATATACCTCGGCATCGACATCTCGCATGTGCCGTTTGCTAGAATCCAGTCGGCATGTATTGAGTCTGCATTGATTGACAACAACTTCACTTTTGCGTACAAGCACTCGAAAATGCTTTTTGACCATTACGCTACAGACAACAGTCTAAATCTTGGTGAATACTGGCTCACATTCTACCAGACGGCCAAGTATGTCTCGCCGGAGTGGTTCAATGACGATGATATTATGGTGGAAAAGAAAAAGCTCGAGATTCATCTCAAGCAGCGAGAGCTTCTCTTCCTCACACTCAAGCTCACGAAGCCCTCTAGCTCCACTACAGACAACAGCCGGCTCATTCTTGCCCAGCTCAAGCAGAAGGAGAGAGAAATAGACTCGGTTTTCGACCATCTTGAAAGTTACAGCGAACAGTCGACGCAGATGCAAACTGAAGCTCCAGTTCTCCAGATTCCTGAAAACGCAGGTAGGTTATTGAACGAGGCATCGAAAACCGCCTCCAAGACCACCTCTCACGCCAGCGACAAACTTTCGAATTTATTTGCATCCGGGCTCGGCTGGGCAATTGGCGCCAACAGGCGCGATATGAATACATAATGGCATTTTGGCGATACTCATTTTGCACCCAAGTAGTAGGTGCGACTCATCTTCGCACATCTCATTATCACCACACCACATGTCTACTATAACTGAAAAACAACAAGACGTTCTAGACGCCGCTATAGACTCTTACATCTCCACACATGACAATGTTGCATATCAGTATTTGAAGTTCCGCCAGAGCGTGATTGAAGTGGTTCAGCAGATACAAAAGCAGAAGGAAGCCGGTGAGGTCTCTGAGGAAACGCTCAAACGGCTCAAGGAGCTCCAATTCGAATATGAAATGTACAAGGTATCTTATCCCGCTTATGTGGAGCGGCTTACAGGCAGAATCGACTTTGCAGAGAACACCTCGCCTCAGTATCTCAATGAGCTAGAACAGAACTACCTTGAGCTTTCCAAGGAGAACGAAGAGCTCAAGGCCAACCTTGCCATTTTGCTGGAGAAATTTGCCCCCGTGGCTAGGAGAATGGCCAATTTCGTTCATAAGTTTGAGACGGCCTTCACTAATAGAGGCCGAGGAATTTCCCACTCCATTGGATTCAGAGACAGAGCACCCAATTCCACCGCCATATCAATCGACTATGACAGCACAATATTCACGAAAAGCGAGCTTGCAGACTCGTTGAAGTCTCTTGACGACGAACTCCGGACCCTCAAGACGGTGGACGAGATCGACGAAGGTGAAGAAGAAAAACCCCAAACAGAGACTAAACTGCATGCCATCGACACGCTAAAACACTTGAACGAGGTTTTCGACCGGCTGCCAGCGATCCGAAACATTGGGTCCCTGCAAGTTTCCTTTGCCTTGACCCGGTCGACTAATGTTCCCTCAAACGCCCAGTATATGGTAGTAGACGACTACGAGCAGGCTATTCAGGCGCTAGCGAGGGAAATCAAGGATCTCGTGGCGCGTGGCGCCATAGCGAAAGAAAGGTGGCTTTCAAACGCCAAAAAATTACAGGCAATAGACGAAATGCTCCACGCTTTTGACGAATGCATGGAGGTGGACTGAGCTACAGGCGGGCCTATGCGATCCCTTATATTATAATGTACAAAGTGGCACGAGGCTACTGGTCGATGGAGCTGATTAAGATAACCGAGTCACCTCTGACGAAAACCATCTCTGTCTTTTTCAACACCGTGTCCAGTTCTTTCTCGCCGTATATGGTTTCTTCAGCATCGCTCAAGACGATGTTACAGTGCGAGTCGTACGCCTGCAAACGGCCCTTCATCTCACGTGCCCCTCTCAATTTCACAAGCACGTATTCGTCTAGCTGGTACCTGATGAGGTCGAGCGGCTCCTCCTGCTGTTGTTCTGTTTGTATAGTGGACATTGTGGAAGAAGGTGTAGCCTTTGCTGAGATTTCATCTCAGTCTGGTGTGGGTAAGTACAGGACGTTCTGAGAGGGTTCAGTCCCAATGTGATTCCGGCGTTGAGGGGGTGAATAGAGTTGTTCTAGGGTGATAGCGAAATAAACAGCGCAAGTTTTGATTGATTGGAGCTTTTTACTGGTTGAAATCGGTAAGTAACTCGTTATGGCTCCACAAGCGCACAGGGCATACATTGACACTTTCAATCCCCCACGCCGAACCCTCTATTTCCAAGAACACTATCTGGGAGCTGAAAGCTACTGTAACTCAATTCTTCCCTCCCCCGTCCCAAATTCATGGTCCCAGACAAAGCAGCTCCGGATTCCCCATCCTCGCACGTGACCTCACCACCGTGCTCGCTAACAAAAATTTTTGCAACATTCTCCAAACTACTCTCCATGTTGAACCCATCCAGAGGCCTCCATCTGGCCTGCAGGGCTCTTGCAAGAAGCAAACCCTTGACTTTTGGCCCTGTGGCAGAAATCAAGCTCAGAGAGCCCATCGTGCCCAAACACACCAACTTCGATGTATCCCCAGACCATCCTTTGTGGGCTTTCTTCCACAACGGCAACCAAGCCGAAGCATCTTTGCGTGAAAAGACGCCAGACGACGTTCGTGCATGGTCTTTGGCCGAATTGCGTAGAAAGTCCTTTGACGATTTGCACAAAATCTGGTACTTGACATTGAAAGAGAGAAACCGCATAGCCAGAGAGCTTCAGACTTCCCACATGGCAGCTGTCCCTGTGGAGCCCTCTGTGCGTTCCCATGACCTCATGCTTAAGCTTAACCAGAAGAGAATCAAGCAGACACTTCTTGAAAGACAGACGGCGATGGAAAAGGCCCAGACCTTGACGGAAGAGATTTCGGAGTACTTGGCTGATTTCCAGGAACAGTACGTGGGCGCCGAAGAGGCTGAGATTTCATCCCTCAACGATAAGCTTGTTCGTTTGCAGTACGCCATTTTCGGCATCGAGCCCACCCTTGAGGACTACGACTTGGACAGAGATATCAACGTCAAGTTCGTCGAGGGCCTCAGCTACGTGGCCAATTTGAAAGCTTCGAGATACGTTACTCAGAAACACCCAGACGCTCTAGATTTGCCGCTTAACGGCGTCATGGAGGAATTGCCCTTCTTATTGCGTGACACCGAGACCGCTGTGGAGGAGGTGAAGACGCTAAGAGAGTCTGGGCAGAGCGTCAAGCTCGACAAGATCGATGTTTTCCCCTTCTTGAGAAACGCCTTGTCGCAGGTCATCGAGGCCGAGACCGAGGTGCCAGCGCAAGAAGCCTAATAATTCACGAGCATATGTACATAGTAAAACGGTTATTCGGTGATTGTGTTTGGTACTTACCACATTTGAAACTGCTCAAAGAGCTCTATTTTACACGAGGGGTCCATGGCTAGCATGTTCACCACCTGCTTTCTGATATCGTCCACCATAGCAGGATGGCCACATGTGACAAATCCGGTACTGTGGTTGCCTGATTCAGTGAGTTCATCGGCGACTATTCCCTGAATATTCGGTCTGCCGTCCACAAATTCGATGAATTGAAGATTCAGCTTGAGATCGCTGACCAGCGTAATTGATGCGTTCACCTTGGTGGAACCACTGCTCTGGTCTGACTTTTCACTGAGCAGGCTTTTTCGAATATGATGCTGAAGCCCTTCTTTGGAGCCCTGTGTGACGTATATGACGACGTCAACGCTGAGCATCTCCAACTGTTTGAGCTCGCTGTAGAACCAACAGAGGGAGTTATAATTTCTAATGATCCATATCAACTGAACAGGCTTGCGAGGGAATCTGACCGCCAACTCTTTAGCCCCAGCGTACATTCCAGGGATTCCGTTTCCAGAAGCAATAAACACGGCCCGGTCAACCTCCTCCACAGGCATCTTCTCGAAGTAAGGACCCTCTACCATCACCTTGATTTTAATCGAGTTACCAGGTGCTTGCAACAACTTCTGGTAGAGGCCATGAGTGACTCCTCCTTTGATTTTTGCATACATCCCCACGGTTGCTTCTTCCACTGGCTCGTCCACTAAAGTGAATGGGTGAGATTGCCAGAAAGACATTGGAGTCAAGAAGTGAACAAACGCATGGCTTCCGGGATGTGGACGCCACCATTGTGGTCTTTTGCTGATGACACGAATTGTTTCGTTTGCCTGGAGCTCCAAAGTGGCTTCTTGGACTCCAAAAAGCGCCAAACGGAATCCTCTGAGGAGAAAGTTGACTCCCCAAATGGCCACACACGCAATGAAGAAGCCCTCAAGCTCCTTCACCTTGACGTGAATCCACCCGCCGGCTATCATGAGTATGGCAAAAATGTAATGAGTAAGCAAAAAGAGCTCGTACCTGGATCTGCGGAGCCAGAACATGGAAAAACCCACTAAGCAGCCCATACACACGGTGGAGATGATTCCCCAAAGAAGGTATGCTTCAGACAACGACAGTGGGTAAGAGTTGAAAGACTTGAGTGTCATCGTCTTGGTGCCCACATGCACCATCAAAAGAAGAAAAGCGACCCTAGCAATCCAACGGTGGAATATAACGAATCGAGTGTATTGCCAACCGGTGACAAACTGCAAAAAGTTGTTTCTGCCAGCGAACAATATAAGCACTGGCAAGGCAAATGTGGTGAGGATGCCGCTGCGGTTACCCACCTGGAGCACCAATGGTCTATCTGAAGCATTGTTAATTTCGACACCACAGAAAATGGCCGAAAGTATGAAATAAATAGCAAGAAGAATGGACTCGAAACGTAGCGGAATAAGCCACTCGAGGGGGCCCAACCGCCTGGTCACAAAGTGGGATTTCCTAAAGGTAGCCGGAAGAACTATCCAGCGTCTTGCGTAGTTGAATGGCACAAAGCCTAGGAAGACATTTGTAAGTTTGGGGATGAGGCGCTTTGTCCAGTGAAAAGCGCCAGCAATAAGACACACGACAAACCAGTACGCCGTGAGTATAATGCCGAAAATGAAATTGAAGTTGTTGGTTCTGTCGTAGCTGTAGGTATCCAGTGCCCGGGTCTGAACGACATTTGGGTCAAAAGATAATGGGTTTGTTTGCCCCTTCTGTGATGCTTCTGAAGATGTGCCGTTGACAAGGTGGTTTGTAGCATTTGTGTATGCCTTGTTGAAGTCTTCTTGGGAAACTTGTCCCTGACACTTTTCGACAAAGCGAGAGACGTACAGATCGTCGTCGAATGTGTCGATTAAGCACGCTGCCATCGAGCCCAAAAACGGCTGGTTTTGCGTGCTACAGTAAAACCCCAAATCTAGAGAGCGGCTTTGCAGCCCAGGGTTGGCCACGCCTTGGTGAAGTAGTCCGCATGCTTTGTATCCAGAGTCTGCCTTCTGGAAGAACTCGAAAGCGGCTGCAATGTGTGAAAGAAAAAGGACAATTGTGATCTTCATTACTGGCCTTTTATTGACCCCGGAGTCGTGGATATCGGGGCTATTTATCTGTATTCATCCTCCAAGTTGCAGAGAGAAATGGGTGCAAAAACCTGGACTTGGCAGACGCTTGTCGGCTTCTTTCGTCCAAGAAACATCTCGATCACATAGCCGCAAAGCAGCCATAAATGCACACCTCGCGGACTATCAGAGTGAATCAGCATTTGTCATCTTAGTCACTGGGCGCAGAATGGCGGCATTCCGTTTGTGGTGCTCAAGCCACTGTTCTAGAAAGGTGTACAAAAGATGTGGAGTACAGCAGAGAGGAAAATTTTAGACAGAAAAAACAAAATCTGCTGGGAAGCAGAATTTGGCTGGATACATTTTGGCGTATTTTGGTGTTTCTATGGGACCGTTTGGTGCTCTCTTTAGAAATCGAGAGATTCGCTACTGCGTTTTTTGGCAAGGCATAGCCTTGCAGACTCCCATAGCTTCAGCCGCGTATGCGCCTGCTTTGTTTCTTGAGGTTTCAAGAAACTGGAGATCTTCAGTGAGATCTTCGGTGATGTATTTCTTAGTATTCTGGAAACACTGGAAAGTCACTGTTCATTGGGAAATCTTGGATCACCTACCTCCACATTGGCGAACTCGGCCATTCATGAATCTGTAGTTTTTCCACATCCTCTCATCCTGGCCCAAACCCAACTCCAAGATTTTCCATCTTCGCTTGCTTTTCTCAGCCTTCTCAGCCTTGCAGTCTCCGGTTGTCCCCGAATCGCTCAGCCCCTGATGCCCCTGAGGTGCCTCTAACGGTGACTGCGCCAAGATCAGATAGCAAAACGCAAGGAACAAGATTAATTGCACCCCATGGTGTGTCGGCCCGCTGTTTCGGGACATCCGAAATTTCTTGTGTTGTTTGTGACGGACTCGCTTTGTGGAGGAGGCTTGTGTTTCATTGTCGTATTGTAAGCCTATGGCAGTGGGCGCGAACTGACTGTGCCTGCCTTTCCGTCGAAACTAGAAATCGATCTAATCTTCAATCAGCAAGCTTGCATTCCAGACGAGCTAGCCTGGCGCAGTTGGTCATGATAAGGCTCGGCAGTCCGGGTTATGGCGGTATTATCCACTTTTTGGCATTTATAGGCGACTGTCTGGACGCAATATCTGGAATCTGCAGCGCTGTAACGGCCTTGGCGTTTTAGAGGGGTCTCAATTCACCAGATAGAAGTTAAGCGACTGTGCATATTCGGAGACTTATTCAAGAAGACTAGGCCGGATTGTGGTCCGCTTACGAAATTCCTTGTCGGTCTGTGATGAGGCAAAATCGTAATTACTCACCAGGTGCAGTGTTTGCTGATTTGTGTCACAACCGCTGTTAGTAACTGCTGCTTGAGGTACCGCATGCTGCATGAGGGTCCTATATTGTGGCGTTTTATCGGGATTGTTTCCCTATTTGCTTCTTTTTGTTGCTAGTTAGAGTTTTCTATTTGGTTCAACGTAGAACGCTTTGGCTGCGGGGGCTGTTCTGTCATGAAGCGTCTGATCTCGACAATCAAGGCTTGGCACATCATCGACCTCTGACGATTTTGATATGCTTAGGCACATCGGAAAAATCGATTCGTCTCGCTGCGCCAGAGAAAGTTGCTGGGTTTTGAGTTCTTTGACGACTGAATGCGTGGATTTTCAGCGATGAAGCCTGGGCCCAAGATCACTCTACCTGGATTTGAGGCTGTGTCTGTGCCTTAGGACCGCAGTAGTTCTTGAACCACCCAACTTTCATGAACTTGCAACGCCTGAAGTTGACCGTATTGCTGGTGTCTACCATCCTAGAGCCGGTTCTATCACCGGGTTCGGGCTCCTTCTCTCAATAGTGTTCACACTTGAGTGCGTCCCACATTCAGGGTTGCCTACAGAGTTTGCTCTTCATTTTTTTTCCTTGATGTGGGCCAGAGACAGTTCGAAGATAAGAATTCGGTAGTGCTTACGAAAAGTATAACAAAATTTTAGAGTTCTCCCAGTTGATCTCAAAGGGTAAGGCTGTACCTGCCACTGTCCAATATTTCGCAGCCATATAGCATGTACCACCGGACTAGCCAAATAATCTAAAGTCTTCAATTTTTCAGGAAAACTTTCTAATTATAATTGAAAACGGGTCTGCTTCTGCAGAATATTCTTCCTCTTTTCTTTCGACCACGAGTTTTACCGTCAAATGCTGCCTACTGAGGCTTTCGTGGTTCGTCTAGACTGTAGTTGGAGAGATAGTACAAGACTGTACTGGCATGAATCGTTCCAATTCTGTTACTGGCTTCAGAAAACCAAAAAAAAAAAAAAAACAAGAAAAAAAAAGACTTTCAGCTAAACCACCTTGGATCCACCTATGCGAAGTAGCCCTGTGATGCCGCGAGACTATAGCAAAGTTCTTAAACCGACCGAGTCCTTAATCAAATCACTCACCAAACCAAATCTCCGTGGCTTCCATATCAAATCAAATTAAAGGAAGCACAATCCACAAAACTCGCTTCAACCATTTAGCCCAGCAACCCGCGGGTCCTGTGTGCGCCCAATCACATCCAACTACAGCGAATAAGTACAACAAAGAACGTCTACATCCACAGCATGGGAGGAAGAATAATCGGCTTTTTGGCCGGAGTGACTGCTACAGGTGCCTTATTTGCAAGCACACGAGGCTTAATGGAATCCATGGAGAATTTCGCTCACCTGAATTTCACCGAAATGAAGGACCAAATCGACAACAGGATTCTTTCAGACAAGGGCATCGACAAGAACCCGCAGCCACCCAACAGAAGAGTCACGCAGTTGACGAGGCCCTCGTTTCTAGAAACAAGCAAGGACTTCTGGAACGAGGAGTTTATTAAGGGCGTCAATTGGGTGTACTCTATCAACTGGTACCAATGGGGGCTTGAAGCCGACCGCAAGTTGAACAGATTGACAGATAAATTGACCAGAAGCATCGCCGAGGCGGGCAAAGAGGGCAAGGAGGGCAAGTAATTCATAGCATAAAATACATTCGATTACGCAGAGGTAGCGTTCTTCTGTTTCCAGAACTTCTTGACATCGTTGTTGATGAACACCATGAGCAATGGGGAAAACGCCAGAAGGAAAAATGCCACAATCACCTGGAAAAAGCTCCAACAACGGGGTTGCACCGATAAGCACATGCACCCCAATAGCCAGCCTATGGTGTCTGTGTAGATGGCATCGTATCCTTTGGCCAAGCGGTCGAGGACAAAGTCACAGCACTCCATGGAAGGAATTGCCGGGCTGGCGCCCTCGATTTCCTTGGTGATTTTGGGTTTCGTCTTTTCCTCCTCTTCGTAGCCTTCACTGGCGAAACTGCCTGGAAACACGCAACTCACTCTGTAGTCCAAGTGTCTCAATTCCTGGCGCAAAATCATCGAAAAGGTCAGAATAGCCGCCTTCGTGGGGGCATACTGGCTGTAGCCTATGAAGGGAAACGAAGCCACAGTCGACAGAAAGAGCACGATGTGTCTGGGCTTTCTTTTGTTGATAGTGGCCTTGTGTCCGCAATGAACGACGTTTATCGCCGAAAAGTAGTTCACATTCATTCCTTGGGCAAGCTCCTTACCCAGAAGGTCCCCAAAGAGCTTGGGCACCGATGATCCAGCACAGCAGAAGATGAAGTCTGGGTCCACGTTCTTCTCGTCCACCAAAACTTTCCACAATTGGGCAGTGTCTTCGTAGTTGGCTGCATCACATACCAAATAATCACATTTTGGCTTCAACCCGTGCTCCAGAGACCGGTTGGCATTCTTCACTATATGGTCCACCTGCTTCTCCAACTTGGCAGCGGTTCTTGCAACCAAAGTGACAGAACAGCCCGATTCAAATAATCTGAACGCAATATCAGCACCAATGCCTTGAGAACCACCTACCACCAAGGCATGTTTTCCAGCAGTTTTGAAGTTGGATTTGGACCACCACATCGCAGAATAGTAGGTTTATCGCGACTGGGGTACACAGGTCTGATAAGTAGTGATTCTCGGAATATGGGGTAGCGCCTATTAGCGCAAAATAGTGCAAAATTCATTCCACTACAATGATGGCTGATTTCCTCGAGGCTCCCGCCCCGTTTGCGTTTCTGTCTTTATGCTATTTACACGGCGGCACGTGGATACCGCTTTATGCCAAAAATGGGGATGGCGGAAGCTCCACCTTCTTTTTTTCCGCTCTGGGCTTAGTGTTGAGTCGGGACTTGGTGGCCCAAGGCGCTTTGATGCCTTCCCGGACTTCGCTGTCGGCGGGTGTATTGAGTAAGTTGGCGTCAGTGGCTTCCTCCGTAACAGCGCCTTGTTCAACGTCAAAGTTGAAGAAACGCTGCTTGCACTGGTCCACGGCGTCCCTGAACTTAGCCTCGCCGTCCTTCCGAAGCTGCGTCAACTTCTCCACATTGTGCTTCGTCAAAGGATCCACCTTCAACCCTTGCAACTCCAAACGAGCCACCGTTTTGGCCATGTACCAAAACTTGATCTCAAAATCCGAGTCCACAAGCTCCAAAATCGCCATGGGAGCCTTATCCTCGCCTAGCCTGGGCTCCAACTTCGTCACTCTCGTAAATCCGTGTGTTCTATCTGTGTATCTCTTGCTGAGTTCCTCGAGGACCTTGGTGCCCACCTCCTTTTTGTCTGCTGGCTGCAAGTAGTTCAAGGCTTTATTTTGCTGGAATCTTTGCTCCAATGGAATGTTGGCCATCTGTCTCTCCTCTTGTAAGGCCTGGCTTAGAAAAGACTCAATCTTGGCCTGTGCTCTTTTGGCTTTCGTTCTGCCGGTCACAATGTACTCGTGGCGTATTAAGTTTGCACAGAGATTCTTGTTCATCAGTTTCACGTGGCGTGCCACATTGGCATCGAACTTTTTCAAGGCTGGCATGATGGTGATATTGATGCTTCGCTCAGTATCAACTTTTTTTCTACTGTGTGCGTGTGCGCACCGAAAGTGGTTGCAAACTAGCCAGACGGTGGAGGCTACGTGGAGTTGGGGAGGTGCAGTTTACCTTTTGGGGCTCTAAATTGAACTTCTGATTTTTTCTTTTGAAGCAGTGGTTTTGCATTGTTGCCCTGCAACGATGATGCGGACTGAGTTTGGTAGTTTTCAATCCATTCTAGAGACCAACACAGGTAGTGGGGCAAAAGCGTCCTTTTTTAAAATATAAAGGCAGCTCAAGATATTGGAGTTCTCTAGACAGATTATTTACAGTCTTGTTGATTCAGGTCCAATCTTCTCTACCAGTATTGTGGCCAGGCTTGACTCAAAGAAAACTTCATGTAACTTTATTCTGGAAGAAACGGATACTAACCCAAATTGGAAAGACCTTCGATTTGAGCGCTTTTTCCAGCTTTACCACTACCGTGTTGTTCTACGGTTCACTACCAAACCGTGGTAACGTCTACGAACAAAGTAACTGGGATCAAACGTCCACTACGGCGTGACACAGTCATGACTTTCGCTTTTAATCTGGAAGCTACAAGATAATTATACTCCATTCTGGAAGGTTATGCTAAGTTTTCTCAAATAAATCCTAAGCCGCCGATATTATTTGTGCTTCAACGTGGTGGAACATTTTGACTTGCGTCGAAGCTGAACTTAGAGTTACCTGACCTGTCAATATTTTTTTATTCGAGGTTAAATGGTCACGCAAATGATTCACTTTATCGAACAACTTACTGTATTCTGTGCTTTGGTTACTTGTAGTTACCGTTCGCAGACATTTGGGACGAACACAAATTGGAAACTATAAGGAAAGCTCGCATGACTTCAGGCTGGAATATTATATAACTCGAACTATAAGAATGGCCCGAAATCCCAGGGTTTTTCCCTCCACCACTACCACCGATCACCACCACTCAAGCAAAGAAAATGTGCAACAACTGCTACAACATCTTTCCCCACTGTGTCCCCATGGACGTCACCGATGTCGAGATTCGTATCTCCAACGGTAGACTTCTCTTCTACCCCAGCGCTAATCACCCTTCAGCTTCCCCATTCTTCTTGTACTGGGCACCTGGTGAGTTCGCAAACTTCTACCACCACTTTCTTCGTGCCTCCACGGACCCTCGTCTGAAGCTTGAGGCCCAAAGCATCTACAATCTTAAGGTGCTTGCTTTGAGTAACCATAAGCAAACTCGCGAGAGTATTCGCCGTGGAATCTCTGCTGCTCGTGCTGTCTTCAAGGCAGACCAAAATTTTGCAGCCAAAACCAGACGTCCTCACCAGGCTGCTCCTCTGGATGAGGAACTCGCTGACCATTTCGCTCAGCAAGTTGCTGCTGCAAAGAAGCTAGCTGCTGCAAAGGTACAAAAGCAGCCCTCCACTGAGGCCGCTAGCCTGAACAAGGGCACTTCCCGAGTCTCAGCATCCTCCCACTTCTTGCTGATTCTCAAGAAGGAGAAGGAACATGTCTCTCACTTGCCGGGAGACTTCCCATGGTTCAGACACATCACGGTGGAGCAGAACCACGTCTCCTATTTGCCTGGTGACTTCTTCAAGTCCAGGGAGATGTTTAGTGAGAGAAGCACTGAGGTCTTCTTACCAATGGACTTCTTCAAGTTCAAGAACATGTTCAGTGAGAGAAACACTGAAACCTTTTTACCTTGTGACTTCTACAAGTTCAAGGACATGTTTAGTGAGAGAAGCACTGAAACGTTTTTACCTGGTGACTTCTTCAAGTCCAGGGAGATGTTTAGAGAGAGAAGTACTCAAGTCTTCTTACCTTGTGACTTCTTCAAGTTCAAGGATTTCTTCAGAGAGACATACTCTGACTCCTTCCTCCCAGGAGATTTCCATTCTTACAAACATCTTGTTAATGATGAGAATCAAGAGATTTTCTTCCCCACCGATTTCGAATTCTTCGAGTTCGAAGAGGAAACCTTCACTATTGCATTGGAAACAATTGTGGTTTCCAGAGTTCCTCACAACTCTAGCAAAAGCTCCAAGGACCGTAAGTCTCAGAAGTCCAAGAAACGGACTTCGACCAAGCTTTCGAGAAAACACCGTCTTCTCAGCTTCTTGCGCCTTCCTTCTTTCAACATTCATTAGCTGGCCACTAGTGATGGGGAATGTTTAGCTTCGCCTTTATAACCAAAAAAAAAAAAAAATTAAGCATAGCTGTAGTCTTGGCGAAATCGATGCTGGTTCATCCAGAATAAAGGACGTGAGAACGAAGAGGAGTGTTAGCATGACGCTGTTGAACGAATTTTGTGAGATTGGTAAAGCTACTCCATGAACTGATGAGATTTCGAGAACGTTGCTCTCTTCAATTTTCTTCTCATAGAACATATTTTTAAGCCCTCTTCAGTAGGATGTTTCAATCAGTTCAAAAATCACCGTCTCATCCATATAAATGATTCAACATTACAATCACTCCATGGCGAAAGGTGCAAGGACCTCTTTCCTAGGGTCAGGTTCGTGTTTCTGTTTCTATTGGGGAAGAGATATCAGTTAAAAAAAAAAAAATAAATGGGGAATTCTTTGTTAAGTCGGACTCATCTTACTTTAATATTGGAACACACACAGCTCTTATCAGAGTCCACTGATACGACTTGGCACTAGCTGATTAGTCTCATATCACTTATATTCTGTGGTGTTGTCTCAGATATATGTATTTCCTGCAACTTCATTAGAGGAGGAGTTGACCAACAATGAAACCCTCAACCCCTTTGGAAGCGTCCTTTAAGCTAAAACTCTTTGTTTTTGCCTTTTTCCGAACCCATTGTATTAGCAGGGTGGTCCCAGGCTAACTGTAGCCCTTTCACCCAAAACCTAATTACATCGCTAAAAGACCGAAGCCAGTAAACCAGGCGTATAAGCATTCACACATTGCTGTAGGAGGCGAGAGGCCTCCATGAACTTTCCTCTCTACATTTTTTCTCTTTCAAAAAGCTTAATATTCACCTAAAGGGTCCATTTTCCTTATAGGTCACGTGCACGACATCTCGTGACCAGCATTTTCCTATATCTCATATCTCATCATATCCATGCAATACCCCAGCAAGACTTCGTGGCCAAGTTGGTTAAGGCGTAAGACTGTTAATCTTAAGATCGTGAGTTCGACCCTCACCGAGGTCGCAATTTTTTTTAAACCCCATCGGCTCATGTGGAAGATTTTCTACATTCTACGCAACTTTTGCTTATGTAAGATACATCATTTACCTATATTACTTTTTGCCGCTCTTCTTGATGCCGCCGCCGACCATAGGTCCGCCCTTTTTGGCCTGTTCAGCCAACTTCTTCTTGGCGGCAGCGTCCGCCTTCTGCTTAGCTTTGAAAGCGAGATCCTCCTCATCAAAATCCTGGTTTTTCTTCTTTGGAGCCTTCAACGGCTTGGCTTTACCACCCTGGCGTCCAGACATTGTGTAGTATTGGTGATGAGCCTTTTTTTTTTTTTGTGCCTTTTTTACCGGTCGCGCCTGCAGCAACACCACAGAGGTCTCTTGTGTTGTGGTTATCGGTATCCCCTAATTCAGCAAGTGCTATCAGCCGAAATATGCAATTACGGTAAGCACCATTTGAATTTAAAAATTGAACCTCATGGGATACTTCCGTTCACCCGCCGCAACCCTTTCTCCTTACTACTTCCACACTTTCGCAGCCACCATTGCCTGCCTCAGTAAATGTCAAATAGACAGCGCTGTCAAATCCAAAGGCCACCATTGGAAGAAACGACATTCAGAAGCAAGGGCTCTTTTTAGGCAGGGGTACAGAGCAGCCACCGTGGTGGTTATGTCAGAGAAGAGCGGGGGCCAATGAAATGTTCGCAAATTCAAATAATGCACCTCGAAGGTTATATGGCTGCAAAACACATTCTCATGGGCCGATCACAATTGCAGTAGTCGCCAGAAGGTGCTTCTCGAACCGTTTTGGGCCGATACTCTTGCGTCAAATAACCACAACGGTGGCGAAGAGTGCTGTCGCTTGTGGCCCACAAATTTTCGTCAATTGTAGTGAAATAAATACCCTCTATCGCCGGTTCCAAGGTTGTTCTTTCATCAAAGTAATTTTTTTTAAGATGGCAAAGAAGGCTAAGAAGGCTGTTAAGAACCCTATTCCTGTCACGTTGCTTTCGGGCTTCTTGGGCTCCGGTAAGACCACTCTTTTGGAACATATCCTTACTAAAAATCATGGCCTCAAGATCGCCGTTATTATCAATGATATGTCACAGTTGAACATCGACGCCGACTTGGTGCAAAATCATCGTGTCTCCCAAAAAGAGGAGAAGTTGGTTCAGCTCCAAAATGGCTGTATCTGTTGTACTTTGAGAGGTGATCTCTTGGAAGAGTTGGTGGCTCTTGCCAAGGACGATGCTTTCGAATATATTGTCATTGAGTCTACCGGTATCTCTGAACCAATGCAAGTGGCCGAGACTTTCACCACCGAATTCACTAACATGTACCTTGATAACCAGGAAGGCATCACCAAGGAAGACGAAAGAATCTTGAAGGAAATCAAGGAGTTAGGAGGTCTCGAGAAGGTCGCCAAATTAGACACCTGTGTCACCGTCATTGATGGAAAAAACTTCTACCACAACTTGGAAACCACCGAGTTCCTTGTGGACCGTTTTGGTTCCACAGGCCAGAACGAGGAGGAGAGAACCATTTGTGACCTTATGGTGGACCAGATTGAATTTGCCGATGTCATTATCGTTAACAAGATCGACTTGGTCAGCAAGAAGCAAAAGAAGAAGATCTTTAAGACCATCAAATCGCTCAACCCGGTTGCTAAAGTTTACAGAACCAACTACAGTCGTGTTGACGTTAAAGACGTTGTTGGCACTGGTTTGTTTGACTTTGAAAAAGCTTCCTCCTCTGCCGGCTGGTTGCAGAGTCTTCACGAAATGACCAAGAGAGAAGCTTATGGTAACAAGCTTGTGCCTAAGCCTGAGACTGAGGAGTACGGTATCAACAGTTTTGTCTACAAGTCCAGGAAGCCTTTCCATCCAGAGAGACTCTACAAGCTTATTAGAGACAAGTTTGTGGTGATCGAGCTGTCTGGTCTTGCCGAGGAGACTAACGAAGGCGGCGATGCTGAAGAAGGTGAGGAAGACGAAGAGGACGACGACGAAGAGGATGAAGAAGATGAAGAAGATGAAGAAGAAGACGATGAAATGGAAGATGGCTCGGAGGACTACGTTGACCCCTCTGAGGAGCAGATCATCAAGAATAAGAAAAACTCCAAGTTCGGACCCGTTCTTCGTTCCAAGGGTTTCTTCTGGCTTGCTTCCCGTCACATCATCCGTGGTGAGTGGTCCTCCGCTGGTCCTATGCTCACCATGCGTGGAGGCATTCCATGGTTCGCTGTTGCTGGTAAGGAGTTCTACCCACCAGAGGCTCAGGCTCTTATCGACAGAGACATGCAAGGCCAATTTGGCGACCGCAGAAACGAGATCGTGTTCATTGGTTTGAGCATCGACTGCGAGGCCATTTCCAAGGAGCTCGACAAGTGCTTGCTTAACGACGAGGAGTTCAAGACGTATGAGAAGCTCACGAAGAATCAGAATCTTTTCAAGATTGAGAAGGCTTTGCAGAACGAGTTTGTCGATGGTTTTGCGCTGTGGATTGCATTTGACGAGCCTGACGCTCCAGAGGAGGAGCCCAAGGTGGCTGCACCCGAAGTCCACAATGGCCATGTCCACAAGCCTAGGGCTGTTTCCAGTAAGAGCTAGGCGTGAAAATAAGAGTATAGTTTGTATTAAGGTGATAAAGGTGAATCAGTGGTGAGTCCTTTTCTTTGTTTTTTCTTTCTTTTTGCATTCGGTCTTCAAAGGAGCCTTAGCGTTATACTGGTTGTGCTTGGGCCGTTGCGGTAGTTAGGTGGTGATGAGGCTGCTAGTGGAATTGGGCTCTCGACTGTTCACGGTAAGATCCAAGTACTTTTTGAATTCAAGACATATCTCAATGAACCCCGAAAACTTAGCGACCGACTGAACTTTGAATCTGGTCATTCTGGCTCTCGATTGAGCTCAGACAAACCACGGAGATCTTCTGAAACCGTAAAAAAAAAGCAATTCTTTGAGTGAAATCTTGAAAAACAACTCTGATCTCCTTTTTGCTACTCATTTACCAAGTATTCTGCTCTTCTTCCTATGCTTGTTTCTAGCCTTTCCTCGGCTTTGACGACTATATACCTCCACATCAAAGCCACGGTATCGGAAAAATGCTTCGTAATCCCCATCAATGCAGCCATCTTAAATCATGGAATTATCCTATTCCAACCAAAACTCTTAGGAAATGGTAGCACCCTACAAGCTTCAGTGTGAGGTGGTAGTCCGACTAGATGTAATTGGTCATACACGTAGCATCCCGAAACCCGATTTTCCACTTATCCCGAATTTCCTTCAAATCTCTCAAAGCACCTTTTTAATCCACCTTTTTCATAAAATCCCAGCCGAATCCACCAACCTCCGAAGGCTGTTGCTGCATAGTGCACCCAAATCTCAACACCTCACTACTGCGTTAGATAACCAACTACCACAGCATGGGCATTCTCACTACGGCAGACAAAGAAAAAGTCAAGCGTGCCGTGCCCAAGGCTTCCAATAAGATCATCGACGCCACTGTTGCCAGGCTCTACATAGCACACCCAGACCCCAATGATTGGACCTACACAGGTCTAGTAGGTGCCATAGCCTTGGTGGATGATTTGGTGGGACACACGTTTTTCCTTAAACTTGTGGACATTTTGGGAACCCGAGGCGTGGTATGGGACCAGGAACTCTACGTCAACTTTGAGTACCACCAGGACAGAAAGTTTTTTCACACGTTTGAGATCGAAGACTGTCTTGTGGGGCTCCTATTTGAGGACACAAGCGATGCTGCCCACTTCTTCAAGCGAGTGTCGAACAGGCAGAAGTATGCGTCCAAGGATACACTGAAAAACAAAAACGCCATTGCATTGAAGAGCCAATTGGCACCAGAGGCTGCTAAAATCGGACCTCGAGGTGAATATGTCAATGTCCAATCAGACCAGCGGACAAGAAGAACCAGGGGCGTGCTTTACTACGATGACCAGCCTCCGCCAGAATGGCGTCTGTTGTATGCGGAATTGGCCACTGCTGGCATTACAGAGGATATGATAGCGGAGAACAGAGAGTTCATTAAGGACTACATTGCCAAACAGGGCGGACCTTTGGTGGGTCTTGAGCCACCTATTCCAAGAAAACACGCCGCTCCAAAGCCGGCTCCGGCTGCTCAGAATGTGTTCGATGACCCACCCGATGATCGTCCAGCGGTTCCATCAAAGAAGAACAAGAAACCTCCTCCTCCACCTCCGGCAAGTGCACCATCCCAGACCCCTCCGGAACTCACTCCCACGTCAACAAATCTAAGCACGCCCAACGAGCTCACGCCTCAGCATACGCAAAGCTCAGGCAGCACTACGCCGGTGCCTGTTGTTCCTGAAAACAGGTTCAGGGTTCCACCAGCGACAGCACCAATTCCACAAATGCCTCAACATACATTGGACAACAACAGGCCTGTTCCACAGATTCCTCCGCAAAATCAGGTTCCTCAACAAAATAATGCTAGGGCTAATCCTCAACTGCGGCCTCCTCTCTTTGGTGCACACTCTTCGCTGTACGGCCAGCCCGTTCAAGGAATCCCACCCCCTCCTCCACCTCCAGGACGCAGTAGCAGCGGATCAGCTCCCAGCCCTCTACCTGCCAGGGGCAATCCACCTCCCCCACCTGCTAGAGGTAATCCTCCGGCGCCTCCTCCACGAGGGGGTGTTCCTCCTCCCCCTCCTCCTCGAGCTAACCCTACAGGCGGCTCTTTGCCTCCTCAGAGAACAGGCGCCCCTCCACCGCCTCCTCCACGTGCTGCCAGGGGTGCCGCTCCACCTCCACCTCCAGCTCGGGGAAGAGTTCCTTCTCAGCAGCAACCTCAACAGCTGCAACCTCCTCAGATGCAACCTCCTCCTCAGCAGAGCTACCAGCCACCTCAGCAAAACTATCAGCCACCTCAGCAGGCATACCAGCCACCGCTTCCCCCTCAAAGGGAGCCAATGGCTGCTCCTCCACAACAGCAGCAACCACAAGCTCTGGCTCCCCCACCTCCTCCACCAATGCCTCCTCAGGGCAATGCTGCTCCTGGTGGTGCACCTGCACCTCCTCCACCTCCCCCAGATTTGGGTTCTGCGCCCACTGCAGCTCCAATTCCTCAAGGAGGTGCTGGAAGAGACGCATTGCTCTCATCTATCAGAGGTGCTGGTGGTATAGGATCGCTTAAAAAGACGGACAAGTCGCAGCTTGAGAGACCTTCAGCTTTGCTTTCTGAAGCCAAAGGTGAACAGCCACCTCCTTCCACAAGCGGTGGAGGTGGAGGTGGCCAGCCTGAGTCGCTAGCTGACGCCTTGGCCGGTGCCTTAAACAAAAGAAAAACAAAAGTGGCCGCCAGCGACGACGAAGACGAAGAGGAGTGGTAGGCGGCCCCATAGTATCAACACATTTTGCAGCCAATTCCGGTTCGCGCACATTAGATGCTCATCAAATCTACACTGTAATCTTGCAACCACTGTAGGAATATGAGTGACGAGAAGCTGCCGCAAAAGGTGCTTCAGCCTTTCAAAGAGGCTCTTTCCTATTGGCTGGCGTTGTTGAACAATCCAAAAGAGCTTAGCTCGCAAGTCCCGGCGGCTCAGGTAGAAGACCCACTCCGAGAAATCATCAAACTCACCAAACTCATAAAAGCTGTGACTACAAAAGTTGGCATTGTTTTTGCTCCGCAAAACATACTGAAGCCTTCGGATGCTGCTCATGACACTGTGGCGGAGTTGTCCAGAACCTTCGTTTTTCTCACATCTGCGCTTTCACAGCTTTCGCCAGAGAAGGTCTCTAGTTTGTTCCACACCGAAATTGCAGCAAAATCCAAAGATTTAATAGACACCGCTTCAAAGTTTGCGGACGAGCTAGACCAGATTTTGAATACCAAAGACGAAAAATCCGGAGAGTATCTGGATGAGCCAGACACTGTTAACCCCAGATTGATTTCGGTGGGTAAAGTTTGGCTGCTTTGCGATAGCATCGGGGATTTTATTGAGAAGGGAAGCCTTAAATACTTGCAGCTGAAGACCACGCTAAATATTTCGTTGATCGAGGATGGTCTAGATGAATTTGAGGAATGGATCAAGAACCCACAGGACTTTGATGATGAGGACCCATTCGGGCTTGAAGACGACTTTTCTGATGAAGAAGCACCATCTGAGAGTAAGAATGAATCGGATGACGAAGCTGGCAATGAGGATATTGTCAAGTTCGGGGAGCTGTGGCTCAAGCAGCTCAAGTTGGTGAAGCTTCTCTTTCTCTCCATCAACAAGTCACTCCCTAGCGTGGCCTCTGGGTCAGTCATCGACGAAATTTATACCACAGAAAATGCAATTTCTCGAAGCGTCGATAAGCTCATAGTCGAGCTCATGATGAACAAGGAGTTGAATGACGAAGTTAAGGACCTCGATAAGGACATTGGCAAAGCATGCGGAAACATAATCAACATACTCCGAAACGTCAACAAAACAAGCGAGTCTAAGGTCAAATGGTGTGTGTCATGGGAATCTAAGTACAAGGAGTTACAGAATGGCAAGTACTAGCGAGACGTTTCGAACTGAGCATAGCAATATCATATATACTAGAGTTTACTACCCAGCTCCCCCGCTTCCTATTGAGACAAGCCGAGGTATTTGGCGTGGTGCTTGGCGTGGTCCTCGACAAAAGTGCTGATGAAGAAGTACAGGTGATCATAGCCCTTCACAACGTTCAAGTCCACGCCGCCCTTGTAGCCGGCCTCTTTAGCAGCAGCTACAAAGTTCTCGGGCTTCAATTGGTCTTTGTAAAAGCCGTCAGCTTCACCCTGGTGAATAAGAATAGGTGGTTGGTTTTCGGACTTGTAGTTCTTGATCAAGAGGGTAGGGTCGTACTCGGCCCATTGGGCCTTATCGGAGCCCAAGTAGTTACCGAAGTTCTTTTCACCCCATTGACAGTCCACTGGGTTGCAAATCGGCGCAAAAGCACTCACGGACTTGTATTTGTTGGGGTTTTTCAAAAAACCAGCAAGGGCACCCATTCCGCCCATTGAGTGGCCTGTGATGGAGATGTTTCCAAAGTCCAATTGTTTAAAATGGCCCGCAAGCCCGTCCAAGAGCTCCTTGTGCACGTAAGAAAACATGTTGTAGTTCTTGGCCCAAGGTTCAGCAGTAGCATCAACGTAGAAGCCAGCTCCAGTACCGAAGTCCCACGAGTCGTCCTCGCCCTGGATGTTGGCTCCACGTGGAGATGTGTCAGGGAATACAATTGCAAAGCCGTACTTGGCGGCGAAGTACTGGAAAAACGACTTTTCGGAGGCATTGTTGGGAGTGCAAGTCAAGCCTGACAAGTAGACTAAGACAGGGATGGATGTGTTCTTGGAAGGAGGAATGAACACATTCACATCCATTTTCGTATGGGTAGTCTGCGACTCATGAGACAATTTGTACAAGGTGCCATGGAATTGGGCAATTTCGCCGTTGGTAGTAAAAGACATGGTTCTGGATTGATTCTGTGGAGTACCGATCCTACTTATATTGCGCACCGGATCTGGCTGCCTGAATAGGGATTCAGTTGCGCAGCTCCGATCTTATATACTCTGTTTGCCATGGGGTTCGAACGGATAGAAAACGACCAAAACAGCAGAAACTAGGAAGAGCGCCCCGGATACGTAAATTGGCGCCGGGGTGGTCAAGTCTGCGAATATGGCAATAATGGGTGCGAAAACACCAAGTACTCGGTTGGCTGAAGCTGCTAGACCCACTGACGTGCCTCTTATTTTCGTAGGGAAAACTTCAGGCGTGTAGGCGTAAAGCGTTCCGTACATGATGTTGGAGAAAAAATTGAAGAAGCAGTTCCAGGCGAGGTACGAGTTGGGTGTTCTGGCAGTGGTGGAGCCAAAAAGCACTATACCTGTGAGGATGAGCGATGCAAAAAGCACGCCTTTTCGCCCAGTTCGAAGCTCCACTAAAAGCCCCGCAATTATCGCCCCGGGAACACCCATCACAGCAACAATAAGCGTATTTCGGTAGGTTTTAGTGACACTGAGCTCGGCATTGGCCAGTCCTCTCTGTTCAAGGTAGGAGGGAAGAAACGCATTGTACAAGGGGAAGGCGAGACCAATGAGTGCCCAGGAGGTAATCACGAGGCTGGAGGAGATGGCTAGACGCCGGGATCCAAAACACTGCCGGACGTGTGAGAGGTTGTACCGTTTGAGGCGGGACTTCAAGAGCTCGTTTTCCCTAAAAGCTCCAATTCCGTGGTTCTCCTCGCTGTGGCGGCTTTTTTGGCTGGAATCGTCTTCCACAGCAAGAAGATCCTCTACGGTGAGACTCACCAGCTTTCCGTTAATCCGGGCGATCTTGTGTATGGTTTCCACGGCCTTTTCGTCGTGGCCCCGTGCTAAATAGAAGGCCGGGCTCTCGAACACTGGCATGAGGAAACGGGCCAGGAACATCACCAAGCTGAGTCCTCCGTTGGTAAAAAGAAAATACCGCCAGCCCCAGTTATCCTTTTTCAAGCAATTGGTCGGGTCGTCGCAGCTGTAGTTGGATATGAGGCCCCACGAGATGAGAGCAGTGAAAACCTGGCCAAATGCCCACCAGATGGACATGAACGTCAAAATCCATTTTTTGTTGGTGGGAAGTGCTTCTAGGAAAATGGCCGAATCTACCGGCAAATTGCCGCCGACACCGAAACTCCACAAGGCACAGAAACAGCCAATACCAGCGAATGTGGGTGCTGATCCAGCACAGAGTCCAAAGATTCCGATAAACAAAAACGTGCAGTTGAACGCCCAGCGCCGGCCAATTATATCTGCTGAAAGCGACCAGAACAAAGCTCCAGCTAGGAGTCCCAAATTCTGTGCTAAGGTGAGGTACGGCGCTCTTTCTGGAGGGTAATGAACCAGGTCTTTCTCGGTCAACCGCTGAAGAATATACGATGTCGCCGAGGGCCAGGCGTTATCAGCGTACCAGCCGAAGCCTGCCACGAAAAATAGACCGATCTGGTAACGACCAAACCCGATTTCGTCCAAGGCCTTGGTTAAAAGGACGGATTTTCGAATGTATGTCTCACCAAACTCAGAGGCATCGAAGAGCTCCGAGGAAGATTCGGACGACAGGCTCACCTCAGCGTCTTCGTATACTCTGAGGGCAGAATCTTTTCCCATTACTAATGTCAAGGCGGTTTTAGTTTTATTGATGGGAATGTGCGGCAATGGACTTCATGCATGTAATTCTATTGCTTATGCAAGGGACAGATTGTTCCACGCTCGTCTTCTGCACTATGAGTGCTCCTCCTGCAAGGTATCCAGTGTTCAATGGAGTTACTACCCTGGAAACAATCCAATTCCAAAATTTTTCCGGAAATTATGACAGAGTCGATTGAACGAAGACTTAGATCTGTCTGTGGCACAGTTGGGCAATACTTCAGGGTGAAAAACCTGCAGACATGGAGGTGTGTATGGCGCCTGTTAGGTGTCAAGGTGGTCTCGTGCCGCGCGGCGTCTACAGGGTCTACTCATAATTTTAGCTTTTTTTTTTTTTGCAATAGTTAACCTCCAGGAGGGGGAAGGCAGACATGTTTAGGCCTCGGCTACCTGGTTGTAGAGACCAAGCATCTCCTGAGAAAGACTGTCAACAAGGTGCTCCGAGTGCAGTTTGACCTTGCTGTAGTAAGCACCGTGGTCCTCGAGCGCCTTCCTGTAAGTCTGGTAGTGGTAGGGGTGTCTGAACTTGCCGTGGTTGGGCGAGTTGTAGCCAAACATTTTCGAGAACGTGCGCTGGTATTCGTTGAAGCCGCTGCAGAAACGGACCAACTTCGAGTGCGCCTTGTCCAAGTAAGGCAAGGCACGGAGGACCCTCTTATGATTGGTAGCAGCTTCGTTATTGAGGTCGTAAATCTTCGACGAGATGGCCTGGAAGCGGTTCAACAACAGTTCCACGAGCTCTTCTGCGCCAGGAAATGATCCCTTCCGCTCAATTCTCCGCTTGATCCTCTCACGAAAGGCATCAAACTCGATCAGAAGCTCTTCCAACTCGTTCATCAGCTCCACCATCGCGGCCTGGAGTCTTCTGTGGTGGAGAGAAATGGCCAAAACTGCATCCTTGTGGTTGACGTTGAAGTCATCTATTCTGGCGTAGATTTGGTGCAACGTTCTGTCCATCACCATGGCCAATTTTCTGTTGCCAGCAATATCCTTTTTTTGCCTATTGAAGCTCTCAAGCAAAAGGTCGAGCTTGGCCACTTTGTCGTCTTTGCGGAGCCCGTAGGTCTGCGTGAAATGCTTCAAGGCCCTCTTCTTGTTCATCCACTCGGGGTCAGTGTATGAAGGTGTGGTGGAAGAGGATCTTCTTTTCTCCCGACGACAGAAGTCCTGAAGGATTTTGAAGCTGCCAGGCTCCTGGGGGCCATTTCTGAAAAGGGCTTCAATGGCTCTCCAGGAATCCGTCGTTCTTGAGAATGAGCTTTCGAGAGAAGACTCATTGGGGAAGTTTTGAGTCTTGGTCTCGAATACTGAAAAGCCATACAAGGAAGCGTCCTCAAAGGAGGATCTCCCAGTCCGCTGAGCAAACTTCTCTTTGGCGTCCTTAGAAAGGCTTGCTCTTGGTTGCATGGGTACCTCCGCAAACTCAAAAGCTTTGAGCTTGAGCCGGTCAGCGAGCAATTTGCTTTCCGTTCTGGTATGTTTGAGGAGCTCAATAAAATGACGCCTGGCACCGCACTTAACTCTGAGACGTTCCTCGTTTGGATTGGGGGCATGAAGACCCAATCCTTTGATAGCTTTGAAACAGGCTCTCTTCAAAGACTCTCTGAAGGGTTGCTCCCTCTTGACTCTCAAATTAAGCTGGGTCATCAGTGGACCTTGAGGTTCATAGATAGCTTTGACATTGTACAAGCCTTCGTTGTAGTGACGATAGCTGTGTCTGTTTGTGTTGGTGTGCTGCATTGTGCGTTAATCGATTAATTTGTTAAGGCCAGTGGGGAAGAAGAATGTGGTGGATAGGAAAAATACTTCTGGGGATTTTGGGGGGTTTATATATGTTTTGTTAAATAATATCGATGGTTTGGACGGCACTCTGCTAAGATTTGTTTCCATTTGGATCACAGAGGTCATCAACTCTTTAGTTAAAATTACTTTTCTCATCTTACAAACACGAACTTCTTCTCTTTTGAGCTGTGGCTATCACTTTTGGAAGCTGGAAAGGTCATGGTTGCAGTTTCATTTTTGGAAGGTATAGCTCGCACAAGTCTTGAAGTAGAAGGTGCAAGGAAAAACACAAAATGAATGACCAGGTGAGGCACGTCGAATTACTTTATTTGAATGATATAGACGACAGAACTCAGGCCAGTTTCGCTGCCCTGATAGCATTGGTTTATGTGGGGTCTAATGCTGTTGTAAGAAAGTTCTTGCAAGAGATACGAGGAAGCACGCCAGTGTCAGTGAGAAGCCAGCTTCAATCATCTGTGATCTGAGAGAAGCTTTCTTTCGTTATGTCCACTTTTGCTTATCTATACAAGCTTCCTCTGTTCACGGAAACATGCCTTCGTCTCCTCGAAACTTCCTTCACTACATTCGTTTGAAACGGACTTTCCTATGAGATTCAACGTTGGAAACGAACTTTTTCTCTTCAACCGATAAGACTCTGCAAGCGAAGAAACATCAGCTCTGTTTCAGCCATTGTGAGACACATGCGTCCGGCATTCCAGTAACGACCGACTCTGGCTCCAGAGTGTGCATTTTTTCAAAATCGCTCAAAACGCTCTATTCAAGAATGCCTCCAAGTCAAATGCTCCCAAGAAAGTCAACATAACATGGTGGTGTATTTAAAACGATGGTGTGCAAGTTTATGTATTTTGCAGCCATTGGATGAGTGAGCATAGAAGACAAGAACATACCCCATACTTTGTCAACATCCACCGATACAAAAACATCCAATTATCTACGAACGCTTCGAAATACGCTTATTCATCGATTGGAGTAGTTTTTGAAAACCAGAAACAACAATCATCTTCAATAGCTTGTTCCGCTTTCATGCACCTATATCGTCAAACGCTCTGAGGCTTGGCTATCTTCGGTGAAAATCGCTCAAAACACACACACTTGACGCCAAATTCAACAAATTGCAATCAGCCAGCTTTCTTTGATTCCCAAATTGCTCCCACTAAAGCCCCCCACATTTCCACATCGGCACTGGAACCGAACATCCCGGTGGTGCACACTGTCTAGCTGCGCCAAGTTGATAAGACTTCGAACTCGAACAGTCTATCACTGGGGCCATGGAGTCGATAAATGAAATGAGCAGAAAATATCAGAGCTGGTATGCACAGCAGCCAACGGGGAGGAAAGTGTTAATGGTTGTTGGCGGGCTCGCGTGCATTGTCATCAGTGTGGTTATGGTGATCTTCCATCTGTTCTTCTTGAAGTTGTTGGTCACCATGTCCGATGCTTGGGTAAACCTCAGATTCGGCAGACTTATACTATGGCTATTGATTTTCTTTGTGGGATTCCCTCCTCTTTTGGGTTTCACTCCGCTTGCCATGCTTTGTGGCATGGCCTACGGCTTTCCTTGGGGATGGCCAATTTTAGCCTCAGCCTCCGTCTTGGGCTCTCTTGCCTCCTTTTTGGTCTTCCGTCACCTTTTGCACAATAAAGCAGAGGAAATGATCCACCTGAGTGAGCAGTTTAGAGCGTTTTCCGAGATTCTTAAAGAAGACGCCTCTTTATTTGTGCTAATTCTTCTCAGGCTCTGTCCTTTGCCATATTCATTTTCCAATGGTGCTCTAGCGGCCATTCCCGAGCTTCCTACACTTACATACTTTCTTGCGTCGTTTATAACGTCACCCAAGTTGCTCATTCATGTTTTCGTGGGCCACACTATGAAAACCCTTGGAGACGCATCTCGTCCCACGTCAGCTAAGATAATCGACATTGTCAGTGTCCTTATCACCGGATCAGCGCTATTAGGCGCCAGCTACATCATCTACGTCAAGATGCAAAATAAGGTGAGGTCGTATCACCGCAACCCACAAAGTGACGATATGATATTCGGCAACTTCGATGACGACCTAGAGTCAGGCCAGAACCTCGAACTTGCATCAAACGATTACGATGAGGACAACTTCATAATTACGGAAGATGACGATTTCGCTGAAGAGAGCGAGTCTCTCTCTCAGAACATAGCCAGCAGGGATAGCTTGGCAAAATTGGACCGTGATCTTGATTCACAAGACTTGGAAGCAACTCCGAAAAGATATAGAGACTACTAGATGCAAATTATAAATTTATTCGATCGGGCGGAAGCAGAGCTTCCATGATTATATAGTCTAACAAGGTCTCCGTTGGGTATAGTACAAATGCGTTTCAGGAGTCTAATACTCTGCAACTTGGTCCACAAACATCATTCTGGTTCTTCTCTTTTCAATCTTATCCGTGCTTAGCATGCCTTCGTTTTGCATCCTGGATATGAGGCGATTTGCATCGTTCTCGCAAACAACCTCGCCGTTTATCAAGAAATAGTCGTTCTTGATATGGGTGCGGCATGTGTTGCACTTGAGACAATCAAGATGCCACTTTTGCCTCATCTCATTTTCAATGCACTCGCCTTCAATTCCAGTGTGGCACGATTGACAGAGTGTTCCGTTTAGCAGATGGTAGTGGTGGTTGCAGAATGCATTATCAAGAAGCACGTAGCAGGAAGTGTGTTTGTTGAATGTCACATCACAGCCCGTGTATGAGCATGAAAAACAACCTCTATGCCATTGACCTGACAATTCACCAGTTCTTGAAAAGACTGCTTTCTTAGAACCCTTGGCGAGTTTCTCAACCTCCTCGCCACAAGCACGACACTTGCCTTGACCTGGTGGTGTCTTCATGGGCAAATCGCTGTCTCTAAATTTGGGGTATTGCGTGCCAATGATGGACTGTGGGAATGGGTTGAACTCAGCGGTGCTTGGACGATTATGCTGAGAGATAGAGTCGTCGGTCACAACTGGGACAGCCCTTGGTGGGACAACAGGGTCAAACTCGTCAATCCCTGATTCGTACTTGAAGTTCATGTCTTTGAGTTCTTGCTCTATTCTGTGGTTCTTCGGACTCAATGGCATGATAGTCTCAGGTGTTTCTTGATTAAGATCGAATTCACAACCAGCGTTATGTGGAGTTGTTTGCGTCCCAAAATCTGGCTGGTCTTCGAAATTCTCGGCTTTTTCGACCTCTTCGAAATCTTTATTGGAGTTGGCAGTAGCTTGAGCTTCAACGCAAGTCAAAGGTTCATTTTGTGTCGATCCTTGCTCGAAGTGATCGTCGCCCTCTCTCCCCTCAAAAAACGGATTACTTGATGGCACCTCTGGTTCCGTAGAGGCATCGTTACACTCGTCTTTTTCAGAGACATCTTGGATGTTGAAAACAGGCACAACTGGAGCCTTGTTTGCATGTTCTGGCAGGTTCTGGGCTGTCACGAACGATTCGCTGTCGGCTTGCCTTAGAACAGGCGAATCTTCAACCTGGCTGCCTGCCTTGAGGGACTCTAACTGGCGATGCAACTCTGGGTCAACTTCGTCATCTCTGTCATCTCCATCGTTCAGCTTGGAAATGATCGACGAAATGGTAGAAAGGTTCGAGTTTCTAGCTAGCTTTCTGTCGCCTCCAGCAGACGTCTGGAGAAAATTCTCATAGTCCAGGCCGTTCTGAGGCTTTTGATTCTCTGTTGGATCATTGGAGAAATTGAATGACGATTGGGAGCTGAAGCAGTCATCGATCTTGATGGAATGGTTCGTGGTGTCTGGCGTGAACAGAGACACGTTATCAGGCAGTCTAGTAGCAGTACGGGAGACCTTTTTTCTAGGGTCATACTTCTTGTGTTCTTCGACATCCAGACGGAAAGACTCGAGCATTGTAGACAAGTCTTGATGCTCTTGAATGACGGGGATCTGGTCCAGTGGAGGGTATGGGGTATTGCGGACAAGCTCTGACGTTTTCACGCTCATGCCAGAGTCAGCACTGTTCTTCCTAAACTCACGAGATGACGAGGTGGAAGTGTGAGCCGTGGAGACGCGTTCAGCATTATCAAACGTAGGAGAATTGAAATCAGAGTCAGAGCCCACACCAGTAGGGAGATTGGAATTGAAGTCAGCCTCAGGCTTGGGGAAGTTGTTCTGCTCTGAGTTGTTGCTGGGGATATGCACGTAGAGATTTTTGATGTTTTTGCCAGACCGAGGCGAGACGCTGTCGTCTGCAGCATGGGCATTACCGTCTCCATCAAGCACCACCTGTCTATCAGTGGCTGGTTTGAACGGCTGAAAGGCCTGATATTCAGGATAGTTCTGGTCCTTGGGGGCTTTTCTGGGCAATTGAAAGCGATCTGGAGCGTTTGCTGGGTGTGCTGACGCTGGGGCAGATACCGGATTGGCATGATGATCTGTAGGAGACACTGGTTTGTAAGGAATAGGTGTCTTGCTGGCGCTGGATCTGGAGTCGGATGGCGACATGTTGGTACCTCTAGCGCTCATGGGGAGCGATCTCAGCGACTGGTTCTTGGGGAAGGTTTCGTTGGCAGACTTGAAGCTGAAAGTCTGGGAAGCTGGCGAATCAGGCTTTCTTCTCTGACCCTGTTGGGCAGGATGCCTGGAGTCATGGGGCGACTGGTTCCCGCGGTTTCGATTCAAATTGACATCGAATCCAGCTCTTTCGTAGACACCCTTGTAGCGATAGTCGGACTTGAAAGAGGGAAACGGCGAGTCAGACGCGAGCATTGGCGACTGAGGCCCATTGAAGGCACTAGGAAGTTTGGAGACGTGGGACATGCCACAATCGAGACGAGATGTGAACAGGAGGAGTGCTGGGAAAAGAAGCAAAGCTGATAAAAAAAAGCAACTGTTCCTCAGGCTTGGTTGTGAACTGCCTCTGGCGAAGAAAAAAGATGTATACAGCAGAAGTCTAGCGTATCCTTAAGTGCCATGTGCAGACACAATAACAAATGAAGCGCGACTGGCTTGGCTGCGAAGGGAAGAAATCGAGGGCACTGAATTAGACAACGGGAAAAACGAGACGATAAAATCGATTTTTAGAAAATTAATAAAATGGAATTCTTTAGAAAAGATTCAAAGAGTTTGACCGCTGCTTCCCAGCCTTGGAGAGAGTGGTGGTCGCGTTTGCACAGGATGACACGGTTCAACCGCACGAGCTGCTAAGACACAGCCTGAGTGTTTTAAGAGCAGATAAAGTTTGGCTTTTGTTTTGTGGATGGGAACGATAGGGCGTTGTTTTGAAGGCGAAGCGCTTTAATTTATAGTTTCGTGTATTTTTGGTGAAACGGTGAGTCTGATAGGACACTGGCTTTTGGGGACGGCTGCGAAATTTCTAATGAGCGGGGCGTTGCAAGTTCAACCAGAGAGGCTTTCAATGTGATGGCTCTTTTTTTTTTTAAAGAATTATTTGAGATTTCTTTTTTTGTTACATTTAGATAATTGAAGCTTCAAAGCTTCAGAATCCTAGGATTTTGCCCCACCAATTTGGGGCTGATGTGGGAGTGATCGAATCAGCGGCCGTGCATTCACGCTCCAACCCTCGTGGATCTGTGGGCAATTGAAGTCGGGGAAGTGGATGAAATTTGTAGTTATTCCTGAGAGACCAAGAAGGTCACAATGACGACTTTTTAGGTTGAGGAGGCAGATTTATTTGTAATACTTTAAGAAACAAAGATGTAAACTTTGAATTTAGAAGTGCCGCTACAGAGGCTCAAGATCGACAATAAGGTGCAAGGGGTTACCTCGGTAATTAAGCCATTTGATTGGGTTTACAGTTCAGGTATCATAAGGAGGCGTTTCTTGGGGCATTAGGCTTTGTTGGTGGGGCTTTTATTAGGGATTCTATCGAGATTGAAATCATACGTTCCAACGCGAGTTGTGAAAAAGAATAGAAGGAGGCAGAAAACTCTTCTGTTTGCTATCAGCCGATGGATCAACTCTTCGCTTTGAGAGAAAGCTTTGATATTGCCGTGTGATCGACCCTTCACATGTGGTGGAATAAGACAAATGTGGAAGAGACCTGTGGCTGAATAATTTATTTCAAAATCATGATACTTGGCAAAATTAGGTTCTAGTCTAATTTTGCTGGAGTGACCTAAAAGATTTCAAGCAAGTTGCATTGGAAACTACTCAAAAGATGTGTGAAACAAGAAGACCATTTCGCTTTCGGCCTTGGGTCAAATGGTCCCATCATGAATAGACCAAGAACGAATCGAACAATTGAGGGCATTCAGGGAGACCCTGAGTCTTCAGTAGAAGTCTCAAAAATTGAATCAACTATATAATTATTCGAAATCCCAGAGCACCAGTCAAATCATCCTTGAATTGCTTCTATGATAGCTGAGCAGCGATTAGCACGTCTAATTGTTTGAAGGATAGTCACACCAGTAAAGAACTTTGAAAGTCTTTACGTAGACTACGCTTTACGTAGACTACGTAGAGAGATAAAGACTTGTTTCCAACCCATGAAAAAAGAAGTCCAGATTTATCAGGACCCTCTTCTAGACATCAGACATATAATTACTGAGCGCCGTTTTCTAGGAGACTATATTCATCGAGCTGCCCTTCGCTGAGGTATAAACCCTCTTTATAACCCAAGCTTACTAGGTCCTTTCTCTGTATGAACCCTTCCCATAAATCAAGCTCACTACGTCTTCTCTCCGTATGTTTTATTAATTACACTATTGTACTGATGAGGGCATGAAGTTTACACGTAACCGATTCTGTTGGCAACGTCCAAGGCGTCATGGTCAGCAGTCAATCTGATGTAAGCCTTCTTGGTACCGTTAGGTCTGACCAAGGTGTTGATCTTCTCAACGTCAACATCGTACAACTCCTTAACGGCAGTCTTGATCTGGTGCTTGTTGGCCTTCAAGGAAACCTGGAAAACCAAAGTGTTACCGTCCTCGACCTTCTTGATGGCGGTCTCAGAGGCAATTGGGGACTCGATGATCTTGTAAGCATCCAATCTTCTGTAGTGAGGAACAGCGGTTCTAGCGTATCTGGGCTTTCTGGCCAACTTCAAGGTGTTTGGAAGTCTGAAGGTGGTGTTGGTTCTCACCTTGGTGGCCTTCTTGGAGTTGGTACCCTTCAAAGCAGATTTCTTAGCAGCAGCAGCGTCTGGGGGTTAGTACAAGCACGAATGAATGACAGGTGAAACTGACATGAGTTGTTTCTCTAAGTTCTGGATGGATTTGATGGGGGCGAAGGGAGTTGTGGAAAATGTGAAAATCTTGTTCATCTTTGGGCAAAGGACAGTATTTCGGGGAAATTCAAAGCTAGCTTTTTATGGAATGGTAATATAATAGCATGCGGTCCAGTGAAGCACTCAGCGTTTCGTCATGTAGCGTTTTTACATACTTGGAGCCATCTCGAATCGTTGTTATACAGAAGTAGGAATCCTTCAAGTTTTTGGTGGAAAAAAATTCTACATCGCGGAGCACCTGGGCACTGCATGTAAAGTGCTGCGCAGCTGGCACAGTGCAAAGACTCAGTACTGTAGTATGAGTGATCACGTGCGAGTACTTAGGGCCACAGCCCGCATTGATAGACTGGTGAGTGCTTGTAGAATTCAGGGATAATGGGAAATCTCTAAGGTAGATTAGGGTGGAAGAGGTGTTTTCATTCTCAAGCAAGGCTGAAAATCCATAGGAAGCGTTGAGAGGCTTATCGATAGTGTGCGTTCAATCTCATCAATATGACTTACTGCTCTCCTCCACTGCAATCGGCTCCTTATCGTGGGAACTATTGGGTTAAATGCTGTAGAAGCCAACATTAATGGCAAGGTGTTTAACAGATCTTGGAGCCTCACAAAACTCATGTTTTCTGCCTCGACCTACTCCATTCGCTGCCATTTGCAGCCACTCTCCGAACTGTCAACCTGTCATAAAGACGTAACAAAGAATCGCTCTAGCTTCCTACAAATCAATTCTCTGTTTTGATGTCCCGTTGGGGCCACTGGCCCAATGCTATGTACATGGATCACAAACGACGCTGGGCCTTTGCTCTATTACCACCAAACTTGATCTTGGTGTTGTCAGATATTCTGACAATGTTAGACCTTATGGATGCACTCTCTTTGCCCATCAAACAAGCTTCAAAAGCGCTTCTGCCTTTGCCGAAGTTCGAAAGGACAATCTCGATCTTGTCGTTAGGTCCAATGAGCTTCTTCTCTTCAATGAGCTTGAAGAGCCTGCTGGATACCTGGTATCCAGCCTCGTACTCCTGTCTCTGAGATTTACGGAAACCGAGCATACCAGCACTAACGGTGACCTTAGCCTTGTGTGGTAATTGCATGTAATACAAGACTTTCTCGTTGTATGATAGATGTTCGTTGTTCTTCATGAAATCTAAGTCTTCTGTGACGCCAAAAAGAGTGCAGATGGTGTTATGTTTGTTGAATTTGGCGTAGATCTTCCACATGACGACTCTTTCGTTATCTGTCTTGATGATGGGTCCAAGGTGAGAATCGGCTTTGGTCTGCTCCACTGCCGCACGCAAACGGTTCAGTAGAGTGAAATTTCTTTCTGTGAAACGAGCCATACTCTGGCGCCCTAAAAGGGTCCTTCTAATGCCGGCGAACATGCGGATGTAGGGTGTTCTGATTGGTACCGTTGATGTCTAGGTTAAGTTTTTTTCGTGGTGAGGTGCACGGATGTCCTGCTACCACCCACGTATGGACAGACACTTTGTCGAAGGTTTGTGAATTTCTTGATGCTGTATGAATGTTTATCTTGAAGTCGGTCTAGCGTTTTAAATATTTGTGGCAAAAAGAGGGAGGTGAGTGCGTTGGATAATTAGGGTATTATGCCTTTTCGCAGCCATTGTGGTATCTTACTGGATCCACCAACTATTCAAAGAAATTGCATCAAATTTCAAGTGGCACCAGTATATAATGTTTGAGCGCTGTATTTCAATCTTGGAAAATAAATCGGTCAAAGCCCCCAGTGGAGTTGCATATCTGGAGAAGCCGTTAGTAGCGTCATACTCAGCCGAATACGATCACACAATTCAGACATTATACTTCACTTACTTTCTTCAATATATTCTTTCAGCAGAGAAATTCTCATATGCTAATTCTCCTATCTTGAAAGCTTCATTCACCGTCTCTTATTGCCTTTATCTTCTTACTCACTGCTGCCAATTGAACTCAACAGTACAATTTCAACTATTGTTATGCTTCTGCAAATATCACTCACAACGCCTGAAACCCCCACCATTGCAGACCATCGCGTTCATCATTGATAGAAATCAACTGACAAATCCACTTAATCCCAAGAATGCACCTACTCCCCACTGAGTCAACTGTCACTGGGACTCTTCTGACTGCGCCACCCGCCCCGACCAACGCGTTCACCCATCTGGCCCTAAATCACTCAAAAATTGACTCGAACTCCCAACACAACAAAACCTGACTTTGTGTTCCCTGCTCAGCCTTAATGCAACGGTTGTATTAGCTTGTCGTGCAGCTCACCCTTGGTTTCGCAGCCAAAGAAAAGCCAGCACAAATCGAACACAATTAAAGAGAACTAAACATTGAAAAGCAGTCGGCAGTGAAATTCACCACAAAGTTTGCCTCAGTAACTTCTTTTTTCCTCGGTAAAGCTCCTACGCTGCTGGATCTCTCACAGCCTTGCTTTTGGTCCGGGTATTTGTCGCGAACAGTGTAAGTACGTCAGACACCTGACAAACCTCGATCCCGTCAAAAAATACACAGAAACAGTCCCGTGGAGCCCACACACAATTGAAACAAAAGCGCCTCGAATACGCCTATACTTGCCCAGAACAAACTAGCCAAATTCAGCATTGTAACCACATGCACGTGACCGTGACAACAACCTGCATCGCCAGTCCTCAACCTCGAACCGTCAAATCCGATAACACGACAATCTTGCGTCTCTCTGTTCAACTTACGAGTCACTTCCTCCCCTCATCCACTCCTCGGCCACGTGATAGAGTCAAATCTGAATAGTCAGTCTCCACCAGCGCCCAAACTTGGTTTTTCACCCATCGTCCCACTTTACCCACCTACGCGCCCTTAGTAAACCGGGATTCCGTGGTACTCCAGACCAAGACTCATCAAAAGTCGGAATTTTTGAGAGACTCAGCAGACTGTTTATCTGCAATACATTGACATCGAACCTACTCACGTCTCTGCCATACGCGAGAACCACTTATCGCCATGTTGGCCGACAATGCTCACAAGGACGAATACATCCTCAATGAGGTGGTCAATAACCAAACCTCAGAATGCAAACGCATGTACATCAAGGAATATAAGAAGATTGGTGAAGGCGCCTTTGGCACTGTTGTCGAGGCCGCATTAGCCGAAGTTGACAGCAACAACACGCCCAACGAGGAGAAACTTGGACCCTTTGCCATCAAGCGAGTGTTGGCCCAAACGGAGTACAAATGCAGAGAGCTTGAGATCTTAAGAACCGTTAAGCATCCAAATATTGTCTCTTTACGGTTTTTTTTCGACAAACGCTCCCAGCTCGACGGGAAAGTGTACCAGAATCTTGTCATGGAGTGTTTACCATCCAACTTGCAGAATGAAATCAAGTACTACCGCCAGTCGAAGTACACAATTCCTTATCCACACATGAAGGCCTACACCTTCCAGTTAACAAGGGCAATGCTCTACTTGCACAGTCTCAACATTCTGCACCGTGATATCAAGCCATCCAATATATTGGTGGATCCTTCCACCGTCAGATTGAAGGTGTGTGACTTCGGCTCGGCAAAGCAGTTGGAGCCCAATCAGCCCTCGGTCAGCTACATTTGCTCGCGGTACTACAGAGCCCCAGAGCTTATTGTCGGTTGCACAGTCTACACCACCAAGATTGACATTTGGGGCTTGGGCTGTGTCATAGCAGAGATGTTTTTGGGCAAGCCCATCTTCCAAGGCCAATCGTCGGAGTTGCAATTGAAGGAGATCTCCAAGCTTTTGGGCCCTCCTCCCAAGACATTCTTCTTCAAGAGCAACCCACAGTACAGAGGCAACATGTTTTCTACAAAGTTGTTCAGCTGCTCTGTCCAAGAGAGGTTTGAACTGATATTCTCAACGTCACCACCCGATGTAATTGACTTATTGCTCAAGATTCTTGTTTACGACCCCGAGTTCAGAGCCAGCCCGAGAGCTGTGCTTGCTCACCCATTCTTCCACGAACTAAAAAAGGAGAAGTTCCAGGTTTACCCTAGAGGCGCACAGGAGCCCATGGAGCTAAATTTGTTTGATTTCACTCCGTACGAGCTAGATTTGATGGGCCCTTACAAGGAGCAGTTTTTGAAGAGATGATCTGGGGAGCAGACTGAATACCACTTATAGAATTCACTGCCGCCTCAATCCTCCAACGATTCTCGTGGTGTGTACGAGAGAAGCATCAGGACGTAATGCCTGGAGTCACCAAGCTCCAGTGGTGCCCTCTCAATCCGGTGATCCAACGATCTATGGCAAACTACTATTCAGTTGCCCGCCCGGACCTGAACTCTTATTACTCTTACATATCTATGTAACTAGATGGATTGTCAAAATACGACCATATCATGACACGACTGTAGTGACTAGTTCGAGGCAGCTAGGCAGATCTTCAGAAGCATTGTGTCAAATTGAGATCAAGAACTAGCCTAGTTCAAGGCCAAGCTGTAGCTGTATTCGTCCTCGATGTTCTGCGACAACCACAAGATAATGGTACTTAGCATGATGCAAGCATTGCAAGTAATGTTAGACACACCCATTCCCAAAGTAGGGAAGGTGTAGTGCTTCATCAAGAACTTGAGTATAAAGACCATAAATGAGCCCGCTAAACCACCAGCTAGTAAGGAAAAGCCGAAAAACAAAATCACTCTTGCTGCCCAGGCATGTGTATTGCCGTCGCCCAAGAAGGAATTCTGGCTTTCTGTGAACAAATTGGACTTCTCGATGGAATTCACGATAAGCATTCCCAACGTGGAACAGATGAAGGGAATCCAGTCCACGAACGTGATATGGACAACACTGGCGTTTACCGTTTTGGAGTACACAGCAGCGTCCACCATGGACCAAAAGCCAATTGCAAACAAGGCTCCTGCAAGATACACTCCGGCAGACCGGAGTTTTTGGGATTTTGGAAGACGAAGCGCAGAGGCGTCGAATCTGAAGAGATTTCTGCGTTGGTCCATTGTTGAAGAAGGATGTAGCAGTGTAGCAGTCTATCGGTATCCGGGGCGCATCAGAGGTACAGGTCTGGCTGCAAAGGAGGAGCTAACGGGAGATGGATACGAGGGTTGATTGGTTTGATTTTGATTTTTGATGATGTTTGGAAATTGTTCTTTTGAACTGTGAAGGGGTTACTTGATCTGTTTCAGGTTTTTGGATAGCGCTGGTGTGGCAGTTTGTGGGAGGTGGGACGATAAAGCGCACTATTACTAGAGGTGACTGACAGTGTGGTGGGAAATCCAAGCGTAGGGGAAATGAATATCAACAGGATACTAGAACGTATGCATCTCGAGTTTCTACTGGCAGATTGGAGTTTTAGGAAACACATTTGTGAGGAGGTTTTAGGTGTACCACTGTTTGTGGGAAAGGCCAAGTCCAGGAAAATAGGGCAAAGAATCTTTTACATTGATTTCAATGCTAAAATGTTATTTAATTCTTCATTTGCTTATCAATGCTATGCCGGCGGTGCTATCCAAAATTTTCCAAAACGTTCTTGGAGCACCGCAAAAACGATCTTCATAGCCTTCGGTCTACTAAGCTGGAAGCTGCCACAAGGAAGATCAAGGACACCTGTACTGGACCGTAAACAAAATGTTCAATTCACCAGCGATTTAGCTATAACCTTTAGACCACATCAGCTATCAATTCTATTGACCAGAGCCATTCGAGGCGCAACACCGCCAGATACTCAATAAAGCCAGCTTGAAATGCAGAGATGAATCCACTTTAAGCATCAGAGTAGATTTCAAGTTTACGTTATAACTTGATTGATTTTACCTGATTGATCTGCTGTACTATCTTACTCTCACGCTCACCATTCGATGTTAGTTTTATGGCAGTAGTACTTCTCCAACCACACAACCAGTGGTTTCAACGAAACATCAACGGGATATTTCACTACTTTCCGCCCTGCTAAGGCAGCTACAACACCTATTATTGTTTTTTTTTATTAATTTTTTTTTATATAAGGAGCCAGAACCGACCAGTCTGAGGTCTGCCTCGGACGAGTAATCGTCACGGGGCGTATTTAGACTCTATGGGACGGCCAGTTCCCCTACGTCTGCCGGAGTGGCGACGAGGAGGCTTCTTCTCCACAAGCTTCTCTTTGCCATGCTTGGTAGGCGCCGGAACAGCGTCTACTATCAGGCTGTTCTTTTTTGCAGCCAGTCTCAGACGACGTTTTCTCTTCGAATTGGCAGCATAGAGATGAAAGAAGTCGCCCGGCAAAAAACTCTCATGATCCTCCTGGTTGCAGAGTTCACGGTACTTGAAGAAGTCCGTGGGAAAGTAGGCAGCGTGGTCTTTGGGGTAGACTAGCGCCTTGTAACCTGCAAAGTCGCCAGGCAAGAAGGTGGGGCGCTGGACCCGCAATTGCGTAAGAAGAGGGAGTTTTTCAGGCAAGGCGGCCAGGCCAGCGGCGGCGGCCAGGGTGAGTCCATGATGGTCGTGGTGGATCATGGCGGGAGTTATGTGTGATGGTTTCTCAGTGCGAGAAACACCTTTGGTGGGCGAGACAATGGAGTGTGAAGTCGCCTGCCCACGGAGATACGAAGAAAAGCTGCTTTTAGGCACGGCGGTGCTGGCGGCGATTCTGGCGCTCAAATACCGGTAGCGGTACTTGAGCAGTGATGGGGCTTTAGCCGATTCGAGTTGCTCGACCACAAGCGCACCATGGTTCTGGAGCTCTCCATCATCCTCGGGAACAGTGAAGAGCTCGTTGTTGTAGAGCCAGCCGCGTGGAACAGGAATGTTCTCCGAAACGGCATTGCTCTGTGGACTAGGCTCCTTGAGTGTGGAAGCCTTATTGGATGTTTTGGTGGAGGAAGAGCTGAACGACCTCTTAAATTCCTCGTACAGCTCTTCGAGCTCAGCTAAAAGCTGGGCGTCGTCGTCAGTAGCCTCTGTACTAGAAGGAAGCGTCTCCTTGGTCTCAAGAAGAGGGGCGTCGGCCAACGCAGCCTTCATAGGCTCAGGCGAGGTTTCTTTGGAGCTCTCTGGGGAGGTGGTGACGGTGGACTTGGAGACGTTTGAAGACGTGTCAGCCAAGGAGTCAGAAGATCCACCACTTCCCAATTGAGCCTGGTGCACCTCTTGTGCTGCGAGGTTGGTATCAACCTCCTGCGAGTGGGAGTCAGCGTCAACAACGTCGTTAACAACGTCGTCAGCATAGACCCAATGCAACCGGCCGCTGTTACACCAGAAATGGTAGAGCATATGCTCGTAGCGGATCTGGGCACGGCAAAAGTAGGACCAGTCGTGGGCCAACGAGAGCAGACGCTGGAAGTAGGCAAACTCCACTGAGTTCCAGTCCAACTGAGTATAGGTGGAACCGTGGTTGGTCAAGGCCCAACCGTCGTCCGTGAAGGTCGTCTTGCGGACATCTTTAGGGAAGAAAACCCCAGAAATGAGCTTGCAATCAGTGTAACACATGTTCGATTATCTGCGTTTGTGCACTGGAGGATATGTGGTATATCTGTGGATGGTGCTCTGTAGAACCTTTTGTTTTGGAGTGGTTGGTTTAAAGCCTTCAGAAGTGTTCAATTCTAACAAATAATATAGTTAGAAAGGTGGTAGGCCAAAAAATGGAAAAAGGGTGGTTGTAGTGGGTAGAACACAATCAGCTCTCCAGCCGCGAGAAAGGGTATTCGAGCGGTCTCACAGGAATACAGCAAAATCTTTAATCGGGAAAACTGAAGCAAACGGTATTGATTTTTTTGAATCTGTGTAAAAATACATTCAGATTCATGTCAGCATATGGTTTCCTTGAGGTGCTGCTGCTTGCGCTTAAAGCATAAAGAATGGCTGCAAATCGCATGCAAGTGTCTTATCATGATGCAGCCTAAACGATCTGACTTCACAGTCTACCGATGGACGTATGATAAAATCGGCTTTTTCGTGGACTTTAATTTGTCAGGTATATTTCATTCCACACGCCACTCGTCCCTCTGGGTAATTCGTGCGACTGGGGTTGAGGATATCTGCTTGAAACAGCCTGTGTTCCCAGATATTCACCCCTTTTTTTAATCAATTAAACAAAAGCAGGCACCAAACAATGGAAAATCGTTTAACATGCATTGATATTGGCATTTTTTTCGAGGGATCACGTTCTATCAAGGGGAGCTTCTTTGCAGGAGCTAGGAGTCTCTTCGACCTAACCATTTTTCTCTGGATCTGTGTCTAAATGTTCCTTCTCTTCATCTTCCAAATCAGCTTCCCCATTCTGTTCCTGCTCTTCTCCTTGCGAAAACTCAGACTCAACTTCTGGGGTAGTCTCACCAGAAGCCGAATCTAGGTGACCATTACCGTTCAAATGCTTGAATTGCGGCTCAAGATCATAAACGTGGACGTCTCCTTGAAGAGAGCACGTCACTAGATCGGAGCCATTATCAAATGAGTCTATTCCAAGCACCGTTGCGCCAGGCTCTAATTGGAAAACCACGCATTTGCTCTGGACGCTCCAGAAAAGAACCCCAGAATTGTCAGTACCAGATGCAACAAGTGGCTCTTCAGTTGCGGTGATGAAAGCAGAACTGCAATTAAACTTCTCACATATCGTTCCCAGGGTGTCGCTAGATGTGTATGTCTTGACGACTCTATTGTTCATATAATCCCAGAGCCTGATCTTACCGTCCAAACTGGTACTGAGAATGTACTTGCCGTTCGGGGTGATCTGCACGTTTGAAATAGGAAAGTTCACCACGTCGTTGGTGGAGGCTGTGGCAGTACCGTGCGAGGAGCTGTTGTACACTAGTGTTTTGAGACACTGTCCCGATTCGAGATCAAACAAACGCATGAGTCCATCATAGGAGGCACTGACGATGATCGTGTCGTCTGGGGTGAGGCACACGGAACTCACAGGGTCTGAATGAGCAGCTAGCGTCTTTAGACTTCTGCCAGTTGTGAGGTCCCAAATCACCACTGTTTCATCAGCAGCGCCGCTCACAAGAAGGTTTCCCTTTGAGTTAAAGCACAACGCAGAAACGTGGAACGTGTGTTTCTTCAATATACGGATACATCTGCCTTTAGTGATGGACCATATTCTGATTGTCAAGTCGTCTGAGCACGAAGCAATGATGCTGCTGTCGATTGGGGAGAATGCAATATCAGATACACCCTTCACATGACCCAGGAGGGTGATTTTATGCGTGCCGGTGGCGTAGTCGTAGATATGGAGAAGTCCCTTTGAAGTGCATGTTGCTAGTAGCTTATGGTCTGGAGATATCTTTACAGCGTTGACCAGCTCCAGCTCTTTGGCAGGAATACGGTACCGCTGTTTATATAAGCATTCCCATTGGACTGCGTTGTCCGTTTTGGCCTTTTTTTCTAGATGATCCCCCTCCATCGTGGTAAACAGTGAAGTTGTATCTACCGCGCTGAGTTAGTCGCGGTGCGATTTTGCAACTCTAATCATTTTTCATTTTATCAAGCCACGACTCAAGAAGGCTTTTTTCGATTTCGTCAAGTGTACTGTTAGCTTTTTTGCCCCGAAGCGTCATTGACTCTAAAGGAAGAGCTTCGTGAACTGCTGACGGTATTATTTGCTTCTGTAGCTGAAGTCGTGAGGTATTGTCTTGTTGGGGTTTGACGAGCTCTTTGAAGAGATACTTCAAGTATTGGGCAGCCAAAATTCGATTTTGTGGTGCGTCCAGATCTTCGTTGGCTCTTGTAAGTACGAAAAGCCGGATCAAGTTGTCGTTCAATTGCACGAGTTGGTCGTACTGCTCGGTAGGTAGCATTGTCCTCTGCTCAATCTTGTGAAATACTCGGTTCAAGATTCGAATAAATTCCGCAGATAGGCTCTTGCTGTTGGCTTCTTGCTTTGCGGTCATGGGGACAGGTGAAGGCGTGGTCTTGTTGCTAGCACCAGCTTGGTCGTCTTGCAATACTTTCACCGATTCCTTGACCGAGCTGAGGTCGAATTCGACTCTATTTTCCTTGTTTTCACCATCAGCAATGCCGCCATTGTGCCACCGGTCTTGATTTTGTTGGATTTCTGTTGGTGCGTAGTACCGCCTGGTCCTGGTTATATGGTGCTCTTGGTCCCAGAGATACTTCTTCGTGATCAACTTGCTTAAATCCTTTTTCCTTTGCTCGTCTGATATCTCTGCAGCTTTTTGGATGAACTTGTGACGCAAAAGACGCTTGGCGGACCACCTTTCCTGTGGTTGCAAAACAAAGCACTTCTGGAAGAAGTCCAACATTTCGTGGGACCAGCTTTTGCTCAGCTCCGTCTGAATAAGCTCCCAGAAGTCGCCATCATTTCTACACAGCGAAATCTGTCGGAGTGCCTTCATGGGCGCAAAGTGCTCTTGAAGCGGTGGTTTTCCATTCCGGAGCTCGAACACACAGCAGCCCAAAGACCAGATATCTGCCTTGTAGCTGTGACCGCCTGCATTGTTTAATATCACCTCAGGGGCCATCCAATACGGCGTTCCAACGGTAGTATTTCGCCTGGAAAAATTGGATGAAAGCTGTGTAGACACACCGAAGTCAGTGAGCTTCACTTCACCTTCGTGGCCCATCAATATGTTATGGGACTTCAAATCACGGTGTATTTTGCCCTGATCATGTAAGTAGGCAAGGGCTATGAGAACCTCTCTTGCTATAGCCGCCACGAGCCTTTCATCAGTGATGGGTCCTGCCTTCAACAAGTCGAACAAGCTTCCTCCACTCACATACTCCATTATCACCCACAACTTGTAGTTCTTGACAAAAGAACCAAGATAACGCGTAATTTGCGGAATTCGACACTCAGACAATATGGTGATCTCCCTATTCACCTCGAATATGTCTGCCAGGTCGCTCTCCAAGTCTATCTGTTTGATTGCAACTTCCTTGCCTATGCTCTTTAGCACACCTCGGTATACAACACCAAATCCTCCTCTGCCAACCTCCTCACAAACCTCCAACTCATTGGAGCTATTTATTCTGTCCATCAGCTAAATGTTGACGGCTATTGTTGGTAGTACTGCGAAGGTAAATAGAGGTGCATTGATATCGCACTCGATAGCGATACTCATAGCAACACCATCAGGAAGTACAACTTGATGTTTTTCATTGGGCCTTGGAGAAGGACCCAGATGCTTCTACTACCTCGAGTCACGTTCCGACATTTTGCCTCTTCGTCAAGAAGACTGGAGGATACCTTCAATGACGTCTTCATCACCAATACCCTACGAACGAATAAACTGGAGAATGAGTACGTTAAGTGCACTATATACGACAGCAAGGGCCACATGGTTTGCCACGGTAAGAACATCCGCAAGACTAAGTTCATGCGTGACTACGGCCTCTTGTCCAGAGATCTACGAAAGGTTATCAGATCACATTCTCCAGGAACGAGAACGGCTGGAATGAAAGCCAACGTGGAATTTGTCCCGCTGTTGGTCACCCGAGGAGGCAATATTTTGTTGAACTTGCTAAATATCCGAGCGTTGATCCGCCACGATACTTTGGTTGTGTTCGATGCTCCTACCACTACATTCTCGCCCTCATCGAGGTTCCATGAATCCCATTCCCATGGGGTGTTTCTTCAAGAGTTGGCCAAAAGGCTCAGTGCCGATCACCCTGACGCCCCCAAACTCCCATATGAGTTCAGAGCGCTCGAAGCAATACTTATAGACGTCACCGCCAATCTCAATACGGAGCTTAAGGTTCACAACACCGTGCTTTCAAATATCCTTGCCAGTCTAGATGATTCCATCGAGAGAACAAGACTCCGATACCTTCTTATCCAGTCGAAAAAGCTCTCTCAATTTTATCAGAAAGCTAAATTGACAGGCGATCTTCTAGACGACCTTCTAAACCAGGATGACGAACTCAACGCTTTGTATCTCACAGAAATCGAGCAAAACCGCCCGAGAACCGCTTTTAATCATCAGGAAGTCGAGCTCTTACTTGAGTCATACTACACCACGATTGACGAAATCATCCAGACTGCAAAGAATCTCATATCTCAGATCAAAACCTCCGAAGAAATCATCAAATTCGTCTTGGATGCCAATAGAAATGACTTGATGTTGCTAGGCTTGCGGTTTTCCATCGGCTTGCTTTCAATGGGCGCTGTTCTCTACGTTGCCGCCTTGTACGGAATGAATTTGGAGAATTTCATCGAAGAAATTGATGGCGGCTTCGAAGGTGTCGTTGTCCTTGGCATGATAGCCTTGGTCGTGTTATTTTTCTATGCCCTTAAAAACCTCAAGCAAGTTCAAAAAATTACCATGAGTGACTTACCCAAAAAATCAAAACGACCACGGAAGAGAAGCTAGCTCTTTTCTTCGTCATCCCCCTTGTTTATAGAAATTAAATGATTTGAGTCGCTTCTGTTTCTTGACCGCTCACTCGATTTCCTTGTGTGAACAGGTGAACTTATAGGTGAAGGGCGTGGTGTGTTACCAGTTCTGAATGGCCTGAGAGAAAAGTGATCAGCGGAAAGTTGGTGGGGATTTTTGGGTGCTGGGGATGATACGGTTTTCTTCAGTTCAGCTGTTACGTCTTTTTGGTCGTCATGAGGAGCACTGACCTCGCTTGAAAAGACTCGTCTGTTGAGACCTAGATTTTGTTCCTGGCGTTTGCTTCTCTCCAAAAAATTTCTTTCGTTGGAAATAAGAGCAATGCAAAGCTTCTCCCTTACATTCACGTCGAGGAGTATTTCCAATAGAGCATTATAAGCGTCTTGTGGTGGTTTGAATCCACCTGCATTTTTGACAACAGATGGACGGAAAATAAGATGAAGAAAAGGCACAGATCCAATGGTTTCCATTGAGTTGAGTCTCTGAACATGCGGTTTCAAGTCCTCTTTAGCACTTTCTGTCTCGATCACATCATCACTCAGTCCGTATTCATCGATGGTTTGAAGTTCAAAAATGAATGAGATAGTTTCAAGTAAGAATAACAACGAGCAGAGGTTGCTCCTTGGAATCGAAGACAAAATTTTGATCGCTGCCGAGGTTCTATCCTCGGAACCCTTTTGAGAATTAAGCAAAGAATCATACACCGTACAAGGTATGACGGAGTCGCTGGTCTCAAGAAGCCAATTTTTCAAAAAATTGAGAATTTGCTTCTTATTTGTGCCCGAAAGACGCTTCACAACGGTCTGGACAATTGCAACCTCGACGGCTTTTTCATCTTGGATGTTAAGATCGTCGCCTGGTTCGAACTTCTGAACAAGCTCTATACATTCGTGCTTCAACACCCAATACCCTTGGTGGTCAATCGGGGATAGCCAGAGTTCCTGCAATTCTGGCTTCTCAGCCAGGAAGGTCGCCTCTACCATGCTCTTTAGAAGGAACGGAAGCGATCTTGTGCTCAACAAAGACTCGCAGTCAATATCAGAATTCTTGACTTGAAGCGGAATGTCTTTGTATAGGTTAAAAGTGAATTTGATGTTTTGAAAGCTTGTGTTAAGAAGCGATGGATCGAAGTGTTCTTTACCCAGATGAGGCAGCACAATTGCAGGGAAGTACATTCCAGTGCTATTTTTGAGAAGAAGGTTTTTGAGGTCGTTTTCGTAATTCTTGGGCTTGTTAAACTTCTCGATGTAAGTGGAAGTGAAATCATGAAGCGAAGTAGTTGCCATGGATGAATTTTTGTAAAGTATTTCCAGAAGTTTCGTTAGACTCTGGTAGATGACCTCAATCCTTACCTTCTCAAATCTTTCGAATATCTGTGATTTGTTGAAGATCTCCATGTCAAGTAGATGTTTGATCTTTTGAACATCTTCGTATGCTTCATTGTACTCTGATTCTAACTCGTAAATTCCTTCCTCTGAATACTTCGGCCTTAGGAGCGAGGACTTGACATTCTTGAACATCAGATTAAAGCGCTTCGACGTCGATCCTGCTGCTTCGTTGATGTTTCTGGATGTTTCTTCTAGACTGAGGTGGGAGAATGTCTGAGACGTCGGCAGAGTCACAGTAGAAGACGATGACGAAATTCGTTTACTTATAACTGCAGTGTTCACCGCCTCCTGTGACCATTCGAACCACATCCCCTCGCTTTTAAACTTCTGTGAAAACAAACCACTCCCGACTATGATCTTTTTATCAATCAAGCTCTGGCCGAGCTTTTCAAGACTTGAGCGTGTGGGGTTGAAGCCATGAGGCCTGTGGGTCTTAAGGTAAGTGCACAATTGGTCACTGCTGAAGATCTCGTTTCTGTAGCCTGGGAAAGGGATTTTTCGCCTGACGGTGGTGATTGTAGCTATTGCTTTCCCCAAGAACGATTGCAAATTCTCTTTGGAGTCAAACTTGAGTCCTCCACCGAGAAGAAGTGGGAATGAGACGTTGAGTTCGGGGAGGCTATCCTCTAATATTACCTCCTCGAGCTCATGTACATGCTTGGGCTTTTCTGGAGTTCTCGGCATCGAACCGAAGGATTCATCTGGGTCATGTTCGATTTTGTGATCATGGCCTTCGAGCTCCCCTAGTCTCACCATTTCGTCGTATTTGCCCTTCGTGCGTTCCATTTTCTGTCGTGATTCATCATAGTCTTCTAGTAGCTCATAAAAGCGATCGATGGTAGTCTTAATCTGGGGCTCGTGGAGTTTAATGAAACCTGTAATCTTTCCGAGCACTTCAGATTCAATTTCAGAAGCCAAATTGAGCTGCATCTGCAGCTCCAATGCTGTTCTATCCACAAATTCCTTGAAGACGTGATTTACATCGATCTCCTTGGGCTTCTGTTCAGGGGCGGCCTTTTTGGTGCCACTTAGAATCCGTCTTTCTTCTCTTTTGGTGCGGAATGAACTGTCAAACGGGAGGCTCTCTTTGGCTAGTTTGGCCATATAACCGCTATTAGAGTGATGATAATTCATATAATTGAAGATAAACCTCCTGAGTTCGTGAAGCTGTTTGAGTGAATCAAGCAGCTGTGTTGAGAGCAGCTCAATGCCTGTCCTATAATCAGGCGACCAGTAAGCATTTGCGAATCTACTCATGGATAAGCTTCTTCAGTTTGATGTGGTGGTTGTCGATATAGGCTTCCACCGTGTTTACGTCACGTGATATGTCATCGATGCGTGGATCCCACGACTTCACGAGAAGAAGTCGTACAATGCTTGTCTATATACATTATTATGCTATGAAGCCAGACGGATCTTCCGCTCTTCTAGCTCCTTCTCCAAATGCTTGTCAAGACCGATCTTGAGCCGATGGACTAAATTGATGTCGCGACTGATGCCTGTATTGATAGCGTTGAGCTTTCTGTAGGCCTTGATAAGATGTGGTGGGGTATTTTTCGCAGCCGTTTCTAGCCCTAGCTCTTGTGTGACATTGGCTAAATCCAACCAGAAAGGGCCTATTTGGGTCAATTTTGCTTTATATGCCTTCCATTTCACCTTCTCGCTCTCGGTCAATGGATCCCATGGAATGGGGAGCTGCTCACGGTGGTTATGGATCACACGAGCCTCGAAATCGGTCATGTGGTCTCCGGTGAGTCTTTTCATGATTCTGTAGTGCTCTGGAATGCACGATGTTGGAATTTTGTAGGGAAAGTGGGGGCGTTTAGACTTGCCTTTTCCGATCTCGGCGTACTTGTTGAACTCAACCGGCAAGTTCAATGTACGGACTGCTTCTTCATGGACAACACAGCGGAGTAGAAAGTTTGCTTGTGTAATGGCAATATCATCCGTACTAATTGCCTTGATCAAGTTGCTGAGTACTTCTGGAGACTGAGCGTTCACATGTTGTTCAAACCGACAGTATATGAACAATAGAACAAGCGTACGGTTCCTCAAATTCTCGTTTTGAAGAATTTTGTTGACAAGAGTGTTTATCGTGGTTTCATCAACAGCAATATCCTCGAGAAGGTCGAAAGCCGGCTTGAGCTCTAGAGGGTTTTTGGCTCCAGAGACAATGTGCAACACGACCTTCTCTGCAAGCCGAGGAAGCTCTCTCCATCCCGGACGTCTAAGCTCGTTACACAAAAAATCTATCACGTCTTGCGTAGTTCGAGTAGTCTGGCTGAAGTCCTCGAGCACCCTGACACACATGTGGCTCAGAATGGGCAAATTGATGGAGGCCATTTTGTTGACGTAGACTTCTCTTAAGAAAATATTAGTGATGCACTCGTACACTCTGGACCATGTAGTGAGATTGACGGTGAGTCCCATACGCTTGACAAGACTGAGGTATCGCAAGATCACACTGTATGAGCTCACAAGCGACCGCCGTTTGGAGTGACTTCTGCAAATTTTGAGAAGCTCATTGATGGTTTCCATATTAGGCTGCTTCCCATCGGCAGTCATGACGAGTAAGAGCTCTTTGGCAAAAGACGCCTGGAATTTGTCGTAACCAAAGAACTTGATGAGGTAATTATATGTCTCCACGGATCGAAGATCTTTGAAGGCGTCGTTCTGTAATGAATGTGTGTAAAGTAAGATCTCCGGAATTACGCCGCTGAGAAGCGACGATGAGTTTTTGTACGGCATTCTGACGTGTGTGAGGAAGTAGATGTATTCTTGAAAAGATTCCTTGGTCAAGGGCTCAGGAAAAGGGGGGACCTCATGGAAATGATACCTAGGAACATCAAATTTGTTCTTCCTAAAATCATCATCCTGCTGCTTCAAGATGTTGCCCAATGCTGCCGGATCTGTCACAGTCCGTTCACATTTGAGATACAGCGGAGTGAGGTCCACCAAAAAATCAAGCATCTTGTTGAATGTGAAACGTTCGGATAAAAAGGTATTGAAAACAGCCACTCTATCGTTGCTAGACTTGACAGCGAGATTAGCCTCGGCTCTGGCGATATCGTACTTCGGTAGATCATCATCGAATATCTTCAAATCGGGCATGTTGAGTGGCTTGAGAAAACTCTGAAACCGTCTTTTCTGGAACCCTTTGAGATTTTCTCTAAACTTATGAAGATCCTTCTTCGGTATACGCTCTCGTCTCGGTAGTTCGTTGACTTCAGAGTCTTTCACCGACTTCGTGTGCTGAGAAGGAGGTCGAAGCGGCAGTTTTGCCTGCTCTATATTCCGTGCAACGCGAGAAACACGTATTAGAGCTTCCCTGAGAGAACTCATCAATTCATATGTGGGAAATCTGAGTGGGTGCAAAGTGAATTTTCTTAGCAGTGAGCCCGATCACCGAGATAGTACTGGGTGAAGAGGGCGCACGTGACAAGACTACGAAAAGTGTTCACAATTAGTATAATCTATCCAATATGCCACAGAATCCCCCGTGAGGAATCACATGAAGTCGTCATCGCCAAAATCGTCGTAGTTGGCATCCAAGTCGTCAAGAGCATCCTTCTTGAAGTGCGTGTCGTTGACATTAGTCTTCACCAAAGGCTTGGCCTTCTTCTTACCGGCACCACCGGTGGAAGTACCGCCAGCCTTCAGCAATCTTGCTTGTCTCTCCTGTTTCTCCTTTTCTCTCTGCACAACGTTCAACGTGGAAACCACCTTTCTCGTGCTTTCCACGGACAATGGCTGCACGAGGTCTCTGATCAAGTCAATGGCCAAGTTGGACGAGTAAAGCAACGACAGGTCCTTGGCCAAGCCCGTCAAAATAGGAGCCAACGTCTTTCTGAGCTTCTCGAACTCCTGCTTGTTGGTGGGCTGGAACAAGGGATGCAGCTCCAACGGCGTGTCCTTGCTGAAAGCGGGTTTCTGGTTGGCAGCGGCAGCAGCAGCGGCTCTTTCTTTGGGGTGGGCGGTCAACTCGTCGAGTTTGTCGTTGGCCACGCCCAAACCACCAAACAAATCGGCAGCGTTGTTCAAGTCAGACTCCAACTCGGCCTTCTTCAACAACTCTCTTCGTGTCTTTTCGTCCACTTTGTCGATATTCAAGAGCGTCTTGTCGCCTGTTTTGGCTGATTGCTTCTTAGTCTTGGCGAGATCCTGCTTCTTCTTCAAGTCGGCCTTCTTCTTGTCTTCAAGAGCCTTCTTCTTCTGGGCCTCCTCATCTTCATCAACCTCCCACGACTCCATGACGGGCTCGTCTTCGGCCTCATCTTCCCAGGAAGCCACTGGGGCGGTTTTATTGGAAACGTCAAAGTCTTCGTCGTCCCACGACATAGTGTGATAGTTCTGGTAGTTTCTCTGCTCGGTTTTTTCTGGCTTTAGGTCTGCGATCACGTGTGGTCTCCGAGCCGGTGTCCATACATAGTGAAGGCGGAGTTTGGGTGTCAGGGGAGTTCTGGCATTCGAAAAAAGTGATTTTTTCGTCATTCTTTTCGTAAACGAACTTCGTGTAGTGTTGCTGTGCACTTGGCTTGTCATGCTGAGATCCGGTTCTTGGAATGGACAGAAGAAAGAACCAATTCCAAAAAATGGGCCATTCCGGTGATTATTTTCTTTCTACCTTCGATAAAATGTTGAAAAGCTTTTTTTTTGGCTGCGTTGTTTCCACTTTGACTATATTCTGTCCACTCCATCAACTCCGAGTTTTACTACCGAAACGGCTTTTCGCAGCCATTTAACAAACCGAAGGGCCCGCTGGTCACAAGGCTAACCAACAAAAAACCTATTAAAAAACCACTTCGATCTAAGTCACTTTAAAAAAATAACAAAACACGTCAAATTCACGGAATTTCTTCTCATACCCCATCTGGAAAATGTCTCTGTCTCCTGCATCAGCACCAACCACAACTCTTCCTGATGGATCAGATAAAACTGCTACTCTCGTGGGCACAGAAGCAGGGCGCCTGGCTTTCTCCGTCTGTAGAGATTGCTACCTCGCCCCTAGGTGGTCTAGGCCTCCTTGCAACCTCGCCCATAGAAGAAGATGCCATAGTGCTTCGAGTGCCTCAGAAGAGCACGTTCGATATCCAAAACCTTCTCCACTACACGGAGAAGCTCAAAAAGCAAAACCCCAATGTCAGCCGTGTCGTCAGCCGCGTGCTCTCGATGATCCTGGGTCCGACGGAGACTACAGTGATTCGAGGTTACATATGGAGCTTTTCCATCCTACAGAGCATGGGAGTGGATCTTGAGCACATTGCGCCATACTTAGAGGTGCTAAAAACCACGGAGGTGCTTGATGTGGACGAAAACCTCAACGCTCTGGACGCCCTCGTGCAGTGGCAGATCATGCAAAAACGGCGGGTTGTACTGGAGCTCTACGAGATGGTCAAAACCCACCCCGAGCTCGCTCCTCATTTACTGGCGCAAACAGCGTTTCGGCTCCACCAGGCGGTGAAGTCACGAGTTCTAGAAATCCCCCACGCGGTGGAAGACGCCGAGTACGAGTATTCCACCGAGGTGACGCTCGTGCCGTTGTTGGACTTTGCCAACCATGCCGCCGACAATAACGCTGTTTTCGACGTGGACAAGGCCAACGGCGACGTGATTCTCCGTGCTACGAAAAATTTGCAAAAAAACGCCGAATTGTGCATCAGCTATTCTCCATCCAGCGACATGACCCAGTTTCTCCGAACCTACGGCTTCATTCCTCAGGCCGGCATCTACGAATGGCAGCTCCCGCTGTTCAACCACATCACCAACGAAACCAAAAACACCCGCGACGTCGATTATGTCAAGATGGCCAAATGGCTTCGAGTGCAGCCTCGGGTTATTTTAGCATTGAAAGATGGAAAAATCTCCGTCGACCTCACCGAGTCCCGGCTCCCCCTCCTCATGGTGCCGGGCCTCACATACTACGTTGGGTGGAGGAACGAGAAAGCCGACATCGAGGAAGACGAACAGGACATTGAGGAATTGATTTTCGAGGAGGAAAACAATGACGTCATTTTGTCGACACAAACAGCCTACGGCGTGGTTTTCGAAGACGCCTACGTCAGTGTGCCCGACATCCTTGAGCAAACGTGGGAAGACTCCGAGCACGGGATCCGTCAGTTAGTGGAGCTCACGAGAAAACTTCTCACACTGGCTGCTAAAAACAGCAAAGAAGCTGACCTCAGCACTTTGGCCGCGTCCGCTACACAGCACAGCAGCACGCAATTGCGAGATTACTTTGCGTCGAAACATGCTCTTCTCGATCACCTTCTCGAGCTTTCCACCGACGAATTTGTGTACATGATTGGCACGCTGACATAGCGTGGGCATTTTTTTTGCCTCTCATTTGTAAGCGCTGCCAGAGTCTAGTACGCTGTGGGAGAGCAATGCAGGACAGGGTGCGAGTATAAAAGCTGCGAGGCATCCAATTTCTTCCGACATCAATACTAATTACAATGGTCTCTACAGTCTCCTCCAAAGCCGAGTTCCAAGAAGCTCTCAAGCACGACGGTTTGGTTGTCGTTGACTTCTTCGCCACCTGGTGTGGTCCATGCAAAATGATTGCTCCTTTGTTGGACAAGTTCTCTAAGGAATACACCAGCGCCAAGTTCATCAAGGTCGACGTTGACGAGGTTGGTGAGGTTGCCCAGGAGTACGAAGTCTCTTCCATGCCTACCATCATTTTCTTCAAGAACGGTGAGATTGTGCAGAAGGTTATTGGTGCCAACCCCAACGCTTTGAAGCAGGCTTTGGCTGCCAACGCCTAAGGGTATATGAATCGACGATCAAATGATAACGACGTGTAGATTTGCTTTAAGACAACGTAAATACACTCCAATGCCTACCTGACTTCTCTACCAATACCAAGCCGAAGCTCCCAGAACTACAATTGCTTCGCACATATCCGTAATCATTACCGTTAAATAATTTCCCATATTCTATCATCAATTGGTAGCCTCATTGACCTGCGAGACAAAGTCATTGACGATGTTGAGGTCACCAAGCCATTCATGCGCCCCATGAAGCGCATGGTGCACAAGAGTATCGTAAATCAAGTAATATTGTCTCATCGTCTGCACCATCAGAATTCTCTGACGACGCAAATTGTTCACCATCGCATACACTGGGTTGCACGTGAAGTCCAACGACCCGCCGTTGCACTTGGAAAGGTTGACTATAGTGTCCACCGTGCAAAACACACCAGTTCGGCCACAGCCGGCCGAACAATGCGTGATGGTATGGTACTGTGGCCTTCGTCTAACCTTGTTGAGAACACTGCTCTTGATGGTCACAAGATTAATCAAATCCTTTGGGTCCACAGCGCTACTCATATCTTCCCAGCTGGACAAGTGAAGCTGTAATACACGGTGAAACACCTTGCCATCCAAGCTGACGTTGAACGATCTGATAACAAGATTCCCTTGAATCTCTTCACGGTTAATTTCAACCTGAATGATGTTATCGCCAGATCTGTATATGCCTGCCTTCCAAAAAGGTGAGCATTTGTGAACGCCATTCTCAAATTCTCCAGACAAAGAAATAATCAAAAGACATTTTTGGTTGATGACACACTTCCAAAAGTCGCCTATAGTTTCTCTCATCGGGCCCTGCGTGGCAATGTAATTTAAGCCGTCAATATCATCTTGCGTCACGTCGCCTTGCACCATATGGTCGTAGGATGTCAATGGTTTCAAGTACGAGGCGTTGATGTAATCACACAACTGGCTCCTCGATTGGACTCTAGCACCATCGGTCAAGCGCACACGCGAGTGATCAAACAAGAAAATGTCCTTGTAACGGTTCTTATGGCCGTAATCGAGACCGCAGTTGATCTGAGGACAAAGTTCGGAAGACCCACCAGGGGTACTAATCTCAGGCTTGTTTTCGCAAAAGCTGAAGGCACCATTCAATCTATCCTTCTCGCACTGTTCCAACTTATTAAACTCCTCCGTTACCATGCAAGGGTTTTTCTCAACAGCCTGGAGCCACGCAGGCAACCTAGCCATTTCTTCAGGCATCAACCTAGAGAGACTAAACTGCTCATGCGTAGGCGTCACCAAGCTCTCGAAAACCTCCTCGTTGTGTCTGATCTTGAACTTCGACATGGGTATGTCCCGAGGTAGCTTGAAATTGGAAACTGGCGTAGAAATGTCTTGAATCGAACCACCGAAAGTGGGAACACCTGTGAGTGATTGCGAGCGGCGCTGCTGTACTGGGCTGCGCCTCATGGTGTCGATAGAGAGAGAAGGTTTCGTCACTGCAGGAGCGCCAAAATTCTGGGGTTTAATGGCCAACGAATTGATGTCAATCAAGTCTTCTTTGCCCGTGTCAATAAACTCAGAGTGCGTCTGAGCAAATTTCAGGAAGTTGTCGTCTATAAGGCAGATGCGAGGACCGTTTTTCATGTCCCAACTGGAGCCGTCCACCAACTTCTTGCACATGTGTAATAACCCGCTGGACTTATTGGTGCTGTCGTAAACAACAATAGGAGGCATGCTGTAACCCTGGAAAGACTCATCGGAATAGTGATGCATGTAGTTTTGTAAGATGCTCTTTTCGTAGGTTGGCAAGGAGTTCATACACCGAAGAAAATTAAAGTTTGCCCTTTTGAGAAGCGTCAGCGGGAGACACACATTGAGAGCGCCTGATATATGGCCCTTGACAAAGTCGGCGAATGGCCGGATGTCTATTACCAAGACACTCGGAAGCTTAGTCGATTCGAGCACACGACGAGCTCTTAAAAGCGCCTCCGCCTCTTCGAGACAGATGTACTTGATGGCGGGCGATATGCCACTTATGCTTTCACGAAGGTCTTCTTGCACAGCCACTTGGCTGAGGCGTCTGGATTGTTGAGACTTGATGGAAGCCACGTAATCGGACCGTCCCAAGTCGCCTGAAGTAGGGTGTTTCGTGAAGGGTGGAGGGGCAAATGAGGTGCCTGTCAGCGATAGTGGGGCTGTGAGCAGAGCCTTAAGTGTGGGAGGCTGCCTCAGAGGTCCAGTGGGAGTGTTGGGACTATCACTGGTGAAGTTGAAGCTGGGCGTGGTGGCAGAGGCGCATTTCTTGTCCTCCTCCTCAAACTCGTAAAGCGGCTCACTCACGCCCAGGGGGAATGTCAGTGACAGTGGTTGTTGGAAGGACCGACGAGGTACGTTAAGTTTCAACAGCGTCGTATTTTTGCGGTTTTTGGTGGGCGATGAGTGAGACGAAGCCTCGCTGTAAAGCGTGTCGGTTGACATGGAAAGGTCAGTCAGAAAAGAGGAATCGCCGAACACCGTGGAATCCGAGGTCAAAGAGGATATCGAGTTGGCGGCATTTTTATGCAATTTGGGTTTGGAAAACGACGCCAGCAGGAGGTTTGAAAAGTAGTCTGTGGCAGAGTCGAAGCCAAGGAGTGGCAGCTGGAGGTGTAGCTTAGTCATGGGTTCGTTCACCTCGGCGGACTCGAAGGAGAAGTAGTCAGCCTTGTCCTTCTCAGAAGAAGGCATCTTCAAGGAACCACCAGGCGTATACTGAGGGAACTTGTACCCTGTGCAGCAAGGGTTGGTGCTCATGAAGATGGAAGACCAGGAAGAAGGAGTAGGGGTTGAAGGCAGAGTGTGGGACCAATGGAGTCGAAGAATGTAAACAGCTGCGAAAGTAAAAAAAAAAAAGGAATGGCGGGAAATGACGTAGGAGGCTCACCGCACCCGAAAAAAAAATTAGGCCAGGCCAGACCATACGATTGTTACCAAATGCAACCCAAAACGCCGTTTCCATTACTTCGGTATACCGGCTCACCGGAACACCCTTGACTCTATCTTAATCTCTGTTTGTCGGAACCCCTTTAAGCACCTGCTAACTATGAGGCGGAGCCCCGTTAGACGGCTATGACGTGCATCGCACCATCACGAGTCTAGGCCTAGTCTAAGTCGCGCCAATCCATTTGCACCCATTCGACTAGCCAGCCGTCACGTACCTTTTGTTGAATGAACTTGGCATAAAGGAGACGGTATGACGGGGAGGTTTCAAAACGAGTTGGGAGAATTTGCACATTTGGCTTCTAATTTTTTCGTTGTGGTTGTGGACTGGCTGGCCGGGTGTGGGGAGATGTGGCTCTGGGCGGATTTTCGTGAGACAATGCGAGCATGCTTTACCGCTGGCCAGCACCTCAGACACTCCTTAGACCAGAAAAATGTGCATTTGGGAAATTTCCAATTGACGAAATTTATGACTTTCAAATTCTCTTTTCTCTCTTTCTCCAATTATCGGCGCCAGCACTTGTATACACCTAGCCCTTAACCCCATTCTTCTCGTCTCTTTGTCTCTTTGTCTCTTTGTCCGCTATCGCATTGCACGCTTTGCAGCCATTGGTGCCACTCGCTATCGTTTCTTCCTCTTGGGTGGCTCGTCTTCATCGGCAAAGCTCCTTGATTTACGACGCCGTAAGCGGTTCTCATACTTGCCCCCATTTTCGGGGTGTTTTCTCTCCTCTACAATGCCTCGCCTGGACGTCAGCTTCTCGGGCTTGGGCCTGTCTGCTCGATGTGTTGCTGGTGTCACTGGCGTCGCCGGAGTGGCATCGCTTTCGCTTTCTTCAATTTCTCCTTCGAAAAGATGGGCGTTGGAGACGTGCTGACGAGCTTGATCCACAAGCTTCTTGTACGCCCTTGCATCCTGGGTCACACCACTCTTGATGAGTTTTTTCATGAGCTCGTTGTTCTCGTCGCTGCTTTGGCTCCTCTGGCTTCTGTGGAACGGCTCTTCAGAAGAACCGGCGGCCGCATTGAGCGTCGAACTGAGCCCATCAAAGTACATTTCATTGACATTGAGGTGCCGCGAGGGATCAAGCTCTTTCTGGCGCAAACTCTTGAGACTTGCCAAGCCCTCGTCGTCTTGGAAATCGTCCGGAAGAAGTTCGCCACATCGTAACGCCGCTGCGTCCTGGGAAGTGTACTCTTTGGTGTGTGCGATTCGACTGTGATTGAGGAAGCCCTGGGCTGACGAGAAATTGCTGCGCTGACAATCAGGGCAGGTGAGTTTGACAATAACGCCGTCTGTCCGGCGATATAAGCAGCCAGCTACTCGGAGACCCGGCCCGGTTATGCTGGGACGTAGCGAGGATGTCGTGGATCGTGTTCTGTAGTGGGCGGGTTCTTGCGGTGCTGTTTCGAAGATGGTTTCGTTGAATTTCGGCTGCTCCTGGTACAGCTGCTGCTGGAGCCGTGTGTAGCTCACAGAAAGCAGCTTGTTGAGCACATCATAGTACTTGAGTGTGAAGTCGTTGGGTTCACTGTTAAACGACACATCGTTGGGCACGTCGAAGAACTTGCGAAGCGCTAGCATCTGTGCTTCACACTTGCCCATTTCCTCTTCCGTAAGACGTAGCTCCCTGTGCTTTAGGCGTATTTCGAGGTCCACTTGGTTCATGAGGATGCTTCGAAGTGTTTCTGTTGGTATACTCAGGAGCCTGGCCATGAGGCATTCTTTGTCGATCACCGGCGTCTCGGCATGTTCTGTCTGCGGAGTTTCCGCTGGTGTGATCAGCTCTTCGGGCGTTAGCAGCTTGGGGCCCATGGAAGTTTGGAAAGAAGAATGATGCTTTTGGGCTCACTGATGGGCCTGCAGATATATGGAAGGGCACTTTTTATAAGGAAGAAGCGTCAAGGGGTCGGGCCCGGGGGTACATTTCAGGAGAAGCAGGTAGTAGAGAGATTTGATGCGGAGTTTTTCTGGGGAGATGTGAAGTTGTTGATATTTTGGAGGCGGTGGCATTTTGGGTCTTGGTCCAGTTGGTGCGGACCATTTTGCAGCAATTGACGAGGACTGTGGGGGGATCGCCAGGACAGAAATATCGTCGAAATATGAGGCAGGGATTTTGGACTTTGGGTCCGAAGAGACGGGTTTTGATTTTCCTAATGAGCTTTTCCTACTTTGGAGCGGTGAGGTCTTGGTGGATTTGGATGCTTTAGAGCGCCTTGAGCCTTGAGAGCCAGAGAGTTGATTCGCAGCCATTGGTTCGAAATATTTCGGAGGCTCTGCCGATTTGGTACTTAGAATCACGGGCTCTCGATCGTTTGCCATTTTTTTCCCCAAAAGACTTTTCTTCGCTGAACTGCTCGCATGTGCCATTTCAAGAACAGACGGTTTCTCCTTCTCAGCCGCCTGTTCACCCTTTTCCTCTTTCTTGAGTGGCGTAGAGCATGCCTGTATTCTCCCAGAACCACCAAATATACGGTGGAGCTCCCTAGAGGAAAACAGATCGTCACAGTCAACTACACTGGCAGCTCGCTTTTTGAGCGCCTTGCGGTTTTCCACAATCTGCTGCTTACGTTTGCTTTTGCGGCCTGCTGTTAGATTCCAGATTTGACCGTTCCAGGTTTTATTTACCGTTTATGGCGCTTAACACGTCAGTTCTCATGAGGTGTTGTTAGGTGTGAGTACTGTAGAAACATATATCGCACAGTTATTTACTACACTTTTACTGAACAGCACTATCTATTCGAGCACCAGCCACTCGCACGCTTATTCCGCTAAAGCTTCCGATTAAGTGCCGTTGAAAAATGTCGGAAAAGCCAATTTTGCCGTCGATAGTTTCGATGAGTGCTCTTACCATCAGCGATACCTCCAAACATGGATTCGGATACAACCCGTCAGTGGGGCCCTCATCCAACGCCATCACGCCAGAATCGTCTTCCATTCTTCTGAACAAAAAGACAATCACGTTAACTCCAGTCTCGAACAACTCCATCTACGACAAATCCGTCAACACAAAGAAAGTCAACGAAATCAGCCTATCATCCTTGGCCTTTCTCTTTTGCGAGGTCGTCAACTGGGCGCTGTCTCAATCTAAAGGCATTCAAGATTTGGAAAACAGACTAAATGGCCTTGGGTACCAGATCGGACAGCGTTTCTTGGAACTAGTCAAACTACGCGAGGGCATGAAGCACGGTAAAAGAGAAACCAAGATCATCGAGATCCTCCAATTCATCCACGGCCCGTTCTGGAAGACGATATTTGGCAAGACTGCTAATGACTTGGAAAAGTCTCAGGACGTCAACGACGAGTACATGATTATCGACAATCTTCCAATTGTGTCCAAGTTCATCAGCATTCCCAAGGAGTACGGCAACTTGAACTGCCTGGCATTTGTAGCCGGGATCATCGAAGGTGCTCTAGACTCTTCCGGTTTCCACGCGACTGTAGTAGCCCATTCTGCTCCATTGGACTCTTTCCCTCTCCGCACAGTGTTCTTGATCAAGCTAGACGAACAGCTTCTTCTACGGGAAGAGATCCGGTTCAACTAGACGGAGCATGCATTACATAGAAAATTGACATAAAACAGGCGATACAAGGTGCACATGTAGTTTGGTCATGGTGGATGGAAAATGCACGACTGAGAGACCTCAATTTTTTAGCAGTATTAGAAGAACATCAACGCCATGGGCATCAACATCAGGAGAGCCACCATCGAGGATGTTCAGGCTATGCAGAATGCCAACTTGCTCAACTTACCGGAGAATTACCAATTAAAGTACTACATGTACCATATCTTGTCATGGCCCCAGGCCAGTTTTGTCGCTACAACCTACGACACCGTTGATGCAGAGGATGATACCAACACGGAAGAAAACGGCGACGCTCTTGCCGAGGAGCCAATCAAAAACATAGATCTCGAAGACCCCAAGGGCGACACATCGTACATTAGAAAAGGCGAGAAGATTGTCGGTTACGTCTTGGGCAAGATGGAGGACGATCCTGAGGCAGAAGACAGAACCCCACACGGCCACATTACCTCATTGGCGGTTATGAGAACATACAGAAGAATGGGATTGGCAGAGAAGTTAATGCGTCAGTCGCTTCATGCTATGTGTGAAGTGTTCAAGGCCCAGTATGTGTCGCTCCATGTCAGAAAGTCCAACAGAGCAGCGTTGCATTTATATAGAGACTCTTTGCTGTTTGAGATGACGAACATCGAAAAGTCATACTACCAGGACGGCGAAGACGCTTACGCCATGAGGAAAGACTTGAAGCTCGAGGAGATGCTTCCGTACTATGGTCACGAAGAGCAGGACGACTTCTCCCAGGATCTCATCTAAAGGAGCCATAAGAGCATACAGGGGTGCGAGTAGCGTAGGGGATACAAAATCTAATATACAAGGATGCAAATGGCCGAGGCCTTGGGAGGTATTTGGAAACGCCTAGTATCTCTCCTTCATTCTGGAGGCCACGGTACGCAAATTGCCGTAGACCTTTCCCGGAGGCGAACCCAAAATAAGCGACACAACGGCCTCTCTGGCCATTCTGATGTGGGTGAAGCCGCCCAAAATGTGGATTTTCGAGTCCGCCAAAACAATTCTCGTTCTGGTGGCATTCTCAATGGCGAACTTCGTCTTACCGTCTTTACCTGCAATACGGCCAATAGCTCTGGACAAGTGGTCGCCCGTCAAGGTCTTGACGTCCTTGATTTCGAAGGTCTCGATATATAGATCGTCCAATCTCAAGAGTGCAATGGCATCGTCGACGTCAAAGCCAAGGGTGAATGCCTTAATGAAGTCGGCTCCCTTCTGCAAAGCACCTTCGTCTTCAGTGTGCTTGTTTGTCTTCAACTCGACCGTTTTCGTCTTGAGGTTCATTCTCACTTGTAGCTTCAAGTGTTCCACCAAAGGTGGGTATATCTTCATCCAGGTGTTCTTCAACGGCGACATTCTGTGTGGGGGAATAGGCACCTTTCTGCTCTCCAACTTCACCTTCATGCCGCTCTTTCCGGCTGCAGCAAACTTGGGTTTTCCGCTTTCATCTAGCACCACCGAATCAGGCTGGGGTTCATCATCCTTCATTTCCTCGTCCTCCTCAGCCGTCTTGGGCTCCTCGCGAGGCACATTGTTGACATCCACCAAAATTTCCGCCTCGTTGTTTTCCACCGGCTTCACCTCAACAGGTGCCTTTTTAATGGCTGTGGGGGCAGTCATGGTTAATTTGTAGAGCTAGTACGCAGAAAAAAGAAGTTGATGCGATGAGTGGACTGCACCGTGATGGACCCCAGATAAGACAGACAGTGGAGAGTGGGTGGTTTCTGGCGTTTTGGAGAAGCAAATTTGGTCTGCTGACTTTATGTTTGTCTGTTCTGGACAAAAAGAGTGTTCCTTCATTTTTTTCGTTCTCGTGGTTGACAACTGTTTGAGGTGCATGGTATACCAGTACTTGTATGAGTGGCTCCAAGAAATATTCCATCGCAAGATTTTTAATCCTTATTTTCTTCTCTGATTTTCTTTCCGAAAGCTCAGAGGCAGATGATTAGCTGGCTACGATTTTTTTGGTTTTTGAAAATTGCCCACACACTGGAATGGTGCCTTTCAACTATGCTTTTCGCAGCCATTTGGCTTCTACCATACCACACCAATAACTCCGTAGCCAAATTAAAATACTGGTGTTTTAGTTACAACGAAAGAAAGGCCAATTTCACTACCTAATTGAAATAAGAGAAGCCTGTTTAAAATTCAATGGCCTTCTCTAGGCCAACCTTCTATAATCGGCACATATATCAAATGTACAGACCTCTTGTGTCCTCAGATGATCCCCAGACTCCGTTTGCTTCAAAGATCTTTCTTTTCATCTCTTCTCTTTCAACTACAAAACAGCTCCATATATTCACCATTTGAGCAGCTAAACCCGCCAAACTTCTCCCTAGCAATAATAGCCAATGGCGTAGGTCTAGGCATTTAGCGGGTACTGATTCCGCGCTTAGTGACCAAAAACAGCTCACACGAGCTCTATTGCTTCCACAAAATGAAGGGCCTCTCACGTAGAGAATTACTTCTGCATCTCCAGATGGATCCTTCAATTTCAAATATCTTATCAAAAGGGCTTATTTGCTCCAGCAATTTCGGCCTTTGCCGCTTCGGCTTTAGCTATTTGCTCTGCACACACGCGCGATATATAACTCTTCCCCAGCTTGATTTTTTTTCTTCAGTCTCACCAGCATTCAACTGCAAAATTAGGAACATTCGCCAAAATACAAATGTTCAAAGGTCTTGTGCCCCGGCTGGCCCGGTCGGCGCCCAATTTAAGGCATTTTGGCTTGGTGGGCCTTCGGCAGCCTAGACGGCCGATCCAGCAATCGCTTCATCTTTTTAGAAGAAGCCAAAGATTGTTGACACAAAGTGCCTTCCGCTCCAAGGAGTTCGAGCCTTTAAATACAAACAAGTCGGAGCTTCTCGCAAACGCCTCCTCGAAACTTTCTCGTTTCTGGATTCACGTCAAGTGGCCCTTGACTAGAAACAACAGGCCCTTCTCTATTGACGACTTCTCGGCCTTCGCCTCATGGCTCGTCATGGGTAATGTTTTGTGGGTTGTGCTCGGAACAACGACTTTCGGTTTGGTCACAATGTATTTGATTCACACGTTCGACAAGTTCTGGAACACCATCAGCGGCGATGACGATGATGATGAGGAAGTGGCTCCTCAGGCCAAGGATAAAAGCTTCCTCTCGTACCTTGCGGGCTCGATCTTGTCCCAAGGTTTGGGTTTGACGTTTATTTTTGAGAAAGGTAGTGTTTTGCCCGAGCTTTCTGACGGGATGCTTAAGTTCAGAAACTTGAAGGTGGTATCTTCTGAGAACAGAGAGACTCTTCGTTTTTTTGCCAAGTTCCAAGAACTCAATATCACCTTATCTTTCAAGAAATGGTACGAAGGCAATGGGCTTATCGAAGACATGGAGATTTTCGGAATGCACGCCAAAGTGTACAAGAAAGATGAGGCTACTTCCAAAATAGAGGTCGATGAGAAGACCGCCACGCTCAGCTCCTTTGCCATGTCCATGAGCAAATATGACAGCAACAACATTCTGAACGACTTTCACGAACACAGCTTGGAGGAGCTCGAAAACCTCAAATCTGAAAAGACAGCATTCATGGCCTCGAACTACCAGCTTGGCCATTTGAGGGTGCATGACTCCTTCATCGAGATTTTTGAAAACCAGGACACGGCTCCATTTAAAGTAACAATCTTCAATTGCGATCTCCCTAGACTTCGTGGCGACCGATTGATTGTCGATTTCTTCAACGCCAGCAATGTCACCGGAGCTGTCAACAACTCTATGTTCACTATCCACAAACACCAGTCCTTCTCTGACGAGAATGTTGTTAGATTCAAGTTAGACAGCATTGACATGGAGTCCATTTCCAGGGCCAATCCTCAGCTGAAGTTCAACTGGATCGTGAATGGAAAGGCGGAGATTCTCGCGGATATTCGTCTTCCAGAGCTCGACAAAGATAAAGATGAGAGCAGTTTTCTCCCTTCAAAGTCCACCCTTCAGCAGTTGTGGGTTGATCTCAAGACAGCCACTTCAGCACCTCAAGAGGCACAAGAAGGCGATCCTAACAGCAACAATAACAGCCTCTTCAAGGGTGCCATAGCCGCCCTTTACCAGACTTTTGCCAAAAATGATGATCCAGGCGAGGCCAACTCTCGTAACGATAGCGACTATGTTATTGTGAATGTCAAGGTCAAGTTCAAGAATCTCAAGGCTGCCATGCCTCTGCACTTGCCAATGGCGTCTTCTACTGCCCTCTCATTTGTGACTCTACACAAGCTCAGAGCGTTGGTGGGGTATGTCAACAGCATGGAGAAGGAGAAAGACTCTGTCCTCATCAAAACCACCGTGATCGAGAAACTCACCGATTTGTACAATCTTGATAACATCACTCACACTCGCATCTTCGACGCTATCGTCAGCGACATCTACGATGATTTCATGAAGATGATTGTCCTGGACGAAAAGCGTATCTTGGAAGAGAAAGCCAGTACCTGGTCTCAAACCGTCGCCAGCCAGCTCTTGCTTCTTGGCCTCGGTGTTCTCGCATAACGAAATCAGCATTAATGTACATAGCATATATAACTTATTATTTTTCATGTTTCACGTTTCTTAAGCGGTGCCAGTAGCTTGGTGTTTCTATCACCCATAATGTCTTTTTCAAGATCTTCTCTTAGAGGCTTTGAGCCGATTCCAAGAACCGCTCCCCTCTGTCTACGGGTGAGAGACTCGTTTTCTTTGGAGTTATCCTTGCCGTCCCAACCCATACCTCGTAGAAGAGCAGCGCCAAATTGGGACACGGGCACCTGTTCGTAGTCATTATCTGATTGATTTGGGCTCTGATCATCGCCTTTTCGAATGACCAAACCTGAGTCAGCCTCAAAGGACTCGCCTTTCATGATGCTCTGTCTTGCTTCATCTTCCACAGAAGTATGTTTCGGTTCACCTGTAGCTTCCTTATTTCGTAGAAGACCCGTAGAAAGCTTCTGGGGTTTGATGACAAGTGGCTTCAGTTCGTCCAAGGCGGAGCCACCTGCCATTGCTCCCTTCTTCAGAAAAGAGTCTATGGTCTTGACTGAATCTTCCTTCACCTCATCGCCCCCTAGCACATTTTTTAAACCAGCTTTACTATCAGCATTTGCTTTCTTGAGAGGCCGATTTCCAAGCTTGCTTGGCTTTTGGACCTTGCCTTTGAGGTTCAACAGGAACCCAGCCATGAAGAGTATATGTGAGGCCAGTGCAGGTCAGATGAGGTTTGGGGCTAATCGATCACCTGGATATCTGAGACAGATATTACAAAATATGGCGTAAACAAAGATTTTGGTTCTATTTAAAGATGAACATGGATATGCGGAATAGTTAGAAATAAATGGCTGCCAGCGTAGTAGAAAGGTATCGATATCATACGAATGCGTCAGTTGCAAAACAAAAAAACAACCTGTTTTTCTTTAAAATAGGGGTTTTTTCTTTTTCGGGTTTGGAACTGCTTTTTGTTTCCCGCAGATGGGGCAAACTTGGTCGAAGTATTGCTAGGAATCTACGTCAGTATGGAGATGCTGAATGCTTCATATACTTTTGCAGCCAATCATCAAAACATTTACTAGTCAGACAGAGCATTTTTAGCGGTGAAACAGAAACGCTTTCTTTCTGAAGCTACTGAATTTCTAACAGAGTAAGGCAAATTTTGGGCACCGTTCTCATCTACTCTATCGATCACCTCCATACGCGGTGGTAGATTATTCGCGTTTAGCTATTTACAACTACTACCAGCGATGATGCTGGGCCTGGAACAATACCTACTGCATCGTCCGGACCCGTTCAGCTCTCGAAATACATACGATGACTCCGAGTCAGCCTATGATGATACGGTTATCAGTAGTGGGTCTCTCTCTGAGGACATAACTGACGTCGAGGAGAAACATGAAGGAGATATCAAAGTTCCACAGGAAGAGACAAAGAAACCATTCAATCTTCTTCAGCTCCTTTCCGGGAAACAGAAGAGTAAGAAGCAGCAGCAGCAGACAAAAAAAACCTGCTCTGAGGAGTCCCTGAACGATGCAACAGACGAGATTACTGATATTTCCTCAGAAATTCCGTTGCCAGAGGACGTAATTCCCAAGAACGACACGCTTGAGCAGCTTGAAAGGAAGATGTTTAATTCAAAGAAATCGATGTCTGCCATGGATCTTTTAAGAGCCCGTAAAGCGAACAAAGTGGATATTAGCCCGAAATACGAGGAGAGCATGGAGATAGTCTCTGATCACCAGGACGCCGACGATGAGCCAGTCGAGGTACTCGGAGAGCGTCCAGTGAACACGGTAGCTGTTCGAGATATCTTTTCTAGCTTTGGTCCCAGAAAGCCTCAGATCAAGGATGGACGGAGAAAACTCAACATCAAGCTCAAGATCAGTCCAGCAAGATTGGCCGAAATTAAAAAGAATGAGGATCAACTCCGGACCCGTGGCAACATGATGAGTGGAAGAAGCATGTTAAACACCCTAATGACTAGAAGACCATCCAAGATGGTGACACTACGACTTTCTTCCGAGTTCTTGCAGTCAATCCAAAAGTCACTAAACCCGTTATACACAAAAAGTTCAGGAATGAAAGACGGCAAGAGCGCTAATAGCGTGTTTGCTCAAATGATGCAGACCGCCAGCATATCAGCATACCCCAAACTAACTCCATTACAAAAAGCTAAGAAGTTAGATCCACCGATCGTTGGGTGGAGAAACATGCATGTCTATGAAACAGACACATGCGATACACGCACCCTTCATTTGCATTTATCACCTCGAACTGGACCTTCGAGGAGCCTTCCCGAAGATCTAGACCATTCATTTCTGAAATCATTCGACATAGAGACGCCTAAGGGCAAACAGCCCCTCGTCCGTCTAACCACAACAAGCATCGACAATTTGTGCGACTTCGTCGCCGACAGAGCACCTTTAGCTTTTGAAAGTGAGCCACACATACGAATCTACAAGGATTTCATCCAAAACCAGTCCCTCGACAATAACCAGCTTTGGCCGGACAAGTTCTTTCCCAAAAGCACTGAGCAGCTCCTTCTCGATGATCAGACTAAGTATACCCTACGTCGGTGGATAGAAAATGCTTTTGCAATTCTAAAGACACAATCGACGAAAACGCCTCGCAACGTGAAAATAAAAGAGCAGAAGCAACGGCGCCAAAAAAGCGCTCTACAAGGATTCGTTGTGGATGATTTTGATGAGGATTCAGAGGAAACTGAAGAGGATATCTTTGTACCTGTCCTTATTCTCCAGGGACAGTCCGGCTCCGGAAAATCAGCAGCAGTGTACGCAGCTATGAATTCTATGAATGGTTATGTTCACGAGATCAACTCGGGGCAGAATCGATCTAGAAGAGAACTATATGGCCCCCTCAAAGAGTTTTGCACGACAAACATTATCAATAAGAACGACCAAGAAAAGAAGTTCCAACGTGGTTTGGTTTTTTTTGAGGATTGTGATGTTTTGTTCGAGCAGGACAAAACCTTCTGGACTGCAGTCCAAGACGTCATCAATTTTTCCAAGCGACCTATTGTGCTTTCAGTCCAGGACTCCTCAGTCATACCACGGTCCATTTGGGAGCAAGCCGAGGAACAAAATGCCATTTTGAGGTTCCAGAACTACGACCTTTCGGCATTGGAGCAGTACATTTGGTTGTGTTGTTTCTCTCAGGGCTTTGATTTAACGGATAAGTCATTGAAATGGGTTCTAGAGCAAACAGGGCAGGCCCACGATGTCAGGAAAGCTCTCATGCATTGCCAATGGATATGCGCTGCTGATGAAGACCTTAGTTCTGATGAGGTGCTCACACTAGAATACAGAGCTGACCGCAAGGAAGGAAGCTCTCAAACAGAGTCTCTTGAATTGATGGCTCGGAAATTGGATGATCTTTCAGCTGCTGATATTGTTGAACTGAACATGCGGTCCGCCAAACTTCAGGAGCATAGCCCCAACGAGCTTCTAGATATCTATGCTGTGGATGATGCCCAAAAGTTGAGGCCGATCCCGGAACCAGAGGAATGCAACATGGGAACGTACATGAGAACTGTCATTCTAGGTGATGCTGTTGACCCTAAAAAAACCCTTACATTCAACAACATTAGAGAAGCCGTATTGTCTTTTTTGAAATCAAGGACGAAAAAAATGCCCAAAGTCTTACAAGAATACCAGGGATTCAGGACATCGACCAGGAGTCGGTCTGCAGAATCATCTTTCGCTCTGCCTATCTTCGATGTACAAGGGTTGCTGGATTCGTCACTATGTTACAATTTAAGCAAAACACCATTCGTTGTCGAGCTCACTGCTTTCTGCAGAAACTGGGCCAGGTTTCAAAACTCACTTTATCAAGTCGAACGTGAACGAAGACAAAATGGCGAGGATATCAACCTACAACAATTTCTCGGTTGGAGGAACTTTCAAAGCGGAACTCATGCCATTCTCGAGACATTCGAAACTCGAACAAAAACTTGATCAGATCAATCTGGTTCTCGATTTTATCATACCCCCACCAAATGAACGTACAGCTCTATGCTTGAAGTCTATAGATTGAAGACGGCGCCAGGCCTCTTCAATGTGATAGGGCTGAATAGGTTTTGCAAGCTCGTCTGGCCTTTCGAACAAATACTTCCGCTTCCTCTTGTTGATCTCTTTGTTAATGGCACCTGCTTTCAGTAGCGACTGTTGTATGAGCTTCTCCTCAGCAGTCTTTATCGACATGGCGACTTCAGTGAGTGAGCAAACAATTTCAAAAGTCAAGAAGCCGAGGATATCAATAACATCGTCGTTGGGTCGAGACTCACAGATCTGTGTAATTTGAGCCCATTCTCTGAACTTCTTTGTCTTTCTGAATGTGAAAGACGCCTGACGACACTCGGACCAGTGAACGTACTCTTCCTTTGTCATGTTCTTTGTACGGTCGTCAGCCATCTTCAATCTCTTCAAAGAAGCCATCGTGGCAGCCTTCTCCTCGTCATCCACCTCTTCAGCTTCCTCAGCAGTTTCAAGATGTTGTTCACTGAACATGAACTGCACCTCCCAAGGCAATCTTATCTTGGATTTTTTATACCGAGTGATCATTTTGGACTGATCATTTGCTCCAGAAGCGGCTCCAGAGGAGGCTCCAGCAGCATCACCTTCTATAAGACCCTCTGCACCTCCGCCTTCTTGATCCTTTGTATTCTTTCTAACGTCCTTCCACGAGAGATATGTAATGAGACGGTTCACCTTGGCCTTATCATGCCGTATGAGGAAGATGACGTCTTCAGACGTGATTGAGCGTGTTCCTCGGCTGGCAGCTGTTTTGGTAGCTTGGAGAAGAATCTCAATCACCTGTCCACGAACTATGTCTTCAATAAGTGAGGTGGTCTCAATCGGTGAGTCGTTAACCTCACCAGAGACAAACATCATCTGCTGGACCTCGACTCTGTACCTGTACTTATCTGCGTTGGACATGTTGAGGAGTAGATATTTGTTTCTGTTCACTGATATCGCGCACTAAGGTGAGTACCACAAGATGATTGGAGTTGGGGAACTTTATCCAATTGGGGAGCTTTTGAGGATACAATATTCTGGGAAGGAGCTTTTTGTTGAGAATGATAACAGCTTAGTTTCTTTTAAAAATTCAGGCTGGTGGTCGAACTCACTGTTGTGAGGGTGCAAGGCATTTCAAATAGGCTGAGGAAGAGTTCCATACGAAGTTCAGAAAGTGTATTTCCCTTTTTGAAACATAGGATTACTAGGTTTGTTTCAATCTTCAAAATATGACGACGACGGCTATTGGTTTCGTCTACAAATCATCCCACCCTCAATTCGCAGCCAAAAATACTAGATCATATACATGTAATTCTACGGCCCTCGCTAGACAGATGATATCAGATTAGTAGGGCTGATGGTAAACGCTTTTTGATCGCCAACGAAAGACGCCCGATTTCTTGTTTTGTTGGGAGATATAAACCTTCATTCAGGGGTCTGCTTTTACTTGTAGGTGACAATCGATCAGACTCCCAAAAGTCTACTGAGCAGCTAAATTCAGCCTGAACATCTTTCAATAATCTTTCACATATATACTTGACATTTATGGCTCTTTCTCTACTCTCTATGGTGCCCTAGAGGTTGTGGACCGGGTAACCGCAGCGCGAAGAGCCTATATAAGCAAGAAATTTTCCTCTTCTGTCTCACTAACTACCACAACATCGAAAAATTGTATGTTTACTCGATTTGCAGTAGAATGATGACTCTGAGTGCATTTGGCTCGAGACTTTCTGTCGGTGTGGAAAAAACCAAGCTACCTTTATACTTTTGGCTGAACTCTACTGTTACCCGAATTCATTTTCACTACTAACATAAAGATTTGCTGTGCTATACCGTATACCCAAAAAGTTCTCTCTTATGCTATGGTCAAAACCACAAGCAATATGACTAGAGCAACCACCAACAAGCCGATACAGCAGTTGCTGGCGGTCTCTCTGTTCTTTTCGATCACGTAGTTCACCCGCTTCAATCCTCTCTGAACCTTGTTGCCCACTGTATCCATCTCGTGGTCTAACTCGTCGAGCATGAACTCCTGGTCTTCAAGCTCGCCGCCCATGAGCTGCGCCTGCTGGTTGAGATTACGCATGGTCTCGTGAATCAGGTCCAACTGCAAATCCTGTTCTTGGATTTGCTCCTGTTGCTGGAACTGATTGAATTCTCTATCGATTCTTTGGTCATCACTGAATGGACTGTCTCTGTTGTCGTCCTGGCTGATTCGATTGGACATGGTGGTGACTTCTCTTTGTCGTTGTGGGTTTCTGATACGGTCGTTCCACTCATTCTCAAGGCTGGCTATCTTCAGCAGCAACTGACTTAAAATTTGCTTTCTTCCAACAATATCCGATGAGTTCAAGCTGAACTGCGAAGGGTTGGACTCCAGTATTTGCACAGCTTGCTTCAAGTCTTCTAGTGTTTCGGCTAACTCTTGGTAGTTGTTATTGAAATCTAGTTTGGCATCTTCATTGATAAATTTAACACGGGCTATGAAACCCTCTAGCGCGTGGATCTGGGACCAACAGTCCTCCTCCACTTCCTTGAATGGGTCCATGTGGATAATAGCCTTAGAGATTGCGTCTGGTTTGGCACACGGTTATCACCAAAGTATGAGAGGTCACGTGAAACTATTTTGGCTTCAGCTCCTCCGGCTGTATCAGGTCACTAATGTCAAAATGACATAAAAAATTATTTCCAGTTCCTTTAAAACCTTTTGTTCGTTTCGGCATCTCGGGTGCTTTACCATGGCCTTTCTCAGGCTTAATTGACTACTGGCTGAACGCACAACGCGAAAATGTCTTACTACCAACCTCTTCATCAATGTCAGCTCCAGAAAACCCACAGAATGGCCAAGACGTCTCTGTCAACTGCGTGGTTCCTGAAAACCAGGCCCCGAAAGTAGAGCGTGAGGATTCGCCTCCAGCAAAGAAAATCAAAACTGAGACATCTGTGCCCAAGCATAAAGAAGCACCAATTCACGAGATTGTGGGTGGTTCGTCGGTCAGACAATACTTAAACAAGCACTTGACGCAGCATCTACTAGAGGGACTCAAGCAGGTGAGTAAGGAGAAGCCAGAGGACCCATTGGCCAGTCTAGGTCAGTTTTTGATCCAACGTTCTGAGGAGCTCAAGAAGGCTAGTGAGCAATAAGTTAAGGTTGTTAGAGCCGACAGAGGCCTTTCAGGTCTATGCTGACTAGAAAAGTCGCAAAATGCTTCGCTTCCTGTTCTAAACGAAATGCCATAGCACACAGTGATCATTGATTGATACAGCGTTCCAAGGACTCGAAAGCAATCGATTGGGCTTTTCTTGCTGAAAAAAATAAGGCTATTTCAGCTCTTTTGAAAAGAACTCAGTGTCCTTTTAGGCTAACCTTTGCGATATGTTGGAGAATGAGATCAACATGCGAGCACCCGACCCTATGCGTCTGAAAACATCGATAGTATGAAGCAAAATTTCAGCCGGAATAGATCTCTTGCTCGGCTCTCTCAAATCGCGCTACCTGGTGTTGTGGATACCAAGTTCTTCATTTCTGAAGTCAAGTTTGAATCGGAAAATCGAGCTCGCCCCAGACAAACGACTTGCGCCAGACAGTCAAATTTCACAGACTGTCCAGGTTCAGTAACTTATGCAAATATCTAAAAAATCTTTCTCAAATGCCCACTTTTCACCCCTTTCGTAGCGTCCTTTTTGGCAACCCCATATCACCTGCACAGTGCTCAACCAACATCACCACGCAATAAACGCCACTACTACCCTTCTCCCCCAGCATGCCTGGCGACCCTCTTTTGCGTCCTTATTATGACCATGATACTTTCAATGCAGGGTATCTGGTCATCTTCAAACCCGGCGTGGGTCTCATAGATACAGCAACAAACAAGCCCATCATTACATCTTTCGGACAGTCTTTAGGAAACTCCTTAGCCGGAAAGGGTATTGGAATCCATGCCCACAGGCCAAACGGCTCTTCGGCAATAATGGGTGGAAGTGGAGACAAAAACTACGTTTACGATTTGGAATTCCTGGAGTACTTTGACTTTAGCAATCTCGCTGAGCTCCTCAAGAACCTCTTTTGGAACTTCTTCCGGAACTACTGCAAAGTCGTTGTCTCGCAGCCATTGGACATTGTCAGGCTAGTGCTTCAGGTCGGCTACTTCGACTTTTCTCAGACGGCAAAGCCCAAACAACCTAAGAAGCATCGCAGACTTGCTGCTAGTTTGGAGAGCTCCAATAACTCCTTACCCGAATTGGAGTCGAGTTCCGAGGGTGAAGAGGAGATCGATTTTTTCCAGCTGACAAGGGATGTTAGCTCCCCAAAAAAGAGCAACTCGTTGGCCAGCTCGAGAACTACCTCAAGGCCACCCAAGATACAACCAGTTTCAATACACACTGTTGATATTATGACTGCAATTGCTTCAAAAGACGGACCGTTTGCGTTATTTCGAGGCGTTAATGCTTCCTTCATCCACCACACATTGGCCCACACGATTGAGGCCTGGATCACTGGTTTCCTCTCGCCATTCCTTGGTATCCCAGACCCATTTTTCCTTGATCTCACCCACCTGACCGAGCCTGCTAAGTCTCTTTGGCTCTCAGTGCTGGCATGTGTTTTGGCTGGTGTGGTTTTGATGCCGCTTGACCTCATCAAGGTGCGTTTGATGCTTACCCAGTTTAACAAAGGTCCCCAATCAGAGCTGTCCACCACTCCTGAATCACCTGCTGCATCCGTCAGCGAGGTACCTCAGAATGCAGTGAACACAAGGTCCGTCAGGCAGTCAATCAGAAACTACCCCATCAAGTACCTCTTGCACCCACCACCCACAATCACGTTGTTGACTGTTTTGCACCAGTTTTCCACGACGGTATTCAGAAAAGCATCCCCCTACATTTTGTTTATACGCTACAACGTTGACGCCTACTCAGCACCCAACTGGTATACCATGGCCAACCTTATTTTGCTGATTGCGGAACTTTTCATCAAGCTACCGATGGAGAACCTATTGCGTAAGGAGCAAGTGCGGTTCTTGTTGAAGCCAAAATCGCTCGAAGAAGACAAGCATCGGGTGGTGACCATCGACAACCCTGAGGAAGCTCTTATTGTGAACTTCAATAGTTGGGATGCTGCGCATGCCCATGAAGAAAGTAAGGGCAAGCCATCGCTCTGGCAAAGATTCAAGATTCTTGGCCTTTTCAACGGCTGGAGAGTCGGTGTGCTCAACGTGATTGGCTTCTGGGGCTACAATATTCTCCGTTCGAGCGAAGTGTTGACAGAAGAGAAATTGTAACGTTTAATGTTTGTATGATAGAATCTAATAGTATTATAACACTTGTAATCGGGCCAAAATCTGGGGCTCGCACAGGAGTGTGTGAACTTATCATCAACAACCACCAGATCGAAAAGCATCCCACACAATGGCATCTAGCATTCCTTACGATCCTGAGGGTTTCGAGGATAATAATCCCTTTGCTGAACCTGAGGAGCATGTGACTCCTGTGAATGTTGGAATCATGGCAGAGGAAGTACCTCAACCACCAGATGAAGAACAACCTTCCCACTATTACGGGCAGAACGTCGAAGGCGAACAAGAAAACCAAGCGCCAGATAATCAAAACCCTGAAAATGAGGAGATGGGTTCTGGTCGATTGGTTGAGGAAGACCTCAAGAAACTCTTGCCTGAACGGTTCACCAACAAATACCTGATGCGAATCCACCTCCGAGAAATCGAGGAAAATAAGCCAAATAACCCAATCCTCAGGTTTGATGCTTCGGTCAAAGGATTGCCCAAGTTTAGAGAGAAAATGTACAAAGATATCAGACGTACCTTCACCGAGGTCCAAAAGTTCAACGAGTACTTGATCGTGGCTAACCTTGAGGTGTTCGTTCCCGTGATTCCCAGTCCAATCACCTCCTATCCTGCTGGCGGGGAGGATGAGAAGAAACAGATATTTTACAACTGGCTGGAATGGTTTGCAAGAATCACGCGAAACCCGATCCTCGTTAGAGACGAGGAGTTTGTCTACTTCATTGAGAGCGACTTCGGTTACTCGGTCATCAACTCCAACCGTAAGCATCTGGTTGCCAGCGGCTTGATGAGAAAGACAATGAAGCAATTGAATACACCATATGACCCATACCAAGAGCTTGCCCTGTTCAGGCCCACCATCAAATCTGCGTACTTGCTATGTCAGCGTTTGAACAAGACCATGGACAAGAACCAGAAATTGGAGCGTCAACTCCTGAGCAATATCAGCGAATTGGGCACAAAACTCAAGGGGCTTTCACTGTTTGAGACAGTACATCCAGGTATGCGCAATTTGTGGGAGAAGCTCGCCAAGGCGACTCAATTTCAGGCGGATTTACTTCTCATCAAGCTGATCAGTGATATGGGATCCCTCGGAGACGGTGCAAAAGCGATGAGTGCTGATTTTTTTGAAATCAAAGAGGCCTTGACCAACCGGTACCTAATCATGCGAGAGCTAATACAAGCCGAGGCTCAAACGAAAGCCAAACACGTCCAGGCAACCAAAATCAAGAGCCGAGCTTCACTCGATCCAATAAGGGCTGATGAAGCCATCCGTACGCTCGAATACGCCCAGAAAGCAGAGGAGAGTCTCCACATGCAAGTGAAGAGAATATCTGGTGAGATGATGTTTGAGAGAAAAGAGGTGCTCGACCACACTGAGAAGAAAATGAAGACCCTTTTAAAGCTGTTCACGCTTAACAGAGTCGAGCAGCACCGGAAACTTTTGAACCATTTTGAGAAGATACGGCTCGATGTGAGAATCATTGACGAGAACGGAGGACTTTCACGTTTGAACCGCGAGCATCTCTTTCAAATGAAGCACAACTTGGCACAATCCCAAGCCGCCAATGGAGACTTGTGGAGTTCACGCCAATTTCGCAGCCTTACGCAGCAGCAGGCGGAAAGAGAAGAGGCGCTCAAAAATAAAACAGACATTGACACAGGGTCCATCGATGCCAAAAAGGCGGCTTCCATGCTTGGAACCTCTACATTTTAGATAGCAATTGCATTCATTTACTGCACAACAAGAGACTTGTGGCTCGCTTAGTTAACAACGTATCTCTTCTCGGCCTCCTTCCAGTTAACAACGTTCCAGATAGCCTTGAAGTAGTCAGCCTTGACGTTCTGGTACTGCAAGTAGTAGGCGTGCTCCCAGGCGTCAATGGCAACCAAAGGAACCAAAGAGCCGGTGACAGTGTCCTGGTTGGCGGTGGTGACAATGTCCAACTGGCCACCGTTCTCCTTGTTCTTCACGAGGAAAGCCCAACCGGAGCCCTGGATACCAGCCAACTTAGCGTTGGCAATGTTCTGCAAGTTCTCAATAGTACCATACTGCTCCTTGATCTTCTTGGCAAGCTCAGAGTCCTCGGATGGAGGCTCACCACCACCCTGGCTCTTTGGAGCCAAGTTCTTCCAGAACAAGCAGTGGTTGGTGTATCCACCACCGTGGAAGTTGATGAGCTTCTGCAACTCAACGGTTTTCTTCACCTCACCCTTCTGCTTGGCTTCGGCAAATTGCTCAATTGCAGTGTTGTAGCCGGTAACATACGTCTGGTGGTGCTTGGTGTAGTGGATCTCGTTGATCTGGCCAGAAATATAAGGCTCCAAGGCGTCGAACTCCCAGTCCAAGTCGGGAAGAGAAACCTTGGTTCTGACGGCGCCAATTGCGGAGGCGGCTGCGCTAGAGGCGGCGGCACCGACACGGGAGCTGTTAGCTTTGATTGGAGCGGTAAACATTTAGGTGGAGTAAGAAAAGGGTAACTTTTGGAGACTCAGCAATAAATCACGGCGAAGCGGAATAGTGGGTTCTTATATATGCTGAGGGGCACTACTAGCAGAGCTCTGTGTGCAGTGCCGCCTTTTGCACAAGGGGCCCACACTTTGATCATTTAATTGGCCGAGTGGCCCATGGGGCCGTTGAGTGTATGGAGGTTCAGGATTTTCGAAGAATGAGTGGAAAAAGCAAAGCAAACTTAAATAAAATCACCGGAGAGTATTTGGGGTTGGCCAGCTGCACATGCATGCTTATCAATGGGCATATTAGCTTTGGTTGCAAGCAGGGCGCTAACAGAAGCAAGAGAAACAGATTAAGCCACAGGGTCCATCGGCCGATTTGTGAGGGAGTTTCTGGACTTTTTGTGATTTTTCGGTTTTCTTATTTTCTCGAATTACATTGCACTATTTCGATCGTCGGCTCCGAGCAATATCTGTGGGGCAGGGCCACAGTGGTGCGAGAACTGGCTGCGAATGGGCCAATGATGAAACGGCGATTGAAACTCGTAAATGAAGAGCCCAGAAGAAAATTCGTTCCTCTGCACCAATCAGCTCGAAGGGTTTAGTATCTTAAAGTGCATCAGAATTTGTCCACCACAATTAGTAATCAACACGTATAGACCGGTTGCTGGGTCTTCTCACGCACTCCGCCATTATGAAGAGAGCAATATTTGCTGCCGTTATGGGGCAAAAGTCACTGAAACCAACGGAGGCTACAAAATCGTAAAATCGCCTCAATTCATTAGTGTATTTTTCGAGCCCACCGGAATTGTCTCAGCGGAGCGCTTCTGAGGATTCATTGCAGAATCGGTGTAAAATACCAAGATGACGTGAAACTACGTGAAAAAGAGGGCCACATGTATCATGTCTTCAAACTCCGTTCATTCATGCTTCAACTTTTGCCCTAGACTTGTGGGGTTCCAGCCACTGCCTCCTATCTCAGCTCAAACATTAGCAGATGAGTACAGTTACTCCAACACCAAGCGGGTCAAGGCAAAACTCATCTTGCTTTTATAACTGCGTGCTTCTCTAGCCATTGGTCTGTTCGGCTAATTTCTCAACGCACGCAACCGCTCCGCCAACTTATCCTCCTTCTCTTCCGTAACGTTAGCCACTGGGGGCGTTTGAATATCCACCTTGGTTTCGTTGAGGCCCTGCTTCATCTCTATTCCAGCTTCGTCGGCAATCTGGCTCATCAATTCGTCCACCTCTTCTTGTGGAGTCGTCAAGGCATTTACGTTGTTTGTGGCAGACTCGTAATAGTTCGTCGAAGCGTCCAAGTCCTCAAACTGATTTTCAAACTTGTCCATAACAAGCGAGATTCTTTCTAAGTTCATCGTCTGAAGTGCTTTATCCATGCCTTTGATCACCAGCGCCATGTTGCCAGTAACAGACCTCATCGTCACCGCTGTTTGCACTCGTGACGCAACAGCATCGATTCTAGACGCCAAACGTAAAAGATTCACTCTCTCGTTGGCTTTTCTTATGGCGTTTTGGGCGTAGAGCAGGGCAATATCGCTGTTTCCTTGCATCATGGCTTTTTTTGTCTTTGCTTTTTCGGAGAGTTCCTCTTTGGCGGCCTTTGCCGCTTGACGGTTCAACAGCTTAGCTGTGAATTTAAGTTGGAAAAGTGATTGTTCGAGACCGGCCATGATCTTCTTTTCGTTGTAATGTCTGTAGTATCAAGAAAGGCGACTTCCCTTATCTCAACGTCAACTGCAGGAACTGCTTGAAATTACCCAACACTGCTTTCCGAGAAGAAAAATGATATGAATCTTTTATATAATTAAATACAAGACTAGTCAATATCCGCAGCATCAGGCATGCTTTGATCGTCACGTTCGCTTTGTGACTGGTTGGTGGTGGGTCTTGATGACTGAGTGGCTTGTGTCTCACGTACTCTGCGAATGACTTCTCTCAAGATGTCCGGTTGACCTCCTTGTGTAGCATTGTTTCCTCTCAGATTTTCGAAATGGCGCATGAGGTTGTTGAAAACAGGCTGGTAGTCTCCGGCAAGCATGTGGTTCAACGACTCAGTCAAGTCCCACATGGGGCTCCCTTCTCTTCCAGTTGCACTCTCGCCTTCACCACCGCTGTTGCTGTTGTCATTTGTGGCGTTCGTGTTGGTGGAGTTCGAGTTGTCTGGTGCTGGCGTCTCTGTGGGTATTGGCGATTCAGTTGTTCCATTCGTGGCTGGTGCCTCAGGTCCAGTGTTTATCGCCCCGTTGATAATCGGAACAGCCTCCGTCTCTACATGAAACTCAAAGTGAGGCGGAGGATTCTGGTTATCCCCATCTCGGGGCCCATCGTTAGGGAAATAGTTGGAGGTCTGTGCTTGCATCATGTCTCCAAAAATGTCTCCCAATTGATTCATCAACCCTCTGATGGATGGCTGGCCATTGTTGCCAGTAGCGTTAGCACCATTCGAATTTTCTTCACCTTCTCTTGGTGTCGCCGTTGCATCCGTTGCCGGGGTTTGGGTGGTCTGGTTGTTCTCAGCTTCACGGCGCCTAGCATTACCGAGATTAGGCATACCTGGCATTCCAGGAATAGGAATGGAAACAGCCGACGCTTCCATCAGACTACCAGCTAGCACATCTTGAGCAACCTCAGGAGTGAAAATTGAGGGACGGTGCTGGTTTGCTCTCGCTGCCGTGGCTCTTACTTGGTCAAAGCTCTCATCATAGGCAAATTCAAACAAATGTTGTTCCTCTGGACTGGCGACCCGTTGCAATTCCAACAACGTTTTCTTAATCTCTGTCATGTAGAACTTGAGGTCATTAACGGGAACTCTCTGCTGCTTGGCTCTCTTCTCGGTCAAAATGATGGCCTGAACAAGCTTATGTACAAATTGAGGAAATGCAGACTTTGCCAGGGCATCCTTGTAATCCTGTTTTTGCTGGAAGTCAAGGGTCGTGTGGGGAGGGTCAATGTTGCCAGCCAAGGCATCAAGAGCGTTTTTATAACTCCGCAAGGCGTGAAGGGTACGACCCATGTATAACTCACAGTAGCCCAATTGTGCGTAGGCAGGCACGAATGTTCTGTCTCTCAAAACGGCCAGCTTGAGATCCTGAATGGCCTCCGGGTAGCAGTTGAGTCCGATAAATGCAATGGCTCTGTTGGTGAAGAGCTGAGCGAGATTGTTGATGGTGAAGACGGAGCACGAATCTATCGCTATGGTGTAAACTTTGATGGCCTGAGGATATGAAAGATTTGTCATGAGATTGTTGCCGAGCTCACGGAGCTTGAGAATGTAATCCTTTTGAGCACGCTGTTTGTCCTCTGTGGCTCCGGCAGCATCGAGATGCGATATAACCACTTTTTTAAACGTTGATAACCAGCTTGTGTACGAGCAACTGACAGAATTGCGTTTAAGCTCGCTTCCGACCGCCTGGATCTTCACCTGCTCATCTCCAATAGGGGAGTTGGCTTTGAAGGCCCAGTCTATCAAGCTAGCGAGGTGATCTCCCATGACATCTGAAACAGCTGCAAACTTTCCATCAGCCAGATCCTCGCCCAGGACAATACTGGCAGCGGTAGAAGCAGCAATATGCAACCTTTTACGAAGCTCCTGGGCCTGTTCTTTCTCGGCTGGCTCGGTATCAACTCTTTCACTGACCAGTTCATGATAGCGTAACGATACGTTTGGAGGAAGAAGCAAATCCTGCAAATACTTGGCAACCGGAGCAAAAGGCGGATCGAAATGCTCCATACCCGAGTTAATCGCCGAGCCTGTATCCACAAATCGAGACACAGCAGCCAAATCGTCCTTCAAACGGGCAGTATTCTCACGGTCTATCGTGGTCGAGGAAGAACCTATCTTCGAGGAATACAAATCCAAATGCTCTTTTAGCACTTCCAGAGTGACAAAACGCCACAAGCAATCGTCAGAAAAATCCACCATGGTGCTGATTAAATAGATGGTGTGTGGAGTTGTAAGACGTCACTGTAGAAGATTCGCAGGCTTCAGTGGTGCACACTCGAGTATTACACTAGGGACGATTGCGAATATCTTATCTACTACATCTTTGGACTTCACGGCCTTCTTCACTGCGGCCTCCAGGATGTCTGATCTTTTTTATAAAAAACTTCCCCCACAGCTGCTGGTGGCTCCAGCTGAGCTTCTCACTACAGCTAACTGTGAGGACTCCTCCAGAATCAGGGCGTTCCTCAGGCTCTCCCGAATCGCCACAGACGATACGATAAGTCAGCATTTGAACGAAACAAAGCTTTCTGACTGCGATTCCTACTTCAATCGAAAAATTGTGCCCCAGTGGCAGGCCCGTGCACATGCTATTCAATTTTGCTCAGACTACGCTAAACAGCTAGAACAAGAGGCAACTGCTGGAAGACCCAACCCGGCAGATTATGATTTGAGAACGAATCCGTACGCCAGAATAGACGATCTCGAGAAAATTGAACTTCAAAACGCCCGCCGAGCTACGATAGACAATTGGGTTCGTAACGAGCAGAATGTGGAGAAGATCATCCGCGAACAAACCGTCAAGATCTTCAACGACAAGTGCTATTACAAGGATTGGCTCAAGCAGTTCGCAGAGAGGGTAGGTAAATAGGTATCGTTAATTAAAAGTTCTATTTGCACACTTGTAAATTACCTGCCAGCAGCAGCAGCCGCTGCGTATGCTAGGACACTAGCGGGCTTTTTGGAATTGGCTTTCTGCGACGAAGCCGAGGGCGTTCTCGAACCGTTTGACCTTGGGTTACTCTTCTGAGGTACTTTTTGCTTTGATGACGATCTGGATGGTTGTTTCGTTGTACTGGTTTTCTTTGGTTGTTTCGTCTGACCGCTCACCATATCCTTGGCCCAGATCAAACAGTCGATCCAGCCCAAGTTCTCCCCAATCCGAACAACGTTTCCTTTTTTGTCCACAACGCGAGCGGACTTTTCGTACTTAGCCTTTTCATTCTCCTTCACACGCTTGAGAAACACGAGATCACCACCTTCCTTGATCAACTCAAGAATGAGATATCCAAAGACTTCTTCACCTTGTGAAGAGGTGGCACCTTCATCCTCGATGTAAACGCTTTCAAATTCGTAGTCATACATCAGATAGTCTCCACCCTGGTTGGCGGTAAGGTCAACCAGCATAACCTCTAGGTTTTGGTAGATCAAAAAAATACGAGCCTTGTTGCTGACACATGCAACCACAGGCACCATATTCTTGTCCAAAACCTCCTGGTACCTCTCGATGAGATGTTCAATAGCCTCATCATCAATGCTGCCCGGTTTTCTGTCAATTAGCTTGTTACTCAATTGCAGCTTGAGAATGGTATCGAGCTTGATCACCTTCTCATCAGGTTCTAAAAACGAGGAAATCTCTTTGAAGGTAACGGTGTTTGGTTCTGGGACAGGAGTTCGTTCTGGAGTTGGCACCTTGGGGGTATGGGACCGCTCTTGAGGCTTGCTCCTATTCACATTGGAAGCTCTATAAGCAGATGTACTGGCTGCACTTCTTGCAGCGGCCAGTGGTCCACCATTACCTTGTGGTAATTTTGGCGATGACGGGGCGCTGTTTCCCGCCGAGCTTGGCCTTGAAGCTGGCTTTGCAAAAGCTGTACCGGCTCGCAAATCCTTGTGTTGAGGAGAGCGTGGGGATGCGTTACCTGGCGATATGTGAGTATCAGCCATCTTGTTTTCCAAAACAGGAACGTTGCCTGATTGCATTTGGCCAGTTGGAGGACAGGTCATTTGACGTCTTTGATTTGGAGGTGGCCCTGTCTGCTTTTGTACCACTGGCACCTGCTGTGGTTGGTACTGAAACATGGGGGCACTTTGCAATGGCGGCATCGCTCCAGGTGGAGGAGGGGGCCTGCCTTCTCCAGACGGTCTTTGTTTCAAGGGAGGCATTTTGCGGGCCTGCTGAGGTGTATTCATGGGCATGAAGTTGGTGTCATTCGGCATGATCTGGGTAGTGGTTTCCACTGGTCTATGGGCTGCAGTAGCTGCAAGAGTAGGCACGTTTCCTGAGCTGACTCCCTTCTTTATTCTAGTTGGAGGTTGGTGCGTTTTATTTGCCCCCATTGTGGGCACCAAATTAAAGTCTGCCAGCAGTTGTATCTGAGAGTGGAGTTGATAGTTTGATGAGGACTTGTTGATGTTTCGGCTGGATCCCGACTTCATGTGAAGAGCATTGAAGTTCTGTTGAGGGGCTGATGGAGCGGCAGGATTATAAGGTTCAAAGCGTGGAACTTTTCTGTTCCAGATGTAGTTCCGGTCGTCCCAAGGCACTCCGTTGAACCATGGCTTGGCTTGAATTTGGGGAATAGTGAGTCTTTGATGAGCCTCGGCTATGAGTGTCTGGTCAACAATTTCCTTCACTCCCGGAGGAACGATATTCCTGTAGGAGTAGTTTACACCAATGATTTTTTCAAATGTCAAGTACTCTGTAGGTCCTTTGAATGGCGGAAGACCATTGAAAAATTGGTAAAGAATGCAACCGAGGGCCCAAACATCGCTCTCAAAGCCACACTCATTATACTGGAGTAATTCGGGAGGAACATACTCCGCTGTGCCCACAAAAGAGCCTCGTCTATCTTTCTGAGGCTTCTCGGCGACAGTGTCGTAATTGATAGTTTCACCTTGTGGATCGTCCACCTCCCCGAGAAGTTTAGCAGCGCCAAAGTCTGTGATCTTCAAGTTAAAATCGTAGCCAACCAAAATGTTCTCGGGTTTCAAGTCTCTGTGAATGACGCCCTTCAGGTGAATGAACTTGACGGCATCTATGATCTGAATCATGTAAAACTTCAGCACCTGCTCGGAGAGAGAGCCAAACTTGCTTATAATTGAAAGCAACTCGCCGTACTCGGCAAAGTCCAACACGAAGAAAAGGCTGGCGTCGTCCTGGAAAGTATAGTAAAGCTGAACAATACCTGGGTGCTGTTGGCCCAAGCGGTGCAACGTGGACTTTTCTATGTTCACGTACTTGATCTTGTCCTCCTTGACAATGTGCCTCTTCAGGAGCACCTTGATGGCGTACGTCTTTCTGTTGTAATGATCCATTGCAGAGTACACGGTAGAGTAGGAGCCCTCACCGATTCTGGTACCAAACTGGTAATCTCTAACTGTTCGTCTTCGAGAGTTATTGGCGCTTGTAGCGTCTTGAGGTCTGGGCGACCCGGTAGAGCCGTTATGGACTACTTCGGATGGCTGTGTCTGCGTGGACATGGCCTGATAGCAAACTGAGTGACGAGATTAGTGTTTAGCCAAACGTAGCAAAGGATTTGAACAGGAAAAATCTGAAATTCTGTAGGAAAGTTTATATAATTCTGGCGTAGGACCTGCTCTGAAGCCTGAATGGGTGATCCGAAGAATTGACGTAAATATTAGAAAGCTGCTGGAGTATGTGCCAGAATCGCAAAGTAGGTACAGCAAGGTGTGTTTTCAGAAATGCCTATTTAGTGCGAATGGGGTTGATCCAACTCGGTTGAACACAGTGCCGCATGTACCAGGAATGATAAGATAAGCTCTCTTAACGAAGTTTCATTTTTTCTTTTATGTGAAATGAATTTTAAAATAGCGATACCTGCCCTGGATACGTGCCCTTCCCATGCTTTTTTCCTTGGCTGCGAAATGTCTCGAGGACGAGCTTTGTGGAATCTGTTGAAACCTATTCTTGGTTCTTGCTCCGACAAAAAAACAGTCCGCTTTCGTCACTTAATGGCAACTAAAGGAACCGAAGTCGAGAACTGAAGGGGAGCACTCTGTGCTACTTGGCTGTTTGCACCTTTAAACGTTGATTGAACTTTTGTGTTTGATTTGGGGCTGAGCTGTTATTGTGGCACTCTACGTTTAAAGAAAAACGATGGGCTTAAAGGCAGGAAGTTGGCATGTCTTTAACGAACGTCGTTGAACTGTCAAGTTAGTTATATCAGGATTCATATAAGTGTAAGTCGATTCCTCTGCTTGAAGCCATTGGCCCCTGGCAATTTTTTGAAAATAAAATCTCCTCACTACGACTTCGTCAATCTTTGAGTGAGAACTGGAATGGATGTCAAAACCGGGCTCACGGTATTTGTTCGAAGTCTATACGCTAGTGTAAAATTTACGCCAGAACCTGTTCTGATATAGCAAATGATTCTCCTGTTCACTCTGGAACTTCTGCATTTCTGATTTCTGCAATTTTGCATCCGGCGCTTCGGTGACTCAACCTGGACCTTCAACCCCAGAATTCACTTAGGCTGCGAAATCTAGACAGATAATATTACGTCACATAGAAAGAGCACTGTGAAAAGCGACCAACGCCAGAAAGCCAAAAAAAACATGGAATCGGTCTCGCAAAAACGGCGAGTATCTAGAAAGTGTTAAAAAAGCTTCTTTCGAAAGATTATTTCTTCATCGAGTCCGAATTTGTCCCATAGCATACCCGTCCATTTCACTGAGAGTCACCAGGTTTGGAAGACATCCTCTGCAGTACATTTGCAACTTTTCTCCAGCCGAACACAATCGTCTTCCTTTTTCCACCCACACACCCGCTACCATGTTTGGCTCTTCGTTGCTCCTACGTAGCTTACTGAAAAGAGGATTCAACAGGGCTTTGACCTCTGCAGTGGCGGTACGGAAACCCATCGAAGGGGACCAACTCACTCGCTTATTCGATAGCCAGAAGTGCTTCACGAATTTCAACAAAGCTCCAGGAGGATACTTCAAAACCAAGCAGGTCGGCTTGTTCAGAAATGAAAAGCTCAAGTCCCCCGATGGACTTATAGAATTCTCCAAAGAATCTCTTCACAAAGCAAAGTCGCTAGTCAAGACGATGCTTTTAGAAGCAAAGAATACAGATCAAGGCAAGCTTAGCTATATACGAAAGCTTGACCAGCTTAGTGATATACTATGTCGTGTGATAGATGCTGCTGAATTTATTAGAGTGGTGCACCCCAGTCAAAAGTGGGTGGCTGCCGCTCAGAACACTCACGAGATCATGTTCGAGTACATGAACCAGCTCAATACCAACGTGGACTTGTACCGGACTTTGGTTAATATTCTTGAGCTGGACGCCATAAATCATTTGAGCCAAGAAGAGATTGACGTGGGCAAATACTTGCGTCAGGATTTTGAGAGATCGGGGATTGCCATGGACCCCGAGACCAGGAAGAACTTTGTTGCTATTACTCAACAAATCTCTCTCTTGGGCGCTTCCTATAACAATGAGGTCCACGACCTCGAGAGTTTTTGGTGCACAATCAGTAGACATGAGTTCGAACTGATCGATGACGAGAAGCTCAAGGCTGAAATAAAAGAGTACCAGGCCAAAGCTCCGCAGACCAATGTCCAAGGTGTATCCATACCCCTTGCAGGTCAGTTACCCTACTCGATCTTGCTAAACTGTTCTAGTGAAGCAGTAAGGCGGAAAGTGTGGGTTGCATTACACAACTCGCCTAAACGCCAGATCAAGACGTTGGATAGCTTCATCAAATATCGTGCTCTTTTAGCAAATATGTTGGGCTACCTGTCCTTTGCCCATTACCAGTTGGAGCACAAGATGGCCAAGACCCCTCACAATGTGATTTCCTTTCTTACAAACCTTCAAGAAACACTTCTTTCGGAGAAGAAAGGTGTCATGAGTGAAGTAAGGAGGCTATACAAGCAAAAGAAAGGAAGCGTTCTCACAGATTCCCATGACGAAATCTTGGCTGAAGTCAAACCTTGGGACAGAGACTATTTGCTAGCGAGACTGATGGAAAACGGAGAAAGTGATCACAGCGAGGAAATTTCTGAGTACTTATCTGTGGGAACAGTCATGAGCGGTCTCTCAAAACTTTTTGAGAGTATTTACGGTGTGGCTCTTGTTCCAAGTAAAACTGACAAAGGTGAGACATGGGACCACAGCCAAGTTCGGAAGCTCAAGTATGTCAATCTCGCTAACAACGAGGTTTTGGGGTACTTGTACGTGGATTTCTGGTCCGAAAAGGTACTTCCTTCCCATTTCACAATAGTCTGCTCGAGGGAGCTCAACACATCCATTGGGACGGAGCACAGGGAAGAGATTGAGAAAGCCGTCCACCTTAGCGAGGACAAAGATTACCAGCTTCCAGTAATTTCCCTTGTTTGCAATTTCCAGAAACCAAAGAGTACCGGTATGGGGCGTCTTGCTGGTTTAGACAAAGACATGCCAACTCTCTTGACACTTGAACAAGTCGACACCATCTTCCACGAGATGGGCCATGCCATGCATTCGATGCTTGGAAGAACAAAGCTTCACAATCTTTCGGGAACCCGTTGTCTGACCGACTTTGTGGAGCTCCCATCCGTACTTATGGAGTCATTCAGCAACGATCCTAGAGTGCTTTGCAAAATTGCCAAGCATTACAAGACTGGAGAGCCCTTGCCTGAGTCGCTTTTGAAGAGCCATCAAGCCAAACGGGATTCGCTCAAACATTGCGAATCATACATGCAATCGAAGATGGCTCTACTTGATCAGGTTTTGCATGATGAGAAAGTTGTTGATTTCGGAAACCACGAGTCTTTCAAAAACTTCAGTTCTACTGCGGTCTACCATCATCTCGAAGGAGAGCTCAAAGTGTTTGCAGACAAATGGTCGACTTGGCATGGGAAGTTCCCACACTTGTTCTCTTACGGAGCTGTCTACTACTCATATTTATTGGACCGTGCCATAGCAGAAAAGGTATGGAATGGTTTATTTAAAGACGACCCTTGGAGCCGGGCTGCTGGTGAGAAGTACAAGGAAAGCATACTCAAATGGGGTGGTGCCCGTGATCCATGGCGTTGTTTGGCTGATGCTTTGGATGATGAAGAATTAGCCAAGGGTGATGCCAGAGCCATGCAAATTATAGGACACTTGTAAATAATACACTACCATTCCTCAGTTAGTTGAACCAGTGCGATCATTTCGCACCCATTGGCGTATTTGCATTACTGTTACGTGAAACCCCATGAATACCTCTCGGCTATGGAGTCGTTGCCTTAGCTCTTTTAAAAGCACGACTGCCTTAAAAAAGCCAGTTTTCGATATCAAAGGCATAGTGTCTCGTCAAGATGAGATGAAGGAAACGCTTAGACGTCGAGGGCTTCCTCAGAGTGATCTCAACTTCCTCATAGAGAACAGAGGAAAAGAAAAAGAACTACAGCAAAAGAGAGACCAACTCGTCCGAGACCGTAATCAAGGCGGTTTGAGATTGGCCAAGCTAAGAAAAGAGGGAGCGGGTCCTCAGGAAGTGGAAGAATTGCAAGCAAAGCTCACATCTTTGAAACCCACTATCGCAGACATCGAAGAGCGTCTTTCGACATTGTCTGAGAAGATTCACAAGCATACGGAGGCCTTGCCAAATTGGCTAGATGACTCTGTTCCGCAAGACCCGGAAGTGCCAGAGGTGCATTCCATTATTAACGGAGAATCTGAGGAGTCTATCGTCGCCCTGTTACCCATGACCTTAATTGACCACAAAGCTATTGCAGAAGAGCTTGGAATCGTCAATTTCTCGGTAGCATCCAGAGTTTGTGGGTCTTCCTGGTACTATCTCATCGGAGATGGTGCTCTTTTAGAACAAGCATTGGTTCAGTATGCTCTCTCAAGAGCTAGACAAGCGGGTTACACAATGGTCATTCCACCCACAGTGGTAAAGAATGAGATCACTCATGCTTGTGGCTTCAAACCAAGAGATCAGAATGGTGAGAAGCAGGTCTACGAGCTTGAAGATGAATCTCTTTCTCTTACGGGAACCGCAGAGATACCTTTAGGTGCTCTTCATTCTTCCTCTGTCTTCACTAAGGAATCTCTCCCAACAAAGTATGTGGGTGTATCTCGTTCTTACAGAGCTGAGGCAGGTGCTAACGGGAAGGATACTACTGGTCTCTATAGGGTACATGAGTTCACCAAGGTGGAACTCTTCCATTTCACGACCCCCGAAAACTCTTCGACTGAATTAGAGGATTTGAGAGCTTTTCAAACGTCGATCATTAAAGACTTGGGTATTAAGGCAAAGATGTTGAACATGCCCACCACTGACTTGGGTGCTCCTGCTGTCAAGAAATACGACTGTGAGGCGTGGATGCCAGGAAGGGGTGGATGGGGTGAGCTCACGAGCTCTTCTAACTGCACCGATTACCAAAGCAGACGCTTGGGAATACGCTATAAAAGCGATACGGGTTTACTGTACCCACATACTCTCAATGGCACGGCTATGGCGGTTCCAAGAGTAATTATTGCGATTATCGAGCAAAACTATGATCCACAACTCGGAGCAATCGTCATTCCTGAGGTTCTCAGACCTTATATGGACGGCAAAGCTGTCATCAAAAGCATTTATTCAAAGCATGTACATAGTTAGAACTCAAAATTCGTCTCCTTCGTTGTAGTGATCCTCCTTCACTTCTTTGAGTGGCATACTCACAACTCTTTGCTTGGGCAATTTCAAGCTTACAGCCTCTGAGCCAGCAAGTGCATCTAGTCTGTTTGAATGAAGCTGCTGAAGATTGGTATACTTCAGTGTATCGCTGGACTTGAGTCCACTATTAAACTGTCTTGCTTTCTGCTCGAGTATCTTGAAGTGCTCCTCAAGGCGCGTGTACTGATTATACTTCTCTTTGTAGCTCTCGCAAAGTAGATCGTAGTTTTGCTGAAGGGTGAGATTGCGTCTTTCGAGCTGCTCATTTGATTTTTGCAAAGCCAAGCGGTTTTCAAGAGCCTTCGTGGCTTCCGTCTGCTTCGCTAACGTCTGCATCAAAATATCTATCTCTTTTGAAAGTTCAGGAGACGTTCCTTGAGTTGATGGCTCTTGCAATTCAAGCGATATAGAAAGCTTATCAAGATCCTCACGTATCTTCAGGGTGGATTTCTTGTTGTTCTCTTCTATCGAATTCAATGATCTGCTGACTTCCTCCCAGCGGTCCACGCTAAAGCTAGCCTCTAAATGCTCTCGTATTTTCCGTAGATCGTCCTTCTGGTCCAGGTTGTCGAGAGTGTCTAGCCTCTCTAAAATCTTCATAACGTCATTTTTCGTTGCATTGCCTTCGGTGGTCACTTCTTCAGAGTACCTTGCGATGCTTTCGAGCACGCGATTCAAGTTTTGGTTGTTGTTCTTGGATCTGTCGATCAACTGGCCAAGATCGAGACTGGTCTGCTTTGTATTCGTTTCAATATTATACAAGCTTTGCTTAACCTCTTCATTTGTGTTGTGTATGTGTTGGAAATGATCATCAATGTTATCGCTCTGTAGAAAGCTCAATTTGCCCACTCCACCATTTTGCTTATTAGGTGAAATTGGCCTGAGCGTCCTCTTTGATGGAGTAGGTGAGCCATCGTTGAAGGACCTCTCTGTGCTTTTGGATGGCGTGGTATTCAAATTTTCCTTGTCGTAGTACGCCATGATCGTGGTAATGTGTATTCCAGTCCCAGCTTGATACCACGAAGGTAAACAAAAGGTGCATTTTGTGCACGCCAAAATAATGCACGCCATTGATTGTCAATCTACGCCAATTGAAACACCTGGGATAAATATATGTGAATAAAAAATTGCATGCCAAAGCAAAAAGAGTTCTCCAATGTTTACAAGTAAATTTGTTTTGCGTGCGTTTTTTGCTGTGCCCTTAGCCTAGAAGCCGAACTTGGACTTCACAGCCAGTGAGTACATGGACTTTTTCGTGCTCTCAGTTGTTTCCACCATTGATTCCGAAAGGCCGCTTCCAAAATCATTGATTCCATTTTCAACGTAATCGAGGCCATCTCTGAACGATTTCATGAAACCCTGCGTGCCGAACGAGTAAGGATTTGAGTTGGTAGCCTTTCTAACAGGTTCATCGTAGGCCTTCTCTTTTCTACCACCCTTTGTCGATGGAGCACCGTAGGCATATGACTGGTTTGGGTTAGCTTCTGGGGAAATGTTGTATGCCATCTGGCTCTCAATGTGTTTAGCAGGTTTTCTGTTGGGCCCTGCAATCAAAGAATTCAAATCTTTTGGTGTGACATATGTGGTTTGACCTTTGGCCCACAGCAAAGCCCCTGCAGCCGGGCGTGGTGGCATAATAGCGTTTTCATTGAACAAGAGATCCGATTGCTTTTCCTTGGGCTCTCTATACGCTTTTTCGTCATAAAGTAAGAAATCGAGTATCTCAGATTGATTGAGCTTGAGAATCACTTCACCAGAGGAAAGAATCGACGAACCTGAGCTGCTGTGTCCGTCCAAAACCCTTTGAACTCTTTTGTAAACATCGTTGGGTAATTTCACATTGGCTAAGTCACTTAGAGCGGGCAATGAGAAGAGTTGCAAAAACCCATTCTTCGTAAGCAGCGCTAGTGCAATTCCTTTTTCTGCACGGAAGTTGACAATACCACTTGCAACACAACTATCGTCTAGGACCTTGTGGGCTAATTTTTGCTTCGGCGTCTTGAGAACTCTAATATCCCTCGCAGAAGTTGTGATGATCAAGCCTTGTATCAAAACTCCCTGTGCCAACCTTCGAAAGACATCAAGGGTTGCCACAGCCAGCGAGCCATTTGAGGCGTTCACGGGCAAAATCTTATCAAGGCCGTTATCTTGGTTATTTTCAGAGCTTCTGTAATTGAGCCCAATCGTCTTATCGGCCAACTGAACTTCAAATCCGCCCGATGGAAGAGGTACTATCTTGAATACAAGAAGATTACCACCGGCACTTGTACCACAAAGCATCAACAATGACGAGTATCCCTCTTGTCCGTACTCCATGATCGAGAACTCTATAGTTGTCACGAAACATTCCCCAGATACTGAAGGAACATAGCTTGCCACAGCCTCTTGGTTTAGGATTATAGCCGGACCTCTTGAAACATCACAAACCACAAGTCTACCCGATTTATACCCCACTGCTGCGAACCCTGCCTGTGACATCTTGAGACAAATAATCTTGTCTTTTGATTCAAGTTCCAAGAGATTGTCAGGAAGCAAACTTGACGAAGAAAATGGGCCCAGAATTCTGCTTCTCAAGTTGACAATACGTGCGTTACCGTTTTGGTGCTGAATGGGGCACAGATCATATCCTGTGTTGGCAGGAGGTTGAGCTCTTGGATTGTGACCAAGCTTCCCCATCTTGCAGATAATCACATTTCCATTAGCAAGGCCAACAACCATTTCCTTGCTCTCGAAGCTGCAGGAAACGTTTGCAATACGATATGAGCCAGATTCCTTGCCATTGTAGAGTGTGTTGCGGAACTCTAACGAGATTAGCTTCTCTTCATTGTGGAACTCGCCAGCAGTTACATCCAAGAATCTCACATCACCATTCTCATGGCCAGTCACAATAATAGTGTGATTTGTTTCGTCGAATCCGACAGTCTTGGGGAACCCCTTGTTAACAGGCGCACCTCCGTTTACCAACGCCTGATCGGATGCTCCCGCCGCAGAGCTTTTCCTATTGGATAAAAGTCCAAACCAATCCATCCTCTTGACCTCCAAGGTGGAGAAGTACGTTGTTGGAGGTACGGTGAACGCTAACGATGGTGGAAGAAGCAAGTTTCTCGTCGTTGCAAGTCCAGCGGCTTCTGGATTGTACTTCACCAAGTAGACGGCATTCAAATTGGAGATGAAAAGAATGCTTGATGGATTATGACAACCATTGAAGTACAAAAGACCTTCATCGGCGAGTGGGACGATTCTTTCAATATATTCGTGTGGACCAATGTCTTTCTTCCTCCTATTGAAAGGAACAGTGAGTTTTCTTTGCCCGTCTTGAGGCCGTGAGTAGAACTCGCCTTGCTTTTCATGAGATGTCAAGCTATACTTCAAGGTCAATCCAAAGTCTAGCAAGTCCACAGATTCAGGGTCAGATCTGGTAGCACCTGTCACCATAAGCTGAGTTAATTCTGGATCCAAGCCTGCAATCCATTTCGCACGAATAGCTAATGGTGCCTCCTCGAAGTTCAAGTTTCCGGTTGGTTCTCCAGGTTTGTGAAGGCCCGTAGCCATGACAGTCCTCGCCTCGAGTAAAGTTGCAGTGTTAGCATCCCAAAATGCTAAGGTACCATCGCTATGAACAGACACCAAATGGAGGCCATTAGGATGGTAATGTGCCTCCGTCACCAGGGGAATCACCTCTTTTGCGGAGCCAAACACTTTCTTCTTTCCGCCTCTTTCCACAAAATCGGAGTACTCAAAGCCTCTGCACCCACGAGTTAATTGATAGACATAGGAATTCTTTATGATACCCAGCGTAATCGAATATTGAACTACGCAATGGTCATAGGTGACCAAGATAGTGCCTATGTCTCTCGGGTGCCATTCAATTCCAAGGACTGGTGACATCTTTTGCTTTGGCATGATCATCTTTTGCAAATTGTCGACCTTCAAGGGTGAAAGATTGAAGCGGTCGACGTCGTAAAAGACGATCGATCCGTTATTGAGGCCAACAGCCAACCAATCTAAAGATGGATCTGACGCCACTGCTGTCACAGTTCCGGGGCATGTGTAATTAGACAAAATCGTTTTGTTGTGCAACGATAAGACGGTGATTCCACCCAGGGATTGAACACATACCAAGTAGATGCCTTTCACGAAGCGTAAGTGATCGATTGTGCTTGACGTTTTGAACTCAAAAACAACCTCTACAGTCTGCTGACCGTAGACATGGATGGTATTCTCTTTAGTACAGATTGCCAAAAGGGATTGAACCGGATCGTACGCGGCAGTCACGATGGAGTCTGGGGGAAGGCCTAATTGGTCTCCGACTGCTAGCTTGAGCTGCTTTGGATTCAAGTCTTGGGGAGATAAATCACTGGAGCCTGCATTCTTGATTTTGTTGGAAACCGAAGAAAGAGAAAGTGGAGCCTTTCTCAGTTTTAACTTGTTGAACATGGCGTAAGGAAGAGTGTAGCTAAAGTTCGTTCTGGTATGCCGAGCCGAGTGAGAAATATGGCTGCAACATGTATCGAAGACGCACAGCCAGGTTTCAAAAAAAAATTCCTCAAACATTGATTGTGATGATCCAGCCATCACTTTTTCATGCTTCCTTGGGTTCCGAAATCATAAATCTCGAATTTGAATTGGTAATACTAGGGAATCTTCAGTTATACCCCATAAATAAGAAGCAAACCATGGGCCATATATGCGATCCTGACGAAGACTTTCTCGACACCCCTTTTGGGGAAAAGACTTATTTTACTTTGGTTTATGTTAGCTACAATAGAAACTTACAGATACTACGACTACGACCCCAGGCTTCAAAGTTGGAGGTACGGGTGCGAAACGGGAAACACGTAACTATATTTCTCACTATTGATTCCACAGTGTTCAACAATCATGGTATGATATATCGACACGAGAGCAATGAACAAATACTAACGTTTAGTCCTGTGACAAGCTAGTTGGATTAGCAATGCTTGCTGTGGCGACCTTTGTCTTTTCTTACTACACCACCTGGGTGTTCGTTTTACCCTTCATTGGTGAGGAATCTGTGATTCAGAACTTCTTCTTGCCACGCCATTATGCCATCAAATTGCCTTTCCTTTTACTCTTGATTGCTCTTTTGGGAGTCGGTTCCTTCATTGGCCATGTGTTGGTGAAGAACGCTGAAAAAGAGAAGGCAAAGAGGAGTAAGAAATCCGAGTAATTGAAATTCTGGACCAAGCTATTAACAATTTAGGACGTATAATAGATACTCGCAGGAGTGGTTAGCATGTCTTCAATCTATAAATATTGTGTTACTTGCCCGTAGTCTCAGAACTGAGTCCTTATTTACATGCGAATGGCGTAGTCCCCAGTGGTTGTAATGTACCTCACACCCTTGTATGGTTTCACCGAGTCTCCCATGCCTTTTGAGCTGATCACTTTTAGACTCTCGACTTTGAGGCCACTAGCAAGACCTCCCTTATATGTGAAAGACACATTGTAGAAGAGAGGTGCAACGGGCTTCTTCATTAAAGCTTTATTCGATTTGTCTGCAACTTCGATTAGATTCTCATGTAACGACGGGGTCCTTGAAGAATCAGTGACATTGTCATCTTCGGTGGTGTAAATACAACCTCTAAAGGCTGGTTGCATTCCGGGAACAAGATCTTTGATGACCCATTCACCAGTGCCATTGCCCTTATATCTAAAATCGCCGTGCGTAACTTTAATTGACTTAATGGAGCTAACCACGTTGTTAGACTCATCTTCATCTTCGTTCAAACCTTCACCCGTTAAGACTGACAAGTTCTGTTCAAAAGCGAAGACGTCAATCTTGATGCTATCAATTTTGTTAACACCATGATGCATAGAGGTGATCACCCGAACCTCAAATTCATTTTCGTTTATGCCGAGTCCCAGCTGACAGTCAAACTCAGGCAATCCAAGCATTGATAAAGATGTCTTTGCCAGAAGAGAATCTAAATCAATTTGGTATGACATTAGCGTAGACTGGCCATCAGGAGGAACGAAGGAGAGCGTGTTCTTGTTGCATTGCCAGGATTCGGTATTTATGCATGCGTGAAAACGTGGAGCCTCGATGTATTTAGATGCTGAATTGAAGGCTATCTGCAACGTTGGTTCACCGGAGAGACGGCAAAGAAAGTCAAGTTGGCCATTGATTGAGCCCGTCACAGGCGACAACTTATTAGATGACGAGGTCACGGTTGAAGTTGAATAAAACGCAGAGTCAAAATTTTGCGAAGATAGAAGCTCTACCTTCTTTTTGCTTTTTTTGGGAACGAGAATGACGTTGACCGTCTCCACAAAGTCGACGTACATCTCATTGTTTGTATACTTGACATTAGCTCTTCGCCAGGGATATATGCTCTCGGCAGAATGCAGAGATGTCGTTGTCAGGGGCTGTGAAGTATTTGAAAACGAAGGAAGTGTCTTCTTAGACGCTGCAGATGCTAATTCGGAGCCTGAGCTCAAGATCTTGCTTAAGAAGCTCTTACTCAGAACCAAATCGCGTAGTTGATTTGAATCTGTGGTATTTGCAATTCCGTTGTCAATCATTTCATTGAGTAAGAGTGTTAGCGTGTCGGTATTGGCATCGACCTTTGAGACAGTAAGTGGAGCACCAAGGTATTCATTCATGACTTCCACCAATCTGTTGATGAATAAGAACGGGGAAAGGGGACTCGTTTGCCACTTACTGGATGTTTGAAAAAGCAAGTAAATCGTAATTCCTTCCACTTTTCTAGCACAAATGTGCAATTCCAGATTGACCTTGATCAACGGAAGTGAAGGTTCATTCGATTTGAATAGGTCGTTGTTGTCTTCGTTTCGGGAACTTTCGATCAATGTGTTGAGCAGCAGGTAATGTGGCGAATGCAGCAGCACAAGATGCTCGAATACAAGGGAGTCTTTTGCATCAGCTATGTAGACTGCCTCAAACATAGTATAAATGTTTAGGCAATGTCGGGTATCAGTGGATGTATGAGGCCAAGTGGTGTACGGGTGCTAAGTTTTCTAGACTGTTAAGGAAGGACTATGGCTTTCCAAGGGTATTCATAAGCTTAAGTTTGTACCATTTTTTATATATAGTATGAGTAATTGGGTGCTTTGTCGCTGGTGTTTTTACTATAATTTTTTGCATATGAGCTCACTAGATACTCTTCAAACCTACGTACAATTCTCACGATCTGCGACGACGTTTGCAACTAAACTGCAAAATACAAAAATAAAAATAAAGAGAAGAGTAACAAAAGGGACGGCAATCTATTTCAAAATTTCATGCTTGTTTAATGAGCGTAAGCCTAAAAGTAGCAAGACTACAAGTAAATTGTACAGGTAACAATTATTATAAAAGCAGGTAAAGCTAAAAAAAGTGGAGGGGGGTCAAAAAAAATAGTCGAGCCGTTCTTGTAATCGTTGTGAGGTTTAACATAGACGATAAAAAGAGTGAGAAACGGAGCGGTTTTCATACCATCTGGAGTACTAGTCTTCAGGGAAATAATTCACATCACACACACATATAGAAGCAGATTTCCTTGACACTTTCTTCCAGACCCGTTCCTGTTCCTCACAAATCCTCGTCGTCCATGACCCTAAATTATTTGTGGTTGTTGCTAGATGATGCTGATTCGCCAATAAGATCGGACGCCTCGTCAGCATCTTCGTCAAGGTCCACATCCAAGTCACGAGCAACACGCTCGTCCATGTCCTTGACATCAGCTAAACCGTAGACTGTGATAGCAGCCATACCCAAGAAACCAGCAATAGCTGAGAAAACCAAGGCAACGATACCTCTGGCGGTGAAGCCAGCAGGCAAAGGTTTCTGTTGAACATTCATACCGGTCAAGTCCATGTAGTTCTCGGAGTTACCAGCAGCATTACCGGTGTAGTTCACGCCGACCTTCAGACAGATATCCTTGTGATTTTCGGTTAAAGCTTGACGTGGGTCTTTTTGCATTTCCTCGGGAGCTTCGACGAGCACAATAGCCAAACCCTGCTCCAAGTGCCACTCAATGTGACAGTGGAAAAACCACACACCTGGGTTGTCGGCCTTGAATCTCATGACAGCATACGAATTAGGTCTGACAAAAATGGTGTCTCTCTTCATAGGCGTCTCAGGGAAGTCGGTGTGGTTGTCGTAATCAAAGGACGTAGGTTCAGCAAACTCAGGACCTCTTTCAATAAGCTGGAAGGTATGACCGTGCAAATGGAAGGGGTGAGTACCGGTATCCTGGTTGTTAAGGACAATGTCAATAGTCTCATCCTTATTCAACACGAAGGCGTTGGTGTTACCGTAGATGTAAGAGTTTGTGGCAAGATCACCAGCAGATAAAGCAGAACCAAGAACTGGAACCTTTGGAGCAACGTAGGTGATGTTGTTGAAAAAAGCATAGTTAACACCGTCACCCAAATTGTCCATCACCACATCAATAACAACCTGCTGGTCAGAGTCTGGCATGAGCTTCTCACCGTCAACAGGCACCAAATAGTAATCATCAAAGGAATCTCCGAAGTCCTCAATGATGTACTCGTCGGGCATGTCAGTGTCGTCAGTGTACTGGATAGAGTTCGTGCTGTTCAAGATCAAGTCTTTAGGAACAACGTCTAACATTGTAGTGTCGAAGGCATTCATGAAGGCATAGTTCTTGTCAGCGGTTTCCTTAGTTTTGATCAAGACACCGTAACGTTGGGCAATAGTCACGTAAAGCAAGTCAGTCGTGTTCTTCTCGACGTAGACACCGTCAACTTCGACAATCTCGAACTCGTGATCTTCCATGTACAAGTATTGGGAAACGAAACCACCCATATTGACGATACGCACAAAGTAGGTGGTGTTGGGCTCCACCTTCCAAGTGTTGTTTCTTGTCTCGTTGAACAAAAGGTTCTGAGGAATTGGCTCGGCACCGGTGGGGTTGTATCTGTTCATGAATTTAGGCTGCAAAACGTCAGCAGTGTCATGGTACCATTCACCAACGGGCAAAACAAGCTCCTCGTCGAAGTCGAAGGGGTAGTCACTCTTCTCCTTTTCCTCAATGATAAAAGGAGCTCTCATACCATCACCGTACTGACCGGCAGTGTGGGAATGGTACCAATAGGTACCCACCTGGTCGGCCACGGTGAAATTGTACAAGAAAGTCTCTCCAGGGGGAATAGGACACTGGGTAACCATCTCTGGACCATCCATCTGGGCTGAACCGTTCTGGAACATACCATGGAAGTGCAAAGTGGTGTTTCTGTCGTCAAAGCCATTGGTCAAGTAAAGGTTCACGCGGTCGCCCTTCTTGACACGCAAAGTAGGCAAAGGCCATGAGCCATTGAAACCAATAACATCACGTTCGTAGACACCATCAGGGTTGGCTTTGATCCAACCTGTCTCAAAGTACCAAGTATGAGTCTCAGCAGCGACCAAACCGGCCCATGAAGCGAGGAACACAAAGAGATAAGACAATTGGGGTAGGTGCATGATGATAGAAAAAGTTCAGGTCCCTCCACAAGATCCAAACGAACAGGCTGAAGAAAAAAAGAAGAAAGGGAAAAAAAAATGCCTCTTGAGCAAATTTATAGGAAAATCAGGCAGGTGCCGGCAGAAAATGGACAGGGACGCACAGGCATCGGCAGTACGCACATCCTGCGCATACCGCCTACCATTGACAGAGGGGTGTGCGGCGTGCAATGCAGATTTATCTGATTATCTTCCGATGTCGGAAATGTAATTTATGTCTGAAGTAAAGGTTACTGGCGTTTGGATGAGTTTAGACTGAAGATTTTGAACAAAGAAATAGGTTACTTTTTTTGTTCGTTCGGATAAGAGCCCTTAACTCTGTCTTGCTTTTCATTGATTTTTAGATTTCTTTTGACACATTGCCCAGACTTATTGACAGCTTTCCCCTGCCTCAGGCATTTCGTGTACGGACCGGGAGTTGGTACGCACTGCATTGTTGGAAACTGCGACCAAAAAAAGCGACAGCGGTGCCGTGGCATGAAAAAGAGAAGTAGGCCAAGAAGAAATCGAAATAAAAAAGCCAATCAACATTCGTCCGTTTAGTTTTGTGTCATCGGTAGCGCAGCTAACCAAGCGCGATTGCATGAGTTAGGAAAGGCGGGCTCACTGATCGGAGGTAGGGGTCTCTCTAGGGCTCTGGCAGATCTGCCCAATGGGGCACTCTTTCGGGGCCCTGCAATTCTCCTAGCGCCAATCATTGGCCATTTTGCTTTACTCGTAGCGCCTAGCGCAGCTATGAGTGAAAATCAGCGCGGCAAAATCCTGAACGTTCTCGTAAAAGCCATCTCCCTGCCGCCCTGTACCTTCTGTGAGGCGGTTTTCAGCAGCAGCCACTGAGCTTCCAGGCCTGCGCAGACCAGCAGGGAGCGGCAGATTATTCATTCCTGCTGCTGCATGAGAGGGGGCTTTCTGCATTGGGAGGTTGGCTATTTTGGCCAGTAGGCATTGCGTGGTGGCGTGAAATTATCGCTTCGGCCCCGTTTCGATAAGGGGTCTGGATTGGTCTGTATCATGCGGTGACGGCCACCGAAACAATAGGTGGAGGAGAAATGAAGTTGACAGGATTGGGTGTAGGAAAAGATGCATAGAGCCTGTCGTTCTAAAAGAATAATATCAGGAAAAGGCTTACGAAAGGACCAATCAGCGACTGCTTCCACACTGACTCCATAGTCTGTGTATACCATATGATTTTCTTTTTTAATACGCATAGTGCAAAGTTAATCTTTTGAGTTGGCCTAGTGCCCATCTGCTTGATCCTTCAACTAGCCGTCATGCTTTGTGACACTTTCCAAGCCACTCATGGGGTGCTCATATTGTATTACCGGAGGGTCCACTGATCGTATGCACAAGTTGTCACTGTAAAAGGAGGTGACAATATTTCTTTTATGTTAGTCCCGTACGAATTGGGAAGCTACCCATTACTGGATGCAGTGGTATGCACCTGTCAGGATATTCTTGACGTTTGACACACACTCACATGCGGCATGAACGAAGTTAGACACTCACAGATTTTTTTGGCTTTCATGTTGCGCTGCTATTTCCTACCAAGACTCGGTCTTCCGCTTAAGTCTGACTAGTCATTGATTGGCTCTTTTTGAGTTAGCGTCACCCGAATCGAGGTGTTGTTGAATCTGCACTAGTTGGAATGGACTTCCATTGCCACGAGAACTTGACTTTACCTGCCAACAAAAAACGCTGGTTGTGCATTGCGGCAATCTATGGATTGAAGGGCGTTTCCTTGACTTTCTTCTCGTTTGACTACCGCTAATTTCACAATCTCTCTACAGTCTCTGCAGTCACTCCCTGGCTTTCTAGACGCTTCAGAACCTAATCTCGACAGGATTACATCATCAGGAAAGTTGGTTCGAATAAATGATTTTTTCTTGCTAGGTCATTTGATGATTGCTTGAGACAAGCTTGCCCGAGTTCTGGGCTCTGAAAAGTTTCCTCAAGATACTTCCACTTCTAAACTTTGCAGCTAACGATCCAGCTTCGTCTACGTGTGTATAAATTTTTACTTGAACCGATCATATATCAAAATCTGCTTAGATGCTTTTGAAATAGCAAGTTCGTGCATCAGAGAGGTACAGAACTTTTTGCCTTGCTTATGGGAAGCTAGGACACAGAAATTTGTGAAGATCTCTCGCACCTTGAAATACCGGTTCCGGTGATCGGTAAATGCAACCTATACACTTTGAGGCACTGAACCTTCACACTGCAACTTTGGACCCCCAACAAGCCAAAAGGGAATTTCAATCGGATAAACGGAGTTTTTGAAAACATAACGAGAAAGAAAAAATTTCAGTTTTTCCAACCCCACATCATCGTCAGTTCAAGTATCTGGAGTGCATGCAGTCGCCAAGATTCATCACCTTTCATCACAGTAACAACACATCGTGTCTTGTCTTCTATGGTTGTGAATCACTAGGCATGCTGTCACAAGTACTGCTCCATTTTACTCGCTGCTTATCATCTACACCTGTACAGCACACAACATCAACTTCAAATATTTGGCATGTTTTTCAGAAGGTGAAGCATCCAAAGAAGACGGTTGCAAAATCGAAGACGCAAGTCAAAAAAAATATCAATCGTCCTTCACACCCAACATCGGTTCCCATAAGCAAACTATTTGCGAGCCAGTTCCCGCTTTCATTAAAGCTGCTGTTCGAGGATTACGCGCTCAGACATGAACCTCTTAAGTTCCAAAACGATGTACTAGCCACGCTTCCTTTTTACCCTGAACCGGATGAGTCTGGTCGCCAGGGCAAGGTGATCAGCACTGAGCTTCTGACTGGTCATCGTATAAACGAGTTTGCTATTTATCCAAGATCTTTCCAAGGTAAGCTGGAGGCGGAGCAATTAGAACTATATAAAAGCTGCAAACATTTGATTATGATACACGGCTATGGTGGCGGCCTAGGCTTTTGGCTCAAAAACTTTGATGAAATCTCAACATTAGATGATTGGGTAATTCATTCTATCGACTTATTGGGCTATGGCTGTTCTTCAAGACCGCCTTTCAAGATAGAGGAGGAATCCATCCATGGAGTCGACAAATGGTTTCACGATTCCTTTCGAGAGTGGCTAGAGCAGCGCCATCTCACTGAAAAGACGGAAAATAACCTCGTCTTAGCACACTCCATGGGTGCATACCTCATGGGGACTTACGGAATTAAGGTGAATCCTACCTTTTGCAATAAGATGTTGATGGTTTCACCAGGCGCTATTATTAAACATAGGAAGCAAGTGCCTGTACCAGCGTACTTCGCTCGTCTTTGGGAACAGAACATCTCCCCTTTTTGCCTTGTGAGAAACACCGGCCCCATTGGCTCCAAACTAGTGAGTATGTGGTCCTTCCGCCGTTTTGCTGATCTCCCTAAAAAAGAGGCCATTCTTTTACATAAGTATGCCTATGGTATTTTTCAGAGTCCTGGCTCTGGTGAGTATATGCTCAACTATTTGCTAGCGCCTGGAGCCGATGCGAGACATCCTCTCATAGAACGAGGTATTCACAAACTTGGCTGTAAGCTCCAGTGGTGGTATGGCGAAGATGACTGGATGGACAAAAAAGGAGGCCAGCTTTGCTCCCGAATCGTTAATAAGGTAAGTGGTGATCCTTGGCGAAGCACGGTGGAATTAATCCCAAACGCTGGTCACCACTTGTATTTGGATAACTCTCACTATTTCAACCAAAAAGTCTTAGCTGAGATGAAAAATATGAAGAGTGGTTAGCTGGCTCACTGGGACTTGAGAAGAGACGAGATGTCACTTGGCTCCTCATCTGGTCCTACGAATGCATCAATTACAACCAGAATAGAAATTGGTAGACTTGGGTCTGTCACCACGATCTCCTCGTTTGTTGCAACTAGATCTATGACGAGCTTGTCTAGGTTTGGTCTGGTCTGGCTCTCAAGGAATGGTGGCTGTCGGAAGTAAAGGTTCTTTTGAGCTGTAGCCAAAGATGACTTTTTCAACGCAACATCCTGTCGCCCTGCCAAATCATCAATGAGGTGATGAAGTTTCCACCACTTAGGGACCTTTATTCTTTTAGTCTGTGTTCCACAAACGGCGCAAGTGGGCCGTTTGGAATGGGAATATGTGTAGGTGAAAATAGAATCGTCACCAGAATACATTATGTAGTTGTCAAGAATGGGGTATGTTCCCATTGCAATTTTGAACACTTCATTGGTGCATGCAGCGGCGATGATGGCATTAGTGGATGCAATTGCTGGAATGATGTTCTTCACCACCCCCAAAGTTAGCTGCTTGGTGACGTTCTCGATGCCAAATTCACGAGCTCTTTCTAAAGAGAGCTTGAACATTGTTTCGACATCGCTGGGTGAGTCTGCATCGAATTTCTTACCAGGAAAGCGGCGGGGCCATTCTAGCTGACTTGCCCATTCAATGCAGTGCTCCGGTAGACGAGGTGTATTAGCAATGGTGCAAACTGGATAGGTTTCTTTGGGTGAAATCATGTCGAGAGAGCATTCGAAGCACGAACTTAGTCTCGGCATTATTACTCTTGCTTGTCCTCTGAATCCCTCTGTTCCCCCGTCAATTAGCGGAATCAAATTGTTGAGCTCTTCGTCAACAAGGCCAACTAATAGCGCGTTGATCCAACGTCTAGCTTCGATATTATCTAGACCACAAATGACCACAGTGAATTGCTGATAAAATTCAACGGGCCTATCTTGTATCCTGCAAGTGTGAACTTCAATCAGAAGCTCGGGGTCTCCCATTCGTGCCCGCACAAACTCAGCAGCAACCTCCGATTTATACCTTCCTATATCTGCAGCCCGGAAGAGAAATTGACGGTTTAGATTGGACAAGTCAATGGTGTCCATATCAATCAAGTGGATCTTCTTGAAGCCTGTGAGAGCCAAGTTCTTGAGAATCTCACAACCCAAACCCCCAGCGCCTATAACTAAAATCTTCGATTCCGATAGAGTCAAAGAAGCCTGACTTGGCTCATAGTCTTCAGGGATTTCGTTGAAAGGACCGGGATTTTCATAAAATTCTCGGTAGGAAGAGTTATTTCGGGGCATTATGCATGTAAATATGAGATGAGAAATGAGGAAGATCCAAAACAGGTTGTGCGCTCCATAGTGAGCGCTTACAAGCAGGTGAGTGGGTACTTAGAATTCAAATTGACTTGAAAAAGCGAGCCAGCAACTGTCAGGCTGGGGTTTAACAAAGCCAATTTATAGCCCGTTGCCAAAGCAAAACGTGGGCACAATTTGATGCAGCAATGATAAGGCAGTAGATAGGGTAAACATAGCCACCTTGAGACAACCAATCATATTATTTGGCAACTTTGTTCTCTTTCTCCGATTCATCTACGTCCTTGTGAAGTCTTTTGCTTTGTTGGCGTTGCGCTGGAGGCATACCCAAAGGACGCTTGCCTGGACCAAATCCAAGAGGGGGCGATAACATGCTTGATTGAGTGCCCGCTGGAGGAGTTTGTGGAGCTGTGTCAGCGCGGCGAACCTTGACGGATTTGGAAGGATCAATGGTACGACGAACGCCGGAAGAAATGAATTTATGGTCATAGACTGGGATGCTGTTGGGATCTTGACTTTTCTGCACGTCCAACGCCTTTTTAGAACTTGTGAAGAAAACTTGGCTAGGCCTGGCTTCAGTGTTCTCTTCCACTTCATCTGATTTCATGGACTGGTCACTATCCTGCTTAGCCTCTACCTCCTTATTTTTTAGAAGCTCTAGTTCATAGTCATCCAAGCGGTCATTCAACTCTTCTTCACCAATTTCATCACTAAACTGGAACAGATCATCAAGGTCTTTGAAATCACTTGGTTTGATGGCCAGTGGGCCAGGTCTCATAGGTGGTTTTGGAGGAGCAGATACGCTTCTCAGTAATTGATGATCTGACAACTTCGTTGTGCCATTCGGTGTCTGTCTATGTGGAGATCCTGGAGCCTGACGGCGAGCTGTATGCTGCTCCCTTTGACGAATCTGAGTATCTCTTTTAACAACCAAGGGGTCCCTGTGGAAATCCGATGGCTCTAACTCACGAGGCGGGGCTTTCACTTTTTGCATCTTTGCAATTATGGTCTTGTCATACAAACAATTTCCCAAAACATTACCGAAGCACCGTAGACAACGCTTCAAGCCATCTGTGAACGCCTCTTTCTTACATTTTTCAAAGGCCATCGCCTTGTTCTTCGCGTTTTCAATGAAACCATAACCGAAGTCTTCGTGGTAAGTTCCATCCTTAAGGGTGATTCTGGCAACAACAGAGAGGCCTAAAGAGACTCTTCCGTTGTTATGGACATCTAAGAAGTCGACCGACACGCTTATGAGTTCCGAGGACCAACCGTTGAATCCAAATATATCATTGGCCAAGTTCAAGGCTTTCCAACCTTCAATATATGAAACATTTTGGCCTCCGGTTCCAGGACGAAAGCTGACATACTCTGGACCTAGAACTTTGTTGAGGCGACCTTGAATACTCTCCGCCTCCTCTTCATCGTAAGGTATCGCGTTGAAAGGTTTCGACGAGTTGCTCTGATATTGAGTAAATGAACGCGCTTGTTGAGGATTTTTTGGCCCCTCCTCCTGGGGCATACCGCCAGGTCTTCCATTTGGTGGAGGTCTGTTCTGGTTGCTGGGGTTCATAAAAAAATGGAGTAGAATAGATCAAGCAATGAGAGGCGTCTTGTTTACGTGTGGGGTAACATGCAGGATAATCTTAATACCGTGGAGTTACCTGAAAGCATTCTGTTTTTGGTCCAGTGTTTCTATTGATTGCTAGCTCGCTTAGGTAAAGTGTAGGTTTCGGACCAATGTTCGCCTGCTACTGAGGTCCTAACATGTTTGAAGGTTTCCATATGCTGGTTGTAGTACCAAACGGTGCCAACCATTTCGAACCTATTAACCACTGATGGCATTCACCACCAAGAAGTGTAGTGAAAAGATCACTGAGATATACCGAACCGATAAGCACCCTTATTTCACGGTACTGGCGTTTCGCAATGTAATCTTCCCAGATCCAATACAAAGTACTTGTAGCCAAAAATCGCGACCTATCAACCATCATGGGTGGGTCCGACAAGAGTGACCTTGAACTTGAGGATACCACCAAGGTAGACCAAGAAGAGGTTGTTGTAAAACGGAAATCTGCAATACAAAAAGATACCATGTCTTTGCTACGGCAAGAGCAAATTCAAGACTACAAGAGGAAAGTGACAAAAGAAGATAGAGAACGAAGATATGCGCTACGACACGGCGAAAGTGCCCACAAAAACAACCAAAGTGGAAGCTCTGATGGTCTTAGCAGCGATGGAGAGCAGTCTCCACGAAAGAAGAAAAGAGTGAGCTTTGGTCTTGTCAGCAGAGCTGACGAAGGTACGGGACACGATAACGAATTTGTGAGTCCCCGTACGGTGTCACTGAAGGACAAAGAAAGACTTCTGAGTGGTTACCGATAGTTTTAGACCGATTTTGATATGAGACTATGGGTAAATGTGGGGCCTGTCGAAGCAATAAGAGAAACTCAAGATGACATTTGGGGAAAAAGAATCAAGTCTTTGAGAGAAGAACTTTACATCATCAAGCGAGACATTCGAATATGATTAATTAGCTATGCTTCGATATTAAAGGTATTTGTCAAAGCTCTTTTTGACATGCCATGCTTATAATATACATGCGGTCCGATCTGAGTCAAGGGGATGCGTCAGCGAAGTTTGCTTGAGATCGAGCCGTGGAGCCGACATCATGGGTAAAAATCTAGATTGAAATATTTTGCTTCCATTGAAGATAAACGCATTACTGACCTGTGATGCGCAGGAGATCTCGGGTCCATTCTATTACACTTCAAGCGACGAGACCAACGTTATGTTATCTCCCTTGAGTAAGATCATTCCAAGCTCCTCTTTGCTGCCATCGGCCATCGAGACTTCCGTGGCATCTTCCACGACAAGATTCATAAATTCATCAAAACCACGAATTTTGCCCTGAATTCTCAGTTGCGTTTGCTCATATAGCCAAATCGTCACAGGCGCTTGTTGCTGAAGGTACTTAAATATAAGATTTATAGGTGGAAGCATTGACTGCTTGCTCTTCACAGCAGACATGACTGATTTTGTTTCTATAGATAGGTCTGATGGATGTACATAGGCATTCGTTATAAGGTGCGAGCATATAAGCAGGAAACCTTTACCTCCCCACTCTCCTTAGGTACCGCATTGCAGTTATAAACCTGTTACTAAGATCATTGCCAATTGCTCATTTTTTTGGAATTTCCATCGTGATCCTGAACATGATTATTTCAAAAAGATCGTTTATGAACAAGCAGGAATCCGATGGGCCTTTAAGTGCTTTCATCGATGAGGCTTGCTCCTCAGATGAATCTTCTTTGACCAAGATGCTCAAAGCTAATCTCAAATGGGAGCGGCCAAGAGGCGACTTGATTACTTGGGTCAAACTTCTCAATCACATTGACGATATTTTCGAGAAAAAGATTGCTCATTACGGATTGGACGCCACCCACCCGAAGTTGGTGGTGATGTCTTCTGATGATTCGAACCTCCTTTCGGCTTGTCTAGACTTCTCCAGTATGCTTTTAGAACATTGTTTTAACAGGAACATTTACGGAAGCTCAGAAAGAATCTACCAATTGATTTTGACGCCAACAATAGACGTAAGGCTCGCAGCTCTCGAGGTGGCTGTTTGTCTAGGTGAGCGTTACGTGGGCTCCACATACATTAAGAAATATTGTGCACCAAAAGATGCGAGGCAACAGGTTCTTGAGATGGCAAGAGCATTCCCGCCTCCTGTCCCAACCGGCTTCATACAAAAGCAAGTGGATCTGAGTAGCGCGTCTGACGATACCAGACCCCGCAGTGAACATTACAGTTTGACCGATACTCTCGATCATAAAAAAGTTTATCCAAGTAAATGGTCGAGTTTGAACTTTCATTATTTTGCATCCGTCCTGCCAAATTCGCAGGCCCCCCGACCTGACGGCAAGGAGAAAAGAAAAGCTGGTAAGAGAAACCCTCAGACTGAAAAAGAGGGCCTCCTCTCATTTAACTTATGCGAAAGTTCTGTTCGGAAGTTGTCTTTGGAACAGATTTACGACAAAGCGGCGGAAGAGGTTCCTGAAACTTCGTGGTTCGGGCTTTCACTTGCGGCTCAAAATGCAAAGGCTTTCAACTCAAGGTCCCATGATTGCATCCTCCTTCGCGAGAAACTACTCAGGATAAAGTTCGCCTCAGTGGCCTTTACAACTCTTATGGGTAGGGCAGAGTTCACCTCATCGAATTTATTCGAGGCGGAACCATACTTGTTCAGTTTTTTGGTCGACTTTATGTCTCCCGAGAACTCTTCTCGTGTACCACAGCAGGTATACTTTGGAGCTTTGAGAGCTTTGGAGGCCATCGCGCGTAGAAGACAATGGGGTAGTGAACTCATCCGGAATTTGGGAGGAAATGTAAGTCATGGATTGCTCTATCAACAATTGAGACACATGAACAGACAGATCAGAGAACAGTCGGACTCATGCTTTGAAAGGGCCAACTTGTGGGTTTTCACGCTCATTGGTCACTTCATTGACAATAAATCGTTGCTTTCCAGACTCGCCTCTGGTGGCATTCTCAGTGAACTTATGACATTTTTAAATGTCCACACCAAATACCGCTGGTCATGCTCTGCAGCAGTTAATGCGATTGCCCTGCTCCTACGCTCATCCACAGAGTATATATCCGACTTCATAAATCTTGACGGATTCCGCTTGTTGATCGAGACAATCAGTTACGAAGTCGATTTCGCGTTAAATGATCCGACCTATGGTGGAGGTGCACCAAAAGACACAGTCGTCTACTACAAAATTAGTCTCAGGCAAGTAAACTACTTGCGTACTCTCTTGAGACTATGCTCCCAGCTCGTTCAATCTGATGGAAGTGACCGCATGAGGAACCTTTTTGACTCCCCCATATTAGTAACATTCAAAAAGATTGTGGAGAATCCAAACATATTTGGGCCACCCGTTGTGGGTGCCACTTTGGACGCTGTTTTGTACATTATTCACAATGAACCTACAGCATTTTCAATTTTGAATGAGGCTGGAGTTGTGACTTCAATCCTTGACAACTACCAGTCTCTTTTCATGCCATCAAATGAATTGCAACTCTCACTTCTTGAGGTATTGGGGGCGATTTCTTTAAACAAAGAAGGGTTACGCCGTGTCAAAGATAGCGGTGTCATCAAGCTTTACTTCAAATCGTTTTATGATCTCAAGATAGCGAAAGAACTTGTACGCGGGGACGTATCGACAAGTATTGGAGTTTCCATGGATGAGCTTGGGAGGCATTTTCCAGATCTCAAACAAGCAATTCTTGTTGAGATAGAATATTTGATTAAGAATATGTCGAGCTATGCAAACAAGTTCTTGGACCCAATAAGGTTTTACACATCTGACGAGCATGACGTTTTTTACCACTTTGGAGAGCCGAATTCAAAAGAATTTCAAGAAATGAGTGGAGATGAAGAAATGGAAAGTTGGGAGTCTGCTGAAGGCTCTCCATTAATTGATAACTTGTTTGGTTTTCTAGGGGGCCTTCTTCAAGACAGCGGACAGTGGGGAAAGGATATTACTGAGAAAGTTCCTTTTGACGCCTGGGCTAGCTACATAACCCTTGACCGAGCTCCAATCGATTACATTACTTCAAATGGAATGACGAATTTGATGAATTTATTGAAGTTTTTGGAAGATGAGAAACAAAACTACGGACTTTCACTGCTTCTCGAATTGCTTCCAAAGTACTTGCAGTCTTCGACTGTGCAAGGCTTCATCAACTCGGACAGTTGCGACCCTTATCTTTCTCGATTTCAGTCCGACCCATCTCAAGCATGTCTGTTGTTGGCAGAATTGAATGCAATCAACAATATTCTCTTCATTTTGAGTGAGAGTTACCTTCTTCCAAGCAATATGGTGAACGAGAAATTCGAGACTTTGATAAACACACTCCAACGTATAAGCTTTCCAGTGGTTCAAGACTTGGCTAAATTGATGGGAAGAAGCATAATGGAAGAACTCATCATTCGCCAACCTCTTTCACCTGATGCGGTGGAGTACACAGCACCTGTCCTCGAACCTCTAGAGGAGGTTCCACCGCTTCAGATTTTTGGGAGAAAACCTGACACCGAAGTCTCGTCCGCCGGTTGGACAGATAACAGAATTAAAAACACTTTGCAGTTGCGTTTTTTGGCTTATCGCTTTCAGCACAACATTACTTTAATTTTGTCGAATGTTTCGAAGTCTTGCATGCAAAAGAGGCAAGAACTCTTCTCCTCTGAATGGAGAAGAGGTGCTATCATACAAACAAAAGAGTTGGCTACGCTGTTGGAAGTTCTTTTTGACAGGGGATTGAAACTCTCCAATACTCAAATCGCTAATTACAGCTTGATTGCCACGAATTTAATCGCTTTCATTGCTCACAGCAAAGATAAGGGCAGAGAGGTTTTCTCTACGTCTATGGTGCTGCTCTTCTTTTTCCACACCAATATTTTGCAAAAGATAACAACCATGGCTATACAAGTTTTCCACGATATTTTGAGGGAGCCCTTGGCAGAGAGGCGTAAAGTTAAGGACTTAGACTACGTTGACAGCTCACAAACGTCGATCAAGAACAATTTTGTCAATGAAGTTTTGTCTATTTTAACCAAGATCAGCGAGCCGAAATACGTCCCGAAAATGCCACATCATCTGTTATTTTTCAATCGAGGCTACTGCTCAGAAGAAAGTGCAGTTCTGGCTGGTATTGTGACACAAGCCTCCCTTCTTGGGCTCCAGATGATAAAGGAAACGATTGGCTCTCAGTCACCACTCGCACAGCTGGGAAACTATGCTTCGTATGAAGCTTTTCCTTTGCCTGTATCGCTTCAGCTTATTGATCTATACATTATTATTTGGCGTGTGAAGCCCATTGATGATTATTTTCCTCTTCAAGAGGACTTTGGAACACCGGCATTCAATTTGGTGAAATTCGCTATGAATGAGTTACAATGTACTGAGAAACAAGCCTTGGTATGTCTACGGGCAACAAAACTTATTGAACCGTTTCCAGGCTCTCCAGAAGAATCCCTATCTGACATCGATGACGAAATGATGGCTAAGTTTACAAAACTCAATTACAGTGATGACTTGCTTTCTCCTCAACACTTGTCATTGGATAGCTGCCTGCAACTCGACGATGGTCGTAAGAGAGAAGGAGACTTTTTTTTCGGTTCGCTGTTGATCAAGTTTGCCTCTCATATAGACGACATTGATCGCGAGGTTGCTCTTCTAATTGAGGAAAATAAGCTCAACCTCGCTATTGTCATTGTTGAGCACATAGAGGGTCTTCGCAATGAAGGTAGTGACGCTTCTTTTCGCTGCAGAGGTCTTCTAGTGAATCTTCTTCGTCGTTTATATTCCGCAGATGTGTTTCTTGAAGATGGCTCTGCTCACCCGGATCTCAAAAAGGCGTATTCGAAGTTCATCGAGATTTTCATTGCTGATTGTCAAGCTGGATCCACTTCTGAGAAGAAGGACTACTTTAGGTCTGCTTTGTTATTCCTTCAGCCAGTAATGAGCAAAACTCCTCCAAATACAATGCCTGGGGTGTTCCACTTCTTTAATGACGTCGCCGTTGATCTAAAAGACAAACTTCTCGAGGTACTACTTGCACTGGACCCTCAAGGCCATCTTGAGTGTTGTCTGGCTCTTTGCAGGTTGTTATACTTGTATGGCTCTGACGACAAATACAAGGCTTTTGTGAGCAAGTCGGCAGCATTGCGAAATGTTTTCAGAGATATTCGAGCAAATTCAGACTCGATATCAAACGAGATGAAAGAGCTTCAAAAGCTTGCTATATTAGTGGTCCGGGTCTGTTTTGAAGATGCATCGTTTCTTGAAAATGTTTTTTCCTCAGAGATCATCAAATCGTTCAAAAGACAACCGAACGGCAAGAAAGACTTTAAGCGATTGTTGGATGAAAATGTCGAAATGGTAACAAGAGAACCTTTACTATACATTGACGTCGCATCGAGGCTTGTTAGATTGGATAACTTCAACGGCCACTCTAATCACGGGGAAAGCCTTTATCTTGTTGACTACTGCGATGGTCCCAAAGATGAGGTCGATGTTGAGATGAAAGATTCGGATACCCGGCACGCATTTGGTTCTGAGGGTCTAATGCATTTCCTCTTGGTCGAGCTCATGGCTTGTAGCAAAGAAGACTGGACCGGCACATCTCAAGGAGCTGACGAAAAGCCACAATCTTCGAACCAAGGAAAAGAGCCCCAGATAGACACCCTCATGAAAAATTCCAAATTTGCGTACTTATGCTTCTTGATTCAAACTATTACAGAATTGTTAGGATCCTATAGGCACGCAAAGCTTGAGTTTATCACATTTTCCAAGAAGGAGGGCTCGGAGGACAGAAACAGACCACGTTCAACATCACTCAACTTCTTTATACACCAACTCAACCCGAGCTACGCATTGCAAACTACAGGAAGTGTTGAGCATCAGAGAAGAGAAGCCATTTCGTCATTGTCCAAACTTTGTCTACTTACTCTTGTCTCAACTCCTGTCTTGAAGGACGACAAGTCTCCTGATACAAAGTCTGAGGATGTTGATCTCGCAATCGTGCGCCGCTTCGTTATGGACGTCATCTCCAAAGTTATCAAGGACTGCGCTTCTGTACGCTCAACTTCTGTCGCAAGCTACGGGAAGTTGTATGATATATTTGATTTGTGCTCATGCTTATTGTCGACCAAGTTCAGAGAAATGTGCTTTCCTCTCTTGAACAAGTCGGCCACTAGTTTGGATCAATATTTTATCGCTTCTGCCTTCATCGAGCGTCAGCTTCCAAGCCAGCTTGCAAGTGCAATATCAGATATCGACTTGAATTTCCCCAATGTATACCGTTTGATAAAAGTTGGAATGAAGCCCTTGTCGCATTTGGCCAAGATAAAACTCACTTTCGGTGAATATTTTGAGAGTAATCACCCAGAGAAAGACGAAGAAGATATGGTACCTGACGATTTGGGCGATCGTGATGAGACTCCAGATTTATTCCGCAATTCCACTCTTGGAATGTATGATGCAAACTCTGACTCTGAAGAAGACTTTTACGACGATGGCGACCCTCTTGAAGTTGTTATGTCAGGTTCCGATTTGTCTCAAGATGACGAGGATGAATCGAACTCAAGCGACTCGGTTGATCAAGATATGGATGAGGACGATGCGGACGAAGAGGAGATGGATCATGGTGAATTTGAAGGATATGCAAGTGGTGATAGTGGTGATGATATTGAGATTATTGATGAACTTGATATTCACTCTCACTCTGAGGACTCTGGAGAAGACATTTCGGACGTGTCCGAATTTTATGGCTTCGATGAGAATGAGATGGATCCGAATGAGTTTGTCGATGCACATGATGAGTATGAAGACGAAGAGGTAGAGTACGATGACACCGAACTCGATGGGTGGCTAGAGACGTTTGGCCATAACGAAGATAGCGAAGAGGAGGCAGACGGCAACACGCGTGTCGTTACAGGCTTCCCAATTGGTAATGATGAAGACGAATCCGCTGTCGATATCCGCTCAGAGGAAGACGATAATGAAGCATCCGATGAGGAAAGCGCCTTCGAGTCAGACATCGAGGAGATCGGAGGTCATGGATCTAGTAGCGCCACGCGTGAATTTATGACATCGATATTCGACGTTCTCAGACCCGCTCTTCGTCACCAGAATGTGTCGAATATCTTCGAAGGTCTTGTAAACGGCCGTCTCAGAAATTCATTCACTTTGGGCGAGAGCCGTGGCAATGTCCCCGGGTTCGACCGGGCATTCGAGGTCATTCTCAATGACAAACCTGGTAACGTGCAAAAAGGTTCTTTCAACCATGTTTACATTCGCTCGACAGTCGAACGTTGGAGTAATGCGCATGAATTGTTCCACTCGAGAGGCATTCTGCAGCTTCTTGACCAAGTCAAGTCAGAGATAGCTAAGAACATTCATGACGAAAGCCTTGAGATTTACGAAAAAGTCAATGAAGAGCGTGAGAGAATTAAGCATGAGAGGGAGGAAAAGATGAAAAAGCGCCGTGAGGAGGCTAGAAGAAAACGTGAGGAGGAAATGAAGGAACGGGAAGCTGAAAGAACTGAAAATACACAAGAAGAACGAGAGCCAGTCATGCTCCGCATAGGCGACCGGGAAGTTGACATCAGTGGAACTGACATTGATCCCGAATTTTTTGAGGCTCTTCCCGATGATATGAGAGAGGAAGTTTTTACTCAACACATCCGTGAACGCCGGGCAAATGCCAACACTACTGGAGCCGAAGTGCGTGAAATCGACCCCGACTTTTTGGAGGCATTGCCTGATCAAATCAGAGAGGAAATTTTACAACAAGAAGCGATGGCAAGAAGATTCTCCAGTGGCCGTCTCGGATTTTTGGAAGTTGATGAAGAGGACGATGGCGCAAGCGAACTCGACGATGAGGAAGACGTTGAAGCGGAGAGATCGGAACCTCTCGCCATGAGTTCTGGTACCACGATTTACCCCCCAGGACGCCGGCACCCCAACGATGGAGATAGAACCACCCCAAAGAAAAGAAAAACGTTTTCAACACCACTCATCGACAAACTGGGAGTTGCTAGTGTGGTGCGGTTATTATTTGTGCCACAGCCATTTCAGCAGAGAACGCACATTTATTCGACTTTATCCCAATTATGCAACAACAAACAGACAAGAGCGGAGGCAATGAGCCTCTTGATTGCAATTCTCAATGATGCGTTGCACAGTCAGAAGGCATTGGAAAAACTATTCAACCTGATCTGCAACAGGGCCACCAGCAAAAAGCCTCAAGATGAAGGCGCGAGAAAATCTATCCCTGTTGGAGCAACACCTGTTGTTATCGGTATTCAGTTGATCGAAGCTGTATTCTTTTTGTTGGACAAGAACGTGCACTCACGCTACTACTTATTGACGGAGCACGAAAACGTTTTTGTTACTCGTCGGGTCCAAAAGAAGAAGTTGCAAAGTTTATCGACTGAGGATAGATACCCAATCAATTTCCTTCTAAAGCTTCTAGAGAACCCTTTGCTAAGCGAGCAACATATGTTTCTCGATTTGTTGGCTAGTGTGCTTCATGTTGGAACTAGACCTTTGTTGCTCTTGAAGGAGGAAGGTAAGCAGCATCCACCCATCTCAACCACGTCAATCCCCGCCTCAAACCTTCGCTTAATTGTCCGCATTCTCTGTTCCAATGAGTGTGCTAATACAACCTTCAGAAGAACAATAAGTGCAATGCAAAACCTCTCCATCATGAAGAATGCACAGGAAGTTTTCTCTTCTGAACTTTCCATCCGAGCTACGAAGCTTAGTCGTGAAATAGTTCGTGATTTGAAGTTGTTGTCAGCTGAACTTGAGGACGGTATGGCGAACAGCACGGACAGCCAGCATTTAAGCAAGTTCACCGCTCCCAGCTCGGATCAGGCGAAGCTTTTGAGAATCCTAACAGCCTTGGATTACATGTACGAGAACAGAGCCAGTGAAGGAAAGGAACTGCAAAACGAAAATACCTTGCAGCTCACAGGTCTTTATGAGAAACTCGAGCTCGGCAAACTTTGGGGCGCTCTCAGTGCATGCTTGAGGGTCCTCGAAAATGCTCCTTCTTTGCTCAGCATTGCAACGGCCTTGCTTCCATTGATCGAAGCTCTCATGGTGGTATGCAAGCATAGTAAGGTGAGAGACCTTCAAATCAAAGATGTCATGAAGTTTGAATTGAAAAAAATTGATTTCACCAAGGAACCCATCGAGAGCTTATTCTTCTCGTTTACTGACGAACACAAAAAGATCTTGAATCAAATGGTAAGAACCAATCCAAACTTGATGAGTGGGCCATTCAGTATGCTTGTGAGGAATCCAAGAGTGTTAGAATTCGACAACAAGAAGAACTACTTTGACAGACAGCTCCATGACAAGGCTACTGGCAGTCAAAAACTCTCAATAAGTATAAGGAGAGATCAGGTGTTTTTGGATTCCTATAGAGCACTTTTTTTCAAGTCAGTCGAGGAGTTTAGGAAGGCTAAATTAGAAATCAACTTCAAGGGAGAATCTGGAATTGATGCTGGCGGTGTCACAAGAGAGTGGTATCAGGTCTTATCCAGACAGATGTTTAACCCGGATTATGCCTTATTTAGCGCCATTGCCAGTGATGAAACTACTTTCCATCCGAACAGAACTTCGTTTGTCAACCCCGAGCACTTATCGTTCTTCAAGTTCATTGGCAGAATCATCGGCAAAGCTATTTTTGATGGCAGCTTCTTGGATTGCCATTTCAGCCGAGCTGTTTACAAAAAGATTTTGGATCGTCCAATGTCGCTCAAAGACATGGAAACCCTTGATTTGGAGTATTTTAAATCCTTGATGTGGATGCTTGATAATGACATTACAGACATTATCGAAGAGGATTTCTCGATCGAGTCTGATGACTATGGCGAGCACAAGGTTATTGATTTAGTGCCAGATGGCAGGAACATACCAGTGACTGAGGAAAACAAGCAGGAATATGTTCAACTTGTTGTTGAGTATAGGCTCCAGAAGTCCGTGGAGGAGCAGATGAACAATTTCAGTATCGGCTTCCACGAGATCATTCCAAAAGATTTGGTTGCAATTTTCGATGAACAGGAACTTGAATTATTGATAAGTGGCTTGCCTGACATTGAAGTGGGTGACTGGCAGGCGAATACAAGTTACAACAACTACTCGCCTTCCTCAGAGCAGATTCAATGGTTCTGGAGGGCTGTCAAATCGTTTGATAATGAAGAGAGAGCCAAATTGCTACAGTTTGCTACAGGCACCTCTAAGGTTCCTCTTAATGGCTTCAAAGAATTACAAGGTGCGAATGGAACTTGCAAATTCAGCATTCATCGGGACTACGGCTCAACGGAAAGACTACCCTCCTCGCACACATGCTTCAATCAAATCGATTTGCCCGCCTATGAAACCTACGAGACATTGAGAGGCTCTTTGTTGCTTGCCATCACTGAGGGTCATGAAGGATTCGGAATGGCCTAAGGAATCGAATAGGCATACAAGTAAATAAAAATCGTTAAGCATATTATAAATGTATCAAATGTGATGATCTCTTAAAGATGTGTTCGTCTCCATCTGCTCTGCAATTTGGTCCAAACCATCGGCTGTCTCGTTCATGTGTTCCACGAGCTTGAAATTTTCCTGGTTGATTTTCTCAACAGCCTCATTGTATAAGCCGCAATGAGTGAGATATTCCTTGGGTTTCATGGACACACGGCCATGCTTCTTGAAAACGTACTTCGTGACAGCGACGGCTGCAAGCTTCCCATCGCTATGGACGATCTTCGACAATACGTATAACCATTTCTCATCCCAGGCCAAGATACTGGAGAGGATGCTGAATCTTTGGAAGACCTTAATCTCTTTCTTGAAAGTACACTGGACTTGGGCGACGGGTATGTAAGGGAAATTGTTGATACTTTTGCCCTTGAAATCACCAGTTGCATTATCATAGAAATCCAAAAACAATTTTTGAAACATTTGACAAAGGAACTTTGTCCTAGCGATGTCCAAATCAACGAAGTAAGTCGAGTTGGACTTGTGAAGGAACATGTCAAGTTCCAAAGGGGAGCAGTATGTGCTGTAGCTAACTGCTTTAAAGACGTCCATAGGATTCTTACCGGTCAATCCATAGGTATTAAGTCTAGTCTTTCTATACTCCTTGCCCTTGAAGATGATACTTCTGATGGCAGCGGCATAGAACCGAACGACGTAAGCCAATGGGAGAGTCTTGTAGGTGGAGGCAAAAAATACGGCCACAAGGACTTTGACAGCGTTTGGCAATCCCATCACTAAAGGAAAATTATGTTGCTTCGGCCAGTTGGGCGACCAGCATTGGTGTTGATACCGTTTAAACCTGACATATCTGCATATAGTCGCTTCGTTCCTCGGGGGGTCTAAGTGTGAAAACTTGCACTTGTCGTCAGATCGTCAAACCCCTCAGCTACCAAAAGGATAGCATGTAGATTTGGTTGTATCGTATTTTGGTGGACTTGCTGACTCTTCACTTTGACCAATTATGAGCTGCTTAATTGATAAGGTTCATTTTCCCTTAATTTCCCGCCCAAATTCCTCGAAAGTGCGCAATTCGAAAGCTATGTAAACAATTGACATGTGGCAACTGTGAAAAAAAATCCAAGAAAAAGCCTTCAAGACAATGATTCATTGTTGAATCGTCGCTAAGCATGTTTTCAGGAAGGTTCAATGGACTTTGTGGTAGATCGTGAATTGCACAGAGAATTAGGTTCGACGCAAAGCCTGAAATATTGGCGCTGCAAATGACATTCTTAAAGCGTGAGAGTGATAAACTTGTAAAGCATTAACTCTTGTTCTTTGAAGAGGAACTGTTTTTCACGCGTCGTGGGTCCCGAGCCTTCGTCACAGCCGTTCGTGATTTTATATGTTGTCGTTGGCTAAAATGAACAGAGAACAGGATTTCTTCTCCAAGAGCAGCTTTGCCAAAAAGAAGCCAGTCTGTCAGCAAGGTTCCTCCAATACGGAGATAGAGAAGCAGCTGGAAATAAGCGCTTACTCACCGTGTACCTTTCTTCGTCCCCTACCAACATGCTATCGGCAGCTGGTTGAGCCGACAGCACTCCAGAGGCGACATTCTTATTTCACGTTCTTTGCTGCTTTTGAACTTCGTGCTGATGCATCTGTATGCGCTTTAATTTGCCGAAAGCCCCGCGTCGGCTCCTTCGTCGTCCTGAGACCGTGACGGGGCTTAACGCAACCTGGAAAGTATAAGCCTTCGGCTTAATGTTAAGTTTCGCGAGCCATTTTGAGGGGGATCTGCGCCACTGCACTCTCTGCATGAACCACCAAGGCTGAGTGACATCGGCGAGATATGAACCTTGATCTATTTGGTCTGTCAAGTGGCTAGGTTTCCTCACTGTGAGGTTTTGCAAAAATACTTTTTTTAGAGCTGTCCCTAATAACCTGGGTTGTCTTCAATGTTAACGCAGTTGTCTTCAGTGTTGACGCCTAAGCATTACTTTTGAAGAATAAAACTCTAGTCTATTTCATTCCAGTCCATATCAATGAGATGTTAGACAAATGTCTTCTATTTAGTAGCGTACGTCTTTCACTACACCTGGTCATAAATCGTTCATGCGAATGCTGGCATAAATGGCAACTGTCCTTCCGTTTCCGTCCGTTTGGTCCAGCTCCAATCCACGGTTGGGGCTCTGGGGCCTCTGCGGTTTTTGACGCCCATGCCCAGGACGTTTAGTGAGATGCAAATGGACACTCATTTGTGTCTATGTGGTTCGTGATCCAATCATCCACGTTTGAAAACTGCTTTTGACACAAACGGCAATTGCCTGGAACGTTATTACGCTGCGACTTCTTTGTACCCGAAGGGTATTGGAAGTGGATGGCTTTTAAGTGGTTTTTGTAAGTGTCACAGCGAGAGAATATTCCCAGTGTGTGACAACAGTGATCATCTGAGGAGTCGGCGGTGCCGATCTTGAATGGGCAGCGAAATTGGCCTTTGTCGGCACCGATTTCTTTCCAATGGCACTTGAAGTGCCGAAACAAATCGTTGGGCCTGGCAAAGCCTCGGTGACAAATTTTGCACAAGTGAGGTCTATTCGTAGGCTTGAGATGCGTAGACTTGTGGGTAGCCAAGTTGGAAAAGTATAGGTGGCACTCCGGGCACTGTCTCTTCTTGCGGGGCTTCCACGATGAGTCCCGAGGGGATTCAGGCAGCGACACTTCAGCCGGCTGTGGAGTAGCCGAGGGCGACAATGCGCTGGTTGGGGGAGTCTGCGCCGGCGTTTGTGACTGAGTTGAGGCAGTGGCGGCTGTGTTTCCAGGAGCGGGGGGAGGAGCGTTCGCCACAACAGGGGCTACTGTTGCAGAGTCGTTAGTGGCCGAGTGCTTGTGGTCGCCTTCGCAGTCGGATGGGGCCCAACCCGACACAGAAGCCACCGAGGATGGCAGACGTGGAAGTGGGTTAGATTGTAATGAGTAGGCGGCTGAGGCTGTGACAGGGTGGTGGTAGGGCGAGACCAGTCGGTCATAAACAGGCTCCTGGCCCTGAGAAGCCCTCGGGCCAACAAACAGCAGACTTACCAGAGAAGGCGTGGCGCCAAGGTTGCCAAGCGCGGGGGGCCTTGCGTGTTGAGCATAGGAGAAAGAGCCCTGTGAGCCAGGCACCTGGTAGTATATGGGCTCGTAAGGAAGAGGGTACGCTTGGAACTGAGCGCGTTGACTGGCAGCCATAGGATTCCAATAGGGGTCCTCCTGCTGGCCCGGTAGTGGGAGGTCGAGCGAAAGCAGCCGTATGGATGGAAGTTTACAGGTGTTACTCATGGCTTTTGTTTCGGAGGTGAAAATGAACGGGTATGAAAAATGATAAAAATGCGGATACCACTGATCCTGGGGAGGGGTGCAAATATATACAGCCGGCAGCCGCCAGGTCCGAGAAGTGAGCGCGGCGGCCACGGGACGGCTGAGGTAAGTATAGATTTTAGCTGCTGCGGCCCCAACGTACATAAGCATCGACGGAGCCATTGTGCCACCGGAGAATTGGCGGGTGCAGGCTGAGTGCTTACTCAGCTGGTGTGTTGCCGGGGGCGAGAGAGAAGGGAATATTTTTTTTTTTCATTTTTGCTATTGGAGGCGAAAGGCTATTCAAATGTGTGACCTAGCTGATTTGCCTCCAAGTTCTTGCCTCTCTTGTTGGGTTTCTTTTGTACACCTACCTGGCCAGGCGCGGCAAGCTCGGCGCGCATAACCGGTGACAGGTCGTTGCATGAGATCCAGGCCGGAAGTAATCCTTACCGCCACTGCCGAACGAGACGGCGAGATGAAGCCTTGCGTTGTTGAGAGATATAAGCAAAAAATCGAAATGAAAGGCGCTTTATAAAATACTTTTTTCGACGTTTTCTTCTCGACAGCTCAATTGGATTACTGGCAATCCCCATGTTGACGCTGCGAATGGACTGACACCAAATCGTACCGGCACCCTCGGGCTTGGAGCTTTGCGCTCACTCCAAGTCGCCGTTGCCCAGGCCCAAACACGGACCTATGCTCGGCCCAAGACAAACAAACTCCCAGTCAGCACCGGCCGAATATATCTCCGCTCACCCTCTCACTGATTGTTTCTTTTGTTAAAAAAGTTTTACTGGGTCCCCTATGCATCAACTCCAAATCGCTTCTCGAGCTCTTTCCTTGGATTTCATCCAACTTCACTTGGTGCTGCCTGTGGGCCTTGGCGTGGCTATGGCAAGATTTGCTCACTTCTCATTTAGGGGCAGATCCGACCCGCTCCCGCTGCTAAAGCCGCTCGCCTCGCAAGATTTGTGTGTACTCTCCTATTTGACGTAATGGTACTGGGGCGAATAGTCTTTCGCGAATTCTTCAGCCCGCCGAGCTCCCAAACTTTTCGATTCACTAGCACTGCTTTAGTATTCTTTGGATTATTAGTGGTTGTTGCATTGATGGCAGTTTTTTTAGCCATCAAATCTCTGCTCTGTTTGCCATAATTTTTGGTCGGTCATCCCACGTCGTCGGCCGAGACATATCCCCTTTTCTGCCGGTTCAGCCGGTGAGAGAAATTGTTGGCGCGCTACAGCCGTATCGTGCAAAACCCCCGCGAAGTACCAGCCAACGCCGCTGGGCGTTGTCTCCAAACAACGGAATGTCGTCGCTGAAGGCTTTGCCATGAATCCCGTGAAGTTACCATGCGAACGTTATTCCGTGCTCAAGCTGGCGGGATCTTCGGGTCTCAGCGGCGTGCACTGACTTTTACATAACTTTTAGTAATAAGGTGCTGGTAGGCTCCGGCTTTACCGCAACCGGCATTTCTGTGTTCCAGCATAGTTTCGCCTCGAGTGTTCAGCCTTGCGTACCGCCGGCTCATCCGGAGTAGCAAGCGCGAAATGGAGAAACCAATGCCCCGCAAGAACAACGATCCTTCGTCATGATGCGAGAGTTGTACAAGGTCGACCGACAAAAAAAAATTAGGAAAAGATTCGCTAAGCCACAGTCGTCTCTTAGATGGTGTCTGTGCTTTAGTATCCTACCTGCCCCTCTGTTTGGCTTTAAGGCGCGGCTAACGGCGCTGCAGAATCTCAAACCCATGTGGGTTTCACTCCAAATTTGGCTCAATTGTATTGCTTAATTGGCCGCCATGAAGACCGCCTGAGATGAAGACCGTCTTGGGTGTAGGCTTCAGTAAAGCATGATCTGCTGGTGTCAATAAACTTACGAGGACGCGGCAGAGCGAAGTGAATTATTACGTGATGCCAAGATCTAGCACCATCTCGATCAAATATCGAATCTCTTTACAAGAATTACAAAAGTGAGATTCGCAAGGTAAATTTCTAAACAATACCAGGCACTGCTCTAACATCAAACCTCTAGATAATCCAATTAAGATAGAAAAACCGTATGCGATATCACTCTTCCCTCTATACTTAACTGAGTCTTCGGCTAGACCATTTCTCATCGGAAACACCAGCAATAACTCATGCCTTTCTAGAGCGGCCCTTTGGCTTCTCCTTAGGAGCGACCGCAGCGCCAGTGGAGATGCCCTTGGAAACCTCCTCGCTAGTCTGGGTGGTGTCCACCTTCTTGGTTTTCTTCATCGAGCTGGTCTTATAAACCTTAATGTAGAAGGAAATGAATAAGAACAAGTACGAAGTCAAAATGAAATAACCGTACGCAGCAGCCATTTCGCTTCCATAACAATCACCTTTATGTGGCAACCAAGGGAAATACTTGAAAGCGTAGTGGGTGTAAGTTGCGAAGTAGACAAAGATCAAATCCAATACAAACTGAATGATCTGGAAACGGGTGACCCACTCCTTCCACCACACTCTTATGCCACGAGCACTCAAGAAGTAATACCAGTACATCACGACGTGAACGGCCAAGTTCAAGGAAATTGGAACCCATTCAACGGCAGTTGAGCCGGTCAACTGAGTGTAGCACAATAAGGCAGTAGCACCGTGGTGGTACACATGCAAAAACAATAACTTCTTTTTTTTCAAGACTAAGAAGACCGTGTCGACCAATTCCCAGTATTTCGTCAAATAGTTCAAGTAGTACAAGGTGATCAACTTTGGCGCAAAGGCACCCGAATCACACACAGCGTAAAAAATACCATGGTTATACAAAATGGGAATCAACTGCTCAATCATGAGAAGCAACAAAATCAATGATGCGATAGTCAACCCCAAGTTGTGAGCCTGGAACAAAATGTTCAATTTCAAGGCTGGAGCACCCACTGCATTTGAGATTGCACGGCCGCCAAAGATCACAGTGTAGTATACCACGATAATACCGATAGCATGCCACCCATTTGCCAAAAAGGTCTGATTGTGAACGAATCTGAACTGATCAGCCGGGTATCCCAACACCTTTTCAAACACAGCGTCAAAAAGCGGCCATAAATATAAGCCAAAGGGCCTCTCTATGGATGGGACACTCACTTGAAAAAGTGGCTCTTTATGAAATTGTTCGAGTACAGCGGACATGAGGAAGCACAAAGAGTATGTGTTGATTGTTATCGAAAAATCTAAGACCGGAAAAAAAAATCGCGATCAACACCGAGGCTTTTATGTCCTTCCTTAGAAACCCTAGATATTTGAATGAGGCTAGAAAAATCTATTGAACTCAGATTGAACCTTCAGAGCTGATTTTAAACCAAATAATTGACTAGATGGCTTGAACTCCGCCCACATATCACTCTTTGATCAACTGAGACTTGCTGGCTTGTGAATTAGACACCGGCGTGTTAGAATCGAGCACTGCGGTAGATCACCCGAAATACGAATTCAATTCTTCTTTGGTGCTGCTTCATCGCGCTCTTAAAAGCCTGACAATTGTCTAGCCAGAATGTGTCTACTAGCACCAGGTTGCCGTATTCAACAATCTGTTTTTTATTGTTTTTTTTTTTTTTTTTTTTT